>OU342738.1:342491905-343140818 GCA_910589765.1 Avena atlantica | reverse complement strand
ATCAGATTTGGTTCCACTGATACGATCACCGAGCTCTTCGCAAGCTGAAGGCTGCGGAAGTGGACATCAAGAAGGATAATCATGTGTTGATGGTCAACAAGCCCTCTTTTAAGAACGGTAAGGGAGCAAAGAAGCCCTTCAAGAAGAGGCGGCAAGCGCAATGCCCTGCTGAGAAGAAGCTCAGGTCTGGTCCCAAGCCGGACACTGAGTGCTTCTATTGCAAGGACAAGGGTCACTGGAAGCGTAACTGTCCGAAGTACTTAGCGGACAAGCAGGTGGCCACCATTAAAGGTATATTTGTATACATGTTATTGATGTTTTCCTTACTAGCCCTCGTTGTAGTGCCTGGGTATTTGATACCGGTTCAGTTGCTAATATTTGTAACTCGAAACAGGAGCTAGGAATAGACGGCGGCTTGCGAGGGATGGGGTGACGATGCGCGTTGGCAACGGATCAAGAGTTGATGTGATGGCCGTCGGCACGCTCTACTTAGTTTTACCTTCGGGATTAGTTTTTTAAACCTTAATAAGTGTTATTATGTGCCTGTGTTGAGCATGAAAATTATTTCTGGATCGTGTTTATTGCAAGACGTTTATTCATTTTTAAATCGGAGAATAATGGTTGTTCTATTTATATGAGTAACATCTTTTATGGTCATGCACCTCTTTGTAAATGGTTTATTCTTCTAAATCTCGAAAGGGATGAAACACACATCCATAACATTGAGGCTAAGAGATGCAAAGTAGATAGTGATAATACTACTTATTTGTGGCACTGTCGTCTAGGTCATATTGGAGTAAAGCGCATGAAGAAACTCCATTCTGATGGACTTTTGGAGTCTCTTGATTTTGAATCATTTGACACATGCGAACCATGCCTCATGGGCAAGATGATCAAAACACCGTTCTCCGGTATGATGGAGCGAGAGCAACGGACTTGTTGGAAATCATACATACCGATGTATGCGGAC
Organism: Avena atlantica; assembly: GCA_910589765.1. Classification (NCBI taxonomy): domain Eukaryota; kingdom Viridiplantae; phylum Streptophyta; class Magnoliopsida; order Poales; family Poaceae; genus Avena; species Avena atlantica. The sequence continues at coordinate 343,139,848 of OU342738.1, read as the reverse complement.
CGATGAGTATTTCGACGCGCGGTGGATATCGCTATTTCCTCACTTTTACCGATGACTTAAGTAGATATGGGTATATCTATTTAATGAAACATAAATCTGAAACATTTGAAAAGTTTAAGGAATTTCAGAATGAAGTGGAGAACCATCGTAATAGAAGATTAAGTTTCTACGATCCGATCGTGGAGGTGAATATTTGAGTTATGATTTTCTCACGCATCTTAAAGCAAGTGGAATCGTTTCACAACTCACGCCACCCGGAACACCACAGCGCAATGGTGTGTCTGAACGCCGGAATCGAACCCTATTAGATATGGTCCGATCAATGATGTCTCTTACTGATTTGCCGTTATCATTTTGGGGTTATGCATTAGAAAACCGCTGCATTCACTTTAAATAGGGCTCCATCTAATCCGTTGAGACGACACCGTATGAACTGTGGTTTGGTGCTAAAACTAAGTTGTCGTTTCTTAAAGTTGGGGATGCGGAAGCTTACGTAAGAAATTGATGCCGGACAAGCTCGAACCCAAAGCGAGAAGAAATGCGTCTTCATAGGATACCCTAAGGAAACTATTGGGTTACCTTCTATCACAGAACGAAGTAAAGTGTTGTCGCAAAGAACGGTTCCTTTCTTGAGAAGGAGTTTCTCTCGAAGAAGTGAGTGGGAGGAAAGTAGAGCTAGACGAGGTTATTGAACCTTCTCTTGAGTTGGAGAGTAGCGCAACACCTGAAATTGTTCCAGTGCCGCTTGCACCAACAATAGAGGAAGCTAATGACAAGGATCATGAAGCTTCGGACGATGCTGCTACTGAACGTCGCAGGTCGACAAGGTCGCGTGCCCCCCTGAGTGGTACGGCAACCCTGTCTTGACTGTATTGCTAGTAGAAGACAGTGAACCTACGAACTATGAGGAAGCGATGATGAGCCCAGACTTTGAGAAATGGCTAGAAGATCCGAATTGGGATCCATGAGCGAAAACCAAGTATGGACTTTGGTGGACCCTCCTAGCGACCGAAAGGCCGTTGAGTGCAAATGGATCTCAAGAAGAAAAACGGACGCGGATGGTAATGTTACCATCTATAAAGCACGGCTTGTCGCGAAAGGTTTTCGACAAGTTCAAGGTGTTGACTACGATGAGACTTTCTCTCCCATAGCGATGTTTAAGTCCATTCGGATTTTATTAGCAATTGTCGCGTTTCATGATTATGAAATATGGCAGATGGATGTCAAGACTGCTTTCCTCAATGGCAACATTGATGAAGAGTTGTATATGATGCAACCCGAAGGTTTTGTCGATCCTAAGGATGCTAGTAAAGTATGCAAATTTCAGCGTTCCATTTATGGACTGAAGCAAGCATCTCGGAGTTGGAACCTTTGTTTTGATCAAGTGATCAAGAGCTTTGGATTTGTTCCAAATTGCGACGAAGCTTGTATCTACAAGAAAGTGAGTGGGAGCTCGGTGACGTTTTTGGTACTATATGTGGATGACATATTGATTATCGGAAATGACATCAACATGCTTAACGATGTGAAGAGTTATTTGAACAATTGTTTTTCAATGAAAGACCTAGGTGAAGATGCTTATATATTGGGCATCAAAATCTATAGAGATAGACAAAGACGCCTGATAGCCTTAAGCCAGAGTACATACCTAGACAAAGTTCTGAAAAGGTTCAGAATGGATAAGGCAAGGAAAGGTTCAGTGCCTATGTTGTCAGGTAAGATATTGAGCAAGGCTCAGTGTCCAGCTACGGTAAATGATAGGGAAGCTATGAGCAAAGTGCATTATGCCTCGTCCATAGGTTCCATCATGTATGCCATGCTGTGTACTAGACCGGATGTGTCCAATGCTCTTAGTTTGACGAGCAGATATCAAAGTGATCCAGGAGTGGAACACTGGACAGCCGTGAAAGAACATCCTAAAGTACCTAAATAGGACTAAAGAAATGTTCTTAGTCTATGGGGTGATGAACAGCTTGTCGTAAAAGGTTACGTCGACGCTAGTTTTGACACCGACAAGGATGATTCCAAATCTCAGACAGGATACGTTTATATTTTGAATGGAGGAGCTGTGAGCTGGAGAAGCTGCAAGCAAAGCGTGATCGCGGGATCTACAGTGGAAGCGGAATACATGGCTGCTGCAGAAGCGTCAAGTGAAGGAGTTTGGATCAGAAACTTCATCACTGAGCTTGGCATGGTTCCAAGTGCATTGGACCCACTTGAGATATTGTGTGACAACACTGGCGCCATAGCACTTGCTAAGGAACCAAGATATCATCCAAAGACCAAGCATATCAACCGCAAGTTTCATATAATCCGAGATTATATTGCAGATGGAGATCTGAATATTAGCAAAGTACATACAGATCTGAATGTCGCAGATCCATTGACTAAACCTCTTCCACGTGTAAAACATGATCAGCACCTCAGTGCCATGGGTGTGAGATTGTTGCCAAATTTAAACTAGATTATTGATTCTAGTGCAAGTGGGAGACTGTTGGAATTATGCCCTAGAGGCAATAATAAAGATGTTATTATTATAATTCTTGTTCATGATAAAGTTTATATTCCATGCTAGAATTGTATTAAGCGGAAACTTTAATACTTGTGTGGTTTGTGAACACCGCCGTGTCCCTAGTACGCCTCTATGGACTAGCTCATTGATCAATGATGGTTAAGGTTTCCTAACCATAGACATGAGTTTTCAATTGATAATGAGATCATATCATTGGAGAATGATATGATGGACAGACCCAAACTAAGCGAAGCAATTAGATCGTATCATCGTGTTCATCTTTGCGAAGCTTTTCCTATGTCAAATATTGTATTCCTTAGACCATGAGATAATACAACTCCCTGGTATCGGAAGAAAGCTTTGAGGTCATCAAACGTCATCCTATGAGAGGGTGATCATAAAGGTGTGTCTCAGGTGATCGGAAAGTATCTGTTGGGTTGTATGTATCGAGATGGAATTTGTCCCTCCCAAGTCGGAGAGATATACTTCGGGCCCACTCGATAATCGATATCAACACCGCTTGCAAGCATGTGGTTAAGGAGTTAATCACAAAGTGATATCGAATTACGGAACGAGTAAAGTACTTGCTGTGAACGAGATTGAACTAGGTATGACGGTACCGACGATCGAATCTCGGGCAAGTAAAATATCGCGAGACGAAGGGAATATATATATGGGATTGTTTGAATCCTGGCATCGTGGTTCATCCGATATGATCATCGATGAATGTGTGGGAGTCAATATGGGTGCCCAGACCCCGCTGTTGATTATTGATAGAAGATCATGTCTGCATATTCTCGAACCCGCAGGGTCACACACTTAATGTGTCTCGACGCTAGGATAGATTGGATTATTGGTTTATGAATTTTTGTTCGGAGTCTCGGATGTGATCCGGGATATCACGAGAGGTTCCGGAATGGTCCGGAGAATAAGATTCATATAAGGCAATGCAGTTTTTGGAGTTCGGAATTGTTCCGGGTTAATCGGTATTGTACCGGAAGCTTCTAGAACCTTCCGGAAGGGGACCAACGTGGCCCCACCTTCCGGGAGGGGGCATGGGCCTATGAGGGAGTGTCCTGGCCGCATTGGGCCAGGGGCACAAGGCCCCATAGGGCCCAGCCGATCCTAGAGAGTTTAAATCGTTTAAACTAGAGATAGGGTTTCTAGAAGAGGGGAGAGTCCATGCCCCCCACTCCTTATCCTTTGGGCTTGGGGGAGGGGCTAGGTCTGCGCCCCCCCTCTATATAAAGAGGGGTGGGGGCGCACCAACCCCCCACACCTCTCCTCCAAACCCTAGCCGCCTTGCTAGCTTTCCTCTCTCCCTCCCGACTGTTTGTAGGCGAAGCCCTGCTGCAGAAATTCTCCACCATATACACCATGCCGTCGTGTTGTAGATCCAATCTATCTCTCCAACATACTTTCTAGTCCGAGGAAGGAGGAGACGTCGAGGTGCTGCATGTGTGCAGCTCACGGAGGCACCACCACTTGTGGTGCTAGATCGGATCGGATCGCGAGGAGGAGAAGCGAGTACGACTACATCACCCACGTTCCGACGAACGTTCCGCTGTGCGAATCTTCAAGGGTATGAAGATCTAATCCAATCTCTCTCGTTGATTGCATCTTCTAGATTATATCTTGCCTTTCCCTCTGTTCGCATCCGTAGAAAATTTTGATTTACTATGCCGCGAAACCCTTCAGTGGTATTAGAGCTAGATCTATGCGTAGATGTGTTTCACGAGTAGAACGCAACATGGTTGTTGCGGGCGTTGATGTTTTCTGTTGCAAGCCTCTTGTTTGTGTTCTTCTTATGACGCGGGATAGTGAGATTGAAGCGGTCCAAGCCAACCTTACGCGACGTCGTTCGCGATACCGGCTCCGCACTTGACGTGTGGCTTGTTCCACACATGCGGCTGGTGGATGTCAGTTTCTCTCACTATAGTTGTCATGGGATTAACACCGGAGTTTGGCAACCATAATATCACCGTTGTGGCTTCCCGTAGGTAAGAATCGTTCTTAGCTTCTACTCCCATAAAGCCACGTAAAACATGCAACAACAAAGTAGAGGCGTCTAACTTGTTTTTGCAGGGAGTGTTTTCTGTGCTATGGTATGGCCCAAGATGTGATGTGTATAATGTATGTGATGATCATGTTTTGTAATGTTTCACGACTTGCATGTCGATGAGTACACAACCGGCAGGAGCCATATGGTTGTCTTTATAATTGTGTATGACCTGTGTGTCAACTTCTTATACGCCATGTAATAGCTTTACTTTATCGCTAAGTAGTTAGCAATAGTTGTAGTTGCTATTCGTGGTGGAGGCAATCATGGTGGAGTGATGGAGATCATGCCGGAGCGCACAAGATGGAGATCATTGCGCGAAGATTGGCTATACCATGTCACATAAAGTTATATGCATGTGATGTTTATCCTTTTATGTATCTTATTATGCTTAGATCGCGACGGTAGCATTATAAGATGATTCCTCACTTAAAGATCAAGATAAAAACTGTGTTCTCCCCAAGTATGCACCGTTGCGAAAGTTCGTCGTATCCAAGCATCACGTGATGATCGGGTGCTATAGACTCTACGCTCACATACAACGGGTGCAAGCTAGTTTTTGCACATGCGGAAATACTTGGGTCTAGCTTGACGAGCCTAGCATGTACAGACATGGCCTCGGAACACAAGAACCGAAAGGTTAAGCATGAGTCATATGAATGATATGATCGACACTTCGTTGTCCACCATTGAAACCACATCTCTTCTCGTGATGATCGGATTAGGTGTGGTGAATTTGGATCGTGTTCACTAAACAACTTGAGGGATGTTGAATTTAGTGGGAGTTCATCTAGTAATTTGATTAAGTTGAACTATTTATCATGAACATAGTCTAAATTGTACTTGCAAATACTGTAGATCACATGGCCAAGTCCAACTTCAACTTCAACGTTTTTGCTGAGAAGGAAAAGCTTAGAAACAATGGGTCTAACTTCACCAATTGGTTCCGCAATCTAAGAATCATTCTGTCTGGCGGACAAAAGGACTATGTCCTTGGGAAAGCGTTAGGTGACCCCCCTGCTGCAACTGCGCCGGCTGATGAGAAAGATGTCTATCAGTCGGACAAAGATGATTATGGTGTGATTAAGAGCACCATGTTGTTTGCTATGGAACCGGAACTTCAAAATCGTTTTGAAACCTATCCCAGGCCCTTTGAGATTCTCGAGGAGCTGAAAACCATGTTTTAGACTCAAGCCCGTTCTGAGAGATATGAGATCTCTGAGAAGTTCTTTAACTGCAAGATGGAGGAAGGGAGTTCCGTTAGTGAGCACGCCATAAAGATGTCGGGCTACACTCAACGCCTTGAGCAACTGGAATGCACGATTCCAGAGGAGCTCAAGATTGACAGGGTTCTGCAATCACTCCCTCCCAGCTACAAAAGTTTTGTAGTGACTCATAATCAGATTGGTTCCACTGATACGATCACCGAGCTCTTCGCAAAGCTGAAGGCTGCGGAACTGTACATCAAGAAGGATAATCATGTGTTGATGGTCAACAAGCCCTCCTTTAAGAAAGGTAAGGGATCAAAGAAGCCCTTCAAGAAGGGCGGCGGCAAGCACAATGCCCCTGCTGAGAAGAAGCTCAGGTCTGGTCCCAACCCGGACACTAAGTGCTTCTATTGCAAGGACAAGGGTCACTGGAAGCATAACTGTTCGAAGTACTTAGCGGACAAGAAGGCTGGCACCATCAAAGGTATATTTGATATACATGTTATTGATGTTTTGCTTACTAGCCCTCGTTGTAGTGCCTAGGTATTTGCTACCGGTTCAGTTGCTAATATTTGTAACTCGAAACAGGAGCTACGGAATAGACGGCGGCTTGCGAGGGATGAGGTGACGATGCGCGTTGGCAACGGATCAAGAGTCGATGTGATGGCCGTCGGCACGCTCTCCTTAGTTTTACCTTCGGGATTAGTTTTCAACCTTAATAAGTGTTATTATGTGCCTGCGTTGAGCATGAACATTATTTCTGGATCGTGTTTATTGCAAGACGGTTATTCATTTAAATCGGAGAATAATGGTTGTTCTATTTATATGAGTAACATCTTTTATGGTCATGCACCTCTTGTAAATGGTTTATTTCTTCTAAATCTCGAAAGGGATGAAACACACATCCATAACATTGAGGCTAAGAGATGCAAAGTAGATAGTGATAATACTACTTATTTGTGGCACTATCGTCTAGGTCATATTGGAGTAAAGCGCATGAAGAAACTCCATTCTGATGGACTTTTGGAGTCTCTTGATTTTGAATCATTTGACACATGCGAACCATGCCTCATGGGCAAGATGATCAAAACACCGTTCTCCGGTATGATGGAGCGAGCAACGGACTTGTTGGAAATCATACATACCGATGTATGCGGACCGATGAGTATTTCGACGCGCGGTGGATATCGCTATTTCCTCACTTTTACCGATGACTTAAGTAGATATGGGTATATCTATTTAATGAAACATAAATCTGAAACATTTGAAAAGTTCAAGGAATTTCAGAATGAAGTGGAGAACCATCGTAACAGAAAGATTAAGTTTCTACGATCCGATCGTGGAGGTGAATATTTGAGTTATGATTTTCTCACGCATCTTAAAGCAAGTGGAATCGTTTCACAACTCACGCCACCCGGAACACCACAGCGCAATGGTGTGTCTGAACGCCGGAATCGAACCCTATTAGATATGGTCCGATCAATGATGTCTCTTACTGATTTGCCGTTATCATTTTGGGGTTATGCATTAGAAACCGCTGCATTCACTTTAAATAGGGCTCCATCTAAATCCGATGAGACAACACCGTATGAACTGTGGTTTGGTGCTAAACCTAAGTTGTCATTTCTTAAAGTTTGGGGATGCGAAGCTTACGTCAAGAAATTGATGCCGGACAAGCTCGAACCCAAAGCGGAGAAATGCGTCTTCATAGGATACCCTAAGGAAACTATTGGTTATACCTTCTATCACAGAACCGAAGGCAAAGTGTTTGTCGCAAAGAACGGTTCCTTTCTTGAGAAGGAGTTTCTCTCGAAAGAAGTGAGTGGGAGGAAAGTAGAGCTAGACGAGGTTATTGAACCTTATCTTGAGTTGGAGAGTAGCGCAGCACCTGAAATTGTTCCAGTGCCGCTTGCACCAACAATAGAGGAAGCTAATGACAAGGATCATGAAGCTTCGGACGATGCTGCTACTGAACGTCGCAGGTCGACAAGGTCGCGTGCCCCCCTGAGTGGTACGGCAACCCTGTCTTGACTGTATTGCTAGTAGAAGACAGTGAACATACGAACTATGAGGAAGCGATGATGAGCCCAGACTCTGAGAAATGGCTAGAAGATCCGAATTGGGATCCATGAGCGAAAACCAAGTATGGACTTTGGTGGACCCTCCTAGCGACCGAAAGGCCGTTGAGTGCAAATGGATCTTCAAGAAGAAAACGGACGCGGATGGTAATGTTACCATCTATAAAGCACGGCTTCTCGCGAAAGGTTTTCGACAAGTTCAAGGTCTTGACTACGATGAGACTTTCTCTCCCATAGCGATGTTTAAGTCCATTCGGATTTTATTAGCAATTGCCGCGTTTCATGATTATGAAATATGGCAGATGGATGTCAAGACTGCTTTCCTCAATGGCAACATTGATGAAGAGTTGTATATGATGCAACCCGAAGGTTTTGTCGATCCTAAGGATGCTAGTAAAGTATGCAAACTTCAGCGTTCCATTTATGGACTGAAGCAAGCATCTCGGAGTTGGAACCTTCGTTTTGATCAAGTGATCAAGAGCTTTGGATTTGTTCCAAATTGCTACGAAGCTTGTATCTACAAGAAAGTGAGTGGGAGCTCGGTGACGTTTCTGGTACTATATGTGGATGACATATTGATTATCGGAAATGACATCAACATGCTTAACGATGTGAAGAGTTATTTGAACAAGTGTTTTTCAATGAAAGACCTAGGTGAAGCTGCTTATATATTGGGCATCAAAATCTATAGAGATAGAGAAAGACGCCTGATAGCCTTAAGCCAGAGTACATACCTAGACAAAGTTCTGAAAAGGTTCAGAATGGATAAGGCAAGGAAAGGTTCAGTGCCTATGTTGTCAGGTAAGATATTGAGCAAGGCTCAGTGTCCAGCTACGGTAAATGATAGGGAAGCTATGAGCAAAGTGCCTTATGCCTCGGCCATAGGTTCCATCATGTATGCCATGCTGTGTACTAGACCGGATGTGTCCAATGCTCTTAGTTTGACGAGCAGATATCAAACTGATCCAGGAGTGGAACACTGGACAGCCATGAAGAACATCCTAAAGTACCTAAATAGGACTAAAGAAATGTTCTTAGTCTATGGGGGTGATGAACAGCTTGTCGTAAAAGGTTACGTCGACGCTAGTTTTGACACCGACAAGGATGATTCCAAATCTCAGACAGGATACGTTTATATTTTGAATGGAGGAGCTGTGAGCTGGAGAAGCTGCAAGCAAAGCGTGATCGCGGGATCTACAGTGGAAGCGGAATACATGGCTTCTGCAGAAGCGTCAAGTGAAGGAGTTTGGATCAGAAACTTCATCACTGAGCTTGGCGTGGTTCCAAGTGCATTGGACCCACTTGAGATATTGTGTGACAACACTGGCGCCATAGCACTTGCTAAGGAACCAAGATATCATCCAAAGACCAAGCATATCAATCGCAAGTTTCATATAATCCGAGATTATATTGCAGATGGAGATCTGAAGATTAGCAAAGTACATACAGATCTGAATGTCGCAGATCCATTGACTAAACCTCTTCCACGTGTAAAACATGATCAGCACCTCAGTGCCATGGGTGTCAGATTGTTGCCAAATGTAAACTAGATTATTGACTCTAGTGCAAGTGGGAGACTGTTGGAATTATGCCCTAGAGGCAATAATAAAGATGTTATTATTATAATTCTTGTTCATGATAAAGTTTATATTCCAGGCTAGAATTGTATTAAGCGGAAACTTTAATACTTGTGTGGTTTGTGAACAACGCCGTGTCCCTAGTACGCCTCTATGGACTAGCTCATTGATCAATGATGGTTAAGGTTTCCTAACCATAGACATGAGTTGTCAATTGATAATGAGATCATATCATTGGAGAATGATATGATGGACAGACCCAAACTAAGCGAAGCAATTAGATCGTATCATCGTGTTCATCTTTGCGAAGCTTTTCCTATGTCAAATATTGTATTCCCTAGACCATGAGATAATACAACTCCCTGGTATCGGAAGAAAGCTTTGAGGTCATCAAACGTCATCCTATGAGAGGGTGATCATAAAGGTGTCTCTCAGGTGATCGGAAAGTATCTGTTGGGTTGTATGTATCGAGATGGAATTTGTCCCTCCCAAGTCGGAGAGATATACTTCGGGCCCACTCGGTAATCGATATCAACACCGCTTGCAAGCATGTGGTTAAGGAGTTAATCACAAAGTGATATCGGATTACGGAACGAGTAAAGTACTTGCTGTGAACGAGATTGAACTAGGTATGACGGTACCGACGATCGAATCTCGGGCAAGTAAAATATCGCGAGACGAAGGGAATATATATATGGGATTGTTTGAATCCTGGCATCGTGGTTCATCCGATATGATCATCGATGAATGTGTGGGAGTCAATATGGGTGCCCAGACCCCGCTGTTGATTATTGATAGAAGATCATGTCTGCATATTCTCGAACCCGCAGGGTCACACACTTAACGTGTCTCGACGCTAGGATAGATTGGATTATTGGTTTATGAATTTTTTTTCGGAGTCTCGGATGGGATCCGGAATATCACGAGAGGTTCCGGAATGGTCCGTAGAATAAGATTCATATAAGGCAATGCAGTTTTTGGAGTTCGGAATTGTTCCGGGTTAATCGGTATTGTACCGGAAGCTTCTAGAACCTTCCGGAAGGGGACCAACGTGGCCCCACCTTCCGGGAGGGGGCATGGGCCTATGAGGGAGTGTCCTGGCCGCATTGGGCCAGGGGCACAAGGCCCCATAGGGCCCAGCCGATCCTAGAGAGTTTAAATCGTTTAAACTAGAGATAGGGTTTCTAGAAGAGGGGAGAGTCCATGCCCCCCACTCCTTATCCTTTGGGCTTGGGGGAGGGGATAGGGCTGCGCCCCCTCCTCTATATAAAGAGGGGTGGGGGCGCACCAACCCCCCACACCTCTCCTCCAAACCCTAGCCGCCTTGCTAGCTTTCCTCTCTCCCTCCCAACTGTTTGTAGGCGAAGCCCTGCTGCAGAAATTCTCCACCATATACACCACGCCGTCGTGTTGTAGATCCAATCTATCTCTCCACCATACTTGCTGGTCCGAGGAAGGAGGAGACATCGAGGTGCTGCACGTGTGCATCTCACGGAGGAACCGCCACTTGTGGTGCTAGATCAGATCGGATCGCGAGGAGGAGAAGCGAGTACGACTACATCACCCACGTTCCGACGAACGTTCCGCTGTGCGAATCTTCAAGGGTATGAAGATCTAATCCAATCTCTCTCGTTGATTGCATCTCCTAGATTAGATCTTGGCTTTCCCTCTGTTCGCATCCGTAGAAAAATTTGATTTACTATGCCGCGAAACCCTTCACTTACAACACCAAAGAAGGGTACTTAGCTATTTGAAGCGAAAGCACTTGACAGGATTCCCATGTGTCCTCGAGAACATTTGGTCCTTATAAGTATTTCCACCAGCTTGTCCTTTGCTAAGAAAGGATTGGGCCACTTGCTGCAGTTGTTCGTTGTTTTTATTACTTGAACTTTGTTTTGTTGCTTTATCAGAAAACCCCTAAAATCCGTTTGCTAAGTATTTACAGAGATTTCCTGCTCCATACCACTAGTCAACACCTTGTGATCCTCGTTGGGATCGACACTCCTATTTATCGAAAGTATTATGATACACCCCCTATACTTGTGGGTCATCGAGACTATTTTCTGGCGCCGTTGCCGGGGAGTGAAGCGCTATTGAAGAGTGGAACTGATAAAGGAAACTTCTATTCTGGGTATTGCTTTTGTTACTGCTTGTTACTTTGTTTCCCATATGGATAACCCACTTGGTTTTCTGTTTGGGAAAACTACTACCGCTGCTAGGGTAGTAGATGAACCACCACCTGTTGAGATAGATCCTTTTAATATACCTACAAGTATTGTTGATCGTGTTATGGATAATTATTATTTGGGGGATGGAACTGTCAATCCTGGTGATCACTTGCTTTTTATCCATGAATTATGAGGGTTGTTTAAGTTTGAAGGTATCACAACCGAATAGGTGAAGAAGAAGTTACTCTCCATATCCTTGAAAGGGAAAGCTGAAGAATGGTATAAGCTGCTGAAGAATGGACAATCCATGGAATGGGAGGAAATGGCTTCTCTCTTTTATTCTAAATTTTATCCTCCCAGTGATATTCATAAGGATAGAAATCTTATATATAACTTTTGGCCTTGTGATGGAGAGAGTACAGCTCAAGCTTGGGGGAGATTGAAGTTACTAATGCTTAAATGTCCTATTCATGAACTCCTTAACAATATTATTATCAATAACTTTTATGCTAGGGCTTTCTCTTCATGATAAATATTTACTAGATGCTTCTTGTGCTGGATCATTCACACGTATGAAGGAAGAAGCTAAAATGGGATCTCCTAGACCGTATTCAAGAGAACACTGAAGCTTGGGAGAATGACAAAGGAAGAAAGTCAGGTATAAACTATGATTATGAATGCATTCAATCTTTTATGGGAACTGATGACTTCCGTGATATTAGTAATGAGTATGGTCTTAATTCTCAAGTTCTTGCAAAGTGTTTTAAGTTTTTTGCCTCTTATATTGAAATTCCCAATAAAGAGTGGGACAAGTACCATGATCCTTATAAGACATTGTTACCCATGTTCCTGCTAGCGTAGAGGTTTGTACTGTTGATCCTATTTTGCCTGAGCCTTATGTTGAGAAAATCCCTTTTCTTTGTAAGTTAAAGGAGCATTCTATCGTAGCTAATGTGGTTAGCAAAAGTGCTAAGAAAACCATGGAACCCGATGAGAAAATTAGTATTGAGCCTGTGGTAGCTATTGTAAAAGACCTTGTCACTAGAAATATAGAGGATGAGCATATTGTCTTCTGTGAAGATGCTTCTAATATTTTCTCTCGTCCTAGAAAAGTTAGAAAAACTAGTGTTCATGTGCTTTCTGTTAAAATTGGTGATCATTGCTATTATGGTTTATGTGATATTGGTGCTAGTTATAGTGCTATTCCTTATGAGATTTACATGGAAATTATGCATGAGATTGGTCCTTGTGAGCTTGAGGACATTGATGTGGTTATTCACCTTGCTAATAGAGAGACAGTTTGTCCCATTGGCATTGTAAGAGATGTGGAGGTTCTTTGTGGTAAGATTAAATATCCTACTGATTTTCTAGTACTTGGTTCTGAAGCTAGTAAAACCTATCCTATTATCTTTGGTAGACCTTTCTTGAATACTTGTGGGGCTATCATAGATTGTAGGAAGGAAATTTTTTTGACTAAGTTTGATGGAGAGTCTTACGAGTTCAATTTTTCTAGTTTTGCTAAAACTCCTTATGAAAATGAATTGCCTAATGAGGATTTCAAGGTTGAACAACTTTACACTATTTCTCTTGCTCCTAACAATGCGTTGCAGCAATTTATGGAAGATCATGAAAGCGATGTCTTCATGAAGGAAAGAAATGAGATTGACGAGGTTTTCCTTCGTCAGCCTGAGCAACTTAAGCGTAATCTACCTGTGGAAGATTTGGGTACCACACTACCACCCAAAGGGGACCCTGTTTTTGAATTAAAACCTTTACCTGATGATCTTAAATATGCTTATCTTGATGATAAGAAAGTATATCATGTTATTATTAGTTCTAAACTTTCAAGAAAGGAAGAAGAAAGGTTACTGGAAATACTGAAGAAACACCGAGGAGCTATGGGTTATACTCTTGATGATTTAAAAGGAATTTCTCCCACTATATGTCAGCATGCAATTAATATAGAACCTGATGCAAAACCAGTTGTTGAGCACCAACGCCGTCTAAATCCTAGGATGAAAGATGTGGTAAGAAATGAGGTATTAAAACTCCTTGATGCTAGTATTATTTACCCTATTACTGATAGTCAATGGGTTAGACCTGTTCATTGTGTTCCCAAGGAAGGGGGAATAACTGTTGTGCCTAATGAAAATAATGAGCTTATACCCCAAAGAGTAGTGGTTGGGTATAGGATGTGCATTGATTTTAGAAAGGTCAATAAAGTTACTAAGAAAGATCATTATCCTTTTCCCTTTATTTATCAAATGCTTGAGAGGTTATCCAAAAAGACTCACTTTTGTTTTCTTGATGGTTATTCTGGTTTCTCTCAAATTGCTGTGAAAGCACAAGATCAAGAGAAAACTACTTTCACTTGTCCTTACAGTACTTATGCTTATAGGCGTATGCCTTTTGGTTTATGTAATGCTCCTGCTACCTTTCAGAGATGCATGTCTGCTATCTTTCATGGTTTTTGTGAAGAAATTGTGGAGGTTTTCATGGACAATTTCTCCGTCTATGGAACTTTTTTTGATAACTGTCTGCACAACCTTGATAAAGTTTTGCAGAGATGTGAAGAAACCAACCTTGTTCTTAATTGGGAGAAATGCCATTTCATGGTTAATGAAGGGATTGTTATTGGACACAAAATTTCTGAAAGAGGTATTGAAGTTGACAAAGCCAAAATTGAAGCAATTGAGAAGATGCCTTTCTCTAGAGATATAAAAGGTATTCGTAGTATCCTTGGTCATGCTGGTTTCTATAGGAGGTTTATTAAAGATTTCTCCAAAATTTCAAAGCCCCTTACTAATCTTCTTCAAAAATATGTACCTTTTGTTTTTGATGATGATTGTAAGGAAGCTTTCGAAACTTTGAAGAAAGCTTTGACTACTGCTCCTATTGTTCAACCACCTGATTGGAGTTTACCTTTTGAAATTATGTGTGATGCTAGTGATTTTGCTGTGGGTGATGTCCTTGGGCAAAGTGTTGATAAGAAGTTGAATGTTATTCATTATGCTAGTAAGACTCTAGATGCTACTCAAAAGAATTATGCTACTACTGAAAAAGAGTTCTTAGCTATAATCTTTGCCTGTGATAAGTTTAGACCCTACATTGTTGATTCAAAGGTCACTATTCATACTAATCATGCTGCTATTAAGTACCTTATGACAAAGAAGGACGCTAAGCCTAGGCTTATTAGATGGGTGTTGCTTTTACAAGAGTTTGATCTGCATATTGTAGACAGGAAAGGTGCTGGAAATCCTGTTGCTGACAATTTATCTCGTTTGGAAAACATTTCTTTTGACCCTTTTCCTGTTAATGATAGTTTTCCAAATGAGAAGTTGGCTACAATAAGGGTAAGTCTGCATGAGAGTCCTTGGTATGCTAATTATGCTAACTTTATTATTTCCAAGTATTTTCCTCCAACCTTTACATCCCAGCAAAGGAGAAAATTCTTTTATGTTCTAAGGCATTACTTTTTGGATGACCCACACTTATATAAAGAAGGAGTCGATGGTATTATGCGAAGGTGTGTTCCAGAATTTGAACAACAAGAGATACTGAGAAAATGTCACGGTAGTGCTTATGGAGGACATCATGCTGGGGATAGGACTGCACAAAAGGTTTTGCAATCTGGATTTTATTGGCCTACCCTCTTCAAGGATGCATGGAAGTTTGTCTTATCATGTGATGAATGTCAACGAGTTGGTAACATTTCTAGACGCAATGAAATGCCTATGAATTATTCTCTTGTCATTGAACATTTTGATTGTTGGGGATTTGACTTTATGGGTCCTTTTACTCCTTCAAAAGGGTATACTCATATTCTTGTTGATGTTGACTATGTTACAAAGTGGTTAGAAGCCATACCTACAAACAACGCTAATGGTAAGACCTCTTTGAAAATGCTTAAGGATGTTATTTTTCCTAGGTTTGGTGTGCCTAGATATCTCATGACTGATGGAGGCTCTCATTTTATTCATGGGGGTTTTAGAAAAACTCTCGCTAAGTATGATGTAAACCATAGAATTGCTTCATCTTATCTGTTGGGAATATGCCCTAGAGGCAATCATGTATGATGATATTTCCCATTGTATTCATAAAGTTATTAAGTAGTCCTTGTATAATCATCTGATGTGTATCATTGAATATGTGATTCAGTTGTGGAACTATGCATTCATGTTGTTTGTACTAAATATCCTTGGTCATTGAGGTTGTGCTGGACACACAACTTAGACCAATGTGAAAGTTGGCTTGATGACTCGGTTCCACTTGTCATGGGCATGGAGATGCTATTCCAACTTACACAGACTAGGCTAAAGAGTTTAGCGAGTCGGATTGACCCATATTGAGGTACAACGAACTAAGCTGTCATTTGTATATCTCAATCAATGTAATCCTTAGACCTGAGGTTGTTGCATAGTCCGAGTTGAGGATCACCGACTTAGGTTCTGTCAAACGCTGATCCGTAACTAGGCAGTTATAAAGGCAGGGTTCGGGTCGACTGAGAATCAAGCTGCGTGATGTGAATAACCAAGATGGGATTTTGCCCCTCCACTTGGAGAGATATTCTCTGGGCCCTCTCGTGAGATATGATTCGGAAAGCATGGCCATGCACGACTCGGTTAAGTGTTAACCGAGGCGATCGGCTAAGAGTTAGTCGGGTGAATCACTTATCTCGGATCGAGAAGAGAGTCGGACTATTTAAGGGATGACATATATTCGCCTATAGTCTGACAAGGTATATCATGAGGCAAAAGGGACTCAGATGTAAGTCGCATTGGAAAGGCAAGTCGTCATGACTCTTTGGTACTTGGGAATCGGTATGTTCTGCTAGGAGCCGATGCCGATTGATCGATTGTGAGTTGGACTCTAATCGTGTCCAAGTAGCCATGAGCCTGCGGGGTCACACACTTAAGAGCGGGAGCAGGTTCGGATTGGATCCAAATCATATAATCTGGTTGGGTTGGACCTAAACCAGATTAGGACTGAGTTAGTGAGTTGGACTCACGGTGACTAGTTTTATATGGGCTTTAGTGAATGGGTCGCGCAAGCAGAGCCCACGTTCACTTCCTATATATAGTGGAGCACAGTAACCCAGAAAGGTTAATCGTTGTTCGGTTAGGTAATTCCATGTGTTGGAAACCCTAGCTCCACAGCAGTCCAGCCGCCGTAACGAACCTAGCAGTTCGCCGTCGGCGCTCCTCCTTGTACGTGTGGATACCAGCAGAGGTGTTGTACGATCAGCACCAGGACGATCGGATCGTGAGGACTGCACTGCATCAACTGACGCGCTTCATCAGTAATCCGCAACCGCGCGTCTAGTGGTAAACCCCGTGGCCTTCTACCTCAGCTAGATCTTGGGATCACCACGTTAGAGGAAAAAGTTTTGTTTTATCTCTGCGTGGCCCAACATTATCACCCCCAAACCAGTGGGCAAGTAGAACTTTCCAATAGGTAAATTAAATCTATCCTGCAAAAGACTATTAATAGATCTAGGAAAAATTGGGCTAAAAAGTTGAATGACGCTTTATGGGCTTATATAACTGCTTATAAAAATCCTATGGGGATGTCTCCTTACAAAATGGTCTATGGAAAAGCTTGTCACTTGCCTTTAGAATTAGAACACAAAGCTTATTAGGCAGTGAAAGAGTTGAATAGAGATTTTAAACTTGCTGGTGAGAAAAGATTGCTTGACATGAGTACCTTAGATGAGTGGAGAAGTGAAGCTTATGAAAATGCTAGACTCTTTAAGGAAAAAGTAAAAAGGTGTCATGATAGGAGGATTCTAAAAAGGGAATTCCATGTTGGTGAGAAAGTTCTTTTGTATAGGTCTCGCCTCAGATTTTTTGCAGGGAAACTACTCTCAAAATGGGAAGGACCTTTTGTTATTGAGGAAGTATATCGTTCAGGTGATATCAAAATATCTTCTTTGAAGGACGACACAACACACGTGGTGAATGGTCAAAGACTAAAACACTACATTTCCGGAGACTCTTATAATGAAGATGTTGATATTATTCAAATGGTGACTTTAGAAGAATTTATTAGAAACCAACCACCAGAAACTGCAGAGTTCAACCTCGAATAGGTAAAAGTGGTGAGAACAGAAGGTTAGCAAAATCCCTTTTTATATTTTTGATGTTTTTGTTACATAAGGAATGTTACGAGATGGAACAGAGGAGGAACCGGAGGCCAGGGTGGCCAGACCCACCCTAGGCGCGGGCCCACCTTGCCCCGCGCCTGGAGGGGGTGTGAGCACCCCGAGCTCTGACTTCGCCTCACTTTCGTATCAGCACTTTCCTTATGCTTTGAAACTTCGTAATATATAACCCCCCGGATCCCCCGAGGATCTTGTATCGAGTTCTCGTCGTGTTTTTGTTTCGATCTGTTTTTGTCAGGCAAATTCTCAGTTTTGGAGCTTCAATGTCTTCCTCTGGATCACCCATGGAGGATTCCTCTGTGGATGTCCTCAACATGTATATGTATGAGTTGAGGATCCATCCCAAGGAGTTGATTCTCAAAGATGGGAAGGTACAGATGAAAGAAGTTCAAGGCCCTAAAGGAGAAGGCGGTCTGAAAGAAAGGATGGAAGCATTGGAGCAGGAAGTTTTCAGGTACAAGAAGATGGCAGAACGCGAAGTGGATGTTATTCACAAGATAAGTTCAGAACTCATCGCCAAGCACGAGGAGGAGGTTTCTAAGCTCCGAGAAGAGGTCTTCTCGCTCCTTCAGACCACCAACCAACTACAAGCATATCTCTACGACATACAAAACCAAAACTGTGAGTATGAGGCTAGATTTGATCGCATAAGCTCTATCGCTAGTTTCAGGATTGCGGAAACCAGGACGTACTTTTTGGATGGGGAACCTTTGCCTTGGAAGTTTTATGATGACAAGAGAACACCACCACCGAGGGAGTAATTCGTCATCAGGTTTGGCATCCCCTTCGCTTGTTCCAAGCTTGGGGGGAGTGCCGCGGTATCACAATCATTATCTTTTATCTTTTACCTTTTTAGTGGATTCATATCTTTAGTAGAGGTGTTATCTTATAGGTTGGTTTGCATGTGGAAGTATCTCTCCTTTAGTTGATTACCTATGTATCCCTTGGTGTGAGTGCCTTTATGGAATATTAATGAGAAGTTTCATCTTTTACTTTTTGCACTTCTTATTTTAGTTTCCAATCTCTATTATATGATGGATCTTGTTGATTAGTATTGGCATCACTTTG
The DNA here is from genome assembly GCA_910589765.1 of Avena atlantica. Lineage (NCBI taxonomy): Eukaryota > Viridiplantae > Streptophyta > Magnoliopsida > Poales > Poaceae > Avena > Avena atlantica. The sequence continues at coordinate 343,121,018 of OU342738.1, read as the reverse complement.
GGAGCATCAAGTAAATCTAAATTGGTTTTGGCAAACCAAGTTCTGGTCAATAGCAACACTTTTTCAGGTTTGAAAGAAAAGAGAAAAGGCTTACATGTATTTTGTATCATTTGTTTTCTTTCTTGTTGGCTCATAAGCTTAGTATTCTTTATTTAAGATCTTTTGTGTCTTCAAGGAAGATTGCATGTTTGGATTTATCACTTGTAGGTTTGCTTGTTTCTTTCAATTCTTTTGCTTGCTACCAAGCCTTGCTAGCCAAAAACCAGTTTTGAGAAGGCATACTTCTCATGTTTCCAATCCCTTTGAACCAAAACCTTTGCCATTTGCGTCCACCATATCTACCTATTAGCACTATTGCCATTCCAAGCAAATTCTCAAGTTTCATCTATCTTTCGAATTTAAAACTATTTTTTTGTGTGAAAACTAGTTAATAAAGCTCTCACGAACTTGATGGCACACCTTATTTTCTTGCCCCTAATAGACGTGAACCATTGTGTCATCGAAGTTGTATATGCTTGCATCTATATGTTGGAATTAGCAGAACCGTGCTGTCACGGGGAACGCTTTCAACATTGCACTTGTACGCTGTACATAGTTGATATCATGCTCTTTTGTTTGCGGATGTCGACGGTGTGAAATAAAGAGGGAACTTGTAAGTCCATGGATGTGTGTGTGATGTATGTGTGTTAGAAAAACGCCTGAGCCGCTAGCCTAAGCCATGCCTAATCATGGTGGAAACTTGCAGCATCACCATAATGAGCATTCTGTGAAGCATCCTCAATAAAAAGCTATGCGCATAGTAAATAAAAAGATCGCTGAGATGCTCATTGTCTGCTTGCCTTGTCATTTTGGTTATGGGATAGCTCCTGTACCATGTGCAAGGGGTACCCTGTTGGCGGTTCTTTATGATACACATGTACTTACAATGACAAGAACTTACCGGTGACTAAAGTTGAGTAGCATGAGGAGCGGCCCTCGTACTCAAGGGACGTGAGATTGCCAACTTATATTTCATCAAGCATATACTCCATCTTTGTTCACTTTAACCTTAATCATCTCAAGATGCCTATGATAGGGGCAATGAGGGCTCAAAGCTAGTAAGTACCATAATCTTTTGGAAGCTCTTTATGACTTGAAATCCCTGCTACCCTCTATGAAGGGACCTTTCTTCTACTTTAAATTTTAGTTAGTAAACCTACTTCCTCTCTATCTCCATCAAGAATTTGAGTTATTGTGTTGCAAGCATTAATATGGTGATTTATTCAATCATGTTCTTTATCTTCCTTGTTTGCACAAGACTCTTATCTATTGAGTATTACTTTGAAATCCTTCATTGTGAAAAATCTTATTGAGCAAAGAGTGATCCTGTTATAAAACTTCTACATAAAGCTTTTTGTGAAACTGTTTGCCAGCTGTTCTCTGACCAGGAACAAAGTTTGCCAATTCCAATTATGATTTATCTTTACGCATCTCTATTGTGACTCTTGTACTTGTTGCAAGCTAAGTTATATAATGGTGAGTTGCTTTCTTATATGAGTTGTGTAATGGCAAGTGTGATGCTTCTTGTCCGTATTCTTTTATCGACACTTCACTCCATAAACATGTGGACATGTTTACTGAGCTTAATTTTCACTTGGGGACAAGCGAAGGTCTAAGCATGGGGGAGTTGATACGTCCAATTTACATCACCATTCTATATCATAATTTTCCTCTATTCATTGATATATGTCTTATCATGAGGTATTACTTATGTATTTTACTCTGTTTTTGCATGTTGGATGATTCTTGGAGGATGAACTGCCGGAGTCCAGTTTCTGATGGAAAAAGAGGTGTTTTGATGCAATTTCACGAAGATCAGAAAAATACCAGAAAAATATGGGAAAATTATATTCTCCCAGAAGACGGAGGAAGCCAGAAAGGGAGGCGTAGTCGGGCCATAGGGGGCCCACACCCCCTAGGCGCGGGCCCACCTTGCCCCGCGCCTAGGGCAGGCATGGCCCACCTGGCTGGCTCCCGACTCCGCCCTCTCGCCTATATATTCCTCACGGAACCCTAACACAAGGGGAGGGACCACAGAAAGACTCCTTCCGCCTCTACGGGGCAGAAAACACCGAGAGAGAAAGATCACTCCGGCAGACAGATTTCTGCCGGGGAAATCCCTTCCCGGAGAGGGGAGATCATCGCCATCAACACCGTCATCAAGATAGGCTTCATCGGGATTATCATCATCCACACCGGCATCTCCACCAGCACCATCATCACCACTCCGTCCCGCTGTAACAATCGTGTTGGATCTTGCTTTAGTTCTTAGGGGAAACTTTCCCGGTGTTAATTACTATTGTAGTTGATGCTTGTGAGTGGAACCATTGGATTATTGTTTATGTTCAGATTGTTATCCATCACCATATCATATTTGATCTTGATCCATATGATGTCTTGTGAGTAGTTCGTTTAGTTCTTGAGGATATGGGAGAAGTCATGTTGTTAGTAGTGGATTTGTGTTGAGTTATTATTCAATGGTTTAGTATTTAAGTTGTGGTGCTATTCTTCTAGTGGTGTCATGTGAACGTCGACTACATGATACTTCACCATTTATGGGCCTAGGGGAATGCATTGTGTATTTGGATACTAATTGCGGGGTTGCCGGAGTGACAGAAACCTGAACCCCCGTTAGGACACCATTGCATAAGGGAGCATAGGATCTCAGAGTTTAAGGCTGTGGTTAGGTTTATATGTTAATTACTTTCCTGTAGTTGCGGATGCTTGCAGGGGGTTTAATCACAAGTATGTATTAGTACAAGTAAGGTCAGTACATTAGCACAGGTTTACCCACACAACACTTACAACACCAAAGAAGGGTACTTAGCTATTTGAAGCGAAAGCACTTGACAGGATTCCCATGTGTCCTCGAGAACATTTGGTCCTTATAAGTATTTCCACCGGCTTGTCCTTTGCTAAGAAAGGATTGGGCCACTTTCTGCAGTTGTTCGTTGTTTTTATTACTTGAACTTTGTTTTGTTGCTTTATCAGAAAACCCCTAAAATCCGTTTGCTAAGTATTTACAGAGATTTCCTGCTCCATACCACTAGTCAACACCTTGTGATCCTCGTTGGGATCGACACTCCTATTTATCGAAAGTACTATGATACACCCCCTATACTTGTGGGTCATCGAGACTATTTTCTGGCGCCGTTGCCGGGGAGTGAAGCGCTATTGAAGAGTGGAACTGATAAAGGAAACTTCTATTCTGGGTATTGCTTTTGTTACTGCTTGTTACTTTGTTTCCCATATGGATAACCCACTTGGTTTTCTGTTTGGGAAAACTACTACCGCTGCTAGGGTAGTAGATGAACCACCACCTGTTGAGATAGATCCTTTTAAGATACCTACAAGTATTGTTGATCGTGTTATGGATAATTATTATTTGGGGGATGGAACTATCAATCCTGGTGATCACTTGCTTTTTATCCATGAATTATGAGGGTTGTTTAAGTTTGAAGGTATCACAACCGAATAGGTGAAGAAGAAGTTACTCTCCATATCCTTGAAAGGGAAAGCTGAAGAATGGTATAAGCTGCTGAAGAATGGACAATCCATGGAATGGGAGGAAATGGCTTCTCTCTTTTATTCTAAATTTTATCCTCCCAGTGAGATTCATAAGGATAGAAATCTTATATATAACTTTTGGCCTTGTGATGGAGAGAGTACAGCTCAAGCTTGGGGGAGATTGAAGTTACTAATTCTTAAATGTCCTATTCATGAACTCCTTAACAATATTATTATCAATAACTTTTATGCTAGGGCTTTCTCTTCATGATAAAGATTTACTAGATGCTTCTTGTGCTGGATCATTCACACGTATGAAGGAAGAAGCTAAAATGGGATCTCCTAGACCGTATTCAAGAGAACACTGAAGCTTGGGAGAATGACAAAGGAAGAAAGTCAGGTATAAACTATGATTATGAATGCATTAAATCTTTTATGGGAACTGATGACTTCCGTGATATTAGTAATGAGTATGGTCTTAATTCTCAAGTTCTTGCAAAGTGTTTTAAGTTTTTTGCCTCTTATATTGAAATTCCCAAGAAAGAGTGGGACAAGTACCATGATCCTTATAAGACATTGTTACCCATGTTCCTGCTAGCGTAGAGGTTTGTACTGTTGATCCTATTTTGCCTGAGCCTTATGTTGAGAAAATCCCTTTTCTTGCTAAGTTAAAGGAGCATTATATCGTAGCTAATGTGGTTAGCAAAAGTGCTAAGAAAACCGTGGAACCCGATGAGAAAATTAGTATTGAGCCTGTGGTAGCTATTGTAAAAGACCTTGTCACTAGAAATATAGAGGATGAGCATATTGTCTTCTGTGAAGATGCTTCTAATATTGTCTCTCATCCTAGAAAAGTTAAAAAAACTAGTGTTCATGTGCTTTCTGTTAAAATTGGTGATCATTGCTATTATGGTTTATGTGATATTGGTGCTAGTTATAGTGTTATTCCTTATGAGATTTACATGGAAATTATGCATGAGATTGGTCCTTGTGAGCTTGAGGACATTGATGTGGTTATTCACCTTGCTAATAGAGAGACATTTTGTCCCATTGGCATTGTAAGAGATGTGGAGGTTCTTTGTGGTAAGATTAAATATCCTGCTGATTTTCTAGTACTTGGTTCTGAAGCTAGTAAAACCTATCCTATTATCTTTGGTAGACCTTTCTTGAATACTTGTGGGGCTATCATAGATTGTAGGAAGGAAAAAGTTTTGACTAAGTTTGATGGAGAGTCTTACGAGTTCAATTTTTCTAGTTTTGCCAAAACTCCTTATGAAAATGAATTGCCTAATGAGGATTTCAAGGTTGAACAACTTTACACTATTTCTCTTGCTCCTAACAATGCGTTGCAGCAATTTATGGAAGATCATGAAAGCGATGTCTTCATGAAGGAAAGAAATGAGATTGACGAGGTTTTCCTTCGTCAGCCTGAGCAACTTAAGCGTAATCTACCTGTGGAAGATTTGGGTACCACACTACCACCCAAAGGGGACCCTGTTTTTGAATTAAAACCTTTACCTGATGATCTTAAATATGCTTATCTTGATGATAAGAAAGTATATCATGTTATTATTAGTTCTAAACTTTCAAGAAAGGAAGAAGAAAGGTTACTGGAAATACTGAAGAAACACCGAGGATCTATGGGTTATACTCTTGATGATTTAAAAGGAATTTCTCCCACTATATGTCAGCATGCAATTAATATAGAACCTGATGCAAAACCAGTTGTTGAGCACCAACGCCGTCTAAATCCTAGGATGAAGGATGTGGTAAGAAATGAGGTATTAAAACTCCTTGATGCTAGTATTTACCCTATTACTGATAGTCAATGGGTTAGACCTGTCATTGTGTTCCCAAGGAAGGGGGAATAACTGTTGTGCCTAATGAAAATAATGAGCTTATACCCCAAAGAGTAGTGGTTGGGTATAGGATGTGCATTGATTTTAGAAAGGTCAATAAAGTTACTAAGAAAGATCATTATCCTTTTCCCTTTATTTATCAAATGCTTGAGAGGTTATCCAAAAAGACTCACTTTTGTTTTCTTGATGGTTATTCTGGTTTCTCTCAAATTGCTGTGAAAGCACAAGATCAAGAGAAAACTACTTTCACTTGTCCTTACAGTACTTATGCTTATAGGCGTATGCCTTTTGGTTTATGTAATGCTCCTGCTACCTTTCAGAGATGCATGTCTGCTATCTTTCATGGTTTTTGTGAAGAAATTGTGGAGGTTTTCATGGACAATTTCTCCGTCTATGGAACTTCTTTTGATAACTGTCTGCACAACCTTGATAAAGTTTTGCAGAGATGTGAAGAAACCAACCTTGTTCTTAATTGGGAGAAATGCCATTTCATGGTTAATGAAGGGATTGTTCTTGGACACAAAATTTCTGAAAGAGGTATTGAAGTTGACAAAGCCAAAATTGAAGCAATTGAGAAGATGCCTTTCTCTAGAGATATAAAAGGTATTCGTAGTATCCTTGGTCATGCTGGTTTCTATAGGAGGTTTATTAAAGATTTCTCCAAAATTTCAAAGCCCCTTACTAATATTCTTCAAAAATATGTACGTTTTATTTTTGATGATGATTGTAAGGAAGCTTTCGAAACTTTGAAGAAAGCTTTGACTACTGCTCCTATTGTTCAACCACCTGATTGGAGTTTACCTTTTGAAATTATGTGTGATGCTAGTGATTTTGTTGTGGGTGATGTCCTTGGGCAACGTGTTGATAAGAAGTTGAATGTTATTCATTATGCTAGTAAGACTCTAGATGCTACTCAAAAGAATTATGCTACTACTGAAAAAGAGTTCTTAGCTATAATCTTTGCCTGTGATAAGTTTAGACCCTACATTGTTGATTCAAAGGTCACTATTCATACTAATCATGCTGCTATTAAGTACCTTATGACAAAGAAGGACGCTAAGCCTAGGCTTATTAGATGGGTGTTGCTTTTACAAGAGTTTGATCTGCATATTGTAGACAGGAAAGGTGATGGAAATCCTGTTGCTGACAATTTATCTCGTTTGGAAAACATTTCTTTTGACCCCTTGCCTGTTAATGATAGTTTTCCAAATGAGAAGTTGGCTACAATAAGGGTAAGTCTGCATGAGAGTCCTTGGTATGCTAATTATGCTAACTTTATTGTTTCCAAGTGTTTTCCTCCAACCTTTACATCCCAGCAACGGAGAAAATTCTTTTATGATCTAAGGCATTAATTTTTGGATGACCCACACTTATATAAAGAAGGATTGGATAGTATTATGCGAAGGTGTGTTCCAGAATTTGAACAACAAGAGATACTGAGAAAATGGCACGGTAGTGCTTATGGAGGACATCATGCTGGGGATAGGACTGCACAAAAGGTTTTGCAATCTGGATTTTATTGGCCTACCCTCTTCAAGGATGCATGGAAGTTTGTCTTATCATGTGATGAATGTCAACGAGTTGGTAACATTTCTAGACGCACTGAAATGCCTATGAATTATTCTCTTGTCATTGAACATTTTGATTGTTGGGGATTTGACTTTATGGGTCCTTTTACTCCTTCAAAAGGGTATACTCATATTCTTGTTGATGTTGACTATGTTACAAAGTGGTTAGAAGCCATACCTACAAACAACGCTAATGGTAAGACCTCTTTGAAAATGCTTAAGGATGTTATTTTTCCTAGGTTTGGTGTGCCTAGATATCTCATGACTGATGGAGGCTCTCATTTTATTCATGGGGGTTTTAGAAAAACTCTCGCTAAGTATGATGTAAACCATAGAATTTCTTCATCTTATCACCCCCAAACCAGTGGGCAAGTAGAACTTTCCAATAGGTAAATTAAATCTATCCTGCAAAAGACTATTAATAGATCTAGGAAAAATTGGGCTAAAAAGTTGAATGACGCTTTATGGGCTTATATAACTGCTTATAAAAATCCTATGGGGATGTCTCCTTACAAAATGGTCTATGGAAAAGCTTGTCACTTGCCTTTAGAATTAGAACACAAAGCTTATTGGGCAGTGAAAGAGTTGAATAGAGATTTTAAACTTGCTGGTGAGAAAAGATTGCTTGACATGAGTACCTTAGATGAGTGGAGAAGTGAAGCTTATGAAAATTCTAGACTCTTTAAGGAAAAAAGTAAAAAGGTGTCACGATAGGAGGATTCTAAAAAGGGAATTCCATGCTGGTGAGAAAGTTCTTTTGTATAGGTCTCGCCTGAGATTTTTTGTAGGGAAACTACTCTCAAAATGGGAAGGACCTTTTGTTATTGAGGAAGTATATCGTTCAGGTGATATCAAAATATCTTCTTTGAAGGATGACACAACACACGTGGTGAATGGTCAAAGACTAAAACACTATATTTCCGGAGACTCTTATAATGAAGATGTTGATATTATTCAAATGGTGACTTTAGAAGAATTTATTAGAAACCAACCACCAGAAACTGCAGAGTTCAACCTCGAATAGGTAAAAGTGGTGAGAACAGAAGGTTAGCAAAATCCCTTTTTATATTTTTGATGTTTTTGTTACATAAGGAATGTTACGAGATGGAACAGAGGAGGAACCGGAGGCCAGGGTGGCCAGACCCACCCCAGGCGCGGGCCCACCTTGCCCCGCGCCTAGAGGGGGTGTGAGCACCCCGAGCTCTGACTTCGCCTCTCTTTTGTATCAGCACTTTCCTTATGCTTTGAAACTTCGTAATATATAACCCCCCGGATCCCCCGAGGATCTTGTATCGAGTTCTCGTCGTGTTTTTGTTTCGATCTGTTTTTGTCAGGCAAATTCTCAGTTTTGGAGCTTCAATGTCTTCCTCTGGATCACCCATGGAGGATTCCTCTGTGGATGTCCTCAACATGTATATGTATGAGTTGAGGATCCATCCCAAGGAGTTGATTCTCAAAGATGGGAAGGTACAGATGAAAGAAGTTCAAGGCCCTAAAGGAGAAGGCGGTCTGAAAGACAGGATGGAAGCATTGGAGCAGGAAGTTTTCAGGTACAAGAAGATGGCAGAACGCAAAGTGGATGTTATTCACAAGATAAGTTCAGAACTCATCGCCAAGCACGAGGAGGAGGTTTCTAAGCTCCGAGAAGAGGTCTTCTCTCTCCTTTAGACCACCAACCAATTACAAGCATAGCTCTACGACATACAAAACCAAAACTGTGAGTATGAGGCTAGATTTGATCGCATAAGCTCTATCGCTAGTTTCAGGATTGCGGAAACCAGGACGTACTTTTTGGATGGGGAACCTTTGCCTTGGAAGTTTTATGATGACAAGTGAACACCACCACCACCGAGGGAGTAATTCGGCATCAGGTTTGGCATCCCCTTGGCTTGTTCCAAGCTTGGGGGGAGTGCTGCGGTATCACAATCATTATCTTTTATCTTTTACCTTTTTAGTGGATTCATATCTTTGGTAGAGGTGTTATCTTATAGGTTGGTTTGCATGTGGAAGTATCTCTGCTTTAGTTGATTACCTATGTATCCCTTGGTGTGAGTGCCTTTATGGAATATTAATGAGAAGTTTCATCTTTTACTTTTTGCACTTCTTATTTTAGTTTCCAATCTCTATTATATGATGGATCTTGTTGATTAGTATTGGCATCACTTTGGGAGCATCAAGTAAATCTAAATTGGTTTTGGCAAACCAAGTTCTGGTCAATAGCAACACTTTTTCAGGTTTGAAAGAAAAGAGAAAAAGCTTACAGGTATTTTGTATCATTTGTTTTCTTTCTTGTTGGCTCATAAGCTTAGTATTCTTTATTTAAGATCTTTTGCGTCTTCAAGGAAGATTGCATGTTTGGATTTATCACTTGTAGGTTTGCTTGTTTCTTTCAATTCTTTTGCTTGCTACCAAGCCTTGCTAGCCAAAAACCAGTTTTGAGAAGGCATACTTCTCATGTTTCCAATCCCTTTGAACCAAAACCTTTGCCATTTGCGTCCACCATATCTACCTATTAGCACTATTGCCATTCCAAGCAAATTCCCAAGTTTCATCTATCTTTCAAATTTAAAACTATTTTTTTGTGTGAAAACTAGTTAGTAAAGCTCTCACGAACTTGATGGCACACCTTATTTTCTTGCCCCTAATAGACTTGAACCATTGTGTCATCGAAGTTGTATATGCTTGCATCTATATGTTGGAATTAGCAGAACCGTGCTGTCACGGGGAACGCTTTCAACATTGCACTTGTACGCTGTACATAGTTGATATCATGCTCTTTTGTTTGCGGATGTCGACGGTGTGAAATAAAGAGGGAACTTGTAAGTCCATGGATGTGTGTGTTAGAAAAACGCCTGAGCCGCTAGCCTAAGCCATGCCTAATCATGGTGGAAACTTGCAGCATCACCATAATGAGCAATCTGTGAAGCATCCTCAATAAAAAGCTATGCGCATAGTAAATAAAAAGATCGCTGAGATGCTCATTGTCTGCTTGCCTTGTCATTTTGGTTATGGGATAGCTCCTGTACCATGTGCAAGGGGTACCCCGTTGGCGGTTCTTTACGATATACATGTACTTACAATGACAAGAACTTACCGGTGACTAAAGTTGAGTAGCATGAGGAGCGGCCCTCGTACTCAAGGGACGTGAGATTGCCAACTTATATTTCATCAAGCATATACTCCATCTTTGTTCACTTTAACCTTAATCATCTCAAGATGCCTATGATAGGGGCAATGAGGGCTCAAAGCTAGTAAGTACCATAATCTTTTGGAAGCTCTTTATGACTTGAAATCCCTGCTACCCTCTATGAAGGGACCTTTCTTCTACTTTAAAATTTAGTTAGTAAACCTACTTCCTCTCTATCTCCATCAAGCATTTGAGTTATTGTGTTGCAAGCATTAATATGGTGATTTATTCAATCATGTTCTTTATCTTCCTTGTTTGCACAAGACTCTTATCTATTGAGTATTACTTTGAAAGCCTTCATTGTAAAAAACCTTATTGAGCAAAGAGTGATCCTGTTATAAAACTTCTACATAAAGCTTTTTGTGAAACTGTTTGCCAGCTGTTCTCTGACCAGGAACAAAGTTTGCCAATTCCAATTATGATTTATCTTTACGCATCTCTATTGTGACTCTTGTACTTGTTGCAAGCTAAGTTATATAATGGTGAGTTGCTTTCTTATATGAGTTGTGTAATGGCAAGTGTGATGCTTCTTGTCCGTATTCTTTTATCGACACTTCACTCCATAAACATGTGGACATGTTTACTGAGCTTAATTTTCACTTGGGGACAAGCGAAGGTCTAAGCTTTGGGGAGTTGATACGTCCAATTTACATCACCATTCTATATCATAATTTTCCTCTATTCATTGATATATGTCTTATCATGAGGTATTACTTATGTATTTTACTCTGTTTTTGCATGTTGGATGATTCTTGGAGGATGAACTGCCGGAGTCCAGTTTCTGATGGAAAAAGAGGTGTTTTGATGCAATTTCACGAAGATCAGAAAAATACCAGAAAAATATGGGAAAATTATATTCTCCCAGAAGATGGAGGAAGCCAGAAAGGGAGGCGTAGTCGGGCCATAGGGGGCCCACACCCCCCTAGGCGCGGGCCCACCTTGCCCCGCGCCTAGGGCAGGCATGGCCCACCTGGCTGGCTCCCGACTCCGCCCTCTCGCCTATATATTCCTCACGGAACCCTAACACAAGGGGAGGGACCACAGAAAGACTCCTTCCGCCTCTACGGGGCGGAAAACACCGAGAGAGAAAGATCACTCCGGCAGACAGATTTCTGCCGGGGAAATCCCTTCCCGGAGAGGGGAGATCATCGCCATCAACACCGTCATCAAGATAGGCTTCATCGGGATCATCATCATCCACACCGGCATCTCCACCAGCACCATCATCACCACTCCGTCCCGCTGTAACAATCGTGTTGGATCTTGCTTTAGTTCTTAGGGGAAACTTTCCCGGTGTTAATTACTATTGTAGTTGATGCTTGTGAGTGGAACCATTGGATTATTGTTTATGTTCGGATTGTTATCCATCACCATATCATCTTTGATCTTGATCCATATGATGTCTTGTGAGTAGTTCGTTTAGTTTTTGAGGACATGGGAGAAGTCATGTTGTTAGTAGTGGATTTGTGTTGAGTTATTATTCAATGGTTTAGTATTTAAGTTGTGGTACTATTCTCCTAGTGGTGTCATGTGAACGTCGACTACATGATACTTCACCATTTATGGGCCTAGGGGAATGCATTGTGTATTTGGATACTAATTGCGGGGTTGCCGGAGTGACAGAAACCTGAACCCCCGTTAGGACACCATTGCATAAGGGAGCATAGGATCTCAGAGTTTAAGGCTGTGGTTAGGTTTATATGTTAATTACTTTCTTGTAGTTGCGGATGCTTGCAGGGGGTTTAATCACAAGTATGTATTAGTCCAAGTAAGGTCGGTACATTAGCACAGGTTCACACACACAACACTCACAAGACCAAAGAAGGGTACTTAGCTATTTGAAGCGAAAGCACTTGACAGAATTTCCATGTGTCCTCGAGAACATTTGGTCCTTATAAGTATTTCCACCAACTTGTCCTTTGCTAAGAAAGGATTGGGCCACTTGCTGCAGTTGTTCGTTGTTTTTATTACTTGCACTTTGTTTTGTTGCTTTATCAGAAAACCCCTAAAAATCCGTTTGTTAAGTATTTACACAGATTTCCTGCTCCATACCACTAGTCAACACCTTCTGATCCTCGTTGGGATCGACACTCCTATTTATCGAAAGTACTACGATACACCCCCTACACTTGTGGGTCATCATTCACTTCCCCAGATTAAATAGAGGCATGAACTCACTATCGAGCATAAGTACTCCCTCTTGGAGTCACTAGCATCTACTTGGCCAAGATAGCTACTAGAAACGGAGAGCATGCAAGATCACAAACAACACAGACATGATAGAATCAATAAGATAGAACCATTAATCAATCCTACATAGTAATCTCAATATCCATCGGATCCTCGCAAACACAACATGCATGATTACAAATAGATGATCTTGATCATGAACGGAGCTCACTAGATCTAAACATGGTAGAACAAAGGAGGAGAAACAACCATCTAGCTACTACATAGACCCATAGTCCAAGGTGGAACTACTCACACTTCATACCGGAGGCTGGCATGGTGATGAAGAAGGCCTCCGGGATGATCTCCCCTCCGGCAGGGTGCCGTGAAAAACTGCAGATCCCCCCGATCTAGGGACGATGGTGGCGGCGGCTACAGACTCTTTCGTGGAAGATTGATCGAGTACTTAGGGTTTTGGTATCAGGGGCTTCTTATAGGCGAAGAGGCGAGGCAGGGGCACCCAGGGTGGTCGCACCCCTAGGCGCGGGCAAGGCCAGGCCGCGCGGCTAGGGGTGTGGCCCCCTAGTGTCTCTTCTTTGTCTCTTCTTCTGGCTCCGTGTTCCCCACGGTAAAATATTGACTTTGGCTTTTGTCCCGTCCAATTCCGAGAATATTGATTTTCTGCCTTTTCTAGAATCAAAAACAGAAGAAAACATGCAATTGGCACTGTGGCATCATGTTAATAGGTTAGTCCAGAAAACATATAAAAATACCTCAAAGTGTAGACAAAGTAAAGCAAAGTAGATACTAAACAAGCATAGAACATTAAAAATTATATATACGTTTACGACGTACCAAGCATCCCCAAAAATTATAGATATGTTTACGACGTATTATAGATACGTTAACTCCTGCTCGTCCTCGAGTAGGTAAGTGATAAAAAGAATAATTTTTGAGGTGACATGCTGTAGGGGTTCGTAGCTGGAAAACAAAAAATTTCTACCACATGCACACAAACAAGCCAAGATCTATCTACTAGATTATAGCAACGAGTCGATAGAAGAACTCACCCTCGAAGATTCCAAAGCGGTTAACGAGAGCAGATTCTCGTGGGTGATGTAGTCGTATACTTGCCGATCTCAAGATCGCGTAGATGATCCTTCCGGCGCTGCGTTCCGGCAACGCTTCCGCAGTCGGTCACACGTCTGGTACTCGATGAAGACCTTCCTCTCCCTTGTTCCAGCAGGCAGCGGAGGTTGTAGTTCTCCCCTCGGGATTCCGGCAGCACGACGGCGTGGTGTCGGAAGTAAAGGGAAGATCCCGCAGGGCTTAGCCTAAGCTGGTGCGAGTTATGGTGGATCTAGGGTTTCCCGGTGGTCTAGGGTTTAGAAGACCGGTATGAGGAGGAAGTGTCGGCGGCGTCTAGGGCGACGGTGACGTGCCGGCGGCGGCGTGGCAGCGGCAGCTCGGGTGGAGAGGGGCTAGGCTTGGTGCTTTGGGGCAGCCCTCCCCCTCTATTTATGAGAGGGGGGCAGCCCTGGGAGGGGTGAGTTTCAATCCACTTCCAAACCCAAGTTGGAAGGACTCTTTCCTACTTACACGAGGAAACTATTGTTCCAGTTTGACTTTTCAAACCTCCCATTTGACTTTCAATTTAGAGCTTTAATTATCTCTCACAAATGACCACACCAAGTGACCTAGGATATGATCTAATCATTCCACTTACCCATGACACATTCATGGACCATTCTCCTTCCGTACCGGTGAACCTTCTAGAACCTCTCCGATGAAAACATCGGAATGTTTCCCGAACTCCAGAATTGGACTTTCCTTATATGAATCTTATTCTCCGGACCATTCCGGATCTCCTCGTGATATCCCGGATCCCATCCGAGACTCCGAACAACATTTGGTATCCCAACTAGCATTCCATATCTACTAAACAACATTGAATCCTTAAGTGTGTCTCCCTACGGTTCATGAATTATGCGAACATGACCGAGACACTTCTCCGATCAATAACCAATAGAGGAATCTGGAAATTCATATGGCTCCCACATATTTCTATGATTAATTTGCGATCGAATGAACCACTTACATACGATACCAATTTCCCTTTGTCTTACGATAATTTACTTATCCGAAGTTTTGATCGTCGGTATCTCTGCATACCTAGTTCAACCTCGTTATCGATAAGTACTCTTTTCTCGTTCCTGTGATATGTGATCCCTTGTGAGCCAGTCACATGCTTGCAAGCTAATTGGATGAAATTCCACCGAGAGGGCCCAGAGTATATCTATCTGTCATATGGATGGAAAAATCCCACTCTTGATCCATGTGCCTCAACCCATACTTTCCGAACACTCAATGCCACCTTTATAGCCACCCAATTATGGTGTGGTGTTTGATGTCATCAAAGCATCCTTCCGGTGATGGTGATTAGCATGATCTCATGGTCGAAGGAATTAGGTTACTATGTATTAGAAAGCTTATAGCAAACGAACTATTGAAATGACTTGATCTTTATGCTACGCTTATCTATAGGAGTATGTCCATCATACCATTCTCCTAATGATATGATCCTGTTGTTAATAACATATCAATGTTCATGATCGAGAAACCACGATCATCTATTAACCAACAAGCTAGTATTAAAAAGAGGCTTTACTAGGGACTCTAATTTAGTTTACAAATTACACAAGTATTAATGTTTTCGGTTAATACTGTTATAGCATGAATGTAAACATTTATGATAAACACAAAGATATAATAATAACCACTTTTATTATTGCCTCTAGGGAATATCTCCAACAGCCTCCCACTTGCACTAGAGTCAACTAATCTATATTACATGGTAATATACCGAACACCCATGGCGGTTTGGTGCTGGTCATGTTTTTCCCTCGGGAGAGGTTTAGTCAACGGATCCGCCACATTCATATATGTGTGTACTTTGCTACTCTTTATGTCACCATCTTGGACATGCTCTCGAATAGCGTGAAAACGTAGCTTGATATGCTTCAGCTTCTTGTGTGACCTTGGTTCTTGCGTATTGGCTATGGCGCCCATGTTATCACAATAGATAGACATTGGGTCCAGCGCACTTGGAACCACAACGAGCTCTGTAATAAAATCCTTCATCCATATTGCATCTTGTGAAGCCTCTGAAGCAGCTATGTATTCCGATTCATTTAAAGATCTCGCCACAACGCTTTGTTTTGCACTCCTCCAGCTAACTGCTGCACCATTCAAAGTAAATACGTATCCAGATTGTGATTTAGAATCATCCTGATCGGTGTCCCAACTAGCATCGGTGTAACCATTAACAACAAGTTGTTCATCACCTCCATAAGAAAGAACCATATCCTTAGTTCTTCTCAAGTAATAAGGATGTTTTTGACCGATGTCCAATGATCCACTCCTGGATCACTTTGATATCTGCTAGTTAAACTAACAGCATATGCAATGTCGGGTCTAGTACATAGCATGGCATACATAATAGATCCTATGGATGGGGCATAGGGAGTCTTACTCATTCTTTCTCTATCTTCTGTCGTTGCAGGACTTTGAGTTTTACTCAAGGTCGTATTGGGCAACATGGGCAAGAACCCTTTCTTGCTATCTTCCATTCCAAACCTATTTAGAACTTTGTCCAAATATGTACTCTGTGACAATGATATTAGGCATCTCGATCTATCTCTATAAATCTTTATGCCTAATATGTAAGCTGCTTCGCCAAGATCTTTCATTGAAAAACTATTATTCAAATAATCATTGACACTATTAAGAAGGTCTACATCATTCCCAATCAACAATATGTCATCTACATATAGTATTAAGAATGCTACGGAGCTCCCACTCACTTTCTTGTAAATACAAGCTTCTCCATAAGTTTGTATAAAACCAAAGCTTTTGATAACCTTATCAAAATGTTGATTCCAACTCCGGGATGCTTGCTTCAATCCATGAATGGACCGTTGAAGTTTGCATACCTTGTTAGCATCTTTAGGATCGACAAAACCTTTGGGTTGTACCATATACAACTCTTCATCAATGTCTCCATTGAGGAACGCCGTTTTGACATCCATTTTCCATATCTCATAATCATAATATACAGCGATTGCCAACATAATCCTAACAGACTTTAGCTTCACTACTGGTGAGAATGTCTCATCGTAGTCAACTCCTTGAATTTGTCGAAACCCTTTTGCGACAAGTCGAGCTTTATAGACAGTAACATGACCATCAGCATCTATTTTCTTCTTGAAAATCCATTTGTTCTCGATAGCCTTCCGGCCATCCGGTAAGTCCACCAAAGTCCATACTTGGTTTTCGTACATGGATCCAATCTTGGATTTCATGGCTTCGTGCCATTTATTGGAATCTGGGCTCATCATCGCTTCCTCATATGTCGCAGGGTCATCGGTGTTGTCCACCAACATGACATTCATAACAGGATCATGCCAATCAGGAGTGGTACGAGTTCTTGTTGACCTGCGAGGCTCTGTAGTTACTTCAACCGAAGTTTCATGATCGTCATCATTAGCTTCCTCTCTTATTGGTGTAGGCGCCACAGGAACTACTTCCGGTGTTGCGCTACTCGCAAGTTCGAGAGAAGGTTCAACAACCTCGTCGAGTTCTACTTTCCTTCCAGTCACTTCTTTCGAGAGAAACTCCTTCTCTAGAAAGGATCCATTCTTGGCAACGAAGATTTTGCCTTCGGATCTATGATAGAAGGTATACCCAATAGTTTCCTTCGGGTATCCTATGAAGACGGATTTTTCCGCTTTGCGTTCAAGCTTGTCGGGCTATAACTTCTTTACATAAGCTTCGCAACCCCAAACTTTAAGAAACGACAATTTATGTTTCTTCCCAAACCATAATTCATACGGTGTCGTTTCAACGGATTTAGATGGTGCCCTATTTAAAGTGAATGCTGCTGTTTCTAATGCATAACCCCAAAATGATAGCGGTAAATCTGTAAGTGACATCATAGAACGGACCATATCTAAGAGAGTTCGATTACGATGTTCGGACACACCATTACGTCGTGGTGTTCCCGGTGGTTTCAATTGTGAAAGTATTCCACATTTCTTCAAATGCTCGCTAAACTCATAACTTAGATATTCACCTCCATGATCAGATCGTAGAAATTTAATCTTCTTGTTACGTTGATTCTCTACCTCACTTTGAAATTACTTAAACTTCTCGAAAGTTTCGGACTTATGTTTCATGAAATAGATATACCCATATCTACTAAAGTCATCCGTGAAGGTAAGAACATAGCGATAACCACCGCGCGATGCTACACTCATTGGACCACACACATCGGTATGTATGATTTTCAACAAGTCCGTAGCTTGCTCCATCATACCAGAAAATGGAGTCTTAGTCATTTTACCCATCAGACATGCTTCGCATCTTTCAAGTGATTCAAAATCAAGTGATTCAAGAAGTCCATCGGAATGGAGTTTCTTCATACGCTTCACTCCAATATGACCAAGACGACGGTGCCACATATAGGTTGAGTTATCACTCAATTTCAAACGTTGAGCTTCAATGTTATTAATGTGTGTATTACTACAATCGAGATTCAATAATAATAGACCATCTATCAAAGGTGCATGTGCATAAAACATATTACTCATATAAATATAAAAACCATTATTCTCGGATTTAAACAAATAACCGTCTCACAATAAACATGATCCGGATATAATCTTCATACTCAACGCAGACACCAAATAACAATTATTTAAGTATAAAACTAATCCCAGTGGTAGATGAAGAGGTAGCGTGCCGACCGCGATCACATCAACCTTTGATCCATTTCCAATGCGCATCGTCACCTCGTTCTTCGCTAGCTTCCGTTTATTCTGTAGCACCTATTTCGAGTTACAAATATGAGCAACCGAACTAGTATCAAATACCCAGGCACTACTACGAGTACTAGTGAGATACACATCAATAACATGTATATCAGATATACCTTTCTTCTTGATGTTGCCGTTCTTCAAATCCACCAAGTACTTTGGGCAATTCCGCTTCCAGTGACCCTCTCCCTTGCAGTAAAAGCACTCAGTATCAGCCTTAGGCCCAGTCTTGGTCTTCTTCGCTGGCGCAGTAACTTTCTTACCGCCCTTCTTGAAGTTTCCCTTTTTCTTAGACTTGCCTTGCTTCTTGAATTTGGTGGTCTTATTGACCAACAACACTTGGTGCTCTTTCTTGATATCCACTTCTGCAGACTTTAACATGGAGAAGAGTTCTGGCAACGACTTGTCCATGTTTTGCATATTGTAGTTCATCACAAAGTTCTTGTAACTTGGTGGTAGTGATTAGAGGACACGGTGAATCCCCAAAGCATTAGGAATCACTATACCTAAGCTTTGAAGCTTGCTTGCATGCCCAGACATCTTAAGCACGTGCTCATTGATGGAGCTGCCCTCTTCCATCTTGCAGTTAAAGAACTTTTCAGAAGCCTCATAACTCTCAACTGCCGCGTGAGCCTCAAATATCATTTTGAGTTCACGGACAATATCATGTGGGTCATGGTTCTCAAACCTTTTCTGAAGCTCCGATTCCAAACCATACAAGATAGAACACTTAACTGTGGAGTACTGATTCTTCCGAGCGAGGAAAACATTCTTTACCTCATCAGTAGCATCAGCTGCAGGTGGGTCACCTAGCGGTGCATCCAGCACATAGGTCAAATTACCAGCATTGAGGACAATCCTCAAATTGCGGAACCAATCCGCGAAGTTTCTTCCATTGTTTTTCAACTTTTCTTTCTCTGGGAACGCATTAAAATTGATGGTAGGGGCCGCCATTGATCTACAACATATTTGCAATAGTTTAGACTAAGTTTATGACAAATTGAGTTCTAATTAATAGTTAAATTAATCTAGGTGAACTCCCACTCAAAACAATATCCCTCACATTGTTTTAGTGATCACACGAACCAAATCCACCACATTAAAACCGATCATCACGAGAGTTGGTGTAGCTTCAATGGCGAACAATCAACATGTTCATCACATCTACTATATGACTCATGCTTTACCTTTCGGTGATCCGTGTTCCGAGACCATGTATGTACATGCTAGGCTCGTCAAGATCAAACCTTAGCTTCCTCATGAGCAAATCTGGCTTGCTCACGTTGTATACACTCGCAGAATCTAACACACCCGATCATCACGTGGTGCTTCGAAACAATGAGCTTTAGCAACGGTGCTTACTAAGGATGAACACTTTAAAACCTTGAAATTGTGTGCTTGAGGGATCATCTTATAATGCTACCATCGTGAACTAAGCAATACAAGATGCATAAAAGGATTAACATCACATGCAATTCATAATATGTGATATGATATGGCCTTTCTTCTTTGTGCTTCCGATCTCCATCTTCAAGCACGAACATGATCTCCATCATCACCGGTATGGCGTCAAGGTCAATGGCGCCGCTTCATGGTTGTCGTCCACCAGCATCAACTATTACAACTACTTTGAATAGACACGCAGGTCTTAACGGAATTTAAAAGACAACCATATGGCTCCTGCCGGTTGCCAACTTACAATAAGGAACATTGCATACATCATATATAATCACAATCATGGCCATATCACATCACAACACACCCCTGCAAAACAAAGTTAGACGACTCTAATTTTCTTTGCATGTTTTATGTGGTTTGGGGCTTTCAGTAAGTGTCGTTCTAACTTACGAACAAGAACCACAACTTTGATGTTTGAACTATCAAGTGTCCGTTGTAAATTGAATCTATACTATGATGGGAGAGACAGACACCCGCAAAGCCACTTATGCAATACAAGTTGCATGTTAAGCGTGGAGCAAGTCTCATGAACGATGTCATGTAAGGTTAGCCCGGGCCGCTTCATCCCATCATACCGCAAGATGCAAAGTACACAAAAAGCAATTGATAATAAAAGCACCACCACCCACAATGACCATTGTGTTCTACTCGTGCAACAGATCTACATATAGACACGGCTCTGATACCACTATAGGGGTTCATAGCATGGAAAACAAAAAAATTCTACGCATGCACACAAACAAGCCAAGATCTATCTACTAGATTGTAGCAACGAGTCGATAGAAGCACTCACCCTCAAAGATTCCAAAGCGGTTAACGAGAGCAGATTCTCGTGGGTGATGTAGTCGTACACTTGCCGATCTCAAGATCGCGTAGACGATCCTTCCGGCGCTGCGTTCCGGCAGCGCTTCCGCAGTCGGTCAAACGTTCGGTACTCGATGAAGACCTTCCTCTCCCTTGTTCCAGCAGGCAGCAGAGTTTGTAGTTATCCCCTCGCGATTCCGGCAGCACGACGATGTGGTGTCGGAAGTAAAGGGAAGATCCCGCAGGGCTTTGCCTAATCCGGTGCGAGTTATGGTGGATCTAGGATTTCCCGGTGGTCTAGGGTATAGAATACCGGGAGGATAAGAAGGTGTCGGCGGCGTCTAGGGCGACGGCGACGAGCGGCGGCGCGGCGGCGGGGCAGCGGCGGCGGCGACTCAGGTGGAGAGGGGTCAGGCTTGGTGCTTTGGGGCAAACCTCCCCCTCTATTTATGAGAGGGGGCAGCCTTGGGAGGGGTGAGTTTGAATCCACTTCCAAACCCAAGTTGGAAGGACTCTTTCCTACTTCCACTAGGAAACTATTGTTCTAGTTTGACTTTTCAAACCTCCCGTTTGACTTTTCAAACCTCCCGTTTGACTTTCAATTTAGAGCTTTAATTCTCTCTCACAAATGACCACACCAAGTGACCTAGGATATGATCTAATCATTCCACTTACCCATGACACATTCATGGACCATTCTCCTTCCGTACCGGTGAACCTTCTAGAACCTCTCCGATGAAAACATCGGAATGTTTCCCGAACTCCGGAATCGGACTTTCCTTATATGAATCTTATTCTCCGGACCATTCCGGATCTCCTCGCGATATCCCGGATCCCATCCGAGACTCCGAACAACATTCGGTATCCCATCTAACATTCCATATCTACCAAACAACATCGAATCCTTAAGTGTGTCTCCCTACGGTTTCTGAATTATGCAGACATGACCGAGATACTTCTACGATCAATAACCAATAGAGGAATCTGGAAATTCATATGGCTCCCACATATTTCTACAATTACTTTGTGATTGAATGAACCACTTACATACGATACCAATTTCCCTTTGTCTTACGATAATTTACTTATCCGAGGTTTTGATCGTCGGTATCTCTGCATACCTAGTTCAACCTCGTTACCGATAAGTACTCTTTTCTTGTTCCCGTGATATGTGATCCCTTGTGAGCCAGTCACATGCTTGCAAGCTAATTGGATGACATTCCACCGAGAGGGCCCAGAGTATATCTATTCGTCATATGGATGGACAAATCCCACTCTTGATCCATGTGCCTCAACCCATACTTTCTGAACACTCAATGCCACCTTTATATCCACCCAGTTACGGTGTGGTGTTTGATGTCATCAAAGCATCCTTCCGGTGATGGTGATTAGCATGATCTCATGGTCGAAGGAATTAGGTTACTATGTATTAGAAAGCTTATAGCAAACGAACTATTGAAATGACTTGATTTTTATGCTACGCTTATCTATAGGAGTATGTCCATCATACCATTCTCCTAATGATATGATCTTGTTGTTAATAACATCTCAATGTTCATGATCGAGAAACCATGATCATCTATTAACCAACAAGCTAGTATTAAAAAGAGGCTTTACTAGGGACTCTAATTTAGTTTACAAATCACACAAGTATTAATGTTTCCGGTTAATACTGTTATAGCATGAATGTAAACATTTATCATAAACACAAAGATATAATAATAACCATTTTTATTATTGCCTCTAGGGCATATCTCCAACACATGCACCATCAAAATCAAGATCAAACCATTTGCGAGCATTGAAAGCTGGGATAAAAAACTCTAAACATGAGCATGAAAGAAGAAGTTCTAACAATAAGACAAAGTAACTATGCATGCAACATGAAAGGTTACAAACAAAGATCATGAATAAAAATGCATTGAAAGATGTTTGTTTGTTTCACATATATAAAACATGGCATAGTGGCATTCAGCTTGTCCCTCATGGAGTAGCAAATAAATGCATAGGACACCTTCATAGTTCATAAGAGTGACTATGTACAAATAGTTCATGAGCAAGCAATATGAACAATATGAATCAATCAATAAGTTTTGGGACAATGCACATAGAACTAAGAATGGCAACTATGCTCTCTCAATTGGTGTCTACGAATAGAAGGTGGAGACTCAATATAATGGTGGAAGAAAGGCCCTTCATAAAAGGGAAGCAGGGATTTCAAGTCTCATAAAGAGATTCCAAAAATTATGGTACTTGTTAGCTTTTATCTCTCATTGCCCCTATCATAAGCATCTTGAAGTGATTAAGGTTAAAGTGAACAAATATGGAGTATATGCTTGACAAAGTATAAGTTAATCTCATGTCCCTTGAATACGAGGACCGCTCCTCATGCTACTCAAGTTTAGTTACTTGTAAGTTCTTGTCATAGTAAGTACATGTGTATCATAGAGAACCGCCAACGGGGTACCCCTTGCACATGATACAGGAGCTATCCCATAATCAAAATGACAAGGCAAGCATACAATGAGCATCTCAGCAATCTTCTTATTTACCATGGGAAAATGGTGCTTTTTTCTCTCTTTCCTCTTTTCAATATGTCTCTTTTTTTCTTTTTTTCAATCTCTATCTCTTTTTTATAAGAAGAATGCTTCATAGATTACTCACTATGGTGATGCTGCAAGTTTCCACCATGATTAGGCATGGCTTAGGCTAGCGGCCCAGGCGTTTCTCTAGGACACATACATAACTCCATGGACTTACAAACTCCCCTTTTATTTCACACCGACGACATCCGTAAAAAAGAGCATGATATCAACTAGGTACAATGTACAAGTGCAATGTTGAAAGCGTTCCCCATGACAGCATGGTTCTACTAATTCCAATGTATAAGTGCAAGCATATACAACATATATGACACAATGGTTCAAGTTTATTAGGCGCAAGAAAAATAAAGTGTGTCATCAAGTTTGTGAGAGCTTTAATCACTAATTTTTCACATAACAAAATGACTTTTTAATTGGAAGGTAGATGAAAACAAGAATATACCTGTAATGGTGTAACACACCATGCATAGGAATTTATAGTGGACACTTTCGAATAAATTGGTTTCTTGGGATTTGTATGCATGAGTAGAGCTTACTCATACAAGTGGAGGCTAGCAAAATACTGGGAGCGACCAACTAAGAGATTAATAATGGCCATAATCATGTAGAGCGACAAAACATTACTAATCAAAGCATAAAGTGGTACCACAAGTCAAAAACTAAATGATCTTAGAGGTTAAAGTGACTTGTTCATAGTCATAACATGGTGTGAGCATGCGCCAAGTCAACCCAAACAAAGCATCAAAGGCGAATACCACAATACTATGCTTTTGTATGCTAAAACAACGCATGATTCTCTCAAGGCACATTAATCAATCCTAATTGTTTGGAACAAGTCATGCTACAGCAATAATCACTAAGCATAAGGTCAAAACAACATCTAGCATGACATGCTAAAGTCTAAGTCATAGTCAAAGCAAGCTCCTCTTGTACTACTCAAGCAAGAACTTTTTACTCCTCTCCAACACCAATCAACTTATTTGAAACAACACAGTAAGAACGGGGGTCCCAAACTACTTTATTCAAGCAAACTAAGCAAACAAAAACCAAAAAATAAAACTAATACGCTCCAAGAATAACACAACAGTGCATGAAACAATAAAAACGAAGTGTCTAGAAAGACCTGAGATTTTTATTGATGAAGAAGGGGATGCCTTGGGCATCCACAAGATTTGACGCTTGTACCTCTTGAATATTTCTTGGGGTGACACGTGGTGGCATACCCAATCTTGAGCTTTTGTCCATTCTTCATCTCATTACATCACTCTTCCTCTACACCTGAAAATTTTCCTTCATACAAAATTTCACACAATCTTCATTAGCAATATTAGTGCATTCAAAAGATAATAGACCTTGGGGTTTATTTTTAAAAAGCAAAACTTTCACTAAATACACAAGCTACTATAGAAATTCCCTCAAAAATCTCAATTTCTCAAACAGAACCCAAAAAGGAATCAATAAGAAGCAAATGCAAATAATGGCAGAAATCTGTTAAAAAAGACCAGCGGGTAGAAACCGATTTTTGCGAAGACCTTATGTTGCTCAAATCAAAAAGTGTTGAACTAACGAAAGTTAGCTAACAACCTGGGGGATTTATTCATAAAATTACAGTTCAATCCGACTTACAGAGAGTTTACACAAATTTTTACAGTGGAGCACAAAAATCTGTTCCGGGACAGCAACTCCCCAAATCTTACTTCCCTCTCATTAGAGGTTATTCTTGGCACAAAAAGCAAATAAAAAGGTTAATGAAAGGTTATTACAGAAGTAATAACTTCCAAGACTCAAGAAAACTATTGGGTTATCTCCCAATAAGTACTTTTCTTTAATGCCTTTAAGTTAGGCACAAGAAGCAAGAATCAAGTACTCCCTCCAACCCATATTAGTTGACTCCAATTTTGATGTATCTAGACAAGTTTTTGTGATAGATACATCCAAATTGGAGTCAACTAATATGGGTCGGAGGGAGTATTTTCAAATGAAGAAGCATTAACATCAAATCTTGCTTTCGAAGGAGGAGAAAAAATTAACTTCTCTCTTCTCATAGGGAAGTGTTCAATACCTTTATTGAATGTAAATTGATATTTAATGGTGCCTTATTTCATATCAATGATGGCACCAACAGTTCTAATAAAAGGTCTTCCCAAAGTAATAGGACAAGAAGCATTGTATTCAACATCCAAAACATAGAAATCAACAGGGACATAAGCATTGTTAACCATAATAAGGATATCATTAACACTCCCCATGAGTTTATTTTTAGCATTATCATTAAGTGGGACATCCAAATAGCAATCTTCCAAAGGTGGCAAATCAAGCATTTCATAAATCTTCCTAAGCATAATAGAGACACTAGAACCAAGGTCACATGAAGCTTTGAGATCAAAGTCATTCACTTGCATATTAATAATGGGTTCCCAACTATCTTCTACTTTCCTAGGAATAAAGGCTTTGTGTTTCAAATTTTCTTCCTTAATTTTAATGAGAGCATCTGTAATGTGCTTGGTGAAAACCAAATTCATATCACTAGCATCGGTACTTCTAGCAAGCTTTTGTAGGAACATAATCACTTCAGAAATATTGCAACCATCAAGATCAAATTCAAACTTAGCATCACTGGTAGTAGACTCATTGAGTTTAGGCATTGTGTTAGGAGGAATAGGGACTTATTGTGGTATAGTGGCATCCATATTGGTGGTGGTGATAGTGCACACACTATTATTTCTAGCAATTTCAGCTTCTCTTTCCCACTTAGCATGTAGTTGGGCTAATAGTCTAACATTTTCATCAATAGTAACTTGTATGGCATGAGTAGCCGCAAAGGTACTTTTCAAAGTTTCAGGTTTAGCAGCCATTTTATTAATCAAAGAGGACTGTGCTTCAGACAAAAAGGAAATATTTTTCTCAACATTCAAAAGCTTTTCCTCCAAAGTCTTGTTGAAAGTGGTTTGTTTACTAATAAAGTCTTTGAGCATGACTTCAAGTTAAGAGGGAGCACTTCTAGTATTGTTGTAGGAGTTTCCATAGGTATTGCCAATATTAGGAGGATAAGGCCTATAATTAGTGTTGTTTGTGCTAGTGAAGTCACATAACTTGGTGTTCTCAGCAGAATTCATTTTGACAAAAGTGGGGCAGGCCAACAACAACAACAACTAGAGAAGGAACTAATTTTTTGTATTTTTGATAAGAGAAAGCAAACCAAACTAAATTTTTTTGAGTATTTGATAAAAAAGGCAAAAAAACAAGAAAAAGTAACTAAGCAAAACAAAAACAAAGTAAAGAGAAAGGTTGTGAAGTACTCCCCTTGTGAATCCGTCCTTATCCTCCCCAGCAACGGCGCGATAAAACAGCTTGATGCGCTTAGAACAATGTAGAGCTTCGTTGGGAGACCCCAAGAGGAAGGTATGATGAGCACAACAGCAAGTCTTCCCTCGGAAAGAAACCAAGGTTATCGAACCAGTAAGAGGAAGGAAACGAATAAAATGTGTTGCTAGCAACTGGAAACCTGCATAACACAAACACAAAGCTTTGCCCCAACGAACAGTGAGGTTGTCAATCTCACTGGTTTGCTGAAAACAAAGTATTAATTGTATGGTGTGGAAGGTAATGGTGGTTTGCATAAAGTAAACAGTAATAGTGGAAGATGTATCGATGGTAAAGATTGGACTGGGGTCCATATTTCACTAGAAGGGCTCTTCTTAAGATAAACAACATGGCATGCTGGGTAAAAAAATTACAGCAGGGCAATTGACAGGACAGAGCAAGGCATAACAATGCAATACTATACATTCATGATCCTATGAGATTTGATTGGGTAATACAACAAGATACATAGACCGCCATCCAACTGCATCTATGACTAGTAATCCACCTTCAGGTTATCATCCGAACCCCCTCTAGTATTAAGTTGCAAGCATCGGATAACTGCTTTAAGCAAATTGTGTAAGGTAAACAATCCACTTGTTCCATGAACAAGAGATCATTGTTTTCTCCTAGTAGCAACAGCACATCTACAACCTTAGATATTTCTGTCACTTCCCTAGATTAAATAGAGGCATGAACCCACTATCGAGCATAAATACTCCCTCTTGGAGTCACTAGCATCTACTTGGCCAAGATAGCTACTAGAAACGGAGAGCATGCAAGATCACAAATAACACAGACATGATAGAATCAATAAGATAGAACCATTAATCAATCGGACATAGTAATCTCAATATCCATCGGATCCCCGCAAACACAACATGCATGATTACAAATAGATGGTCTTGATCATGAACGGAGCTCACAAGATCTAAACATGGTAGCAAAGAGGAGGAGAAACAACCATCTAGCTACTACATGGACCCGTAGTCCAAGGTGGAACTACTCACGCTTCATACCGGAGGCTGGCGTGGTGATGAAGAAGGCCTCCGGGATGATCTCCCCTCTGGCAGGGTGCCTGGAAGAACTTAAGATCCCCCCCCCCCGATCTAGGGACGAGGGTGGCGGCGTCTACGGACTATTTCATGGAATATTGATCGGGTACTTAGGATTTTGGTATCGGGGGCTTCTTATAGGCGAAGAGGCGAGGCAGGGGGGCACCCAGGGTGGCCGCACCCCCCAGGCGCGGGCCAGGCTAGGCCACACGGCCAGGGGGTGTGGCCCCCTGGTGGCTCTTATCCGTCTCGTCTTCTGGCTCTGTGTTCCCCGCGTTAAAATATTGACTTTGGCTTTTGTCCCGTCCAATTCCGAAAATATTGATTTTCTGCCTTTTCTAGAACCAAAAATAGAAGAAAACAGGCAACTAGCACTATGGCATCTTGTTAATAGATTAGTCCAGAAAACATATAAAAATACCTCAAAGTGTAGACAAAGCAAATCAAAGTAGATACTAAACAAGCATGGAACATCAAAAATTATAGATACGTTTACGACGTATCAATAGCTACCGATAGAGCCCTTATCCTCGAGGGATAACTACTCCCTCCTCATCATGGGAGTCAGCAACAACGATGGAGATGGCGGTGAAGTCGATGGAGATCGCTCCGGGGGCAATTCCCCATCCCGGCAGGGTACCAGAACAGAGACTTCTGTCCCTCGAATCTCTTCTTCGGTGGCGGTGGCGCTGCGGAACTTTTCCTGGATTTCTAATCTAATATATAGGGTTTTTTCCCTAGGAGGAATATATAGGCGAAGGGGCAAGGTCGGTGGAGACCCGAGGGGCCCACACCACCTGGTGGCGCTACCAGGGGGCCGCACCCAGGGGTGGTTTGGCCACCTCGGTGCCCTCCTTCTTCTCTGCTTTGGACTCTGTCTTGTGTTGGGGAAAATAGGAACTTCGGCTTTGGTTTCGTCCAATTTCGAGAATACTTCTTTACTATCTTTTCTAAAACCAAAAACAGCAGAAAACAGGAACTGGCACTATGGCATCTTGTTAATAGGTTAGTTCTAGAAAATACATAAAAATACCACAAAGTTTAGACAAAACATAAGATAGTTGGTACAAAATAAGCATGTAGCATCAAAAATTATAGATACGTTTATGATGTATCAATCTGCAAGATCTCAAGCCAGTCCTCCAAAAAATATGAAGCAAGCTCTGGTCAGAAGTTTAATCTCCAAAAATCATCAATTTCTTTGGACAGGGGTGCCAAGAATATCGGAAGGAAGGGATCAAACACTTGGTTAATATAGAACAGGAGGCGCTGACGGAGAGGTATTTAGGCCTTCCCATCGTGGTGGGCCGGTCCAAAGATGGATGCTTCAAGCATTTCAGGGAAAGAGCATGGGGCAAGGTTCAAGGGCTAAAGGGCCAGGGCCTGTTGAAGGAAGAAAAAGGGGTGTTGTTAAAGTCCGTTTTGCAAGCCGTGCCAGCTTATACAATGACGTGCTTCAGGCTGTCCAAAAATATTTGTAACCATATTCGCTCAATCACCCCTGACTTCTGTTGGGGAGCGGCAAAGGATAAGAGGAAGGTTCATTGGATCGCCTGGGAGAAGATGTGCAAAAGTAAGAGAGAGGGAGGACTGGGTTTCGTGATCTAGAGAGTTTTAATCAAGCGTTGTTAGCAAAACAAGGATGGAGAATTTTGACACAACCGGATTCACTCTGCTCATGAGTCCTCCATGCTCGACATTTCAGGGATGGTAATTTTTTGCAAGCCAGCTGTTCAAGGTGTGCATCTTTCACATGGAGAGACGTAATTGATAGGGATATGCCAATCGGGGTATCCATAGAGGCTGAAAGCGACTGGCCCAGGACAATGTCGACTGGGCCTGCTTTGACGGCGACTGGAATAAAGGCTTCAATGAAGACCGGTAACTGGATGCGATGGCCCAAGAATGTAGCTAGGCCTAGTCGGATTAGGTTAAAACCTCTAAAACCTTAACTGATTCGGTGGTAATCTTGTATTCACGAGCCTAGGGTTCCCATTGTATTCACGAGCCTAGGCCTAGCCGGATTAGGTAGGCCTATATAAACCTCCCTAGGGTTCCCATTGTATTCATGAGCTATTATCTACCCCATCCTTGCGACTCGCTGCTCATACGTCAAGTTTGTCCACCTTGTAATCTCACTCGCCATTAATACAATCAAGCAGAAAGTAGGTCTTTACCCTATGGGGGGAAGAACCTGGGTAAACCCTTGTATTGCCCTCAATCTTGATCCGCGGATGGTGACTCGCTCTTGCCCCCCTTTCGACTCAATCTCTACCCCTGGTAGCGACTACCGTGGCCATTCCCACGACAATAATCCACTGGCGCGAACTCCTAAAAGCGGGCTGATTTGGAGAATAGGAGGTGGAGATCGAGTTGACATTGATCTAGACAGATGGATTCCGTGAGCGGGTGCTCAGCAACCCCTTGGCCGAAAGCCAGACGGGAAAGCAAAGGTTGTGGCTGATCTACTTGATATTCGGGGTGCAAACTGGGATGAACAGAAGATTCAACAGAATTTCTACTATGGAAATGTTGTGGACATAAAGAAAATTCCTATAAGTGATGCTGGAACCGATTATTTTTTGGCTTGGAACTTTATAAAACAGAGTTTGTTCTCAGTGAAGTCTGACTACCATCTAAGATTCAACTGAAGAAACAATCTGCAGGCCAAGCGGAGTGTTCAAATTCTTGCTCTACCCATACAGGTTGGCTTAGTTTGTGGGATGCCGATATACCAAACAAAAATAAGGTTCATGTCTGGTGCTTGGCCTGCAATGGACTCGTTGTTGGCTCTGAGTTACAACGACGCTCAATCAAACAGGGTGTGGTGTGTATTGTCTGTGGCCGAGAAGAGACAACTCTTCATTGGTTTTGCGATGTCCACACTCTATCCATGCATGGAAGGCTTTGTCGCAAAAAACTGGAGCTTTATTTCCAAAGCCACCAGCGGCCATGATGAATCAACTTGATCTTAAGTGGTGGATCCTTGATTGTTTTAGTAGTCTAAGTGCAAAGGATTTGGAACTAATGTGCACGCTGGTGTACCAGTTATGGTTGGCACATAATAATGTGAGGGATAACCCACTCATTAAGGACCCGGTGGCCATTGCTAGCAGATCCATGGCTTTGGTGGAGGAGTGGCATGACGTCCATTTAGCGTCTGCTATCACGGCATCAGTCAGATCGACGAAACGCTGGTCTCCGCCGAATGAAGGATGGCTAAAGCTGAACACAGATGGTTCTTTCTCCAAGAACGACCATCGAGGTGGTGGTGGGGTGGTCGTGAGAGATCACAATGGCGCCTTCGTTGCAGGAGCGGCGCATATTTTCCCAGCTACCTTTGATGCAGAAGGAGCTGAGATCCTAGCATGCAGGCGCACAGTGGAACTGGCAAAGAAAATTGGGTGTCGTAGGTTTGTGCTGGAGATAGACTATGCCAACGATGTGAACAAGATGAATGAAGAAGAGAAAGACAGGTCGGTGGTTGGTCCACTGATCGAAGACCTGAAGACTGCTCTGAGTAGCTTTGATCGGGTAGAATTCCCTGCCGGCTTATCCGACCCTGACGCGGTGCCGCTTTTGAGTGGGCACCATTCCTTTTGGAAGGGTGTCGTGGGAAGCCTCCGTCTACTTTACTCCGAGCCGGGGGAAACCCGGCAGCAACGCCTTGTTGACGGTGTCCTTCTTGAAGGTGTTGCTTGGCTCTAGACGCTTTGGAGTGCTTGGAGCGTGGTGAGAAAAGTTGGAGGGTGCGGCGATTATGAGTCTTCATTGTTTTTTTTATTCACTGTTGTCTTCATTTATTTTCTTTCGGGAAATGTTTTTGCTGCTACCCCAATATTTTCTTTGTTACGAACTTTATATCCTAGGTGTGGTTGTTATATAATATATGGCGGGACGAAAGACTATTTCGTGGTAGAAATTCGAGCTATGCGTAGCTAATGAAGTTGCCCATAAGTTGGCAAAGGAAGGATGCACGAATAAGATTTATAAGAGCATCTCTAGCAGATGTTGTATTATAGCGCGCGCAAAAATTTGGATACAGCGCGCGCTGGAGCGTTTGCGCGCGCTATTTTAGCGCAGTCTTTCTCGGAGAAACCGGCGCGGGAAAAATACAGCGCAGAAGTGCCCTTGGCAGGCGCGCTATAATGCAGCGCATAAACCGCGCGCGCATAATTTAATAGAACTTTGGATCTAAAAATTGCATAATTTTTTTTTGAACAAACAGAAAATAGAACATTCGATAATTTACATATAAACAGAAAATAAAGCGCTAGACTACTCCTCGTCGGACGAGGTGTCCTTCGACACCTTAGAGATAAACAAGTCGTTCCAGTGTGGATCGTTATCTGGGATCGTCTGCTGGATATCCAATTGGTCGTTGATGAACTGCAGGCGCCGGCGCCGGTCCTCGCGCTCCGCCCTCCGCGTGTCCCTACACTTGGCATAGAAGTTGCGCTCCGCCACCACGTCCTGTGGGAAGCGTCGGCGCCACTCCGCCATGGCGTACTCGCCGGCCTCCGCGGCGAGGAGGCGTCGCTGAAGCGCGTGGTGACGCCGGCGCTCCTCCTCCGTGACGAGCGCAGGCGCCGGCACGAGGAACTCCGTCTCCGCGAGACTCTAGGTCTCCGGAAAGTTCATCTCGCGCCGCGGGCGGCCGAGGCGCCACGCCGTCGCGTCGTACGCGCAGGCGGCCTCCTCAGAGTGAGCGCATGTGTCGGTTGGCGAGCGCTGTCGCGCAGCATTTATAGCACGCGCGCTTGGCGGCGCGGGAGATTTGGCGTCCCAGATAGCGCATAAGTCCGCGCACGGGCAAAATATAGTGCACGCTATTTTTACACCACTACTGAAAGAGGTATAGAGCGCGCGCTAAAAATTGACGGTGCGCTGTCCTATATTCAGACATCTTCTGGAGATGCTCTAAGACTTGGTTTAGAAGTCCGTCGGACTATTGTATCGGCTCGCTCGTCGTAGACTGTTGATGATAAATAAATGCAGCCTGTTCTTTCAAAAAAAAAGCAGCCTATTCCTTCAACACCAGCAGGATACGGATCCCCTCGCTCAGAATCCACCTCGGTCGGTCTGCCAAAGCGAGACGATCCAATTTCATCTTCCAATGCCATGTTTGGTTGGTCTCACCTAGCACAAAAAATGTGAGTAATTGGTTGTCAGTCTTTTTTTTTTTGAACAGGGGTAGGTCCCGAAGGACCTAGAGCATCATTCATTCCCGTCGGGGGAGTTACATCTTACAAAAAGGGACTCAAAGAAGTAAAAGATTACAGACCAACCCTTACATTTTGCACCTAGGACCTCAGAAAGAACACAAGAAAAGCAATCAGGTCCAGCTCCAACTCCACCGCGCAAAGACTCGATGCAGCCGACCTCGATGTCACCGGGGACGAAACCACTTGGGGCATGGAGGCGGGAGCAAGCTGCATCGAAGCCAGAGGGCCTCCTAAATGGCACACAGGCCTGGAGGTTAATAAGCACCTGAAGACAGCAGACATTCGTCGCCGCTGCTTGAGGGAGGAGGGGTCGCCTTTCGACCATGATGAACGCCGACGAGCTCGTCGCCGTTGGGAACCTCCAAGGAGAAGCAGTTGCCCTCCCCTGCTGCAGATGCAGCCGCCGAACCTCGAGATGCAGGGGAACACCTCCAAGCTCGCCACCACGACGAGCATCAGAGGAATCCCTCCATCGCCAAGATTGACCGCCAAATCTGCAAAAGAAAGCCTTATTTATGGAGATATCCTTTCTCCTCCACCGCCTCCCTTCCAACTCCGACCGCCGGAGCACCAAGAGGCAGAGAAGAGCAGGGCAGCGCCAGATCTTGCCAAGATCTGCCGCCTCACTCCCGGCATCAACGCCATACGCCATATAGGACAACACATAACTAAAAAACCTAACTACAGAAGGCCGGCGTCCTCTCCCCCATCCCCTCCGGCCAGCGGAGCCGCTGGAGACGAGGGGGAGAAGAGCCGGGGACGGCCAGGAGACTCTCAAGGGGGGGAGGGAGAGCGAGAACGGGAGAGAGCGGGGGGGTGTGGAAAGTAAACGTGGTTGTCAGTCCTGAATAGCCGCAACATTGAACCTTTGACAAGCACCCCCTCCATGCCTTAATACTACATCGGTTCTAAAATATAACAACAATTTTTTAGCAGATTAACCGCTAGAATTAGAACGGATGTAATATACCAACATAGTATGAGTTAACAGGTTTCTTATACTCCCTCCGACCCATATTACTTGACTTGGATTTGTCAAAATTTAGATGAACCTATATAAATAGTGTCTAGATTCACATGAGTTAACAGGTTTCTTATACTCCCTCCGACTCATATTACTTGACTTGGATTTGTAAAATTTGGGTGAACCTATATAAATAGTGTTTAGATTCACTTAACTCTAGAGAAATTTGAGTCAACTAATATGGGTCGGAGGGAGTAGTATTTTTTGGCGTGATATGGCGCCGTATCACTTGGCGCCGTCCTAGGCTGCCTCCATCGATCTACACAACTTTGGCGCTGTTTTAAATGGCGCGATCGGATTCCAAAATAGTTTTGCCAAGAGGTCACACGTGAAATTAGTTGTGCAAAAAGGTCATATTTAGCAAAAAATACCTTATATTACGGGGCCGAGGGTGTAACATGTGGTGCTTTCTTTTGTGATGGAGCTTCACACACTCATATTTTAGAAACCTAGCAATAAACGGAGAACACTTGTTCTGGAATACTTTATCTTTGATTTTGTGAAATCCTTGGGTTTAGACATTACTTTGAAAATTCCAGTAGATGCTATCTTCCGCCGCTCACTAGGCTTCTTGCTGCGGTGAAGTTGCTTCATCACCCGGCTCAACATCAGCCTCATCCCTCAGCGGTTCGTTCCAAATCAAAAAGGTAGAAGCCGCTCAGAAACGATGATAGTCATACACGGAAAACAGTGCTGAAATAGTAACAACAATTTCAGCATAGAAAATTGCATCCAGATTTTAAAAAAAAATGAGTAACAAATGATACAGATGCATACAACACGATTGCCAACAGAGTAGCTTCCATTCCCTTTTCCGAGTCTTCACATGATTCTGTCAACCTTATTCACTTGACAACAGAAGGTTGACTGAATATGGTTATCAGATTGTAACTAAAAGAAAATACTACATAAAAAAGTGTCGCATTCAACATGTATGCACAAAAAACTATCTAATTACTGGCATAACAACCTATTTGCAGGCTGTATCCGGAGCCTGAGGTACTAACGAGTAAGCACTGCCAGGGACAACAACAAGCAGAGATTCGTCGTCATCTTCTGCCGCTTCATTTGCCTAGATTGAAAAGAAAAATAATTGGAAACAGCAGTCAAAAATATGTCAACACCGAGAATAGCTGTGAAATATATTATATATCTATGCATGTTACAAGAATATAAAAGAACTGTACAGATAGCTATTTACTGCACAATTAAATGACTTCCAAAAGTGTCATGGATTGTTGGAAATCACAGAAGTAAACATAGGAGAAAAGCACTATATTCTAGCGTCCCTGACAATGATGTTGCAATAAAGCATAGACAGATGATATTCCAGAGAGCTTAAATCTTGCAAAACAAAAGCTCGGAAGATACTTGTCATAAAAAGACAGGTTATAAGATAACTTTAAATCCAGAGGAACTACTAACATCATCCTTCTTCTGATTAATGGCATTTCTCAGAAGCTCTTTCGCCTTCTTTCTTAGTTCTTTTAGCTCCTTTTGCTGAGCTTTGGTGACCTCAGCATGACAAGCCACACAAAGCGTCCTCACATTCTCAAGCGTACATTCTCCTGCAAGAAGCCAGATGAATTAGGACATGCAGTGATGAGCCAAAAAACATAGAAAATGTGCATATACTGTACCTCCTCCTTTATATACAGGTATTATATGGTCTGCATGCCAAGCATTTCCCTCTTTTGGCTCTTGGACAAGCTTTTCTAGCCTGTGATTCAGTACAGTATTAAATAAGACACTACAGTATTAAAGAAGACAATCCACATGAAACCGACAAATTAACAATGATAACCATTCCACTTTCATTAATATATTTGGCAAGTATTATTATATACTCCCTCCGTTTCAAAATATAAGACGTTTTGGGTATATGAACAAAATGTATCTAGACTTCTTTCAGTGTGTAGATTCACTCCAAACCTTAGTGAACCTACATACTAAAAGAAGTCTAGATACATTTGCTTCATGAAGCTAAAACATCTTATATTTTGAAACGGATCGAGTATGTATTATAGCTGCTCAAACCAGAGACCTCTGCTAACCTACTATATATGCAAAAGAGAAGCCGGGAAAAGTTACAAAGATTGGAAAAGCATGTTATCGGAGTGCAGCACTTACAGTTTCCTTCTACTCGCAATATTTGGAGCAACACTCCTGATGTGTGCTTCTCTCTTTAGATTGCACAAGAGTTTAATATATTTGACAAGTTTGCAGCAGTCAAGCTTGCACTGGGAACATATGCCATGTTCTATTTGAAACAGTGCCTGCAAAGTAGAAGTATTTAACAAGCAGAAGCTTCATCTCGTATAGTTCAGAATT
Source organism: Avena atlantica (assembly GCA_910589765.1). Classification (NCBI taxonomy): domain Eukaryota; kingdom Viridiplantae; phylum Streptophyta; class Magnoliopsida; order Poales; family Poaceae; genus Avena; species Avena atlantica. The sequence continues at coordinate 343,084,953 of OU342738.1, read as the reverse complement.
TATGCATGCCAAAATGGCAAATTAGCTTTATTTGTGCATCAAGGCAACATTAATTTTTATTTACATATGTCAATAGCAGAAAATAAAAGAAGTCATACCTGCCGCAGGTAACCGCTGCTAGTTCTGGATCTGTATAACCGGAAGCAATCGAGACCACAGAATAGATCTTCAAAATATTCAGGTGATTTTGCAAGATTCCCACTGAATACAAGAAAGTGAATTGTTATGATAGCAAAAGATTGGCTCCTAGAGCAAGAGAAAGTACATCAGTGAGTTGTATTACTTGCAAGGTTTTTGACATAATTTGCAGAGAGGCTTATCATCGGAAGTCCAGCCTTGAGTGTACTCTTTCTCTTTAGTTGTGCCATTATGCAGAACCACCTTTCTCCATTCAGCATTTTCGGGCAAAGGATCACTAACAACACTCAATGGAGTTATACGCCTCTTACTCCCCCCTTTAATCAACCCCTAAGAAAGTCAATCACAACAGACAATCAGACACAAAATGAAACACCATGAAACCAAGGAACGAGACAAGTACCTATTCTGTGATTCATGCCATATGTTCTTAGTTTGCACAAGATCATGTCTGAGTGTATGTAGCATAAATTAACTCAGGTAAGACTGGATTGCGAATGCAGAATTCAGACTTATTATCATATAAGAACCATAGCAGATATTGGGATACTAGAAATGTTCAGACTTATTATCACAAGAACTTCGCTTTATGCGAAATACTATTGAGTATGGAAGTTATTTCGTTTGACCCTTGTATAGAATGAAGTGACACATAAGGACTCCAATGGTAGGAATGAGAATGTTGCGAGATCCTTAGTAAATCCTGATAGAATTGGACCATTTCTTTACCATCAACAACTTCTAGGACATTAGTTTGCAAGATATGGATATATAGGTGTAACCTGATGGACACAAGGCATTGTTTCGCAATCTTCGTAACTAAACAAGGTTGAATTTGCAAAGAAAAGAGGTCAAGATGTGCATACTTGTGCATTGTAGTTGATGCTATTTTTCAGATAGCACAGCTCAAGGCTCAATGGAAGCTGTAAGGGCTTCCCCAGCAGTTTCCTCTGATCAATTGGTCTTAGTGCTAACCATTCTTTTACGAATGCCTTGAACATACTGCAAAATGCTGGATTACTCTTCAAGAGCTGCCCACTTGCTTTCTTGCCACTACTAGAGCATAAAGTTAATTCTACTTCTTCAGGCAGAAAATTCTGAAGAAGTGGTCTGGGTCTTAAATCACGTCCTGGAACACAAATGTACAAGTGGATTCGACCTGTATGACGGCTAACCTGTGAAAAAGATGATAAATCAGAGGAATTTGAAGAATGAGATGGAAAAAGTAAGGAAACTGATACGAAAATAACTTAAGAAGTCGGGACAAGCAGTAATACAACATGTAAATACAGAAGGCAAAATATGATACTAGTATAAATGAGAGAGTCAACAGCAAGTCAGCAAGGCACGCTGCCACCTTGCTCTTCCTACTGGAGAAATAATCTCACTGATGCCACAAATTGAACATTGCCACTCCCTCGCCTTCAATGCCTACTCCCTCTCACCCACCCCCTCCCCCTGGCGACCAGGCAACAACAAGCACTCCGAGGGGTCGTCGCGCTCCTACCGAGATGTGATGCCAAGGAAGCAGGCGGCGGTGGTGCAGTACAAGCTGGAGTCATCGCGCGCCCGAGGGTGCAGTATGACCCAAACCAGGTGTTCTAGGAGCAGCTGGATCACAACAGGGCTAGGGACCAACAGGGTGGGAAGAAAATTTGCAAAGAAGGCATCGCACTAGGGACACCCTCAGGCGCCTTCAGCTGCCAGAGTCTTCTGTGCTTCAGCCGGATCACGGCGCAGTGCATCAGTTGCCTTAACCTTGGAAACCAGCGCCTTGGCTATCCCCGACTGCCACCATTTCTAAATCTGGCGTTGAGCATTGCCGGTGCAGAAACACTCCGCCAACAGCTCGGCTTGCTCCTGCTTGTTCGCGCCCGCCAGAGCCGCAACCGGTACAGAAAGAGCCAAAGCTCATGGCCTCTGGAGTCGTGACCACAGTAGCGCTCCGGAGCCGTGAACCGCAGAAGCGCTCCCAACAGCTCGGCTTGCTCCTGCTTGTTCGTGCCCGCCAGAGCCGCAGCTGGCACAGAAAGAGCCCAAGCTCATGGCCTCTGGAGCCATGACCGCCCAGCCTTCTAAGAAACTGTTTCCCCTCGAATCGCCGTGGTTTGCTACCCCTCCAGTGCAGCTTATGCGCCTATGTGTCGACGATTTCCAACGTGGCAAGGCCACGCACCCTTGGGAAATTCCTTGCCGCCACAAAGGCACGTTCCAGGGAGCTTTTGCAGGCCCTATACCGGCCCAATGCCATCTGTTGAGCCATGGACTCCAACCGCGTCGCAGCTCTCGGATCGCAAGTTAACCGGGTGGCCTCAACAGCGGGCAGCAAGCACACAGCAACCTCATGCGCAAGTTGGGGTTGATCGAGGGTAGGGGTGAAGAGCCATGGAGGAGGCTAGGGTTGCAGACAGCACCTCGCATGCGTCCCGCAAAAGCAGAATTAAGGCAAAAGGAGTTACGGGACTAGAGCAGAATTACGGAGTTCGTCCATGTATCCCGCATCCCGTCCCGCTTGCAGCCCTAGAGGAGGCCATGGAAGCTTATCACAAGTGTTCCCCCACCATCATGCCTCCTATCACAAGCTAAAGAATGTGATCCATAGCTTCATGGTCGATGGTGCGGTGGTTTTGGACCATGTGGCAATGGCAGAGGCATCTTTTGGTCATTTCAATGTGGTCCTGGGCACGGCTAAGGAATGCCAATTCTCGCTTGACCTGGACTTCCTAGGCTCTCGCGTCAAGCACTTGGCAAACCTAGATTCCCTCTTCTTTGAGGAGGTGGTGAGGCACATGCCTCATGGTAAGGTACCGGAACTGAGAGCTTCTCAAGGTCGGCATCAAGGTTGTTTATCCTGCTGCCAAAGTGAAGCAATGTGTCTGCTTTAGGGGACTGTCGCCCCATAAACACAATGCACATCTTCATTGAGTTGGTAGCCAAGACTTCGACGTTGGCTCTGAGGCTGGGACAAGGTGGACGAGAACCAACGCGGCTTCATTAGGAAGCGCCGTGTCCATGATAATTTCATATTGGTTCAGCAGACCATGCGCCTCTTCCACTGTCATGTTGGATATTGCATGTGCTTTCAACTCGCTCTCCTAGGGGCTCCCTTTTTAGGTCCTCCTGAAGATAGGTTTTGGGCTACGATTCCACAAGTGAATCACCATTCCCCTCTCCATATCGAGCATGAGAGAGTTGCACCAGGCACCAACTGAGGCTTGGTTATTCGCATTGGTGATCAAGACGCTCAACAGGTTGATGGTGAAGCCCAGAGAGGGGTGTACTTAGGCACACTGCTCCCAGGGAGTTGAGATGTCAATCTTGCTCTATGGGGACGTTGTCGCCATCTTCTGCCATCCGGAAAGGGCAGAATTGCTTGCGGTCCGCAGCATTCTCGCATTCTTTGGCCACACGTCTGGGTTGCACACCAACTTCGCAAGTGCTCAGTATCTCCTATCGGCCGCTTCAAGGAGGTGGCCCTTGAAGTGACGACGGCTATGGAGTGCCAATTGGCGGTTATTTGGCACCCTTCCCCATCAAATACCTCACAATGCCACTAGCGACCCGCTGGTTGCCCATCAGTGCTTTTCAGTCCATCATGGACCGTATCGCTGACCTAGACCGGGATCTCAAGGAGCGGCACACCCAAGAGTTGGGGGAAGAGGCCCGTCGCCTCTATATAAGGAGCTCTCCTCTTACCTTAGAAGGGGTCGATCCTTGAGATCTAAAACCCTAGACTTTCACCACCATTGTACCCTCGCGAAGCACGCGAGCAATACATCAAAGCAGGAGTAGGGGCTTTACCTCCTCACGAGGGTCCCAAACCTGGGTAAAAAAACCTATGTCAACTCTCTGTCGTGTGCTTGCTTCGCCGTCGCCACCGTTGCCGAGACTCCTTGGAGCCGCGTGGTCATCCCCCTCTCGAATCAAGGGCTCGTTGGACCCTAGTTCCTTCGCGGGACAAATCTCTGACATTTGGCGCGCTAGGTAGGGGGCTAAGGCGCGCTTTCAAGATCTCCATCGACCACGGCGCCATGTCGACTCGCAACGAGACCCGCGTCGAGCGCGCTCTTTGTCGCGCGGCGAGCAAGGCTCAGACGGAGCCCGTCCCACGGCGAACCGCCTCCGAGCAGGCCCCGCCCCGTGGACGGAGGACAAGGGGGGCTCTTCCTACCGCCCGTCGCGGGAGCCCCTATCCTCCTCATGCGGCGCCATGTCGCTCTCCCGCACTGCGTTTTCGCGCGGCCACTCCGAGCGCCACACGCTGAAGGCCGCCAAGCGCATGGTGCACGAGCTCTTGGACCACCCGCCGACCGAACCAAGGGCTCGTTGGACCCTAGTTCCTTCGCGGGACAAATCTCTAACATTTGGCGCGCTAGGTAGGGGGCCAAGGCGCGCTTTCAAGATCTCCATCGACCACGGCGCCATGTCGACTCGCAACGAGACCCGCGTCGAGCGCGCTCTTCGTCGCATGGCGAGCAAGGCTCAGACGGAGCCCGTCCCACGGCGAACCGCCTCCGAGCAGGCCCCGCCCCGTGGACGGAGGACAAGGGGGGCTCTTCCTACCGCCCGTCGGGAAGCCCCTATCCTCCGCATGCGGCGCCATGTCGCTCTCCCGCACTGCGTTTTCGCGCGGCCACTCCGAGCGCCACACGCTGAAGGCCGCCAAGCTCATGGTGCACGAGCTCTTGGACCACCCGCCGACCGAACCAGGCAAAGGGAGGTGGTGCGACCGGCTCGCCGAGCTCCTCGACATCGCCACTCTCTCCCTAGACAGGCATGGGCTAGGGCCGAGGACAAGGCGACGAGGGCTAGGGGCTCGCACCCGGCTCAACGCCGCGACGGCGCCCCCAAGCCCGACAACGCCACCCCTCCACCGGCTAACAACTGCCAAATCTTCTCGCCCCCTGCGGCCGACACGTGAGCGCGAAGACCACCTCGTCGAGGAAATCGCCGCCGCGGGAAAGTAGAACCGAGCGGCCCTCGCCAGCGGCAAGGAGGTGCAAGGCAACGGCTGCCTCGCCTTCAGCAAGGAACTCCGCCGCGTGGTCTGGCCACACAAGTTCCGCCCGGAGGGGCCTTCGCGCTACGACGGGACTCTACACCACAGGCATCAAGGCCGTGGAAGGCGACGACCGCGTCATGGCGAACTGGTTCCCCCTGTGCCTGAAGGACACGGCCAGCACCTGGCTGATGAATCTGCCTGTGGAATTGCCACCTAGAAGGCATCCATTATTGCGAAGGATGGCCGCCTCACCCCTCTTCAAGTTGGTGCTAGCAATATCTCGCTTCATCGGCTCATGGGCTTGGGCCTTTTAAGATGAAGGTTCTTAATCAACTGGAGAAGATCCTTTGGGAATTCCAATGGGTAGGGCAGACGCTGTCACATCAAGTGGTATAGGGTTTACCTTTCCCTAACAGCCATCAGCCACGGAGGATACGTAACAGCCCATGTGACCCTGAGGCGGGCTCGATATGCAGTTCCTGCGAGATGAGCAAGATGCGTTCCATGAAGCAACCAAAATGGCGCTTGGTAATTGAACATCTGCTCTTCTCCAGGAAGCCACTGACTAGACGGGGAGGCCATCCAAGAAGGTGGCATTGGAGCCCTATGAACTTGTCTTGTGGCGCTATAGGAAGCGTGGCATCGTGCAAGAGCTCAAGGTCGTTGGGTTATTGACATCAGGGGTGCACTCAGCCCGATGGCCTTTGGCAGTACGTTCAGCTCTAGGCGAGGGTTCGAGCTGTCCAGCTCATGGTTGCCGGACATGTTGGTCTAACACTAGACTCACAATACTCATCCAAGTCGTGCTACAATACTCACTTCCATGGGGCTATCATGTCAAGGTCTTGGAAGTTCAATTGGCCCTCATGGGATCTACTTGGGTCAAGTTATTTATCAGGCTTGCTTGTCCGGACAGTTATTATACGAGCGAGAGGCTTGCAGGACAGGGCCTTCAACACCCATCGAGGTGTCTAATGTGTGGGCAGTTCAAGAAAACCATGTTCCATCTTCTCACTAGCTGCTCATTCTCACGGACTCTGGCACAAGGAGCTCTCATGGGTCCAATCCACGACAGGTTGCCCATTGTTGGAAATGACTTCATGGAGTGGTGGTCGCAGGCCCTTCAATCCCTCCCCATGCACTTTGTGCAAGGTCAGCTCTTCGGTGATCATGCTCATGGCATGGTGGATCTAGAAGCATTGCAACACAACCGTCTTCGAAAACACAGGCTAGCACCCATTTGCTTGACATGATTCGGCTCGAGGCTCAGTCATGGGCAAAAGCAGGGCGATGTGTCTCCATTCGATGCTTCCGGCAGGCGTTTAGCTTAGGCAGGTAGTGTTGTATGACAGGGTGTCATCCCGGTCACGGGCTTGTATATATACCTTTTCTATCAATGCAACGAGACAAAAGGCTTTTAGCGTTTTCTCAAAAAGATAGTATAAACGAGATGACAGAGTAAGCAGCAAACTGATACAAAAATAACTTAAGAAGTTGGGACAAGCAGTAGTACAACATGTAAACACAAAGGCGGAAAATGATAGCATAAGCCAGTAGGCGGAAGAATGTTTCAACCTCAAAACGCATATACTCCACTTGAATATGGCCATCTGAAATGGTTCCTGGAAGACCTAAAATCTCAGGAGTTGCAGAAAAGCGCCTACGAGCCTGTTATATGTGAGCATCGTAAGATACAGTATATAATGTTTTAAAAATGACACACTGCACAAAATACAATATAATACAAGCAAGGACTTTTGAATTACCTTTTTGGATTTACTTCTTGTAATTGAAGAGCCAAAGGAAGCTGGTGAAATAGAAAAATTATTGCAAGCTGTATCTGCACGTGCTGCTGGAGCTGGACTATATTGCATGCCTGAATGAATATGGCCATCTGAAATGGTTCCTGGAAGACCTAGAATCTCAGAATTTACAGAAAAGCGCCTACGAGCCTGTTACATGTGAGCAGCGTAAGATACAGTATATAATGTTTTAAAAATGACACATTGCCAAAAATACAATATAATACAAGCAAGGACTTTTGACTTACCTTTTTAGATTTACTTCTTGTAATTGAAGAGCCAAAGGAAGCTGGTGAAATAGAAAAATTATTGCAAGCTGTATCTGCACGTGCTGCTGGAGCTGGACTATATTGCATGCCTGAATGAAGGCCATCATCCTATAAGAGGGTAAGGTGCACAAACAGAATTAGCCAAAAATCAATCATATGAATACTGAATGATAAGAGATCACAGTGAATAATGGTGAAAAAAATAAAAGGAGCATCTTGTTTGAACCTCAAATTGTAGAGGAATGGTGCGAATTGTGAAATCTGACTCAAATTCCATATCGCTGATGCTAGGAAGACTGTCGACGGACATAGTGCCACTTTCCAGAAGACCTTTTCAATCACCAGCAGAGCATGTTTAAGGCTAACATAACTCTTTCTTTACATTGATCAGCTAGTACTAATTATTGATATCTGTTCATTGACCATTTAATACTGATTTTCCTAATGTTTTACCTGCATCGTGATTCTCCAAAGGAAGAAACTCATGCCGTGGTCTCTCCTTAGTGTTGCTGATTTCCCCAAAGTTGTAAACTTGATCAACCTTACAAAGAAGGAATGTCAGATGAATGAATAAATGCTAAATAGAATAAAGAGTTGCATATATTGGTCCTAGAATCTTGTTCAAGATCCTAGTAAAACAATTGATTCGAGCAGCGACACAATCAACCAGATATCATCCGAGTTTTAACACTTCCGAGAAGTGTAACGCCATCTAGAGTTCTCCTTAAGTGTAAAATATTTTCTCGGTTAGTAGATTATGCTTCAAAGTTAACTCCAGAAAGTATGGTATTGAAATGATCAGGGGCAGCTGCAAATGTTCCATAAGTGTGCTTCATTCAGTTTTTAAAGATTAGCAGTTCAGTTCGCCTTTGTGGAATTTGTTAGCAGATAGGATTAGCCAGTTGCAAACCCCTAAGTAAATCACCTCAATCGAAACCTCCTAAATAAATAGTATAACATATGAAGACCATAAATGAATGCTGCAATTTCAAAACTCTGAGGTAACTAATTACTATATTATGTTTTATATGCACCAACCATTAGAACCAAAAATCCGAACTAATGTAGAGAAGGTGGGCAGTCCACATATACTTTAACACCCCCACTCCCGTGTGACTCAATAAGGCCTACACGTGATAGAAAGAGGGCAAGAGCAATTTTCAAAAAAATGCGAAAGCCGAGACTTGAACCCAAGATCTCTGCTCTGATACCATATTAAGTTTCATGCACCAAGCAATAGAACCAAAAGTCCGAACTGATGGAGAGAAGGTGGGCAATCGACATATGCTTTAACAATAACTTCACCTTTGACCGTTACCTACCTCAATTTCTCGTATAGCATCTTTCTTCCCATTCACCACAGATGAGACACGGAACAAGCTTTGATTCAAGTGAAGCCAATGTGACTCATCTGATGTGTTCTGCAAGAACAAAGTAATTTAATGCTCTAATTACCAGATTTACAAAATATACTACACGGAAAAGAAAAGGGACTAACCTTTGCACAGAATATATATATATTGACAGCATTTGTTTGACCACGCCTATGAGCTCTATCCTCAGCCTATTAAGATATTATAAATAACAATTAAACAAAGCACTTACGACCACATTCTGAGGCAACAGTAAAAGAAGGGTGAACCGTACATGGGTTCAAAATTGCACATAAAATACAGCACGTCAAAGTGTGAAGTGAACATACACGGCACAAATTCAAGGACTTTGCAGTCACACTTCATTAGGTTCACATCAAGCAGCTGGATTGGTTAATTTTATACTTCTTTTACAACCAAACTAAGATAGAAAATTCCTTCTGGTTAAATTTTGCACTTTATATGGGTTAAAACAAAATGTATGAGCAAGGTTCCAAAATATATGCACCTGAAGTAAGTCTGAAGATGATCTTGGGAGCTCCACGAAAACAACATTCTGAGCAGATGAGAAGTCTAAACCAACACCACCAGCAGTAATTCCTATTATTGCAACCTTCACCTATTTAGCAGAGAGTAAAATAAATAACTCAATGATGGATAAGCAGTTTGTGAGTTAACAAATATAGAGTAGGTAGAAAGGGTTTATCATTTGTGAATGTTTTTGAAATTCCGCATAAAACACACATAGAAGTTTTTAGAACTTCTCAGGTGTACATATGGCCGGCATGCTCTATATCAATGCATAATTTAAAGAATAGACACAATCCTGTTTGCAAGATAAAAATGGTAGATCCACTGTTTAATTCAACACAGTTGCACGTAATAATTTTCTTTTGGCAGCTACGAATAGGATTCAGTTTGTTACTGCAAACTTTCATTTTTCATGGATTTTTCACCTGTAGCTGAAACTTATAAGGTTCTTCAAACAATTTTATGGAAATTGCACCATTTTCATGAAACTACTAGTATTCTGATATATCAAAATGAGGGGAATGAGAACCTCTGGATTTAAACGAAAAGAATCAACAGCTTCTTTCCTTTCTCTAGATTGTGTGCTGCCATCTATGCGAACAAACTCGATCCCCTTTTCAGAGAGAAAAACCTACATGGAAAGCACTTGAGTCAAAGGTATGGATATCTTTTCTAGAAATCATTAGAAAGTATAGTTTAGTACTCCCTCCAATCCTAAATAAGTGTCTCCATTTTGAACTAGAGTTAGTTCAAAACTGCGACACTTATTTAGGATCGGAGGTAGTATGATTTATGGCATCTAACACATCAAGTGAAAGCATGCAGCCAATTCGGACATGACCCTTGTCCAAGTATACAACTGATAACTCAATTATCTTGGTGGTAGTTGTCAATCATTAACTCCTATACAAGTATATCACTGTTACCAGCAAGCATGGGAACATCAATGCTATCACAGCAAATATGCTAGATACCAGTAAGTATGTTAGGGCTTATGGTATGTGCACAGATACATATACGTGTATGGTGTATCAGTATCGGATGGATATGGACATGCATTCTAAAATACGGATATGTTTGACCACTTTTTAAAATACTGAACATTATTACTATTTCATCAGGTAGTGAATATTACTGAGGTTCTTATTCTTTTTTGAGACATACTGAACAATAGTTGGTCCAAGCACCACTTCTGTATTCAAATATTACCTGCACTCCATCCAGAACCTTCAAGTGGTGGGCGAAAATTATCGTTTTTTGGCAACTTGAGTGGGAGTCCATATTATCATGTATCAAATGGTTTGAGAACCAATCACCAAACCCAGGTATTTTTGCAATGCCAATTTCCTGGTGGGAGAAATGCCTTGGAGATTTCTTGCAACTATCATCTGAAGAAATGGAAAAACAATCAAAGGAAAGGAACACACAATCCAAAATCATCATCTTGAATGCTAAAATGACGGAAAACATTTGAGTATCTCTCACTACCAGTTTTGACACATTTGACGATCTCATAGTAAGAAATTATTTACAAGTTGAGGAACAGGCTAAATAAAATTTAAAAAATGCTAAGTTATGGTATATAAAGCATCACTTTTGAGTTATGATAATGACAATTCAACTTCAATACATTAGAACAAGTATAATTGGAAATCTTCAACTGGAAAGTGATTGATATTATAAAACAGAACGTTGTAATTCCGTCAACTTTCTATTCGACATCACATCAGTCCATTGCAAATTGATAAAAGGGATTGTGTTAGTAAGATTAACATAAGTAATTGGTATCTGCTATTAGCAGCACAAATATTACCTTTTCCCACTTTCACTTCTTCATAGTCATTCCCTTTCTCGGGCGAGGTGACTGTAAGAGTATCAGAACTACCATACATACTATTGTCCACCCCTTGGATACAAGAAGACTTGGCCGTTCTAGTATCCAATGCCTTCAACTTCAACCTAATAATCTGTCGGCGCTTGGGGGGCAGTTCATTCAACAAATGCTCCTTCAAGCGCCTGATCTGCAGCACAGAAGCAAACTCCAGTCGTTAGATCTAAAACTGATAAAGTATTAAGTATCAGCCTAAAACATCATTCCGGTTACATGGCTTGTGAGTGGTGACAACAAGCAAAACGATGCAACAAGCTTCAGTATTAGAAAATAGCAAGCAACTTACTACTTTCATTCTCCTTCACTTCTCATTTCAGACACCGACACTACCTCCAATACACACATTTTACCATTATTTTTCTAGTTATATCGTACTAATCTCATATTTAAGAATATTGGATCATATAGAAGCATTTCCATTGATAAATCTAGTGATATTGATTTCATGTGACAAATCAAAATACTTTTACGTGTATTTGTGGTCACGCTTGTAGAAGGTCAATTGAATGCATTCTAAATAATAGCTAAAAGAGAATGTAGGGAGTTTTAGACACTGAAGCTAGTCTCATTTAGTTATTCTTAAACATGCTTCTGAAATAAAACCTGTCTTCATTGTTATAAACATTACCGACCAAGTAGTACAACATAATTAATTTCATCATGCATAGACTACGGCATTCCATAACATACTGACATGCAGACTGTATACGTAAAATCAGGTCAAGAAACTGTACACATATACAAACTGTATACCGGCAAGCAGATCAAAATCCATGAACAAATATCATCAAGAACTTAGGCCAAATATGCAGCGACCATAAATACATAAATAAGTCCATGAATAGTTTGGATGTCAGGAAGAGGATACAATATCATGAAAACAATAATCACAAAATGTTATACAAAGAGGCTTCAATAGCTGAAAGAGAAAGAGCCGACCATGAGAGTCTGACTGAGCAGAACATTTAACTCTGTCAACCGAGCACCCTTTGAAAAGTCCTGCACATGAAATAACATGTAAAAATGTTTAACATTTATCTACAGACTTACAGATAGTAAGATACTAGCTGAAATTAATTGCAAGTGCAAGTCTGCAAGGTTTTGAAGCATTATTTCATGTTAACTGAAACGTATTTGTGCCTACAAGGCTGCAAAACAGATGGTACCTAATATAACAAATGATAATGTAATGGAGCTTAGTAAGAGCAACCTGCCAATCTCCTTGACAATAAGGACAATCACAAAATATAAATACCTGGTAGGTTTTACCCTGAGATCTGTGAGCAACATGGAGTGAACAATATGTCTTTGCAAACTCAAACTTATTATCTCCAAGCAAATTGGGACTGAAAAACAAGGGAGAGTGTGATCACAAAAGATCGATATGACCAACACAAAAAGATGTCATTCTGCTTTCCTTACCGTAACATATTTATCTGGTGATAGATGTCGAAAGGTCTGTTGCCACCTAGGAGAAAACAAACTGTAAGTTACATCCGACAAACAAACAAATATGGAAAGCCAACCTCAGACTAGGAATCAAATATATTAGGCACAGGGTAAATAGTATATAAGAATGGAAAGACAAACATGGGCACTTTTAACATCACAATACAGACACTGAACTCATACTTAGAATATAGAAATATCATCTTCAGGAAAATAGTACAACTATAAACCTATTTGCATGTTCCAAGTATATCCATGAGTAAAATAGCACAACAGCACAAAGATCCCCAAGAGAAATTCAATGGGTATATTTAGATGTTACAACCTTGACAAAGAGGGTGTCCCAGAAAGCAACACAATGTGGTTGATACTGAGAGCTAGTTCCAGTATAGCGTTTGTCTGTCACATGAGAGTAGAACTGATCATTAGTGAAGCAAATTGAATGTTGATACATCAGACTAGTAAGGCTAGTAAGACTTAAACTGAAAAGCTGCCTGAAGACTGAAATAATAAGGAAAAGATTGTTCAACGGTATTTCAGTGGTTCTTCATTCCTACAGTACTTTAAGTTAAGAAAGCACGGTGAAACGATGAAAACGAGAAGCAGGTTGAGAAACACATTTTTTTCATCAAATGGAGTAACCTCAAACAAAATAATGTTATGACTACAAGAGTAACACAATAAGATGTGCCAAATACACAAAGAACTAAATCTCTCTCCTGGATTGGGGTTTGATACAGTCTATTGTTGCCTGATAGTATCATCACCTGGTTATTTTCTTGTTTCATCTTTGTGCACCGTATGTTGTGGGATTCATCAATGATCATCAGTGCCCATCTCCTAGTAATCATACTTTTCCGAAGGTGGCTTAACATCTTGTATGAAATAATAACAACCTTCGGACAAGCATCTAAATAATCAAGACTGTCTTGTCGGCCAAACACTGAAAAACAGAACGAGGAAAAATACAGATATAAGTTGAAAAGTCAAATTTGGTGCTGTTTATACAAAATTAAATACTGAAAAGGCTGAAAGCCAAGGCAATAGAGTAGTATCCAAAATTGAAGAATTAATTATACAAGGAACAAGGAATAGGATAGGGATTATTGGTTTTTACTAACACAAAAGGATTATAGATCTTTATTACATTGCAGAGATGGGGTTAGAGCAGTGCCCGGCAAAAATAATGCTAGCAAGTGGAGTCTGTATACTCCATGACTACCCGAAAACTTTCACATCATCCACACACCCATCACGTCTCCTTCCGATGCCCTAGCATGCCACCACCTCTCCTCCAGCGTCTCCTCCCCCTACCTATGCACCTCATCTTGGCTCGTTTGGCTCTGCCCGTTTATGTACCAACCTAGTCCCTGCAGCTTATTAGCTTGTGCATGTGCTTACATCATGAAGCTTATTACCTTTGGTGCATGGACCTAGTTCTTGCATATTACTGGATGGATCTACTTCATATCATCATATAACTTATTATTAGTTTACTCCATTGTTGAACTTACTAATTGCATTCATTCTAAAAACTTGTACTTACTGCAATGAAACAAGTTGTGTTGAAGTATGCACTTCCAGTGATTTCACAATAATTCCAGTGAATAATTCGGTCATTGTCAACACGGGCTGAGCTCCCAGTAGGGCATGGTAGGATTGGTTTTTGGAAGAAAAAAGTGCATCGCTCATCTCTGTATTCTCTGCTTGTTTGAGAAAGAAAGGAAGGAGAAGACTGGGCTGCATTGAGTGCTAGTTTGGCCGTGCGGAGGAAACTTGACGAGGCAACCCAGCAGCCAGCCCTTCGACCTCTCGCTCGTCTGCTCCTCGACCCCAAGGTCCTGAATCTGCAGCGACCAAATGGCAGCATCTGCAGCTGGACTGGACGGATACAGGCCGGGCAGGCAAACGGAGGGAGCCGGAGGAGCTCAGAGGCTGGGGACGGTCGGCAGCGGCACCAACAAGGCTCGGTGACAGCGCGCCAGCCAGGAATGGCGAACCCTAGTTCTGCTTGGCGGAGGCGGCGCAGAATGTTGGGAGCACTGGCAGCTGCGGGGTAGAAGATGGACATGAAGGGGTTCTACAATGTTTAGGATCATATATAGTACTAATGTGTCTGGACTAATTTGATTTTTGCATCAATTTTTTTTACCGGAGGAGTGCACAGTGGTTGCAGAGGAGAGGAAGAGGGAGAAAGAAAACGTGTCTGTTGCAACATGTTAGAAACCACACGCGTGTGTGCAAAATAGAACAATCTTTTCGGCAATGACTCAATATCTCTTCAGAATAATGCTCCATAGCAACGCGCATGCACCCTACTAATTACAAAAAAATATTACTTGCTCAAAAAATGGAAGGCAACAGTTAAGAAGCCAATTAAGACCCTGATTGGCTGGTTTTAATAAATAGTGGCTAAATGCTGCTTTAGGCTGTGCATAGTTTAGTTCTTGGAAGAGCATACAAGTGTTGCTGTTAATTTACACCTAACTAGCAAAATCAACCTGGTAAACTTGAATACAAGCCTATTTGGTTGCTAGCATTTCAGTGAAAAAATGGTTGCTAGCCACATGTTGCCAAAAGTATGGCATGCCACATTTGTGGCCAGCAAATTGTTACCTACAATTGTTGTAACTTTTGGTCGAAGTGTGTCAACAACATGCAGGGCATAGGGCTAAAAGTGGCATGAGCCACAAGTTTGGCAAATAACCAAGCACCAGCCTCGCGAAGTCAAAATTGCCAAACGTATGGTGTGGCAAGTTGTGGCCACAATCCTAGCAATGAACTAAGCTTAGGAGCATGATTGGTTCACTGCCATAGTTCGACCAACTTTAGTTAGGCAAGTTCCGCATTCTACTATAGGTGTTCGGTTCTTTGGCACAATGTCTTAGACATGAACCGACCTGTCAAAGACTCATGTTTCTACTAAACCTGCTCATGTCGTGGCCCGAATGGAGTGGCTTAACACACTTCACCACAACTAGGTGCGGCAATGTGGTTCAGGGACCATAATTTATTTTCTGCATTCAGTGTGACATTTAATTGGAAATAATGAACCTTTGTTAGAACATCATCACAATACAAGCAAATCTACGAAATTTTAAGTTCAGTGAGATCACAACATATAAGTCAACAATATTGGACTCAAGATCAACTGAAACTAGTTATAAAGTGATCTTTTGTTCGTATAGAATCAGAATGGTACTTTGTGCCCATGCAATTGTGCCGTGCAACTGTTTTTTACTGCAATGCTTCATTCTGACTCATGCACCACATGACTTATATTGGGGCCAAAAGTTTCCAGTGTTTAGAATTTTTATACTCCATATGAAAGTGATTATTATTACTTCAGTCATTCATGGCCAAAATGCAATTCATATATGGCGATGGCTATTATTTCATGGTCAAAATGAGATACACTACACCTATGCAATATAATTGTAATACCATCTTTGACATCATGAAAAAATAACTCGCATAATGAAACTCTGACTTAGTACCAAGATGAATATCTTTTGGCAGAAACGAAGGATCCCAGCGTTCCAATTCCTCTGCCCAGGTATAACGCAGAACAGCTGGACACACTATTAATAGAGAGCCCTCATCCTTGAAGCAACAAGCTATTGCAATTGCCTGCATTTAAATGAATGAGAAAACATAATTCGGTGCTTCCCCTTTCTGTTGACAAATATATATACTGCTTTGACAAGGAAAAACATTATGCTCAAAAGAAAATATGACGACTTATTCATATGATCTAACGATCTAAAAAAAGAAAGTGTTACTGCACTTAGTTGATGATGGACTAATAACCATAGTTCAGTAAAATATTCATAGAATTCCAATTCGTTACTGCTCAAAGTGTACTATGCACGCTCAAAACTTCAGTGTTTATTTATGTGGCAATGTAGGGAATTTTGCTGAGAATTTTGTAAGTTGTGAAATCATGAAACAACAATTTTCTGCATATAATAACCACACAATAGTTAATACACAAACCATGATATGCTAACCTGGAGAGTCTTGCCAAGCCCCATCTCATCTGCAATAAGGCAACGCCCACGCCTTCGAAGCCCAAATTTCACACCTTCAAGTTGAAAGGGCAGTAGCACATCTCGTAAGTGCTGTGGCAGCTTTGTGAGAAGCTCTTCCACTTCTTTATCGGAAGCACACTCTTTAGCATAATTTTGAACAGTACGTCTTGTTTTATAAGCAATTCCTTGCACAGCAATTCCAGGCAACTTCTTCAAGCATTGTAACACCAGCTCATAGTGCATGAGCTTAAAGACAGAAGAAACATGACCGCTTTGACTTTGTGTTGTAGAGAATGGTACAGCCTACCAACAATAAGAGGGAAGAAGATCAGTCCAGATTCTAGACCAAATAGCTTATCATCCTAAAAAAGGGACTGAGAAAAGATTAAATTAATTATTATAGCAGGTGTTTACTTTTTCTATGTTTTGCATTCACAAATTGTCCATTCCTACAAAGGTTAGTAAGAATTGTATATGATCCACAGCATAAATGTTTTTCGTCGTTGTATGCCTATAGTAGTCATAAAGTGTCTCAAAGGCCAAAGCTCTCCGAAAAGTTAGATCTTCACCCTGTCCTACAAAAGCTGTTATTTTGAAAATTGGCACAGTCTTCAAAATACAACTTTGATCATTAATTTCTCTTCAATAATTTGTACTCCTAAAAAAAGTATATTGTGAATGTCTGAATGTACTGTTCAAGACAAATACACACGTTTGATTTTCAAGAATCTAGTCTAAATTTTAGTAAGATATTAGTGCTCAAAATTTCAATAGTTTACTCTATCCTTCTAGAAAACATCTTTTACAGGACCGGAGGAGTATATTGTGAACATATATTAGTGGCACCATCATTAGTTGATTAAAAATGTAACATTGCAATATTAGTTGCAGCATTCGTAGATACCAGCAATTTGTATAACAAAATTTGGTATTTAGAAGGCCAATTAAAACTTTCAACGCTCAGCAGTTAGACCAGTAATTCTCAACGACATTATATTGCATTAGACAGACAGAACATTGGGCAAGTAAATTTGGAGGAAGGTGAAGTCTGAATTTGGAGATGGCACAAGCACTAATGAGCTATGAATGGACCGAATCTTCTGACAAAAAATTCATCAAGAATCCAGTGAAGCTCTGGAAGACATCGAAGACGCACCTCAGTTTATAGCAAGGAAACGCCCTTAAACGAGTAACTGACCAAGAACACGAATCAAGGAATGGTCATTTATCTCACACAAGGAATGGACCAAGAACCAGCGCTTTCTTCGACCAGTTCAGACATTTCGAAGAACAAAAGTTGATCAAGAAAATAATACCAACTTTTCAGGATACCAAAATAACAAAACGTTGTGAAGAAACTCTGAAAGGGATCCAAGAAAGCATCAAATTCCTCGCCCGTCATCACGAAAGAACCGAATCCCTAATCAGAGCCCGATCGGCAAAAGATGCATAAGAATTCAAGAATAGGAGGATCGTACCGAAGCGACGCAGTCCTCGATGGCGCGGAGGCACTCGGCCTCCCCGGGGAAAATCTTGCCCTCCGCTGGGCCCACCGTCGCCTGGAACTCGTCCGGGCTGCAAATCTCCAGCACCGCCTGGAACCCCGTCGGAGGCGTAGGCGGCGGAAGCGGCCGCGGCGGCGGACAAGGACGCGGCGGCATAGGAGGAGCGATTCTTGGGCATTTCGAGAGCCTGAACGAGGCGGCGGCGTCAGAGGTGTTGCCGGCGGCGGCGGAGGAGCGCTTGAGCCTCTCGAGGGCGGCGATTCGGTTGGCCTCGATGCGGCGGCGCTGCTCCTCCGTGAGCTTCACGGGCACCGCCGCAGTCTCCATGGACCAGGCCTGCACTAGGGTTGTGGAGGCGTGGGGTTTGGAAACGGCCGGCGTTTCTTGCCGTTGGGGGAGAAACCCTTTTTTCAGAGCATAGGGAGAACTTTTTTTTTCAGGAGCCGGCGGGGGGAGAGAGAGAGAGACTGTGAGAGAGAGAGGGGTGACGTCGAGACTTCGGTTGTGTTGGACCAGGCCCATGTCTCTTATACGCCACACATAGGCGGTTGTTACACCCTGCTGGTCACTGGGCCAAGCCGGTCCACTTGCCCTTCTTCCTTTTTTTTTTCTTTTTTTTTACAGATAGTAAATATGCAGGTGCAATACACGTCTCATAGTTTATAATAAAAATATCTATTATTGTTAAATCTTATTTTTATTAGCGAGTTTCTTTTACCACTTAATATGATTCATGCCCAACAATATGATTGAACTGTCACACATCCACGCACATGTTCTCACATAAAATTCAAGATTGCATAAAAACTTCAAAAAATGCTTCAAATTCACAATCACATGAGCATGCTAGCGTGATTACAAAAATATCTAAAAATAATAACTAAGCAATATTGTCTACTCCCTCAGTCTCAAAATAGATGTCGCAAGTTTGACTAAATTTAGATATATCTCAACTATCTAGTGCCAATATACATCAAATTTAGACAAAATTTTGATATCTATTTTAAGACGAAAGGAGTACTATTTGTTCTTTGATGATGGTTCTGTCTTGAAGGTCCATTTTTGTATGCGATCTATAATGATCCGCACTATGGCTAGATATTGTTTAGAGCTTCATTCTCTTTATATTTTAAAATATATTTAATAAATACAATTAACAAAAATCATAATATTTATATTTATTTTGTAAAATCTTTATAATCATTAAATAATCATGGCACAAATTTTATCTAGCCAGTGGAACGCCACGAGACAAACCCACACACACAATATGAAACGCAACTTCTTCTCTTTATAATAGACTCGTTGGATCTAACAAATGGATTTAGATAACGTCACCTGCCTCTCAAGTTCTCTCTCACTCACACAGCACACAACTGCCCCTCAGCCTCCTCTCCGCCGACGAAAATATCCTCTCCCCCGCATGCGCCCTACTGTTGCTTGGACCTCCCCCTTCCCGCCTCCCAACCACTGCTTGCCACCATACCGCCTGCTTGACGAAAGCCCCCTTCTTTTCCTCCCCGTCGACGGAGGAGGAGGCACGAACTCGTCGACACCGGATCCTCGAAAGTGGCTACCACGCGTGCCTTGGAGGGATCCGCATCATCTCCCGAAGTTGATGGTCGGCGCCTGTCCCTACCTCGCCGTGGCTGGAGGAGGCCATCCTCGTGGACCATGGCCAGAATGTCCGAGCCCGAGTGGGCGCCATTCCGGCCAGGTACCTCTTACTTCGCGCCTTAAATTTTGTCGATGATGCCTTGGCCCCCCTTGAGCTTGACCCGGAGGGATTCGGGTTCTGTCGCGCCACGAGCTCTCCAGCAACAAGGAGCACTTCCGCGTCCGCCCGCGCTTCGACAACTATGACCGTTGATGTGTCGTCCCGCGGGTACCCTTGTGCTCTGCAAACTTCGTCGAAGGTGAGGAATCTGAGACCCCCATTAGGATATAGGTTTAAACATTAGATGTGTCCAACATTACTAAACTGCTATTATGCACAATTCTTGCGTGACCCTTTACTTGTTCCTAATTTTTTTCTTATGTTCTTAAGTGTTGTGCTAGCTTGATCATGACAAGCATAGGTGCTCTCTCATTGCATCTTCTCAGTTCTGTCATTTTAATGAAAGAGGGTATGTTTGAGGTCAGTGCCCTAAAGAGACTGCAAAGTTTGATTATAGATTGTTTCTTTTTATTTGTGTCTAGAAGGAAACACATCTTATATTACAACATGATCTGGATACTCGGGTATAAGGGATTGAGAAGCCAAGAAATATTCCTTATTCTTTTTAGAAACCATTTCTACAGTGAGGCACAATGGTTATATTTATACGTCTACCTTATCGATTGATATGTTGCATCTGGTACTTTTTTATCTTCAAGGTAGTTGTCACAACTTTATCTGAAAGAATGTTCAGCAATGCTGAAGTGTGACGCATTGGAAGACTACACCTATTTATTGTTGGACAATTGATATGTTAACACTACTGAAACGAATAGTAAGTCTATTATAAATAGTAGGAGTCACGAACTTTTTGTTGTTTTGGGACAAAGTCATGATTTATTTAGCCCCTACAAGAGTTGACAGTAAATTAGCATTTCTCTTAACCAATATAGAGGTATAGCAGCATCAGATGTCTGGTTGGCTCTTTAATTTCCTAGACAGATTTCTGTATTTTCGGTCAGAGCACACATACCTTAATTAAACAATGATGTTGTCTAGTTGAACATAAGAACAATGACTTACTCTCCGTTAAAGAGGTTTTGTTTACTAAGAAAACCAGCTGCGGTTTTTATTTTAGAAGTATCCTATAACTGACTGTATACAAAATTCAGTTAATAACATAACATATATATGTTAGATACCTTCTTTCTTGTATGGAGGGAGATTGTTAAAAACAGGTTCGTCTACTAGCTGATGCACATGGGCCGGAAAATCTAGAGAAAACCTTGATTGGCTTACATTGTTGCACTGAACTGATTGCTTCCTCCTCTCAAGTTTAAATCACCTCTAATTTGTAATTGACAATGCACGTAATCTGAAGTCTTCATATAGCATTGAGGGGCTAATAAAGCAACAATAAAGAGAACTATTTTGCCAAACGAAAAAAAAGACATTATTTTTTTTGGGATACATGGTTGTGCTGCATACATCCATTTATCAGTGTGCTCAATAGCATGACACGTTCAGCCGAAAAGTCTTGAATTAGTTTCTATCTAATTAAAACAATTATTCAACGACTTGAGTTGTACCTTTTAAAACAATTATTCAATGACGGGACCTCGGTGACGTGTAGGACGGAAGCTCGTTGGTGTGTGCTTCCAGAGATACAACTGCATATCGCCCTACTGCATCACATAGAGAGAGAGCATGGGAGAGAAAGCTACTATGAGGAGTATTGTGGCGCTGGCTGTTGGCTCCTGATTCATGCAGCAGTGGAGTGTTGACCGAACGAAGACGAGTGACTGCGGCCGTAGGTGTTGGAGGTGGCGACCCACGGCCACGGCGAGGGATGGCGCTCAGATCCCCTCCAAGACCTCCGTCCCTTTGGCGCTTTTATGCAGGAACATCTCGGCGCACGAGGCGATGGAGGCGAACCTGGCGAGCGAGCGACACATGATCGTGGTCTCCTACCTTAACTGCGTCGGTGGAGCCGGAGAATGGAGGTTTAAGGCTCGCACAGACGACGGCTGATGCAGAGAGAGGGGTGTGCTCTGGGGGTGAATGACATGCGAGATGGAGGATAGCGGCGCGGCTCGAGGTATGCGGGCGTTTTGCAATTGTCCTTCATGTTTTCATCCTATTCTTCAGATGCTTTGTTCTTAGTTTTGGTTAAAAGTTGCCAGAATGTGTTAGGTCCATGGATGAATAGATGATCGATTCAGATAGATAAATAGAAAGAGAGAAGTTAAGACTTTCAAAGTGGATGGACAGTTACATATTTTTTCGCTACAGTTAAGTACAGTCAGACAAAGGTGCATGCGACAGAAAAAGTGGTGGCGGGTCGCGGGACTTGGGTGGTGGAGACGATTCCGTTATTAGCAAATAAATGGAAGTTATTGTGATTAATCTTACTGCGTTGATTTGTTGGGAATATGCCCAAGAGGCAATAATAAAGTAGTTTTTATCATATCTTCATGCTTATGATAAATGTTTACATACCATGCTATAATTGTATTAACCGAAAATATTAATACTTGTGTGATTTGTAAATATAAAAAAGTCTCTAGTAAAGCTTCTTGTTAAACTAGCTTGTTGGTTAATATATGATTATGGTTTCCTGATCATGAACATTGAGATGTTATTAACAACAGGGTCATATCATTAGGAGAATGATGTGATGGATATACTCCTATAGTTAATCATAGCATAAATATTAAGTCATTTAATATAGTTCATTTGCTATAAGCTTTCTGATACATAGTAACCTAATTCCTTCGACCATGAGATCATGCTAATCACCATCACCGAAAGGATGCTTTGATGACATCAAACACCACACCGTAACTGGGTGGCTATAAAGGTGGCATTGAGTGTTCAGAAAGTATATGTTGAGGCACATGGAGCAAGAGTGGGATTTGTCCATCCATATGACGGATATATATACTCTGGGCCCTCTCGGTGGAATGTCATCCAATTAGCTTGCAAGCATGTGACTGGCTCACAAGGGGTCACATATCACGGAAACGAGAAAAGAGTACTTATCAGTAACGAGGTTGAACTAGGTATGCAAAGATACCGACGATCAAACTTCGGATAAGTAAAATATCGTGAGACAAAGGGAAATTGGTATCGTATGTAAATGGTTCATTCGATCACGAGAATTTGTGGGAGCCATATGAATTTCCAGATTCCTCTATTGGTATTGATCGGAGAAGAGTCTCGGTCATGTCTGAATAATTCACGAACCATAGGGAGACACACTTAAGGATTCGATGTTGTTTAGTAGATATGGAAAGTGAGTAAAGAGACCGAATGTTGTTCGGAGTCTCATATGGGATCCGGGATATCACGAGGAGATCCGGAATGGTCCGGAGAATAGGATTCATATAAGGAAAGTCCAATTCCGGAGTTCGGGAATGGTTCCGGTGTTTTCACCGGAATGTTTTAGAAGGGTCTAAAAGGTTCGCCGATCCGGAAGGGGAAGGGTACATGGATGTGTCATGACAAAGTGGAATGATTGCATCATGTCCTAGGTCACTTGGCTGGACACTTGGAAGAGAAGTCAAACTCTAATTTGAAAGTCAAAAGGACAGTTTAAAAAAGTTAAACCGGGACAATATTTCCAAGTGGAGGGAGAGAAGGATTCTTACCTAGGGAAGGAATCCTCCTTCTCCCTTGGGCCGGCCACATGAAGTGGAGTTGGGGGAGGACTCCCTTCCCCTTGGCGCCTCCCCACCTATAAAAGGAGGGGTAGGGCGCCACCCCTTGGACACACAAGAAACCCTAGGTTGGCCGCCGCCCCCCTCTCTAGTTGTGGCCAATCTAGATCTCCTCTAAACCGCTACCAACTAGCTAAACCCTAGTTGCTAGATACCTCTAAACCTCGGACTCTAAACCCTAGATCGTCGGGGCTCCCTCTACTCCACCATACCCGCTTCGGCTTAGGCGAAGCCCTGCGGGATCTCCCCTCTACTTCCGACACCACGTCGTCGTGTTGCCGGAATTGCGAGGAGAGAACTACAACCTCCGCTGTCTGCTGGAACAAGAGAGAGGAAGGTCTTCATCGAGTATCGTACGTGTGACCGACCGCGGGAGCGCTGCCGGAACGCGGCGCCGGAAGGATCGTCTACGCGATCTTGAGGTCGTCAAGTGTACGACTACATCACCCACGAGAATCTGCTCTCGTTAACCGCTTTGGAATCTTCGAGGGTGAGTACTCTAATCGACTCGTTCCTACAATCTAGTAGATAGATCTTGGCTTGTTTGTGTGCATGCGGTAGAATTTTTTTATTTTCCATGCTACGCCCCCTACATGATTATGGTGATTGATTCTGTTTAAAATAGGGAGTAGTAGTAGTTAGGCTTGGTCAACCTGGATGCATGCCGGGAAAATTAATGCTCGATTAAAGGCTGTGCATGATTATAGGGTGTGCAGACGCGGTGGGATTTCCTCCGCCGATGGATTATGGTCAGCCAATGATAATTGCTAAGTGCACACAGGACCCAATTAGATTAATGGTGTATGTTAGATTGAACTTATTGAGTCTAATCGTGCGGTGCTGATTGATATATATGAGTTGAGCGGGGTGCACGTAGGAAAGATCTTGTTTGCTTGTTTAATAGTAGTAGAGAAAAACTAAACGCCCCCACAAAAAAACTATTTTATTTCCCTCCCTCAAAACAAAACAATCACATGCCAAGTAACTGCACTAAAAGCTTCGCGACAAGAATGTCTTCAATCTCTTTGTTAGTGGATGGTCATCCACAAGTACAATACACTAGGGTAAGCCATAGATGGTGGCCCCTAAGTAACCACTCAACAAAAGCCATACAAGTAACATTTCCACCCACGTGATGCATTAACATCAGTTGTATTCATTGGTTGAAAAATATACATACTTTTCATAAAGCATCATATCATGATTTCCGCCCACGACTTCTATATAGCAAGGTTAAGCATTCTATTGTTATGATGTCTTCTATCTTTGAAATTATACTAAGAAATATACTAGTAGGAATAACATAGCGTAGTAATACATCATAATAGTCCTATCATGCATACTACAGAAATATCACTAATTCAATATAGAAAATAGAATTTTTTAATGCCCAAAGTATCACTTGCCTTGATAGTAGAATATCTAGGTACTCTTCTTGATCTTGCAAAGGTTACTCTGTAAAAGCTACAATAACACATTCAAGCAAAAGCACACTTTCGAAAACACTAAACCCACACAAAAACAAAGGAAATGCATCTCGACATCTCAGCGGGTCATAGGCCGACTGCGGGGGGGCAAGAAGTGTGCTCCGCATGCCGATTAGGGGGTGGGACACCACCAAATGGAGCTTACGCTAGTCGGAGGGCCGAGGGCGTGGGCTTGATGTGCAGCAAGAGGAGGGCGTGCCACGACGCCATAGGCCCGGCGTAGTCAAAGTGGCTGCAGTCATTCGTTCCGGAAGAACCAAGGGGAAATCACACGCGCCTCATCCGGCCGACGACGACGCATGGAGCCTAGCGAACCGCGGCAGTCACAGGGACTGCTTCCTCATAACGAGGTCTGACAGCCTGATGAGAACCGCGTACTAGGAGAAAGCCCCGAGCCGAAGGAGGCGTGCTGCCCATTCTCCCACTACGAGAGGAAGGCCGGTTGCCGAGGAGGTGGAGCCACCACCTTCCATGTCCATTTGTGCTTTCGCAAGGGCTCAACTGGTTGGTCATGGCAAAGGTGCGAGATCTTGATCTTAGGGAGGTTGGTGCTCTAGATGTTCACAGCCACTTGATTCCTTCTTCATCGTGTTGCTGCCGGAACTGAAGATTCATTTCCATGACTTCCTCAGCGATTTCTTAATTGGAGATTTCCTCATGTGCCGGAAAAGCGGCGAGAACGTGGCCGGAGGTTAGAGTCTCAAGGGGCATTGCACGAAGTTGTGTGTGTAGTAGCCGAGAGGGACGACAGACAAAAGAAACATACGTGAACGGGCACGATAGCATTGTATGTAACGTGATTTAGGGCCTGTTTGTTTGGGTTGTGGCTGGCTGGCTGTGCAGCTGTGCAGGAAAAGCTGCTGTGCATGAAAAGTTACTTATCTGAGTTTGATCGTTTGGCAATTTGGCTGGCTGCATGGCTGTGTGCTAAGGAATTGTCTGTAATATTTCTGTAATTAATATAACACATAAACTTAACTATTAAAGTGCATAAACGCATATGTTATTATTACATACCATATGTCACATATTGGTTTGTCCAAATACATATCCAATAATTAAACAAATAAAGATAGACGTGCAATAAACATAGATATATCCACACCGATCATCTTCTTCTAACATTGTACAATACAGTAACGATGTGATCACGCGTTTATGTTTATAAAAACATATATCGACTAACATATATCCCAATGTTTAGTTCTGACTATCATGTTTAGTTCTGACTACCATGTTCATACCATGTATCGACTAACATATGTTCATACCATGCTTTACTAATAAACTAAAAAGGTGACGACAAAAAGAGTAGGCTACATATATATACGTGCACCGTGCGTACGTGGGCGCCACCCACGGCTCCACCTAGCATAGCATGCTTTGTTGTAGAAGGCAGAGCATAGCCGGAGCTAGCTAGCTAGCTGCTTAACCAAAAGCTTTATTCTGTGCATGCATATGCTGAATGAAGCACTGCGGTCCGCCGATCGAAGCATAGCCTACACGGTATACCTGTACTGCACTGCACACAATCCTATAAAACAGTGTAGATTAATTGTACAGTACACTGTACCGCGCTGCATCTGGGTACATGTAGGTTCAGACGAGATTGGAAACGGAGACAACAAACTTTTTCTGTCTGGAAGAAAATAATGGCGAGCTACTTAGCGCTGACGCAAAGAGACGCGGTGCATGCGCGGAGTCGCTCGTTGTAGCTGTGCTCAGATGCTGTAGCAGGGACCAATACAACCATCAGCTCGCTGTAGCAGGGACCAATCTACATCAGCAAACATCAGTACCACAAGTAACATTAGCGAATAAACTACCGCTAGAATAGAAGTACATCAGCTCTGTCACCCCTGTGTTTTCGATTCCTCCAATCAGAACGGGCCCTAACAATATCAAAATTCATAGCACTAGATAGCAGTACCGTGGACAGTGGTCTCACCTCCGGACTGGGGCGAGATCGACGCGGGACGAGGTAAGGCGGTGTTGGCGGTGGAGGGAATCAGGCGGGGACGTGGATGAGGTGCCCTGGCCCGGCCGACGGAATCAGGCGGCGGCGGAAATCAGGCGGCAGCGGCGGAAATCAGGCAGTGGCGGAAAGATGGGCGGCGACGTGGAGCACGGGTCGAGCGCAGGAGGGCCGGCTGTGGAGAGGAGATCCGGCGGCGGGGTGGAGGAAGGCCGGCAGGGAGGAGGCAGGTCGCCGGTCAGCCGGCGGCGCTGGCGAGCGACAATGGCGATGCGAGCGAGAGAGCTATCTGTTCGGGGGACTCGGGACGGGAACGTGCGGTCATGTGTTTTTTTTCTGGGGCCGGGATACCAAGGGTGGAATTCTGGTGTAAATTTAGCTGAACGATATGTCCAAATATAAAAACGGTTCGGTGGCTAAAGGGCAAAGCTGCGGGAAGCTGCAAAAAGCACACCCGGACGTGGTTTGTCTAGGACGTGTATTTCGTAGAAGTACTTTGGCAAAAGCCAAACGGACTGTTTTATTTTTCTGGCTTTTTCCAGTGGAGAAGTGGTCAAAAGCCCAAACAAACACCCCCTTAGTGAGGGGACGAAACAACTCGTTTGACCAAATATACTGCGGACTCAACCAACTGCAAATGGATAATAGTAAAAAATATTATTTGATGAGCTTGTATGTAATATGTGATTTTTTGAGAGAGAAAGTAATACTACTGTATGTGATTTGGTGTGAGGATACCAACGACCAAGTGTAATTCACAATACCTAGGGGCAATGCAATCCCCTCTGTAAGTTGGACCCCCGGCATCATCTTTGCCCTTTATTTTTTAAAGATTCGTGCTACCATTTTTATAGAACAACCCTTCCACCTCACTTCTCAAGTCCATTGCTGTTTTACTTATTAGCCCCTAGTTTTTTCATATTTTATACATTTTCGTCACTGTCTTCAAGGAAAAAACGTGATTCATAGATACATCTTTGTTTAATTTAATTAGCCAATCTAATTAATATAATTTAATTAACAATTTCTTATATAATTATTTTTTCAATAATAATCAACAATATTTCATAGAATTTTTTTTAAGAATTTTTCTAGAGATATCCGTACAAGTTTCATATTTTTTTAAGATAGTTTTTTTAAGATACATGGGAAACACCGAAACTCAAATGAATCTTCACTAGATCTTTTTTGAAACTACTAACAACAATCAAATTTGCTTTTTTTAAGATACATGGGCAACACCGAAACTCAAATGAATCTCCACTAGATCTTTTTCACACAAGATTTTCATATAATTTTTTCAACACAAGATTCACAACAGGTTCACTCAAAATTCTTGTGGGAGGACACAACTTTCTGCAAACCAAATATGCCAGGAAACATGATGTTACCGGCGCCAGCCCGGCCATATATTTTCTGCAAAGAATCATACATGATTCATATAATTTTTCTAAAGATTATCAATGTTGCATGTATGTTTTGATCGAAAATTCGACATCCGATATCTTCAAAGATCAAAAAAAAATTAGTAGATAATTCACTCATCATGGACAATACGATTTTCTCCCTGTCGCATTCTGTAACTATCAAATTCACATACGATTCAAACCCATTCAAGAAACAACACGGTTTTATAGAGGATTACTACTAAAGAACATGTTTCTAAATAAAAAAGGTTTGGAAAATGACCGTTCGGAAAATAAAAAGATTAGTCCATGATTCAAAGAGGTTTCATATAAAATATGATCTAGAAAATAAGAAACTACATATTTCATAGATCTACACTAAAAATTTAACAAATTTTATGGAAGATTGGTCTATGATTCAAACAAATAACAGAAGATCTCATAGGTTCCATATACCCGAAGATTCATACAAGTTCCATACGCCTGAAGATTCATACAAGTTCAATATATTCATGTACATGACATAAATTCGATAAATTCATGTAAGATTCATTAACGATTCAGTATGATAGCGGCCAAATAGGGGGAAAATCCATATACATAACAAATCGTTGTTGGACTTGTAATCGACACGAGATACAATATCGACAGAAGATACATACCGAATTCTTAGCATAATCATAGAAAAAATCTACCTAAATCAGACTTCACAAAAAATCAACCTAAAGAAAATACAAGTAGAAGTATGAACACCAATATGGACGGATTTTTTTGGAGAAGACAAAAAATTATATGAACATCAACATGCTTTTTTCAGATCCAATATGCATGGATCTGGGGAGGAGGCACCACGTCGGGATCTGCAGCCTCCATGGTTGTGTGGTCGAGACCTCCATGGTTGTTCTCCATGGGAGACGACGTGACAAGCATGAGAGGTGGCGGCGCATGCACGGGGGAGGGGGAGAGCTCGGGGAGGAGGAGGCGCACGGGGAGGGGAGGCATGGCGTGGCGGCGCTAGGAGGGATGGGCGATGGAGGTGGGGGCGATAGAGGAGGAGAGGTGGAGGGCGACAAGGTGAGGTAGGTGGGCGATGAGGTGGGTACGCGGGGGGTGCTGGTGGTTATCCTCTCCCCGGACCGGATCGTGATATAGAAATAATACAAGGGCCAAAATGTAAAAATATTCCAGGCTGACTTCCGCAGGAATCTTTAATACAGGGACGGCACAGATGGTGTCGGGGACCCAACTTACGTTGGGAAAATCCACTCTCAATACTTAGCGACACTTACTATGAATCTAGAGAGTGTTAAAGAAATGCAATTCTCTAGTATTCATTGCTTTTTGAGATTAGGTATGCCAACAGGCCCCGCATCCTCTACGCTGACGGCCAAACTGGCTAAGCCTACGGGATGGTACGACGGCGGTCATACATCGACGGCAATCAGTGGCTACGCTGACAAGTCTGACCGTCAGTGTAGCCTACGTCGACGGCAATTAGTGGCTACGCCAACGGGTCTGGCAGTGGGCACCTTGCCTGTTTTCTATAGTGCAAGTGTAATTCACAATACGACACGTACTTACTATGCACTAGTAGAAAACATGCCATCTGTTCGCGCCCCCTCAGAGCATTAGTCCCGGTTGCGCCACCAACCGGGACTAATGCTGGCACGCGTCCCGGTTCGAGCGGGCACGGGCCCCGGAGGCATGCGTCCCGGTTGGTAAGGGGGCATACGTACTAAAGGTTGGGCGTCAGCCACGTGGCGTGGCACACACCTTTAGTCCCGGTTTGTGTTACAAACTGGAACGTATGCTCTCGCCCTCTATAAATGCAACGCCCCAGCCCTCTGCCTCCACTCTGTTTTTTCTCTTGGTGGAAGGTGTGAGGGGTGTGCTAGTTTTTTATCCCTATGCATGCATTCAAGGTGTTTGATGAAATGTTTGAGTGAATAATACCGTTCAATTTCTCATAAAACAAAAATATAGAAGGTGTCCGAGACGCACTTGAGCTTTCTCCTCTTTATTTCCCTCGATCGAGGTTAGCGATCTTATCTTTTCTCTGTCATTGATACAATGCATGTGTCGATGTGAATTGGTCATTTCACTATTTATGATGTCCTGTTTTTTTTTTAACTTACTTATATGATGCAGATGAACGGTCGGGAATGGATGTACGGTGACCGGCGCGTAGCCGGGTATATGAAAGGCGTGGATAAATTTATCGATGTGGCTACGACAAACAAAGAGAATAGTTTTATACGTTGTCCATGTGTTCAATGTCGGAACAACAAGGAGTACTCTTCCTCGAAAATCATTCGCGGCCATCTGATTATGGAAGGTTTCATGCCCAACTATTATTGCTGGACCAAGCACGGGAAAAGAGGGGTTATGATGGAAGATGGTGAAGAAGAAGATGATGATAACAACTATCATCATATGTTTCCTGAATACAGTGATACTGCAATGGAAGACAATGGAGAGTAAGGAGGTGAAGAACGGGCATCAGATGAGCCGGCTGATGAACTTGGTAGGGTCATTTCTGATGCAAAGCGAGACTATGAAACAGAAAATGAGAAGTTGAAGTTAGAGGGCATGTTAGAAGATCACAAGAAATTGTTGTACCCAAATTGTGAAGATGGCAGCACAAAGCTCGGTACCACACTGGAATTGTTGCGATGGAAGGCACAGTGTGGTCTAACTGACTCATCATTTGAAAACATGCTGAAAATAATGAAGCCAAAGTTTCCAAAACATAACGAACTTCCCGAGAGTACCTACGAAGCAAAGAAGACTCTTTGTCCTCTAGGATTAGATGTGCAAAAGATACATGCATGCATTAATGACTGCATCCTCTACCGCGGTAAGGAGTATGAGAATTTAGATAAATGCCCGGTATGCAATGCATTGCGGTATAAAATCAGACGAGATGACCCTGGTGATGTTGAGGGAGAGCCCCTCCGGAAGAGGGTTCCTGCTAAGGTTATGTGGTATGCTCCTATAATACCAAGGTTGAAACGCATGTTCAGAAACAAAGAGCATGCCAGGTTGTTGCGATGGCACAAAGAAGACCGTAAGAAAGACGGGAAGTTGAGACACCCTGCTGATGGGTCACAGTGGAGAAAAATCGAGAGAGACTTCCCAGACTTCGCAGGTGATGCAAGGAACTTATGGTTTGGTCTAAGTACGGATGGCATGAATCCTTTTGGAGAGCAGAGCTGCAGTCACAACACCTGGCCCGTGACTCTATGTATCTACAACCTGCCTCCTTGGTTGTGCATGAAGCATAAGTTCGTTATGATGCCAGTGCTCATCCAAGGCCCGAAGCAACCAGGCAACGACATTGATGTGTACCTTAGGCCATTAGTTGAAGAACTCTTACAGTTGTGGGGCAAACCAGGTGTACGTGCGTGGGATGAGAACAAACAGGAGCCATTTGATCTACGAGGGTTGTTATTCGTAACCATCAATGATTGGCCTGCTCTTAGTAACCTTTCAGGACAGACAAACAAGGGATATAAGGCATGCATACACTATTTAGATAAGACTGAAGGTACATAT
Organism: Avena atlantica; assembly: GCA_910589765.1. Classification (NCBI taxonomy): domain Eukaryota; kingdom Viridiplantae; phylum Streptophyta; class Magnoliopsida; order Poales; family Poaceae; genus Avena; species Avena atlantica. Next base: position 343,053,163 of record OU342738.1, on the reverse strand, counting down.
TTGCATAAATGCAAGAAGGTTGTGTACCTGGCGAATCGACGATTTCTTCCGACCAATCATCCCGTAAGAAAGAAAGGCAAGCATTTCAAAGGTGAGGCAGATCATCGGAAGAAGCCTGAACTCCCTGCTGGTGATGATGTATTTGGTATGGTCAACGACATAGAAGTAATCTTTGGAAAGGGTCTCGGCGGTCAATAAGTTCCGAACGACATCGCTACAGGACACACACCCATGTGGAAGAAGAAATCTATATTTTGGGAGTTGCCATATTGGAAAGTCCTGCGTGTCCACTCTTCAATCGACGTGATGCACGTGACGAAGAATCTTTGCGTGAACCTGCTAGGATTTCTAGGCGTGTATGGGAAGACAAAAGATACACCAGAAGCACGGGAGGACCAACAAATTATGAAAGACCCAAAGAACATGCATACACATAACAAGACGGATAAAGGGCGTCACTTAAGTCGTGCCAGCTATGCTCTTACCAAAGCAGAGAAGGAAATCTTTTTTGAAGTCCTTTACAGTATCAAGGTGCCGTCGGGATTCTCATCTAATATAAAGGGGATAATAAATATGGCAGAGAAAAAGTTCCAAAACCTGAAGTCTCATGACTGTCACGTGATTATGACGCAGTTGCTTCCGATTGCGTTGAGGGGGCTTCTACCGGAAAATGTTCGAGTACCCATTGTGAAGCTGTGTGCATTCCTCAATGCAATATCTCAGAAGGTAATCAATCCAGATATTCTGCCAAGGTTACAGAAGGATGTGGTACAATGTCTTGTTAGTTTTGAATTGGTGTTTCCACCATCCTTCTTCAATATTATGACGCATCTCCTGGTTCACCTAGTGGAAGAGATTGCCATTCTCGGTCCGGTATTTCTGCATAATATGTTCCCCTTTGAGAGGTTCATGGGAGTCTTAAAGAAATATGTTCATAACTGTGCTAGACCATAAGGAAGCATCTCCAAGGGATATGGAACAGAGGAGGTCATTGAGTTTTGTGTTGACTTTATTCCTGACCTTAAGCCGATTGGTGTTTCTGACTCGCGGCATGAGGGAAGACTAAGTGGAAAAGGCACGCTGGGAAAGAAAGCAAAGATATGTATGGACGGGGATTCTTTCACTAAAGCACACTACACAGTTCTACATAATTCCCCCTTGGCAGCTTCGTATATCGAGGAACACAAGAATATTCTACGCTCCAAAAACCCGGGGAAGCCTGAATCACTGATTACAGATGAACACATGAAGTCTTTCGGTGGTTGGATGTGGACACATCTCTTGAATGACACCACTGTTGGAGATCAGCTATACTTGTTGGTCACGTCACCATCTTCTACTATATTGAATTTCCAAGGGTACGAAATAAATGGGAATACATTCTACACGATCGCCCAAGATAAAAAGAGCACCAACCAAAATAGTGGTGTCCGCTTTGATGCAATAGACGAAAATGGACAAAAGGACACATACTATGGTTACATGGAGGAGATATGGGAACTAGACTATGGAGTCTCTTTTAAGGTCCCTTTGTTTCGCTGCAAATGGGTCAACCTGAATGGGGAAGGGGTAAAGATAGACCAGTTGTACGGAATGACAACAGTGGATCTCAACAATATTGGTTATAGAGATGAACCATTCGTCCTAACCAATGATGTATCTCAGGTTTTCTATGTGAAGGACATGTCCTCTAGACCGAAAAAACAAAAAAAATATGCAAACGAATACATCATATGATGAGCCAAAGCGTCACATAGTTCTTTCAGCGAAAAGAAACATCATGGGAATCGAGGACAAAACAGACATGTCAGAAGATTATAATAAGTTTGATGAAAATCCGCCCTTCACTGTGAAAACTGGCCCAAGCATTCCGTTAAGTAAAGAAGATGCTCCATGGTTACGTCTGAAGCGATCATAAGGAAAGACATATGCCAAGAAGTTCATGCTCATATTATGTAACTCTAGTTCATGTTTTTCGCGGTTTGTGGCTTGACCGGGACTATATATAGGGGGGCTTTAGTCCCGGTTTTGTAGTCTCAGTTTTTAATATTAATAAATGTCTTGAGTGTTAGTCCCGTTTTGTGGCTGGACCAAGACTATGAAGAAGTTGTCCCGATTCGTACTTACCATTAAGATCTGATATCCAAACGCGCGCGGTCACATATTAGGGAGTGCCTCTATGACCAGTTTCTTGGAGATGCCGGAGGACTGGTATCCGGCGGCATCTCCCTGAAACTGGTCATAGTGGTGTCCCTACTCTCGAAAACCATCTTACAGCTTGTAACTTCTCGAACTAGATCAATACACCTAGGAGCTAACTAATTCCACATATTAGGGAGTGCCTCTATGACCAGTTTCTCGGAGATGCCGGAGGACTGGGCTCCGTCGGCATCTCCCTGAAACTGGCCGTAGTGGTGTCCCTGCTCTCGAAAACCATCTTGGAGATGCCTCAAACTGGCTGGAGGACTGGACTCACAAGGATGCCTATTTATAGTACACGCAGCTCGGCATAGTGTCGACACTTACGAAATAATGTCGACACTCACCCCTATTATTAGTGCTGACTCGTGTTTTGTCCCGGTTGGTGTCTCCAACCGGGACTAAAGGTTCATCTTTAGTCCCGGTTGGTGACACCATCCGGGACAAGGTACACGCCGCAGGACATAATGTCGACACTCACCCCTATCATTAGTGCTGCCTGGCCCAGCCTGCCGAAATACCTCCAACCGGGACTAAATATGAACCTTTAGTATATTGAAAATCCGAACAATGAAAATCCTTCATGTGGTGTCATATTATGTGACATAGTTGAAAGGAAAAATACCAGACTTGGTATATCGATCATGTCTCGAAAAAACCTTCACAAAATGACCTATCATGTTCGAGGTTTCATGGCTTTCGGTCCAAATGACCGATGTTATGTGCTGAATCACGGCATAGTTTGTGATGCTGTGCCCATATTATGCATGCATGCGGATATTGGTATGGAGAACAATGTTGCAGGAGGAAGTTTTCCTTTTTGTCGCACGGAAAAGCCCTTTTCCATTTTCCAAGCGCAAAAAACGGGTCGTTTTATGAAGTAACCACCAAAATGCCGTTTCAGAATGCTACCGTCCCATTTTCCTAAAATACTAGACCACCTTACATGGACTATATCCCAACCGGGACATCTCAAACCTTTTCGTCCATCCCGGGTAAAAAGGACAAATGTCTGCCGAATCGGTAGGAAGTGGGTCCGGTTTGTACTACATGTACATGATCTATCACCCGTGATTTTTTGAAAAAATCATTTTTAGACTCGCAATATGTGGTTTCTTCAGAGATCCAATGCAAGATCTAACGATGCTCGTCCCCTATCTTCACGCACGCCGGTTCAACCATAGTTAGAAATTCAGAAAATTCAAAACGGGCATAATAAATTCAAAAAATACGAACAATGAAAATCCTTCGTGTGGTGTCATATTATGTGATATAGTTGAAAGGAAAAATACCAGACTTGGTATATTGATCATGTCTCGAGAAAACCTTCACAAAATGACCTATCATGTTCGAGGTTTCATGGCTTTCGGTCCAAATGACCGATGTTATGTGCTAAATCACGTCATAGTTTGTGATCCTATTCCCATATTATGCATGCATATGGACATTGGTATGGAGAACAATGTTGCAGGAGGAAGTTTTCCTTTTTGTCGCACGGAAAAGCCCTTTTCCATTTTCCGAGCGCAAAAAACGGGTCGTTTTGTGAAGTAACCACCAAAATGCCGTTTCAGAATGCTACCGTCCCATTTTTCTAAAATACTAGACCACCTTACATGGACTATCTCCCAACCGGGACATCTCAAACCTTTTCGTCCTTCCCGGGTAAAAAGGACAAATGTCTGCCGAATCGGTAGGAAGTGGGTCCGGTTTGTACTACAGGTACATGATCTATCGCCCGTGATTTTTTGAAAAAATCATTTATAGACTCGCAATATGTGGTTTCTACAGATATCCAATGCAAGATCTAACGATGCTCGTCCCCTGTCTTCATGCACGCCGGTTCGACCATAGTTAGAAATTTAGAAAATTCAAAACGGGCATAATAAATTCAAAAAAAATACGAACAATGAAAATCCTTCGTGTGGTGTCATATTATGTGACATAGTTTAAAGGAAAAATAACAGACTTGGTATATCGATCATGTCTCAAAAAAACCTTCACAAAATGACCTATCATGTTCGAGGTTTCATGGCTTTCGGTCCAAATGACCGATGTTATGTGCTGAATCACGGCATAGTTTGTGATGTTGTGCCCATATTATGCATGCATATGGACATTGGTATGGAGAACAATGTTGCAAGAGGAAGTTTTCTTTTTTGTCGCACGGAAAAGCCCTTTTCCATTTTCCAAGCGCAAAAAACGGGTCGTTTTGTGAAGTAATCACCAAAATGGCGTTTCAGAATGCTATCGTACCATTTTCCTAAAATACTAGACCACCTTACATGGACTATATCCCAACCGGGACATCTCAAACCTTTTCGTCCATCCCGGGTAAAAAGGACAAATGTCTGCCGAATCGGTAGGAAGTGGATCCGGTTTGTACTACAGGTACATGATCTATCGTTCGTGATTTTTTGAAAAAATCATTTTTAGACTCGCAATATGTGGTTTCTTCAGAGATCCAATGCAAGATCTAACGATGCTCGTCCCCTATCTTCATGCACGCCGGTTCGACCATAGTTAGAAATTCAGAAAAATTCAAAACGGGCATAATAAATTCAAAAAAAATACGAACAATGAAAATCCTTCGTGTGGTGTCATATTATGTGACATAGTTGAAAGGAAAAATACCAGACTTGGTATATCGATCATGTCTCAAAAAAACCTTCACAAAATGACCTATCATGTTCGAGGTTTCATGGCTTTCGGTCCAAATGACCGATGTTATGTGCTGAATCACGGCATAGTTTGTGATGTTGTGCCCATATTATACATGCATGTGGACATTGGTATGGAGAACAATGTTGCAGGAGGAAGTTTTCCTTTTTGTCGCACGGAAAATCCCTTTTCCATTTTCAAAGCGCAAAAAACGGGTCGTTTTGTGAAGTAATCACCAAAATGCCGTTTCAGAATGCTATCGTCCCATTTTCCTAAAATACTAGACCACCTTACATGGACTATATCCCAACCGGGACATCTCAAACCTTTTCGTCCATCCCGGGTAAAAAGGACAAATGTCTGCCGAATCGGTAGGAAGTGGGTCCGGTTTGTACTACAGGTACATGATCTATCGTTCGTGATTTTTTGAAAAAATCATTTTTAGACTCGCAATATGTGGTTTCTTCAGAGATCCAATGCAAGATCTAACGATGCTCATCCCCTATCTTCATGCACGCCGGTTCGACCATAGTTAGAAATTCAGAAAATTCAAAACAGGCATAATAAATTCAAAAAAATACGAACAATAAAAATCCTTCGTGTGGTGTCATATTATGTGACATAGTTTAAAGGAAAAATACCAGACTTGGTATATTGATCATGTCTCGAAAAAACCTTCACAAAATGACCTATCATGTTCGAGGTTTCATGGCTTTCGGTCCAAATGACCGATGCTATGTGCTGAATCACGACATAGTTTGTGATGTTCTGCCCATATTATGCATGCATGTGGACATTGGTATGGAGAACAATGTTGCAGGAGGAAGTTTTCATTTTTGTCGCACGGAAAAGCCCTTTTCCATTTTCCGAGCGCAAAAAAGGGTCGTTTTGTGAAGTAACCACCAAAATGCCATTTCAGAATGCTACCGTCCCATTTTCCTAAAATACTAGACCACCTTACATAGACTATCTCCCAACCGGGACATCTCAAACCTTTTCGTCCATCCCGGGTAAAAAGGATAAATGTCTGCCAAATCGGTAGGAAGTGGGTCCAGTTTGTACTACAGGTACATGATCTATCGCCCGTGATTTTTTGAAAAAATCATTTTTAGACTCACAATATGTGGTTTCTTCAGAGATCCAATTCAAGTTCTAAATGAGCCATTTTTCTTCCCGCCATTTTTTCCCGGCATTTCTCCCGCCATTTCTTCCCACCAGTTTTCCCGCCCCCTTCAGTTATCTTCCTGCCATTTCTCACTATATATATGTAGGGTTGGCCTCCATTGTCATTGCACATCTCTAGACTCATAACTGCAACCTCATCACTCTTTCCCATGACTTCCACCGTAGCACTAACTCCCAGGGAGGCGAAGGCGCTTTGCACCTCGAACTACCCCTGCCCGTCGGGCTACTGTGTCCCCGTCGGCTGGATGCTAAGCGCCGGAGGCGTGCCGGTTCCTCCTGTCCCTCTAGGTGTGGCGTGTCGAATGTCCATCACGAACCACTACTACTTCAAGCTCACGCCGGAGCAACGGAGGAATCCCAGATGGCATCCCGACTATTTCCCGACTTGGGAAGCCTTCTTCATGGATCGGCGTGAGAGGGCGCTCGCCAGGCACGAGGAGGATGGCGTACCTCCTCCGAACTTCAATGAGGCCGGCCGTCGGTTGTGGTGGCGCGGTCGGACTCTCCAGAGCGTCATGGCCTATGACACGGCCGCCGACTCTAGCCCCCGCTTGCGCTACCCTCAAGTCCAGCCCACTCGTACTCAGCCTTCAAGGTTCAACTACGGCGACCCCGACGACGACAGCGACGACGGCCGCGTCGAGTACAACGACTACAGTGGCGAGTATTACAGGTGTAGGCAGGAGCATGACTGAATCACTCCAACATTGCAAAACAAGTTCGGCCGATTGTGGCTTAATCTGGCCATGTATATTAATTTCTCGTTCTTCTATGTAACTTTGTGTTAGTTGCGTTATGTACTTTAATTCTAGTTCTATCCTAATAAAATTTTCTTTCCGCCCATTATTTCCCGTCCTTTTTTCCCGCCCATTAATATATAAAAAATATAAGTTAATTCAAATCCAAATTAAAACACAGAAAATGGTTTTGAATTAGTTATTCAAATTCAAACACTTTTTATGTTTAAAGTTTTTCTAAATCCCAAATAAATATTCAAAAAATATAAGCTAATTAATTTTTAATTTTAAATGGTTCATAGTTTAAATGGTTACATTAATTATTTTTTAAAAATAGAAAATGGTTTTGAATTATTTATTCAAATCTAGACACTTTTTATGTTTAAAGTTTTTCTAAATTCCAAATTAATATTCAAAAAATATAAGTTAATTCATTTTTAATTTTAAATGGTTCATAGTTTAAATGGTTACATTAATTATTTTTAAAAACAGAAAATGGTTTTGAATTAGTTATTCAAATTCAAACACTTTTTATGTTTAAAGTTTTTCTAAATTCCAAATTAATATTCAAAAAATATAAGTTAATTCATTTTTTATTTTAAACGGTTCATATTTTAAATGGTTACATTAATTATTTTCTAAAAATAGAAAATGGTTTTGAATTAGTTATTCAAATTCAAACACTTTTTATGTTTAAAGTTTTTCTAAATTCCAAATTAATATTCAAAAAATATAAGTTAATTCATTTTTAATTTTAAATGGTTCATAGTTTAAATGGTTACATTAATTATTTTTAAAAACAGTAAATGGTTTTGAATTAGTTATTCAAATTCAAACACTTTTTATGTTTAAAGTTTTTCTAAATTCCAAAGTTATTATCATTTAAAAAACATTACAAATTTAAACCCCAAAATAAAAAATAAGGCGGGAACAGAGAGAAAATTGCTGATTTTTTTTGAAAACAGGGTCATATGTGCCGGTTGGAGCCACCAACCGGGACTAAAGACCCCCTGCACGTGCCCCTTGGTCTGCTGAAAAAATTGGAGTATACGTCCCGGTTGGTGGCTCCAACCGGGACGTATGACCCTTTAGTCCCGGTTGGAGCTACCAACCGGGACAAAAGGTCCTTTGGTTAATAACTGGGTTCCCCTTCTCTTCTTCTTCCCCATCTCGCAATCTTCTCGCCACAGGGACTGAAGCGACGCCGTCAGGCTGCCCCGCCGCCCTGCACACCTTACCGGCCGCCGCCGCTGCTCTGCCTCCGCCTCGCCAGGAACCGCCTCCCCTCCAACAGAATCGACGAAGGGCGCCCGTAACCACCACAATCAGGAGCTCCTCCCCGAAGTCCGGCCACCGCTGTTCTCGACGATTCCGGCCGCGTCCGAGCTCGCTTGGTCGAGCTGACCCCTCCACCGCCTCCGTGGTGAGCCCCTCCACCTCACAGTCCTCTCTGTTCTTATTCTTCCTCTCTGTATCGCTGTCGCGCCGAGGACCTGAAGCCACCGCCGTCGGCCGCCGTCGTGCTTCCTCTTCTGGCAACCAATCCGGAGCGGCGCCGCCACTAAACGGCTCGGTACGCTAGACCGCATCCATCGCTGTCGCTCCCGCTACTCCACCCGCGCTCCAGCGCCCTCCCCGTCGACGATCTGGGGCTGATCCCCGGTAAATGACGTCACGCTGACGTCCTGGTGACATCAGCGGGCAGGGTTAGCGCGGTCAAACCTTCGGTTGGTCCTGCTTGCTTGCGTGGAGGCTGAGTTGGCACTGGGGCCCTTCTGTCAGTCTCACTGGCTAGGGGTCGCCCCGGTGTAAAAACTATTTGCCTTTTTGTTTTTAATTCCAGAAAATGATTTAATATTGTAAAATCAATAACTTATTGTTTATAAGTCAGAAAATATGTATAATATACCAAAATGTTCAGAAAAATGAAACCTACCTCTTTAAGCTATAATCATGCATTGTTAAGCAACTTAAATGACAAGTTTGATTAGAAGAACATAGTAACCCCTCATAGGTGATTCCGAAGTTTCCCCGAGTTAGGATTTGCGCCCCTCGGAACCCCGTTTATTTTGTCGAGCATGCTTTAGGGTTCTTTTCAATACAATTTAACTTGTCATATCATCATACTTGCTTGATCATTGCATCGATGCCATGCGTTGATTGTGTTGGAGATATGCCCTAGAGGCAATAATAAATGTAGTTATTATTATATCTTTGTGTTTATGATAAATGTTTACATTCATGCTATAATAGTATTAACAAGGAAACATTAATACTTGTGTGATTTGTAAACTTAATTTGAAGTCCCTAGTAAAGCCTCTATACATCACTATCTTGTTAGTTAATAAATGATTGTGGTTTCCCTATCATGAACATTGAGATGTTATTAACAACAAGATCATATCGTTAGGAGAATGATATGGTGGACATACTCCTATAGATAAGCGTAGCATAAAGATCAAGTCATTTTAATAGTTCAATTGCTATATGCTTTCTGATACATAGTAACCTAATTCCTTCGACCATGAGATCATGCATATCACCTTTACTGGATGGATGCTTTGATGACATCAAACACCACACCGTAACTGGGTGGCTATAAAGGTGGCATTGAGTGTTCGGAAAGTATTGGTTGAAACACATGGATCAAGAGTGGGATTTGTCCATCCATATGACGGATAGATATACTCTGGGCCCTCTCGGTGGAATGTCATCCAATTAGTTTGCAAGCATGTGAGACACACTTAAGCATGGATCAAGCATGTGGGGCCCTCTATTGGTTATTGTTCGGAGAAGTGTCTCGATCATGTCCGCATAATTCACGAACCGTAGGGAGACACACTTAAGGATTCGACGTTGTTTGAGTAGTTATGGAATGATGAGAAAGAGTCCGAATGTTGTTCGGAGTCTCGAATGGGATTCGGGATATCACGAGGAGATCCGGAATGGTCCGGAGAATAAGATTCATATATGGAAAGTCCCGTTTCGGAGTTGGAGAATGGTTCCGGTGTTTTCATCGGGAATGTTCTAGAAGGTTCCGGAATGTCCGGCACTCCGGAGGGGAAGGGTACATGAATGTGTTATATCAAGTTGATATGATTGCGTCATGTACTCGGTGTCATCGCTGAACAAAATAGAGGGTTTATTCAAATCCTAGTTTGAAAAGTCAAACGCCAAGTTTGAAAGTCAAACGGCTAGTTTTGGGAAGTGGAGAGGGAGGTGGAAACCGACTTGGGGGAGGAGTTCCTACTCCCACCGCCAGCGCACCACCAAGCCGAGTTGGGGAGGGACTCCCCTCCCCTTGGCCAGCCCTCTCCACCTATATAAGGACGGGCAGGGCTCCCCTCCTAGACACACAAGTTCCTACCTCTAAACCCTAGTACCAAGCCGCCGCCGCCGACCCTAGGGCAAACCGCCGCCGCCGCCTAGCTAAACCCTAGCCGCCGGCTTGCCCCCTCCTCGGCGTGTCTAAACCTTAGATCGTCGAGGGACTCTCTCATACTCCACCATACTCGCTCCGGCTTAAGGCAAAGCCCTGCGAGATCTCCCCTCTACTTCTGGTACCACGTCGTTGTGCTGTCGGAATCGCGAGAAGAGTTCTATAACCTCCGCTGCCTGCTGGAACAAGGGAGAGGAAGGTCTTCGTCGAGTACCGAACGTGTGACCGACTGCGGGAGCGTTGCCGGAACGCAGCGCCGGAAGGATCGTCTACGCGATCTTGAGATCGGGAAGAGTACGACTACATCACCCACGAGAATCCGCTCTCGTTAAACACTTTGGAATCTTCGAGGGTGAGTTATTCCATCGACTCGTTGCTACAATCTAGTAGATAGATCTTGGCTTGTTTGTTTGTATGCGGTAGAATTTTTTTGTTTTCCATGCTACAAATCCCTACAGTGGTATCAGAGTCGTGTCTATATGTAGATCTGTTGCACGAGTAGAACACATTGGTCATTGTGGGCTTTGATGCTTTTATTGTCGATTGCTTATTGTGTACTTTGCATCTTGCGGGATGTTGGCTTGAAGCGGCCTGGGCTAACCTTACATGACATCGTTCATGAGACTTGCTCCACGCTTGACATGCAACTTGTATTGCATAAGTGGCTTTGCGGGTGCCTGTTTCTCCTAGCATAGTTAAGATCCAATTTACAATGGGTGATTAACAATACTAGTATCAATGTTGTGGTTCATGTTCGTAAGTTAGAACGGCACTTATTGAAAGCCCCAAATCACGTAAAATATGCAAAGAAAGTAGAGGCGTCTAACTTTGTTTTGCAGGGGTGTGCAGTGATGTGATATTGCTATCTATATAGAAATAGTAACGACGATCTTTCTTCTTTTAGCCCTCCGGATCGAACAAATCTACTGAAAAGAGCGGATGAGGCCCAACCAAAAAGTTGGAAGACCATGAGAGGTTCAGGATCGAAGATATCGCTGAAGACGGCAAACCGACGGCTCCCAAAGTTGTCGCAATCAAATTTGTGGCACAATGCGAAGTAATCGTTAGGGACTTAATCCCGATCACCATTCAAAATTGGAATAGGCCTGCTGATGCTAAAGAAGAGGGAACATGTTTGTTTGTCCCTAACAAGGCCAAAGATTTACTGTGGAAGAGGCTCATGGTTAATTTCAAACTACCGAAGATAGAGCTGGATCCAAATGCGGAGGATCCAGTTGAGGACGCCTTAGAACATGGGAGAGCCATGGAGGCTAAGGTCAGGGAGTGGGCTATAAAGAAGATGGCCTAGTGTTTCACCAACTGGAAGAAAAGACTCTTCATCAACCCGAGCCAAAGATGTCATCAGACTATGAGCGTTCTATTCTCAAGTCACATGCGGCACAAAAAGCCTCGAAGAGCAGTACTGATGCAAGCGAGAAATCTGTTGCCCAGCTCGGAGAACAAGAAAAACAGTCTTGCGCCCCTCTCAAGGTGATTTCCCAAACCAATGTCGGGTCGAGCAAATATGGGGCCGAAGAGCAGTATGATCCAGAGGTAGTTGCACAATACGGAGAAGCTGCCGCTGCTCAAGCTATGAGTATTGCCCAGTACTTATCCCAGTTAGAGTACTTCCCCGTGAGTGAAGTAGCATACAAATAGCAGTACAGCAAACCTCTCGTCAAACCTGAGGAGGTAAACAATCTTCCAACAAAAATGCGAAGATTGCATAACTGGTACATGCATGCCACAAAGGCCGGGGCTAACTGGATAGTGCTGAGGGTTACAAAAAGCATCATGGGAAAGAAAAGGATGACATGATATCCATTGAATTTGATGAACTATTTCAATTATTCAATCAAGACGCCTTGGACAAATCGATCATCAGTGCCTATTGTCTGTAAGTACTAATTCTGTAATTAATTTAGTCTCCAGCTATCTCACCTTGTTTATTGCATGTATATAATCATACTGTAATATGCAGAATGAAGATTCTCGAATGCAGCAGAGGACAAATCTATGACATTGGCTTCATTGATCCATATTGGGTTCATCAAACTAATCTCAAAACAAGCCCTCAGGATACGGAGGATAATATAGTACACGCATTAAGGTTTCAAGAAACCAGAAGGAAAATACTTTTTCCTTACAACTTCGAGTGAGTGTTATTGTCTTCTATACACTTTCTATTTCGCTTACTCGATGTTAAGTATATATTTGATTAGTTATGCATTCGCAGCTTCCACTATATTCTGTTAATCATTCAACTTGACAAAGGGCGTGTACTAGTCATGGACTCGAAACATAAACCCCTTGAGCAGTGGAAGGACACGCAGATGATCCTCCAGCGGTAATTCTAATCATTACGACAATATATCGACAACGTTCATGAATTTTATAATATCAAGTAATTAATAACTTCTTTTATTCGTTTTCTTCGCCGGGCAGCGCTTGAAAACGGTTCACCAACAAGGCTAGGGGTGTTTGGAAACAGGATCTTACATTTGAAGCACTAGATGTAAGCACCACTAGCTATATCCGCGCATCTCTTTGATTCTAGTTTTGATACAGTTATTATCATGCTTGATTATTATTTTGATTGAACTATGTTCTCGTAAAGTGCCTGACACAGGGACCATGTAACAATCTATGTGGATACTATGTTTGCGAGTTCATCTGGCAGACGCGCGATGAGAAGGGCTGAAATTTAGAGCAACTCCACGTACTTAAACAATTTCTATAGTTTTTAATTACAATCAAATTGTGTTTAGTTTCATTCATATAGGCTGACTCCTTTTTTAAATCAGATCGAACGTCTACGGGACGGTCTTCTGCCAAAGGATCGCGTACGAGCAATTCAGGAGGAATTGGCAGGATTCTTGGATGCAGAAGTCCTAAACCCAAAAGGGGAATACTATTCGGCTGTGTATAGACAATAGGGATTGTAAAAAGAGCAACTTTTGTATGTAGTGCATGAATTCGATCCGTGTATCGAATGTAATATTGTCATGATGATCTTGTGTAATATAACGGTTCCTTCATTGATAAGTGCAAAACACTAAATAAACAATAAAACAACCTAAATAAATTCTCTGCCACGGCACAAAAAGTGGCGAAAATGCTGCCGCGGCAAAAAATGTGCCAAAATGAATTCTCTGTCGCGGCAGAGAAATGGGCCAAATCTCTGCCGCGGCAGAAGGTTAATGCTCCACCCCCTCGCCCTCTAACGCCGCCGCGTGTACTATTTGTCCCGGTGGTGGGGCAACCAGGACTAAAGCCTCTTAACAACCGGGACCAATGGGCACTAGTGATGAATTCGAGAGAGTGTTAAAGATATGCAATTCTCTAGTATATTCATTGCTTTCTGAGATCAGGTACAGGTCAGAGCGATAGAGTTTAGGTCCAACACGTGTGTTTGTCTAACTAGGTTGTGCTTGCACCGTAGATCGACAGGGATGCCCATGCTAGAGTACACGTAACAACCGCTGTGGTCGTGAGTTCCACAGAGACGCGGCGCTGCTTGGACCACGCCATTCCGTGGCCTGCCACGCCAGCTGAAACTGGTACACATCTCACGTCAAAGATGCAAACGACTGCACTGAGAAACCAACAAGTAAACGTAGATTGGCCAAATTAATTAGCACCGTGCTAGTCTAGCTTCGAGCTGTGCCTCAAGCCAGTTTTACTCGTCACTTATCACAAATTCACAATTGTAGCCGACGTTGGTATCTCAGCCATGGCACTGGGTGTGATCGGCACGGCGGTGCTGGCCGTGGTCGTGTCGCTGGCGTTCCACGTCGTGCTCAACTGTCCCATCCAGCCAGTCCCTTCGCCGCCGGCGCCCGCCGCTCGCTACCCTCCCAACAACCTCCTCCAGGTTCAGTATCTTGTGTAGTATACTAAACTACTCTCGGGCGCCCCGCCGGCCGGTTCTTGCCGTGCCATGTTGCCTGATGCATGGTGTGCGGATGCAGGGGCTGGAGAAGCTGGGCGAGCCGCGGCTGATGGCGCCGGAGGACGTGTACGTGGACGCGGCGGCGGGCGGGACGCTGTACACGGCGACGAGGGACGGATGGTTGCAGAGGATGCACCCCAACGGGTCGTGGGAGCACTGGCGCTTTGTGGGCGGCACGGGCCTGCTCGGGATCACGCCGTCCGCCGACGGAAGCATGATCGTCTGCGACGCCGACAAGGGATTACTGAGAGTTGAGGAGGAACGCGTGACGATTCTTGCATCGACGGTGCAAGGCTCCAGGATCAGGTCTGTTTCGTCTTTGCAATCAACAATGTTCCCTGTACCTGTACGTGCTTATTAATGGTGTCGGTCGCCCCTTCCGCGCGCCGAATCCTCCTCAGGTTCGCCGACGCCGCCGTGGAGGCCGCAGACGGCACGGTCTACTTCAGCGACGCCAGCACCAGGTTCGGCTTCGACCAGTGGGTCCTGGCATACATAGAGTCCCGCCCCACCGGCCGCCTCCTCAAGTACGACCCGCGCACCGGCCAGGCCTCCGTCGCGCTCGACAACCTCGCCTTCGCCAACGGCGTCGCCCTGTCGCGCGACGAGGCTTTCGTCGTCGTCTGTGAGTCCGGCGGGTAACAGCTCCACCATCTCACTTCACTCGAACGAAGCAGCAGCTCGCAAGCTAGCAAGTTCCTCATGCAATTTTGTGTCCCGCGTGGTGCAGGTTCAGATGCTCCAAGCTATGGCTGAAAGGGGACAAAGCTGGCCAGCCGGACACTTTCGTCCAAGACCTCCCGGGGTGTCCGGATAACATCCGTCTAGCTCCAGACGGATCCTTCTGGATCGCCATTCACCAGGTTACTTACACCTATATACACATATTGCCATTAACTCGTCTCTATCGTCACCAGTACATGTATACTGCAAAAGCACCATATATCTCATGATTCTTGCCGTCCAAAAAAAAATGCAGCTGAGATCGCCATGGCTAGACCTGGTCACCCGCTGGACATGGACCAAGAGAGTAGTTGCTTCCTTCCCCATGCTCGTCGACAGGATCATGGCGACGGCCAAGGGGGCCATGGTGGTGCAGGTATCGGAGAATGGCGACATCATCCGTGTGCTCGATGATTCCCAAGGGAAAGTGATCAACTTCGTCACTTCCGTAACGGAGCACAATGGGGACCTCTACTTTGGAAGCCTCTCCACCAACTTTGTCGGCAAGCTATCTTTGGCAAAGGTGTCACAGGGGTAGCTAGAAGGAACTTCTTAGTACACATGTACAGTAGTGTCATCGTCTATGCCATCGGAATGATAATGAAGGCAAGGGCATCTCATAGTTTACGGCATTCACGGTTCTGCCGTAAGGTAGTGGTTTCAGGTTTCATGGAGTTGTAAAAGATTTGAGCAACCAAAGCATGATGAGTTTCCTCGACCGTTTTATCGAATAGTTTTGCTTCGGTGTCTCCCCCACCCCTCCCTCCTAAATTGACTGATACCCCTTTATGCCCTCCGAATCGAAGGCGTATTGATCAATCTGTGTCTTTCTTATATTTTCAATTTCCTAAGTTTGGAAAAACAGAAGGACACCGAAGTACTCTCTACGATCCATATTAATTGACTTTAATTTATCAAAATTTAAATAAATCTATATATTAAACAGTGTCTAGGTTCATTTAAAATCTAGAAAAATTTAAGTCAATTAATATGAGCCGAAGGAAGTATTAAAATGAAATCCAATAAACGAGAGGCCGGTCCTCGGTTTTCTGGTCACCGAGCCATACTCTCGCTCAACGCCTCAACCCCCGCCTCCCATTCTCCCCTCTCATGCATCCCCTCTGCTGGTATCGCCAGGGTAAATCCTGCTAGACGGACAACAGTGGTGCTTTTTATTCTTATTAGTATGCTTGCATAATTAAATGCTAAAATTTAACTATGTTTTTTGTTTTTTAAATTAATTAAATGCTAAAATTTAAACTGCTTCAAACCGGAAGTAAAATGTGCCTCTTATTCTTAAAAATGGATCGCGGTTCATAGTTTCAAATGTCTATGCTCTCATAAACATGGTGACATGGATATAGCTTTTTCAACAAGATAATATTGATCCAAAGCGTAGTAATTCAGTTCTTAGACTATGAGATCATGTTTAATCACCATCTTTTGCGGCTACTTTGATCACATCAATCGTTACCTCGTAACTGGGTGATCATAAAGGTGTGTATTGGGTATTTCAAAGGAATAGATTGAGGCGTATGTATCAAGATCAGGATTTGCCTATCCTAAATGAGGAATAGATACTCTGGACCCACTCAGTAAGATTAAATCAATGAGCTTGCAAATATGTAACTAGGTCACCAGGATATAATATCACGAGAACAAGTAAATGCGTTTGTCGGTAACAAGATCGAACTAGGTATATCGATACCAGAGATCAGTTCTTGGACAAACCAGGTATCATAGTGCAAACGGAATGAGACTCGACGTTTAAGATTCAAACAATCAATCAATTCGTGGAATGCGAAGGGGCCATCGTGAGTTTTCATACACCGTTGTTGGTCATTGATCGGAGAGCTGTCTTGATCATGTCTGAGTATTTCCGAACCGTAAGGGTGTCACGCTTAAGGGTAAAGACGCTTAGGGTTGATTCACGATCATAAGATAAATAGAAGAGAGAACCGGACTTGTTCCGGAGAGACATCAAAGATGTTCAGAGGGCTTCAAAAGGTATTTCGAAGTGCAAGGAATAAATTAATATGTATATATTATTAATTTAATGAATTAATTAATAAATATGTATTTAATTATTAAGGGAGAAAAGGCCCACCTAATGGGCCCTCATGGAGGGAAGGGCAAGGAGGTGTGGGGGTGGGGATCCCCCCACCGCCGGCCAACCATGGGCCAACAGCGCGTGGGGGTGGGGCCCATCCCGTGCCGGCATCCAGCCTCCGCCTCCTTTCCCTTTGATTAGTCCCACCCTGGGACTTTGAGGAAGGAGTGCTCCCCCTCCCCTCCCCCTATATAAGAAGGGAGACCCCTCTCCCATTCATCATCCCATCAATTGCCTTTTTTTGCCTTCTCTCTCTCCCTCCCCCCTCTCGTGAGTGTTACCCAATTAGGAACGTGGACTACGAGGTAGAAACTTCTCCACCATACGCACGCAGTCGTGCAATTGGAATCGGTCTGGATCTTTTTCTTCCACTGTCTTGCTGGACCGGGGCCCGTAGGATGTCTTTAAACCGGACGTGTGTAAAACTTTGGAGGCACTGGCACTTATGGTTTTGTACGCTTGAAGCCTTCTCGACCTTGAGGTTGGCTATGCTTCGGCTACATCAACAACGTTTGTGCAGGAACGTAATCCCGCTTCCGGTCTTAAAGGTATGAACAACGTATACCGCTCGTTACAATACATCTGCATAGATAGATCTTTGCTATGGTGTTCGTCGTTAGGAATTTTTTTCTATCACGGAACCCCTTTAGACTAAGACGGAGGTGGAGGAGGATCCATAGTGGGTAGCGCTCCCTGCTTTCGCCGGCTAAGACATCCTGCAGCTATTGTTGTATCATCGTATTAGGCGGGGGCATCATGTCTCTAGCAGGATCCGATGGATCTTCACCAAGATGGTAACCGCTTGTTCTGTCGTTGGAGCGCCGATCTCAGCTGCTCCATTCTCTACACGGTTTTTCGGATTAGTCATAAAGACTTGTTGGACCATGGGTGGTTGGTCTATGATTTGTTCGCGAGCAAACTTAGCCTCACATTCCTTCATTTTAGCGCCATGCTCTTCATAACTGGTCGGCTCTCTTGCACAATCCATGTCACCAAAATCTAGGTCGAGCGCCTCTGAGATAGATACATATTCATTCCCGACACTATTAGGGTCAGGTTTCAAGCTAGGACCAACATAGCCAACAAATGTGCATCTTCGCTTCTCTAACACCTGGGAAACCAAGTAAGATCTCCATTGGTCTTCCACTGTTATCTCCTGTCTAGGGCGGTTTGGGTGGGCCTTCTTTTCTCGAGATCTAAGCCGCCAAATCAGTAGGGATGTCGTGCTTAGAATGATCTTCCACGATCGTCTCCATCCTAAGGCGATCCGTGTGGGTCCTGATGTCATGTCGGCCTTCTGGGAGTTGGATCTCGCGCCGACTTCACCGATGAAGATGTGGATACCACCGAAAGGAACCATGGTGTAGCGGGCGAGGTTCTCACTAGCCGAAGTCCAGAGCCGTCGTTAGGGAATATAAGGATGTTGTTGGCATGAGGACACGTTCGATGGCAACGGTGTCGTCGATGCAAGTGAGTGATCATCTGGGATGACGATGCACAATTTATCTAGGTTCAGATCTCATGACAGTAGCGAGATCCTACTCCTCCTATAAATTTATTACAATGGAAATAGGCTAAGGTTAACGAGATTGTTGTGCAAAGCTTTTTTTTCCTAAAGGTGGCTAAGGTTACTGAGATTGTGATGACGCTCAGCACTGTCGTGGGACGCTTCGTTGGAAACCCCAAGAGCAAGGTGTGATGAGTACAGCAGCAAGTTTCCCTCAGTAGAAACCGAGGTTATCGAACCAGTAGGAGGAAGGAAACGTCGCACAGGTGTTGCAAGCAACACGGAAACCTACACAACACAAACTCAAGACTTTGCCCCAACGAATCAGTGAGGTTGTCAAGCTCACCAGTTTGCTGTAACAAAGGATTAAACGTATGGTGTGGAAGGTAATGGTTTGCAGCAAGTAAACAAGTAACAGTGGAAGATGTATCGATGGTAAGGATTGGACCGGGGTCCATGGTTCACTAGAGGTGCTCTCCTTAGATAAACAACATGGTATGAAGGGTAAACAAATTACAGCAGGACAATTGACAGGAACTCAGCAAGGCACAACAATGCAATACCAGACAAAAAAATCCTATGAGATTCGATTGAGCAATACAACAAGATACATAGACCGCCATCCAACTGCATCTATGACTAGAAGTCCACCTTCAGGTTATCATTCGAACCCCTCTAGTATTAAGTTGCAAGTAACAGACAACTGCTTTAAGCAAAGTGTGTAGGGTAAACAATCCACTTGCTCCATGAACAAGAGACCGTTGTTTTCTCCGTAGTGGCAACAACACATCTACAACCGAAGAGATTTCTATCACTTCCCTTGGAAACTAGAGGCATGAACTCAATATCGAGCATAAATACCCCTCTTGGAGTCACTAGCAACTACTTGGCCAAGATAGCTACTAACAACGGAGAGCATGCAAGATCACAAACAACACAGACATGATAGAATCATAAATACAAAACCATTAATCAATCTGACGTAGTAATCTCAATATCCATCGGATCCCGCAAACACAACATGCATGATTACAAATAGATTAGATCTTGATCATGAACGGAGCACACAAGATCTATACATGAAAGCACAAGGAGGAGATACTACCATCTAGCTACTACATGGAACCATAGTCCAAGGTGGAACTACTCACGCATCATACCGGAGAAGAAGGCCTCTGGGATGATCTCCCCTCCGGCAGGGTGCCGGGAAGAACTTCAGATCGTCCCCGATCTAGGGACGATGGTGGAGGCGGCTACAAACGGTTTCATGGAGTTTTGATCTGGTACTTAGGATTTCTGCATTGGGGGCTTCTTATAGGCAAAGAGGAGAGGCTGGGAGGCGTCCAGGGGCCCCACACCCTACCCATGCGCGGGGTGGGCCCACCCGCGCCTAGGGGTCTGGCCGCCCTGGTTTGCTTCTCCGTCTCGTCTTCTGGATTCGTGTCCCCCACGGTAAAATATTGACTTTGGCTTTTGTCCCGTCCAATTCCGAGAATATTGATTTTCTGCCTTCCTGGAACCAAAAACAGAAGAAAACAGGCAACTGGCACTGTGGCAATTTGTTAATAGGTTAGTTCCAAAAAAGATATAAAAACACCTCAAAGTGTAGACGAAGCAAAGGAAAGTAGATAGTAAACAAACATGAAACATAAAAAATTATAGATATGTTTCCGACGTATCAAGCATCCCCAAGCTTAACTCATGCTCGTCCTCGAGTAGGTAAGTGATAAAAAGAATAATTTTTTAGGTGACATGCACCATTAAAACCAAGATCAAACCATTTATAAGCATTGAAAGCTGGGATCAAAGAATTCTAAACATGTGCATGAAAAATGGAGTTCTAACAATAAGACAAAGTAACTATGCATGCAACATGAAAGGCTACAAACAAAGATCATGAATAACATGCATTGAAAAACGTTTGTTTGTTTCACATACAGAAAACATGGCATAGTGGCAATCGGCTTGTCCCTCATAGAGTAGCAAATAGATGCACAGGACACCTTCAAAGTTCACAAGGGTGACTAGAAACAAGTAGCATAAGAACAAGTAATATCACAATATGCATCAATCAATAATTTTTGGGACACTGCACATAGAACTAAGAATGGCAACTATGCTCTCTTAATGGTGTCTAAAGGTAGAAGGTGGAGACTCAATAGTAGTGGAAGAAAGGTCCTTCATAAAGGGAAGCATGGTTTTCAAGTTTTAAAAAAAGCTTCCAAAAATTACAGTACTTGTTAGCTTTCAGCCCTTATTGCCCCAATCATAAGCATCTTGAAGTGATTAAGGTTAAAGTGAACAAACTATGGAGTATATGCTTGGCAAAGTATAAGTTGGCAATCTCAAGTCCCTTGAATACGAGGGCCACACCTCATTCTACTCAACTTCAGTCACCTGTAAGTTCTTGTCACTGTAAGTACTTGCATATCATAGAGAACCGCCAAGGGGATACCCCTTGCACATGGTAGAGGAGCTATCCCATAACCAAAATGACAAGGCAAGCAGACAATGACCATCTCAGCGATCTTTTTATTTACTATGTGCATAGCTTTTTATTGAGGATGCTTAATAGATGTCTCACTATGGTGATGCTGCAAATTTCCACCATAATTAGGCATGGCTTAGGCTAGCGGCCTAGGCGTTTCTCTAACACAAAATACTTACTCCATGGACTTACAAGTTCCCTCTTTATTTCACACCGGTGACATCTATAGACAAAAGAGCATGATATCAACTGAGTACAAAGTACAAGTGCAATGTTGAAAACGTTCCCCATGACAGCATGGTTCTGCTAATTCCTCGTATAAGTGCAAGCATATACAACATATTCGACACAATAGTTTAAGTTTATTAGGGGCAAAGAATATAAAGTGTGCCATCAAGTTTGTGAGGGCTTTAATCACTAAGTTTTCACATAACAAAATAGTTTTTAATTGGAAGATAGCTGAAAACAAGAATATACTTGGAATGGTGTAACACACCATGCATAGGAGTTTATAGTGGACACTTTGGAATAAACTTGGTTTCTTGAGAGTTGGAAGCATGAGCAGAGCTTACTCATACAAGTGGAGGCTAGCAAAAGACTGAGAGCAACCAACTAAGAGAGCAATAGTGGCCATAATCATGCAGAGCGACAAAACATTACTAATCAAAGCATAGAGTGGTACTACAAGTCAAGGACTAAATGATCATAAAGGCTATGGTGACTTGTCATAGTCATAACATGGTGTAAGCATGTGCCAAGTCAACCCAAACAAAGCATCAAACAATAATACCACAATATTATGCTTTTGCATGCTAAAACAACGCATAATTTCTTCAAGGCACTCTAAGCAATTCCAATTGTTTGGAACAAGACATGCTACAACAATAATCACTAAGCATAAGGTCAAAACAACACCTAGTATGTCATGCTAAAGTCTAAGTCACAGTCAATGCAAGCTCCTCTTGCACTTTCAAGCAGGATCTTTCTACTCCTTTCCAACACCAAGTAACTTATTTGAAATAACACAACGAGAACGGGGGTCCAAACTACTTTATTCAAGCAAACTAAAAAAGCTAGGCAAAGCAAACGCAAACTAAGACTCTCCAAGAACAACACAACAGTGCATGAAACAATGAAAACGAAGTGTCTAGACATACCCGAGTTTTTTATTGATGAAGAAGGGGATGCCTTGGGCATCCCCAAGCTTTGACGCTTGTACCTCTTGGATATTTCTTGGGGTGACACCATGGTAGCATCCCCAAGCTTGAGCTTTTGTTCATTTTTCATCTTATTGCATCATTCTCTCTACACTTGAATTTTTTCCTTCACACAATCTTCATTAGCAACATTAGTTTATTCAAAAGATATTAGACATTAGGCAAAGCTTTGGAACAGCAAAACTTTTCACTAAAAACACAATCTACTGTAGTAACTCCTTCAAAAAGCTCAATTCCCTAGAAGAGAACTCAAAAAGGAATCAATAAGAAGCAAATGCAAATAATGGTAAAAAAACTGTCAAAACAGACCAACGGGTAGAAACCGATTTTTTCGAAAATCTTCTGTTGCTCAAATAAAAAATTGTTGAACTAACGAAAGTTAGCTAATATACTGGGTGATTTATTCATAAATTATCAGCTCAATCCAATTTACATAGACTCCTCACAAATTTTTATGGTGGAGGACAGAAATCTGTTTCGGGACAACAACTCCCCGATTCTTACTTCCCTCACATTAGAGGTCATTTTTTGCACAAAAAGCAAACAAAAAAGGATAAAGTGAAGTCATTACTGAAGTAATAACTTCCAAGACTCAAGAAAACTCTTGGGTTATTATCGTGGTATTGCCGACGAGTACGCCATGGAGGGGTCCTCACAGTGCATGTTTAGAGACGTGGGGGAAGGCGGACGGTTGACGGGTACAAGGTAACACAGCTTACCTAGGTTCAGATCCCACGACGGTGGCGAAATCCTACTCCTGCTATAAATCACTATAAGGGCAATACGCCGAGTTACAAGGATTGGTTCGATGTGCGAGTTTGTATGGAGTTGTCTATGATCGTGCCTTAAAGGCTCCCACAGGCCCGACTTATATAGTCTCCAGGTCCTAGGGTTACAGGGAAAAGTCCTAGCCGGACAGGTTACAGAGTCCTACACCGTCTATTACTAGTCTTGTGTATCTTGCACTCCAAGGCTCCGGGTACGTCGATGACTCCAACCGTAGCCTTCCTTTATCCGGCATGGGCCTCCCTTCTGGATCCATCTAACTGGGCCGCCCAGCAGGCCATGGGCCATGCTACCAACTGTGGGCCACCCGGGTTATCCGGATAGGAGACATGCTATGAGGATACCCATATAGCATATCCCCAACAGTAGCCCCCGGAGAACTACGAGATCTTGCGTCGTCTTGCCTCTTCACGTGGAATGCTCCGTCTAGATGGATGTCGGTAAATCGTCAAGCAACATCTCGTAGTCCTCCCAAAGAACCCTGCAAGGCTTTCTCCGTCTTCAATATGTAAGTCGGAGAAATGCTGAATCTTCCATCGTACTCTTTCCGTAGCCGGACTGGATCCGTCCATGCCGAAATCTTTCGATGCGACGGCTCATCTGCCTATGTCAGCTAGGGCGACGTAGGCGTAGGTCAGCGACGCCTCGTAACTCACACATGCAGAGAACGCAATCATGTCCGATTTTCCTGCACGAGCGATACGAACCGTTGGCGGCGACGGTTGGGACATGGCGAAATTTCCGCGCACATTCGCACACATGTCGTCTACGCGGCAACTGAAAGAACATGTGGGCCCCCATGTGTGGTTTTGGTAACTAATGACAATCTTTTTGAACTAATGTGTGTATTAAGTTATACTTGTAGGAATTGTCCATTGGCATCGCTTGGAGCTTATGTCGGCTTCAAGGTCGATGAAATGAGAAGAAGATATGTTGTGCAAGCTCAAAATGCGCAATCTTTAGAAGATCTCATGTTTGATGCTTGCCATCCTCGGTGATCATGGATCGATGATGAGGAATCAATAAAGGCGTTCCATCTTGAGAAGGGAAAGATCGTCTACATCGAGCTCAAGTGGAATGCTCAAGGCAAAGGTATAATCTTGATAGGTTTTCCCTTTTGCCGGTCTTATATTGTTAATGGAAGACCGGGTTTAGGATAGATAGCCCTACTATCAAGAGGGGCTCTCGAATGAGTAACTCGATCATATCGTTTGGAGAGAGCTCAAACCTTTGCATACTTGCATCATCGTATTTGGTTGTTATTTGGTCTTATCCATGTGAGGATATAGAGCTTGTGGTAATCTCCATAACAAGATCTTGTTCATCAAAATCGGATCCCTCTTTTATATCTTATTGCGATTTTGATCTATGCGGTTTTTCGGTTTCTCACCAAGTGAGGTATCTCACATTATTATACTTGATACATTATCACTTGGTGATAACCAATATTTTCACCTTTTATAGGGAAGCTCATGTCGTCCTCTTTCCAACGCAATTGGAATCGGGTCGATCGGAGTTACCAATCAAAAGTTATAGCCGTTTGAATATCTGCTGGTCTCCTAGGTACTAAAATGCGGTAGCGAGGCAGAAGGTTTTGGAAAGTTGCCAAAATTACTGCCGGGCTAGGTACCAAAAAGCGGTAGTACCGCATTTTAGTACCTAGAGCGGCAGAAGGTTTTTTACTTTGTCATTTGGATCTATCCTCCCTTGCTGGACTATGATGTTTCTTTGCATGATCATTTAGAGGTTGTTGTCCTCTTCGAAACGAGCCCAAGATCATCGAAATCGGAGTCCGGATGCAAAAGTTATGGCCATTTTCGTTCTGTGATGACCGGTAGTACCGGACCAGGATCCGGTAGTACCGGGGTCCGGTTGTACCGCATTTTGGTACCGGGGAGTGCAGAGAAAAAATGCGTTTGGAGCCCCAGGAACCCCAGGAAATGTCCGGTAGTGCCGGGAAAGTCCGGTAGTACCGGGAATCTCGTTTTTGGGCTGCAACGGTTGGATTTTGGAGGGACCTATATAAGGGGCCTTCTTCCCCAATGGTTCCTCAACCTTTCTTGCAAGTTTTCCCCTCCATTGTTGACCTTCTTGATCTTGCTTTCTCTCAATCCCTCTGATGATTCTTGCATATTCTTAAGGGATTTGAAAGAGGAGATCTAGATCTACAATCCCACCAATCAATCTCTCCTCTAAGTGAGGGGAACATATTGGGATCTAGATCTTGGAGTCTTTTGTGGATCTCCTTAATTGTTCTTCCTCTCTTATTCCCCCATAAGCTTTTGTAGCTTTGGTGGAATTTGGGAGAGAAGGATTTGAACACCTTTGTGGTGTTCTTGCCATTTGCATTTGGTGCATCGGTTTGAGTTCTCCTCGGAGGATTTGGTTTGTGTGACTCTTTGGAGCTTGTCCCTCTTGGGTTCTTGGAACCCTAGACGGTTTTGTGGCCTTGGTGGCATTGTGGCCTTTTGTGGCATTTGTTGGGATCCTCCAATTAAGTTGTGGAGAAGTGCCCCAACCTTGTGAGAGGTTCCGGTTGCCACCGACAAGTGCACTGATAGTGGAAGTGTGGATCGATCCCGTTGGGGTGAGATTCACTGGAGAATAAGGGAGGCCTTTTGTGGCATTGGTGGTTTGATACCACCCCCCTCTCCAAACGAGACATACTCCATGTTGGGAGGAACTCGGTAAAATATCGGTGTCCCCGCGTGCCTCGGTTATCTCTATACCCGAGCTCTTTACTTATGCACTTTACATTGTGATAGCCTTCGTGCTTGAAGTAATATATATCTTGCTATCACTTTGTTGCTTGTATTGCTTAGCATAAGTTGTTGGTGCACATAGGTGAACCTTAGTTGTTCTAGGTTGTGCTTAACAAAGTAAACACTAGTTTTATTCCTCCTTTGTTGAGCCACTCTAGGAAAAGTTTTAATCGCCTATTCACCCCCCCTCTAGGCGACATATGTATCCTTTCAATTGGTATCAGAGCCCGGTCTCTCATTTTAGGCTTCACCGAACTTGAGAGTAAAGATATCGGCTAGGGGATTAGTACACAAGGACACACTCACATTCGATGGCACTGTAGGGGTTCGTAGCATGGAAAACAAAATTTTCTATCGCATACAAACAAACAAGCCAAGATCTATCTACTAGATTGTAGCAACGAGTCGATGGAATAACTTACCCTCGAAGATTCCAAAGCGGTTAACGAGAGCAGATTCTCGTGGATGATGTAATCGTACACTCCCGATCTCAAGATCGTGCAGACGATCCTTCCGGCGCTGCGTTCCGGTAGCGCTCCCGCAGTCGGTTACACGTTCGGTACTCGACGAAGACCTTCCTCTCCCTTGTTCCAGCAGGCAGCGGAGGTTGTAGCACTCTCCTCGCGATTCCGGCAGCACGACGGCGTGGTACCGGTAAGTAGAGGGGAGATCCCGCAGGGCTTCGCCTTAAGCCGGAGCGAGTATGGTGGAGTATGAGAGAGAACTATTAGTGGTCTAGGGTTTAGAAACACCAATTAGAAGGCTCTAATCCGAAGGCTAGGGCAATTAGAAGCTCTAAACCAAAACGGCTCTAAACCGGAGTCTAGAGCTAGGATTTAGATTAGAGGATAGGAACTTGTGTGTTCTAGGAGGGGAGCCCTGCCCCTCCTTATATAGATGGGAGGGGCCGGCGGCCAAGGGGAGGGGAGTCCCTCCGCAAGTCGGCTTGGTGGTGCGCCGGCCAAGGGAGGAACCCTCCCCCAATTCGGCCTCCACCAATCCTCCTTCTCCTCTTTCCGAAAACTGGCAGTTTGACTTTTCAAACTAGCCGTTTGACTTTTCAAACTAGGATTTGAATTAACCCTTTATTTCGGACAGAGATGACACTTAGTACATGATGCAATCATACCAACTTTGATACAACACATTCATGTACCCTCCCCCCCGGAGTGCCGGACATTTCGGAACCTTCTAGAACATTCCCGATGAAAACACCGGAATCATTTCCGAACTCCGAAACGGGACTTTCCTTATATGAATCTTATTCTCCGGACCATTCCGGATCACCTCGTGATATCCCGGATCCCATCCGAGACTCCGAACAGCATTCGGTCTCTTTCTCATAATACCATAACTACTCAAACAACGTCGAATCCTTAAGTGTGTCTCCCTACGGTTCGTGAATTATGCGGACATGATCGAGACACTTCTCCGAACAATAACCAATAGAGGAATCTGGAAATTCATATGGCTCCCACATATTTCTACGATTACTTTGCGATCGAATGAACCACTTACATACGATACCAATTTCCCTTTGTCTCACGATAGTTTACTTATCCGAGGTTATGATCGTCGGTATCTCTGCATACCTAGTTCAACCTCGTTACCGATAAGTACTCTTTTCTCGTTCCCGTGATATGTGATCCCTTGTGAACCAGTCACATGCTTGCAAGCTAATTGGATGACATTCCACCGAGAGGGCCCAGAGTATATCTATCCGTCATATGGATGGACAAATCCCACTCTTGATCCATGTGTCTCAACCAATACTTTCCGAACACTCAATGACACCTTTATAGCCACCCAGTTACGGTGTGGTGTTTGATGTCATCAAAGCATCCATCCGGTAAAGGTGATATGCATGATCTCATGGTCGAAGGAATTAGGTTACTATGTATCAGAAAGCATATAGCAATTGAACTATTGTAATGACTTGATCTTTATGCTACGCTTATCTATAGGAGTATGTCCATCACATCATTCTCCCAATGATATGATCCTGTTGTTAATAACATCTCTATGTTCATGATCAGGAAACCATGATCATATATTAACCAACAAGCTAGTTTAACAAGAGGCTTTACTAGGGACTCTTATTTTAGTTTACAAATCACACAAGTATTAATGTTTCCGGTTAATACAATTATAGCATGATATGTAAACATTTATCATAAGTGTGAAGATATGATAATAACCACTTTATTATTGCCTCTTGGGCATATCTCCAACAGTCTCCCACTTGCACTAGAGTCAATAATCTAGTTTCAAACCTTTGTGTTTTCAACACCTATGGCTTTCCGGTGTTGTATGTACACGATTGCTAGTGGTCAACTGATCTCCGGATCTGACACTTCCAGGTCCGTGTGTAATTGTATGTATTTGCGTCTCTACGCATCACTCATTCTCTAATGAGATGGCTTTGTATAAATTTGGTCCTTTGGTGAGACCTTTAGTTCTTTAGGGTTAAAACATGTTGATAATATTGTCGTACAATATATCTTCATAGTATTATCCCGCTATGAACTACACCTAGTTTGATAACAAACTACTTGACCCAAATGCCCTCATTGGCTGCTATAATAGCAGTCATATACTTAGCCTTTTGTTGTAGTATCTGTCACAATGTCTTAACTTTGGAACTTATCCAAATCCATTATGGAACTTACTTTCCATTATATTGTGCCACCCTTAGTTTAGATTGAGATAAACTTAATTTGCACTTTGTGACAAAACTAGTATCAATGTAGTACTTTTACAATGAACTAACCATATATTTGTCACTTC
This sequence comes from Avena atlantica, assembly GCA_910589765.1. Classification (NCBI taxonomy): domain Eukaryota; kingdom Viridiplantae; phylum Streptophyta; class Magnoliopsida; order Poales; family Poaceae; genus Avena; species Avena atlantica. The sequence goes on along the minus strand of OU342738.1, from coordinate 343,024,613 downwards.
TACAAACAATATATTCTCAGTTCTTCCAAAATATCATAAGAATATCCTTACTATTGTCCAATGATCATCTTATGAATCATTCTGGTATATGCTCATAATATTTAGAGCATAGGACATATCTGGATTTGTACATATCACAGTATGATTGATATAAATACTCTTTGTGATTTCATACATCAAGTATCAATCTATACTTGATTATTTGTTTCACTTTACCAAATGTCAATACACTTGAATATATCATCAACATTGAACTCATTCAATCCTTTCTGTGCGACAAGAAACTTTCTTGTAGTTTCTATATTGAACTCATTCAATATCTCGTCTATGTACTTCTGGCACAACCATATTAGCGTCTATTCATGCCTAATATTTGGGTTTTGCCTAAGTCTTTCATCAGGATGAAATTCTTAATATGTGTTAATAAAAGATACATTATTTCCAATCAACAATATGTCTTCCACATAATGTATTAGAAACATGTCTTAGCGCTCCCACTTAATTTCTTGCAAATGCAAGCATCTTCATTGTCTCTGATGAAATTAAACTCTTTTAACAGTTTCATCATAGTGAAGATTCCAACTCCGCTATGCTTACTTCAACCATTGAAGTTTGCATATGCTTTTAGCATCCTTTGAATTAACAAAACCCTATGGACCGTGTTACGCACATGTCCTAGGTAACAATTCTATTAGAAGAACTTGTTTTGTTTATTCAACTACCACATAACAAATTTATATGTAGTGGTTGCTACATTAATCCATATAGACTAAATATCGCTATGAAAGATCAGATCTTGTCATAGTCAACCTTTGAACATTGTTGTGAACTCTTTCCCAACATGTCGACCATTTCATAGATGCGAAACATCCATGTCTGTTTCTTTATAGATCCAAACACAATTGTAAGGTCTTACTCCTTTCTCGAGGGTCCTTCAAGTTCAAAACTTGATTTCTCGTGTATGGAACTATCACGGATTTTATGGCTTCAAGCCATTTTACGGAGTCAGGGCCCATCATCGCTTCTTTGCATGTAGTCGGATCATTATTGTCAAATAATGATTTAACTCTCAAATCTTGGTATTTGATTGTTCATCCGACCTACTTGTTTCAATCGGAACTTGGATCTCCGTGACCACAACCTTTGAGGTACGTGAGCTATGAGCATTGTTGCTGCCTCCGGAACACTTTTCGGCGCTGCGCAACTCTGCACATATAGCTAAGGTTCTTTTAACCTTATCAAAGTTCTATTGTCCTCCCACTTTACTTTTCACGAAAAATTCCTTATCAAGGAAACTTGACATTCTAAGCGACAAACACTTTTTGTCTCCGGTGTTATGGAGGAATACTTAACAAAGACAGGTTCATCCGACTTTGGTTGCAAACATCTTTCTTATGTATAGCATACCAATGTTTAAGAAAGGACTACTTGGGTTTTATCCCAAACCATAACTTTATATGGTGTCATTTCAACGGATTATGATGAAGCTCTTTTTAGTGGAAAAACGGTAATCTCTAAAGCTTTTAATCTTTTAAAATACAATGGCAGTTTTATGAATTACACCTTCGATCTTACCATATCAAACATGGTTTAATTACATATCTCGAACGCTCCATACTCTTATGGTGTTTCGGGAAATGCAAATCCACGGAACGATTCCTTAAATCTTAGGTATTATGCTAAACTTGTAACTCAAATATCTTCCTTTATGATCTTATCATAAACTATTTATATTCTTGTTACAATGATTTTGCACTTCATGTTGAAAGTCTTTGAACTTTTCAAATATTTCACACTTCATCCTTATTAAGTAAATATTCATATATTCACTCAAATTTTCGGAGAAAGCATATGAAGTTGAAATCCATCGCTATTGACTACACATAATGGACTTCGTACAACAATATGTACAAGTTCCAATAAGCTAGTCATTCGTTCCCTTTTGGCCTATGAACGAAGTTTTAATTATCTCTAGAAAAGTTTCACAAGCGTCATTTGATCAAAATCAAAAGATTCCAAAATTCCATACACATGGAGTTTCTTCATGTTTTCTTTCCAATATAATTTAAACGGCGATGTCACTTCCTAAGTGATCTTTCAATCAATTTGTCTTTCGACATTTTTAGCACTAGTTTTATGGATGTGATTTCTCCAACGAGATTTGTGAATCATCCATCTTTTATGGATTATGGAAATTATTTGAACAACCCTTTTGTTCTCATAATACCTGATAAAACAAATCCTGAAGGCAAGCTTTGATGTTTAACGAGCAACACAATAACCCTTTATTTGTTCTCGATGAACATCAGCACATATTCTTTTGCTAGTTACTTAGGCCATTGTAGTTCATGAATTATGTTGTTTCGTATGACGATTCACACCAACAAATTCAGTATCAAATACTTAAGAACCACATTGTTTAATAAGCAAAGAATATAGCCATAACATGTATATCATCTATATACTTAAACTGAACAATTCTAGTCTTTTCTTTTCTGCCATATATTTATGAGATTCTCTTTCAGTATTTCCTTTTCTGTTTGAAAGAATCTATCAAGATCAATAGTGGAGTCATACATATGACACATAGTCCAAAGCGTGTATAATTAAATACCAATGTCTTTGGACTTGCACTTTGAAGTAGATCACCATCATCAAATGTTTGGTGTTCTTTCAAATTCCTTTCTTTAGTAATCTCTTGGTGTAGTAAATATTTTACCTACATCAAATATTCACCCTTATCATGGAACTATCCATGATCAAGCTACTTTTAGCTTATAAAGATGAATCGTGAGTATAATGTTGCTATCCAAAACCTTTTGGTGGATTAGGACAACTAGTGTCTCCAACCTTTTGCAAATTCTCATCAAATATGAGAACATGACTTTTGCCATATTATACTCTATCATGTTGCAACCAAAACTTCGTTTCAGATATCACAATATCTTCCACACATCATGGTTTCTGAAACAACTCTTTCAGATCCTAGATAACCTTGATATTAAGACAATCCTTTGAATATCAAGAATCATGGAGACAAACATGATACTTATACACTAACACTTGGAATTGTCACTCTTTCTTTAATACCAATTATTAAACTTCATGGAGTAACCGGAACTTACTGAAAGTTTGCAATAGGACTTTTAAACTTTAGATTAACACTTCAAAACAATACGATACCAGTTCGTAAAGTAACTAACCAGAATTATATAGTTCTATCATCTCAATTATAACTAAGCGTAAGGTGGTAAACGGATGCCAATGACTACAACAACTATGCAAATTCAATTTGACTTAATTTATGATAAATTGAGTTCTAATTAATAATTAAATTAATCTAGGTGAACTCCCACTCAAAACAATATCCCTCACTTGTTTTAGTGATCACACGAACCAAATCCACCACATCAAAACCGATCATCACGAGAGTTGATATAGCTTCAATGGCGAACAATCAACATGTTCATCATATCTCCTATATGACTCATGCTTTACCTTTCGGTGATCCGTGTTCCTGAGACCATGTATGTACATGCTAGGCTCGTCAAGATCAAACCTTAGCTTCCGCATGAGAAAATCTGGCTTGCCCACATTGTATACACTTGCGGAATCTAACACACCCGATCATCACGTGGTGCTTCGAAACAACAAGCTTTAGCAACGGTGCCAACTAAGGGTGAACACTTTATGACTTGAAATTCATGTGCATGAGGGATCATCTTATAATGCTACCGTCGTCTACTAAGCAATACAAGATGCATAAAGGATTAACATCACATGCAATTCATAATATGTGATATGATATGGCCTTTCTTCTTGTGCTTCCGATCTCCATCTTCAAGCACGAACATGATCTCCATCATCACCGGCATTGCATCAAGGTCAATGACGCTGCTCCATGGTTGTCGTCCACCGGCTTCAACTATTACAACTACTTTGAATAGACACGCGGGTTTTAACAGAAATCAAAGACAACCATATGGCTCCTGCCGGTTGCCGACTTACAATAAGGAACATTGCATACATCAAACATAATCACAATCATGGCCATATCACATCACTGCACACCCCTGCAAAACAAAGTTAGACGCCTCTACTTTCTTTGCATATTTTACGTGGTTTGGGGCTTTCAATAAGTGTCGTTCTAACTTACAAACAAGAACCACAACATTGATACTAGTATTGTTAATCACCCGTTGTAAATTGGATCTTAACTATGCTAGGAGAAACAGGCACCCGCAAAGCCACTTATGCAATACAAGTTGCATGTCAAGCGTGGAGCAAGTCTCATGAACGATGTCATGTAAGGTTAGCCCGGTCCGCTTCATCCCAACATACCGCAAGATGCAAAGTACACAAGAAGCAATCGACAATAAAAGCATCAACGCCCACAATGACCATTGTGTTCTACTCGTGCAATAGATCTACATATAGACACGGCTCTAATACCACTGTAGGGGTTCGTAGCATGGAAAAAAAAATTTCTATCGCATACAAACAAACAAGCCAAGATCTATCTACTAGATTGTAGAAACGAGTCGATGGAATAACTTACCCTCGAAGATTCCAAAGCGGTTAACGAGAGCAGATTCTCGTGGATGATGTAGTCGTACACTCCCGATCTCAAGATCGCGCAGACGATCCTTCCGGCGCTGCGTTCCGGCAGCGCTCCCGCAGTCGGTTACACGTTCGGTACTCGACAAAGACCTTCCTCTCCCTTGTTCCAGCAGGCAGCGGAGGTTGTAGCACTCTCCTCGCGATTCCGGCAGCACGACGGCGTGGTACCGGTAAGTAGAGGGGAGATCCCGCAGGGCTTCGCCTTAAGCCGGAGCGAGTATGGTGGAGTATGAGAGAGAACTATTAGTGGTCTAGGGTTTAGACACACCAATTAGAAGGCTCTAATCCGAAGGCTAGGGCAATTAGAAGCTCTAAACCAAAACGGCTCTAAACCGGAGTCTAGAGCTAGGATTTAGATTAGAGGATAGGAACTTGTGTGTTCTAGGAGGGGAGCCATGCCCCTCCTTATATAGATGGGAGGGGCCGGCGGCCAAGGGGAGGGGAGTCCCTCCCCAAGTCGTCTTGGTGGTGCGCCGGCCAAGGGAGGAACCCTCCCCCAATTCGGCCTCCACCAATCCTCCTTCTCCTCTTTCCGAAAACTGGCAGTTTGACTTTTCAAACTAGCCGTTTGCCTTTTCAAACTAGGATTTGAATTAACCCTTTATTTCGGACAGAGATGACACTTAGTACATGATGCAATCATACCAACTTTGATACAACACATTCATGTACCCTCCCCCCAGGAGTGCCGGACATTCCGGAACCTTCTAGAACATTCCCGATGAAAACACCGGAATCATTTCCGAACTCCGAAACGGGACTTTCCTTATATGAATCTTATTCTCCGGACCATTCCGGATCACCTCGTGATATCCCGGATCCCATCCGAGACTCCGAACAACATTCGGTCTCTTTCTCATAATACCGTAACTACTCAAACAACGTCGAATCCTTAAGTGTGTCTCCCTACGGTTCGTGAATTATGCGGACATGATCGAGACACTTCTCCGAACAATAACCAATAGAGGAATCTAGAAATTCATATGGCTCCCACATATTTCTACGATTACTTTGCGATCGAATGAACCACTTACATACGATACCAATTTCCCTTTGTCTCACGATAGTTTACTTATCCGAGGTTATGATCGTCGGTATCTCTGCATACCTAGTTCAACCTCGTTACCGATAAGTACTCTTTTCTCGTTCCCGTGATATGTGATCCCTTGTGAACCAGTCACATGCTTGCAAGCTAATTGGATGACATTCCACCGAGAGGGCCCAGAGTATATCTATCCGTCATATGGATGGACAAATCCCACTCTTGATCCATGTGTCTCAACCAATACTTTCCGAACACTCAATGCCACCTTTATAGCCACCCAGTTACGGTGTGGTGTTTGATGTCATCAAAGCATCCATCCGGTAAAGGTGATATGCATGATCTCATGGTCGAAGGAATTAGGTTACTATGTATCAGAAAGCATATAGCAATTGAACTATTGTAATGACTTGATCTTTATGCTATGCTTATCTATAGGAGTATGTCCATCACATCATTCTCCCAATGATATGATCCTGTTGTTAATAACATCTCTATGTTCATGATCAGGAAACCATGATCATATATTAACCAACAAGCTAGTTTAACAAGAGGCTTTACTAGGGACTCTTATTTTAGTTTACAAATCACACAAGTATTAATGTTTCCGGTTAATACAATTATAGCATGGTATGTAAACATTTATCATAAGTGTGAAGATATGATAATAACCACTTTATTATTGCCTCTTGGGCATATCTCCAACAGACACAAATTATGATGTTTGGAAAATTCGCATGCTTAATTTATTTCGGGAAATTCACCCAATTATTGAGGGCTATCTGTATGTGGGTTTCTCTTCTCCTATGGATACCCAAAACGAATCTTTAGAGGAGAAGTTGAACTCTCATATAGATGCTCTAGCTACTAAAATTCTTTTGCATGTTGTGAGCAATGTAGTTCTTTCTTCTATCATGCCTTATTCAAGCGCTCGTGAGATATGGACCAAGCTTCAAGATAAATATAGCAAGTCCAACATTATTGAGGATGATTGTGTTGCTTCCACTTTCGGTCGAGATGAGTTCTCATCGTCTACCACTTCACCAACATGTGATTTTTCACAAGGTAATGATATGGTGAGTGGTGATAGAAATTGCAATATGGATAGTGTGTTCACTATTTGTAATCCCTCATATCTATCTAGTTGAAATGATCTATCTTTGGACCTTAACACTTCTAGCACTCAAAATTCCTCACATGCTTGTGTTAATAGTCCTTGCATATCATGTAGAAATGACTTGAACAAATCTCATGATGATATGCTCATGTTGTCTTGTTGCCATGATAAAAATGCTCCTATTTCCTCTAGTGCTTGTGTTTCTAACCATGTAGAGGAAAATGAAGATTCTATGGGCCAAGACAAGGTCTTGAAGAGAGCTACAAGTGCAATCTCATCATCACCTTCCTCCGGTTCTCACATGTGCCTTATGGCTAATCCCATTGTATCTCATGATGATGATGATGAAGTTGAGAATGATAATGATGATTATAGAGGTAAGTATGATGTTACCTCTATTAAGAAAATGGGAGAGGTTGTCTATAGTGCTCTCTACCAAAATAAAATTGCTTCCTCCAACCTTCTTGAAATCTTGAATTATGCTATAGAAGGCAATGATCTTATTGAGGAGCAAGAAAACATAATTGATGAAAAGTTTGCACTTGAGCGTGAATATGCTAATGAACTTGCTCAAGTAAAGGACTCCCTTAAAGAAGAACAAACCACCAAAGAATCTCTTGAGGAGACTTTTACTCTAGAATTATCTAGAGTAAAGGAATACCATGATAGAGAACTTGCGGTGGCTAACTCCTTCAAGATTAAACATGATGGACTTGAATTTGCTTATGCTAAACTTGTTGAGGATTTTAAGCACCTCGAAAATGGCTCTCGGGTCGTTAAGAGGGAGCTCATCAAACTCATCGAGTCACATGAGCAACTTAAAGCTTCATATTTAAAAGAGCTTGACAAGTTGCCCTCACCTCTTGCTAATAATAATGATGCTTGTGCTACTAACTCTATTTATTGTGAAGCATCTATTTTGAAGGAGAATGTTGAGCTAAAGGCTCAACTTGCTTTACTAACTAGCAACTGTGGGAAATTAGAAGAAAGTCATGTTAAGCTCTCGAGCTCGCATGAGGATCTTATAGTCTCCCATAGTAGGCTAAAGTTAGCTCATGAGGCCATCGTGTCAAAGGTAACATCTAGTGGGCCTCATGTGGACATTAGCACTACATCTACTCCAAATGTTATATTGGCATGGGCTAGTCCTTGTAATTCATCCTCTCACAACCATGCTATATCTCGTGATGAATTACATTCCGTGCCTTGTTGCTCTAACAATGTAGCTTCTACTTCCTCTAGTGCTTTTGTTGAAACTAACCATGTAGAGGAAATAAAAGAGCTCAAGGCTCAAGTCACTTCTTTGAAGAATGACTTGAAAAAGGGTCATCAAGGAAAGACCACACTCAACAAAATCTTGAGTGTGCAAAAATTCCCCAATGACAAGAGTGGGCTTGGATTCAACTCCAATGTCAAGAACAAGTCCACTATCAAGTTGAAGCACAAGGACAACACGAATAATGGACAAGATCAAGTCAAGAATCCGGCCAACATTTTTTGCTTCAAGTGCAAGGAAGAAGGGCATCATGTCAAACATTGCCCATTAAAAAAGAAGTCCCTTGGCAAGAAGCAACAAGGGAAGCGGCCTCAAGCTCTACATATTGTTAGAGATGGGCCTCCTCCCAAGAAGACTCAAGCTCTTCCTCAAGTTGTTGCTACATCCAAAAATAAAGATGGCAAGAGTAGAACTTGCTACATTTGTCGTAAGAAAGGGCACATTTCTTCCTCATGCACTATTGGTATCTCCTCATCCAACCCTATCATTATTGATGATGTCTATTCTCTTTATAAGGATGAGGTTGGCAATGTGTTTGCCAAATTTGTTGGTGCCCAATGTGGTGTCAAGAAAAGATCCATTTGGGTTGCCAAGCCTATTGTGACTAACTTCTTAGGACCCAACTTGGTTGGGGAGCAACAAGCCAAAACTTGATCAATAGGTGTGTTTTGGAGAGCATTTGAGACTTGGCTACATTATGAAGAATTGAGGGATCTTCATCAATTATTATTGTCAAGCCAAGCCATTTGTATTATCATGATTATATTATATTTCCAATGTTCCTCCTTGCGGTAACATATGCTAAACTCTTTACATTGAAAGTTACTCGCCCCCTTGTGCATGTGTTGGTTTTGTATCTTCCATGTTTTTGTGCATGTTGTGCTATCCACCTAATTATCTTGAGATCAAGCATATTTGGGTATGATTAGGTGGCACTCCATGTATGTGTGTTTCTTGTGTTTGAGCCTTACTTGGTTATATTTGGGATCCTATTTGGCTCTTGTGAGAGATTAATGGATTATCCCATTTTGGGGGAGTGTTATGCTTGGGCATTTCACAATCCTAAAAATGTGTGTACATGAGGAATACCACCTAGTATTTATATTGGATTATTGTCTAATCTCTATGTGGTATAATTCTCATGAGAAATTTAAGTTTATAATGTCCATTAATTATCTCTATTTGTATCTTTTTGCCTCATGTTGATTTTATGGTAGTATCACATGATGGGGGAGTCATATGCTTAGTGAATATTACAATCCTAGAAAATGTGAACATTCGAGGTTGTGTCACTTAGAATTGATATTGATAATTATCTAGCTCCTACGTGATACATTTTCTCATACAAGTTAGAATTTGCTTGAATACCTTTATTGCTCATATTTTGGATCTTGTATGTGAGAGTGTTTCTTGGTATGTGTTTCCTCATATTTAGATATCTATATCCTCATGGAAACCATTTACTTCAAGTTACTCTAATCACTAGTGATTGTGTGACTATTGGAAGCTGTCAAGAATCTCTTTAGAAGCATCAAGCTTAATTCTTATATTTTGTTATATGCTTCTTGTTGTGACTATGATCTTGGATATCCATGCAAGCTACCTTGGGAAAATTATTCCCAATATTTCTTGTCCTTAGACAATGAGTACTAAATTATGGTAGAATTTATTAATCATATTCACTTTGGCCTTTGATTAATATTATTCTATCTTTGGCCAAGTAAATGTATTGTGTGCTCCCATGTATTCCTTACTACTTTTGGATCCTTTTGTTTTTATTGGTATCCTCTTGTGTTTTATTTAATGTAGGTAGTAGTTATGATCTCATTCGTGTGCATTTTGCATTCAAAACCAAAAAATTCTATATAATGTACTACTTATGGGTGAGCTCTTCTATATTATCTAGAACAATCCTTTTATGCTTATTTGTTTGATTCATATTGAGTTTTATGTGCTTGGATGATCAATCTTTTCGTTTTGGTATTTTGTGCCATCATGAAAAGCTTGGGGAGTTTGGTTTCTTGTTGGAACCTTGCTCTTTTTGGGAGTTGGTTTTGTCTCATTCCTTGCTTCATGTTTTGTCCAATTTTAGAATGATATAAATCCTTGAGCATTTGTGTTTTCATATATTTTTTGCTCTTTTGGCCTTAGCCTAGTTCATTTGTTGAACTTGTGATCTTTCATGTGTTGAATTGGTTCTTTGATACAATTTGGACACCGCTTGTCTTGCCACACTCTTGTGTGTGCCATCTCGGTTTACTTGGTGTTTTTGTTCAAATTATATCTCATTTTTGGTTCTTGAAAGCCTTGTGCATGCATATTTACTATATGTTTTATATTATGGCATGCTTGCTTTCTTTGATCCAATATATAGGGGAAACTTCACCAAATCCCATCGGCTAAGTTGTGCATGAAATTCAATTTCATATCAATATGCACATATTTATGTGGAGTCTCTCCTATGTATTGTAGTTTCACTAACTACTTTGGACCCAATAAGTTTGGGGACCACTTTGTACTTAAATATGTTTTAGGTACATTGGAGATAGATTGGATGCTTGTCTCTCAATTTTGAAGAAATGATGCTTACATGAAAATTGGAGGCAAGCTATAGGATGACCAACGAATTCATATCCTCTACATCCTACCAATTATATCTCGGTAACAAGTATCTCTTGCTCATGCATATTTATCTTGCTTCCAACCTTGTGTAGGTTGCATCTTGGCATGAATTTTTGTTATTATATTTATTGTTGTATCTCTAGCCATGGTATTAAGAGAACTCTCTATTGAAAAAGTGTAGAAGTTTAGATGAGTGCATATAATTGGGACTATACAAAATCATGCATATGATTCATCAATCCCAAATATGACAATCTAGCAATTTTATTACCTATATTTTCCTCAACTTCTCTCATGTGCAATAGTAAGATTTTGCTAGTGGTTTATTCCTTATGATACTTGTTGCCTTTCTCCATATATTCCAACTTTCCCCTTTTTCCCTTGGTGATTGTTGTAATATATGTAGTGTGTTGGTATTTGAAGCTCATCAATATACAATAAGATATATTTGAGCCTTTGGTCGTGCTTTGAAGCAAAAATCTTATTGGTATATGTTATGACTTCATTTTTGCTTTCATGTACTCTCTTGTATATCTTCTTTATGTGTGCATATGTCTTTGTTGGCATATGTCTTTGTGATGTTTTCCACTTAGAGACATATACACACATGAGAAGATAATTTTAGTTGAATTTTATTCCTTGGATACCACCTTTTATTCCTTTTTTGATTCTTTGGTGGCTTCCAAATTTATTTGCCTATGAGTGCTTGTTCCTCTAGTTTACATCTTCGTGCACTCATATTTGTTCTCTCATGCCTTGCATTGTTAAATAAACTTGGATGAGTGAGGATTCCATGATTATGCACCTTGTTCCCAAATACAATTATCATAATTGGTGCATTATCTTTGGGGAGCTCATCTAATTCATTTAATAATGCTCATTTGTCTTATTTCTCATTTATTGTGCCTTAAATGTTTATGGAGAAGTGAGGATTCCATATTTGTGCATTTTTGTATTGAAATACAACGATTCTAAAGTGTGCACAAATCTTGGGGAACTTCTATATTTTATTTAAGCATTTATTTGATCTTTCATTTGATGTGTTTTAAATGTTTATGGAGGAGTGAGGATTCCATATTTGTGCATTTTTTGTATTGAAATATGCCGATTTTAAAGTATGCACAAATCTTGGGGAGCTTCTCTATTTTCTATTTCAAACACTCTTTTGCTCATATCATAACATCTTGTTGTTTCCATTTGGACTCATTTGTTGTTTTCAATTGGTTGTCGGACCTTGTAATTGCTTGCATCATTTGTCTTTATTTTGGAAATCTTCGGGTCCTCGATATAGTCCTACTCCCTCCCAAGTATTCATCATTGGATATGTGCGAAGGCACACCTTTGGAGGAATTATTACTATATTTGCCTTCTAGAACTTGTCACCCATTTCGGCAACCGATGCCAATGGGGGAGAAGTTTTAGAGGGTTTAAGGGAAGTTGGTTGATGCATTTAGTTTGTTCTTAAGCATTTGCCTTTCATGCTCTTGCATCTTTATTGTTGCTTAGCATGTGTTATATATAGAGGAAACTCCACCAATGATAATGATTGGCAATATATGCAATGAAATTCAATTTCATCACACATGCATAGATTGTGGGGGAGTTTGCTCTATATATGGTGGTGGTACCAATATCACATACTTTTGTAGTATTTGATATTGGTATTACCATCTTATTCATTAAAATTCTTTATATAAACCCCCTTAAAGGGATTGTCATCAATTACAAAAATGGGGGAGATTGAAAGAACATGTGGGCCCCCATGTGTGGTTTTGGTAACTAATGACAATCTTTATGAACTAATGTGTGTATTAAGTTATACTTGTAGGAATTGTCCATTGGCATCGCTTGGAGCTTATGTCGGCTTCAAGGTCGATGAAATGAGAAGAAGATATGTTGTGCAAGCTCAAAATGCGCAATCTTTAGAAGATCTCATGTTTGATGCTTGCCATCCTCGGTGATCATGGATCGATGATGAGGAATCAAGAAAGGCATTCCATCTTGAGAAGGGAAAGATCATCTACATCGAGCTCAAGTGGAATGCTCAAGGCAAAGGTATAATCTTGTTAGGTTTTCCCTTTTGCCGGTCTTATATTGTTAATGGAAGTCCTGGTTTAGGATAGATAACCGTACTATCAAGAGGGGCTCTCGAATGAGTAGCTCGATCACATCGTTCGGAGAGATCTCAAACCTTTGCATACTTGCATCATCGTATTTGGTTGTTATTTGGTCTTATCCATGTGAGTATATAGAGCTTGTGGTAATCTCCATAACAAGCTCTTGTTCATCAAAATCGGATCCCTCTTTTATATCTTATTGCGATTTTGATCTATGCGTTTTTTCGGTTTCTCACCAAGTGAGGTATCTCACATTATTATACTTGATACATTCTCACTTGGTGATAACCAATATTTTCACCTTTTATAGGGAAGCTCATGTCGTCCTCTTTCCAACGCAATTGGAATCGGGTCGATCGGAGTTACCAATCAAAAGTTATAGCCGTTTGAATATCTGCTGGTCTCCTAGGTACTAAAATGCGGTAGCGAGGCAGAAGGTTTTGGAAAGTTGCCAAAATCACTGCCGGGCTAGGTACCAAAAAGCGGTAGTACCGCATTTTAGTACCTAGCGCGTCAGAAGGTTTTTTTACTTCGTCATTTGGATCTATCCTCCCTTGCTTTACTATGATGTTTCTTTGCATGATCGTTTAGAGGTTGTTGTCCTCTTCGAAACGAGCCCAGGATCATCGAAATCGGAGTTCGGATGCAAAAGTTATGGTTGTTTTCGTTCTGTGATGACCGGTAGTACCGGACCAGGATCCGGTAGTACCGGGGTCCGGTTGTACTGCATTTTGGGACCGGGGAGCGCAGAGAAAAAATGCGTTTGGAGCCCCAGGAACCCCAGGAAATGTCCGGTAGTGCCGGGAAAGTCCGGTAGTACCTGGAATCGCGTTTTTGGGCTGCAGCGGTTGGATTTTGGAGGGACCTATATAAGGGGCCTTCTTCCCCAATGGTTCCTCAACCTTTCTTGCAAGTTTTCCCCTCCATTGTTTATCTTCTTGAGCTTGCTTTCTCTCAATCCCTTCGATGATTCTTGCATATTATTGAGGGATTTGAAAGAGGAGATCTAGATCTACAATCCCACCAATCAATCTCTCCTCTAAGTGAGGGGAACATATTGGGATCTAGATCTTGGAGTCTTTTGTGGATTTCCTCCATTGTTCTTTCCCTCTTATTCCCCCATAAGCTTTTGTAGCTTTGGTGGAATTTGGGAGAGAAGGATTTGAACATCTTTGTGGTGTTCTTGCCATTTGCATTTGGTGCATCGGTTTGAGTTCTCCTCGGAGGATTTGGTTTGTGTGACTCTTTGGAGCTTGTCCCTCTTGGGTTCTTGGAACCCTAGACGGTTTTGTGGCCTTGGTGGCATTGTGGCCTTTTGTGGCATTTGTTGGGAGCCTCCAATTAAGTTTTGGAGAAGTTCCCCAACCTTGTGAGAGGTTCCGGTTGCCACCGAAAAGTGCATCGATAGTGGAAGCGTGGATCGATCCCGTTGGGGTGAGATTCACCAGAGAATAAGGGAGGCCTTTTGTGGCGTTGGTGATTTGATACCACCCCCTCTCCAAACGAGACGTACTCCATGTTGGGAGGAACTCGGTAAAATATCGGTGTCCCCACGTGCCTCGGTTATCTCTATACCCGAGCTCTTTACTTATGCACTTTACATTGTGATAGCCTTCGTGCTTGAAGTAATATATATCTTGCTATCACTTTGTTGCTTGTATTGCTTAGCATAAGTTTTTGGTGCACATAGGTGAACCTTAGTTGTTCTAGGTTGTGCTTAACAAAGTAAACACTAGTTTTATTCCTCCTTTGTTGAGCCACTCTAGGAAAAGTTTTAATCGCCTATTCACCCCCCCCTCTAGGCGACATCTGTATCCTTTCAGCAACCGTCCGATCAAGCTGCACGGATCTTGTTGCTGGAGATCATAAATAGTATCTGCGGTGATTTTTTTTACTTTTCACCTCATTCTCTCCTCGCATCGTCTTCTTCCTCCAGTGAGCGCCCCCTCGAGCTCTCCGCGCAATCTTCATGAAAAATCCTAGCTCCAATTCTTGCCAGTCACATCCAATCCCCCACAATGGCCAATAGCAGCTCTACTCCTTCCATGGCGGCGTCGGGCGAAGATACGGCGAAGACGGCGAGCTCCGTCGTCGTGCCTCTAGAGGGTCTGGTCATCGCCGTCTTGGCGGTGGTTGAGTCCACCGGCGGCGACCATAATCCAATGGCGCTGGATCCGCTGGAGGAGGAGCTCGACTCCCACAAAGGCGATTGGCGCGGTTCGGATATCACGGACCGTGATATCAAGGAGCTGAACGCCGAGGGCTACCTCCCTGCGACGGAGGGGCTCGCCTGGCGGGCGGCGCCGGCCGGCGAGGTGACACCTTCTCCGCAAGCAGGAGAAAAGGTGTACCTTAAAGCCCAATTGGTACGCGGCGTCTCCCTGCCCATCTCTAATTTCTTCCTTTCCGTCTTGAATCACTATAGAGTACAGCCCCAAAACCTCTCCCCCAATAACATCTTAGCGCTTAGCAATTACGCGGCGCTCTGCGAGGGTTACCTAGGGATTAAACCTAGGCTAGATCTCTTCGTGTATTTCTTCACCGTCAAGCGTGAAGCCAGAGCCAGTAAGGAGGAACTTAGAAATTGCGGCACCATAAGCTTCAATATCCGTCCTGGCCAGCGGTTCCCCGACATCGTCGGCCACGAGTCCTGCAAAAACTGGCAGCGCACTTACTTCTACGGCCCCGACATCCCTCTGGCCGGCCGAGAAGTAACATACCCGGACTTTGTCGACGGAGCCGCCGTTGAAGCCTCGTCATGGAGATCCTAGGCCTCTCTTGTTGGAATTATGCCCTAGAGGCAATAATAAAGATGTTATTATTATAATTCTTGTTCATGATAATGTTTATATTCCATGCTAGAATTGCATTAAGCGGAAACTTTAATACTTGTGTGTTTTGTGAACAACACCGTGTCCCTAGTACGCCTCTATGGACTAGCTCATTGATTAATGATGGTTAAGGTTTCCTAACCATGGACATGAGTTGTCAATTAATAATGATATCATATCATTGGAGAATGATATGGTGGACAGACCCAAACTAAGCGAAGCAATTAGATCGTGTCATCGTGTTCGTCTTTGCGAAGCTTTTCTTATGTCAAATATTGTATTCCTTAGACCATGAGATAATACAACTCCCTGGTATCGGAACAAAGCTTTGAGGTCATCAAACGTCATCCTATGAGAGGGTGATCATAAAGGTGTCTCTCAGGTGATCGGAAAGTATCTGTTGGGTTGTATGTATCGAGATGGGATTTGTCCCTCCCAAGTCGGAGAGATATACTTCGGGCCCACTCGGTAATCGATATCAACACCGCTTGCAAGCATGTGGTTAAGGAGTTAATCACAAAGTGATATCGGATTACGGAACGAGTAAAGTACTTGCTGTGAACGAGATTGAACTAGGTATGACGGTACCGATGATCAAATCTCGGGCAAGTAAAATATCGCGAGACGAAGGGAATATATATATGGGATTGATTGAATCCTGGCATCGTGGTTCATCCGATATGATCATCGATGAATGTGTGGGAGTCAATATGGGTGTCCAGACCCCGCTGTTGATTATTGATAGAAGATCATGTCTGCATATTCTCGAACCCGCAGGGTCACACACTTAACGTGTCTCGACGCTAGGATAGATTGGATAATTGGTTTATGAGTTTTTGTTCGGAGTCGCGGATGGGATCCGGAACATCACGAGAGGTTCCAGAATGGTCCGGAGAATAAGATTCATATAAGGCAGTGCAGTTTTTGGAGTTCGGAATTGTTCCGGGTTAATCGGTATTGTACCGGAAGTTTCTAGAACCTTCCGGAAGGGGACCAACGTGGCCACACCTTCCGGGAGGGGGCATGGGCCTATGAGGGAGTGCCCTGGCCACATTGGGCCAGGGGCACAAGGCCCCATAGGGCCCAGCTGGCCAAGAGAGTTTAAACTCGAGATAGAGCTTCTAGAAGGGGGGTTTCCTTGCCCCCCACTCCTCCTCCTTGGCCGCCGGCCTTGGCTTGGGGGAGGGGGCTAGGGTTGCCGCCCCACCCCTCTATATAAAGAGGGCTGGGGGCGCACCACCCCCCACACCTTCCCCTCCAACCCTAGCCGCCCTGCTGCCCCTCCTCTCTCCCTCCCGACTGTTTGTAGGCGAAGCCCTGCTGCAGAAATTATCCACCATATACACCACGCCGTCGTGTTGTAGATCCAATCCGTCTCTCCACCATACTTGCTGGTCCGAGGAAGGAGGAGATGTCGAGGTGCTGCACGTGTGCATCTCACGGAGGCACCGCCACTTGTGGTGCTAGATCGGATCGGATCGCGAGGAGGAGAAGCGAGTACGACTACATCACCCACGTTCCGATGAACGTTCCGCTGTGCGAATCTTCAAGGGTATGAAGATCTAATCCAATCTCTCTCGTTGTTTGCATCTCCTAGATTAGATCTTGGCTTTCCCTATGTTCGCATCCGTAGAAAATTTTGATTTACTATGCCGCGAAACCCTTCATCTCTTCCCTCCGACCTTGATGCTTCCCGTGCCATAAGGCGGATATAATGGTTCGTAGAGACGGGTTTGACTGGCTTGTACCTAGCCATGTGCTGGTTCATCAGGTGAATCCAGCCTCTGCAGCACCGCGCGAGGCTCATGCACGAGTATACCAGCGATAGAAGGGATAGCCTCCGCATCTCCGTGGACAATTTCTCGAGCGACTCCGTCAAGCTCCGCCTCAAGGACATCGTCAAGGTGAAGGACAAGAAGCGTGGCTTCACCATCACCTACGACATGTTCGTAGAAGGCAAGTGACCAAAGGTAGTTGTTTATTTCCCGTGTATGACATATACTCCAGTTCTTCTCTCTAGCAAATGTCATCCCGTCTAACACGGTGGTTCTTCACCTTACAGCTTAGCGACATAGATGAGGACAGCATGGCTCCTCAAATCTATGATCCAAAGATGAAGGAAGTCACCGTCGTGTCCGACGATGATGCTCCATTGGCGCAAAAGCGGAAGAGCTCCACCTCTGACGCTGCCGACGGAGGCAAGAAGAAGAAGACAGAGGGTGGAGCCTCCAAGAAGACTACCGCCGCCCTGGAGGCGGAGAAGAGAAAAGTTACCGGGATCCCCTTTGCCAAAGCACCCCCACTTGTGTAAGCTTCTTTCTCTCCGACATTGTCTATTTATCTATCTTTCCCCTATACTTATGAATTTTGCACGTTTCAGGAAGAAAGCCACGACCAGCTTGAAGAAGACCTCCAAAACATTGGGGGCTTCTAGAACCATTAAGGACATGCTGCACCGCAATGCATCTCCCGCCATCGCCCCTGTCACTCCCTCCGTCAAGCCCTCGTCTGCCCCGACAAGCTGTCAAGCTAAGGAGGCATCTGGCCCTTCCGCCATGGAAGTGGACTCAGGTGCCTCTACCGAGGTCACTGTTGTCGGCGAGCAGGCGACGCAGGAGAGTGCCGCCAACCAAATGGCTGAAGCTCCGGCTAAGGACGCCATCGGTGGCGGTAAGGCGATGGTGGAAGCAGGTACTTCTGCCGTAGGCGGCGCCCCCGCACCCAAGAAAGCCATATCTTATCCAAATATAGTCTATCCGGTACTTACACCGGGTAGCACTGCTCTGGTCCCTAGTGCGGCACCGACATCTTCGACGTGCGGTCTCGAGGAGCTCCTCCGTCAAGCAGAGATCTTGTAAGGAAACAGCGTATCCTTTGGCAAGCTGCTGGCCGAGAGTGCTACCAACCTCAAGATTATTGCACTTGTAAGTTTTTATTTGCCTTTTGCATTTCATATGAGTATCCCACTGTAGCCCCCGAGGATGTAGACGGAAAACCATAGGTCTTTGCGTCTAGATGCTCTAAGAGTGACTAAGCTAGAAAACTTCTCACTGTAGCCCCCAAGCATATAGGTGGAATGAATTATTCCGACTAGATGCTTTAAGAGTAGCATAAGCAACGTTTATAAATTTCAATACTGTAGCCCCCAAGCCTCTAGTGGTAACTGATTTAGTTTCGACTAGATGCTTAAAGAAAAGCTAAGCATATATCTGAGTTAAAAAACTTTATACTGTAGCCCCCAAGCTTCTAATCGAGAACTGAATTAGTTCCGACTAGATGCTTAAAGAAAACCTAAGCATATTGCTAAGTTAAAAACTCTCGCTGTAGCCCCCGAGCGTTTAGGTGGAATTTTTCCGGCTAGATGCTCCAAGCATACCAAACAACGTTTAACTTTTTCATTTTTTCCACAGAACGAGAATGCTCAGAGGGGCATGGACAACGACAAGTATCACAAGATGCGCGCAAACTTGGAAGCTGAAAAGGGTAAAACTGCCTTCTTAAAGGAACAGATCACCAAGAGCAAGCGTCTGTTTTCTTTTTCACATTCCGACTTGGTTTTGTGTCCATATTATCCGAGTACTCACTGTGTACTTTGTGTTCTCCGACTTGCAGAAACCATTGCCAAGGCCAAGGACATTGTCGAGCAATCCAAGCACATTCAGGAGCTGGATAGCGAGAACAAGATCCTTAAGCAGGAGAGGAAGGACATGCTGAATATGCATGAGGAATCCATGAAAGTCCTACAGGACTCCGCCACCGAGGAGATCAACCGCTTGAAGGAGGAGATCTCGATCTTGAGAGATCAGAAGAAAGCTGCCAACGAGCAGAATCAACGCCATCATGAGGCATATAAACTCCTCCAACAAGAACGGGACTCCTTGGCGGATACCCTTTGGCAGGCTGAGGCCAGCATCTTCAGTAAGTGATTCTCCGTCTTGGATTTTTGTAGTCTAAATACTCTGAATTTTTTGAACTCATGTGTTCCTTGTCGGAATATGCAGCTCCTATGGGCTTAACCCGGTCGCCTCCTCCAGCCAAGGAATGCATGGTTCTTGCCAGCAACTTCATCAACACCGCCATCACGCAAGCCAAAGAGATCGCCAAGCCCCTCCAAATTAATATCAAGGCGTTGGATTCTGTGGCGAAGTACTCGGAGATTCTGCGCCGAGCCCCCGAGCGTATCACAAGCTGTAAAGCTTCATGTGCATGGGCTGGTGCAAGGTTGGCGCTGTCCATAGTCAAGGCACACTATGAAGATGCCGACATCGACACGGTAACCTCTGGCATACACGACGTGGATGATGATGGCAAAGAGATTAACCACGAATCTATCTTGTCATCACTCGCGGGTTATGACACTAGAGTTGCCGACTTGGTCGATGTGAACGGCTTCGTGCCGATGAATACCATCAATGGCGGCAACCAAAGCTCCTCTCAGTCCCTTCACACCGCCGACTTCGAGGGTGGTTCTCCTGCTGATGATTACGCTGCTTCCAAGTCGCCTGCGCCAAAGGAATGAAAAAACAACTTGTAATATTTGTTTCACCTTTGATGCATATGTGGAAAAAACTATGTATTTAACTTAAGGCGGAAAACAATGTTGTATGTCCTGCTACTTAAGAACCAGTTTCCAGTATGTATATATTTTTTAAGCAAGTGTTGGTTTATCCATTACTTTGGTTCTTATGCTTGACTTTTCGTGAGTCGGAAGACTCGTTGTCGAAACCATGCGCTCAGGTGATGATGCCCAATGGCACCGTCAATAACCTAAGCACAAAATCGCCGACAATAAGTGTCAAAAGTCACTACTCTAGAATCCACATAAAAACGACAAAGAACGTGTAGACCAGAAAACTTAAGCTAACGCCCGTAAGAGGAATTTTCACAAGTGCCATCGCAAAGCTTGTGCATAAAGGTTTTACATGATCCAAAAATGAACACTAAAGGAGGTAAAAGACTCAGAAATATGAGTGAACCAAAGATCTTTATTTCATTGATCATATAAGAGGTACACAATTAGATAAAAATACTAAGTGTAAAAAGGACATAGCTGTGCTATGTTCCATGGCCGATCAAGCTCCGGGTAGTCATCATCCAGGTCACATCGCTTACGCTTATGATCCTTGTTCGATCTATCCTTCAGTTCACGATTGTCAACGAGGTAGTAGGACCCATTGAGCAGCGCCTTGCTTATGATGAACGGTCCTTCCCATGGCGGGGATAATTTGTGTGACTTCTTCTGCTTAAGTCGGAGCACCAAATCCCCCTCTTTAAACGAGCGATGCC
Organism: Avena atlantica; assembly: GCA_910589765.1. Taxonomy (NCBI): domain Eukaryota; kingdom Viridiplantae; phylum Streptophyta; class Magnoliopsida; order Poales; family Poaceae; genus Avena; species Avena atlantica. The sequence continues at coordinate 343,003,702 of OU342738.1, read as the reverse complement.
GAACGTGGCGACTATGGTAGCTGCGTAGCTTCTGCTGGTAGATGGCGGATCTTTGGCATGCCAAAACGCGCTCCTCCTCGAGAAGGTCCACATATAGGCGTCTCGATTCTTCAGTGTCATCTTCGTTGTAGGGGGCAACTCTTGGTGCATCGTGAAGATGTCGGAAGGCAGGATGGCTTCTGCTCCATATACCATGAAGTAAGGGGTGTATCCGGTGGATCTGTTGGGTGTAGTTCGTAAACTCCACATCACAGATGGAAATTCTTCCGCCCAGGCTCCAGCTGCTCTATGTAGCGGTGCCTCAAGACGTGGCTTGATTCCCTGCAGAATTAATCCATTGGCTCGCTCAACCTGACCGTTGGATTGTGGATGTGCCACAGATGCAAGGTCAAGTCGGATGCCCTTCTCCCAACAATAAGCTTCCACTTCTCCGAGTGATAAGTTGCTGCCGTTGTCGGTGATAATGCTATGTGGGAGACCAAATCTCACCACTAGATCCCAGAAAAACCTGAGGGAAGTTGCCCCATCAAGCTTTCTAATGGGTTTAGCTTCTATCCATTTAGTGAATTTATCAACTGCTACTAGCAGATGGGTAAATCCACATGGTGTCGTCTATAACGGTCCCACCATGTCTAGCCTCCAGACTGCAAACGGCCAAGTTATTGGTATTGTTCGCAATTCTTCAGCAGGAACATGTGGTTGTCGGGCATAATACTGGCATCCCATGTGTCGTGGTATTGCACGGTAGATGCTACTGGGGTAGCTTACGTAGAGGGAGCAAGGCGACGTAGGAGAATCCGGGAGCAAGATTGGCACACGATGTACCCAGGTTCACGTCCCCTCGGTGGAGGATCGCTGCGTCCTGCTGTCAATCCAGTATATGATCATAGATTGGTTTACATGGGAGCCGCCGTAGGCGGAGGGAGACTAGATCTAATCTATTGTGGGAGAGCCTACCCCATGGGGGTGCCCCTGGTGGCTTTATATATGCAGCCACCTAGGGTTTACAAGTGTACTAATGGGCTTTGTATTGGAGTCGCCGTCTTGGGCCTCCAGTCGGCACCACTCGCCTGGGTCCAGTATGCGCCAGTCGCCGTATTCGGCGAGTCGACCCGCTCTGGGCTTGGCTTCAGTCGGCTCGATCCAGCTAGCGACTCTGCTTCGTGGGTATACCCCGATTGGTATTCCCCCATCAGTAGTCCCTGAGCGCGTTGTCGATTCGACGCGGGCTTGAGGCAAGGCACGGAGAGTCTTGACGATGGGTCGTGGCGAATCGGAGACGAGATCCTGAATAGAGAAAAGAACCGTGAAGCGGGAGACGGTCGAGGTGAGCCAGTCGGTGATGGCTAGTTGGTGAAAGACGCAGGGAGTCGGTGAAGCCGCCAGTTGGGGCGGGTCCCCGAACGCGGAGCGCGCCGAGTCCCCGAGCGTGTTGAGTACGCGAGGGCGAGTCCGTGGTGGCGAGTCCCCGAGCGTGTTGAGTACGCGAGGGAGAGTCCGCGGTGGAGAGTCCCCGAGCGTGTTGAGTACGCGAGGGCGAGTCCGCGGTGGCGAGTCCCCGAGCGTGTTGAATACGCGAGGGCGAGTGTCCGCGGTGGCGAGTCCCTGACCGTGGAGAGTACGCGAGTGGAGAGTCCGCGGTGGCGAGTTGACGAGGGCGAGCTGCGGTCGTGGAACCACGCGTACACGCAACATGCCTAGGAGTAGTCCCCGAGGCTCGAGTTGGCTTGTAGAGGCGACTTGAGGCTCTTTAGAGATGCATATTCTAAAAATAGTAGTGGTTGTTGTCGAGCATGGCGAGTGACGAGGTCGAACGACCGGCGAGCGCCGAGTCCCCAAGCGTGGCGAGCGGCGAGGTCGAGCGACCGGCGAGCGCCGAGTCCCCGAGCGCGGCAAGAAGCGAGGTTGAGCGCCGAGTCCCCGAGCGCGGCGAGCAGCGAGGCCGAGCGACCGACGAGGGCGCCGAGTCCCCGAGTGCGGCGAGCAACGAGGTCGATCGATCGGCGAGGGGCCGAGTCCGTGAGCACATCGAGTGGCGAGGTCGAGCGACCGGCGAGCGCTGAGCCCTCGAGCGCGGCGAGTGGCGAGGTCGAGCGACCGGCGAGCGCCGAGCCATCGAGCGCGGCGAGTGGCGAGGTCGAGCGACCGGCGAGCGTCGTGTCCCCGAGCGCGGCGAGCGGCGAGGTCGAGCGACCGGCGAGCGCCGATCCCCCGAACACGGAGAGTGGCGAGGTCGAGCGCCGTGCCCCCGAGCACAACGAGTGGCGAGGCCGAGCGACCGGCGAGCGCCAAGTCCCCGAGCGTGGCGAGCAGCGAGGTCGAGCGACCGGCGAGCACGGAGCCCTCGAGCGGGGCGAGTGGCGAGTTCGAGTGACCGACGAGCGCCGAGCCATCGAGCGCGGCGAGTGGCGAGGTCGAGCGACCGGCGAGCGCCGTGTCCCCGAGCGTGGCGAGCGGCGAGGTCGAGCAACCGGTGAGCGCCGATCCCCCGAGCACGGAGAGTGGCGAGGTCGAGCGTCGTGCCCCTGAGCACAGCGAGTGGCGAGGTCGAGCGACCGGCGAGCGCCAAGTCCCCGAGCGTGGCGAGCGGCGAGGTCGAGCGACCGGCGAGCACCGATCCCCTGAGTGCGGCGAGTGGCGAGAAAGACACCGTTTTGCTGAGAAGGAGAAAAGATACAATTGCATTAAGGTGTACTTGCACAATATATTGAACAATTGTAAGACGTGCAAATTGTAGACGCTGAAATAAAATGCACATTTGTTATGTGGATCGATGGACAGTTGTAAGGTTTATGCGTATTTTTTCATGAGTAGGCAGACCTCCAGCATCAAACGCTTGCTGGGTAACAGGGACGCGATGCCAGACTGTTGAACCCGGAGACAAGGTCGGCCTTTCAGTACCCAGCCTCACTACTTCGACGGACGCGAATAAACAGCAGACAAAACTGAAACCGATCCAAAGTATAATTTTGATGCCTGAAAAAGGGTCGTATGCGACTGCATGGTCGGCTTTAAAGAATGAATGGAGATGCATGTATGTTTTGGACTCATAACATATACAAGTGTAAAACTTAGCTGTTAATATGGCAATTCCACGACGGCGAGTCTGCGAGTGTGGCGAGTCCGCGCTAGGCGAGTCCGCGACCATGGCGAGTTCACGAGTGAGGCGTCCACGGAAGGCGAGTCACAGGCGAACCCACGACTGATTGGCGTGGTGCTCGAAGAATTTTGGTTTTGTCCGTACTGGCAGAGACAAAAGCGATTAGTAGAAATGATAAAATATAAAAATTTAAATAGTTTTAAGAAAAGAGAGATTGTAGAGATCGAAATCTGATCGTGGTCCCCTTGTTTGCTCCAGCGCTGCGGCCAGATTAAGACTCCCTTCTCCAATCTCATCAGCATATTTAATAATCAAATAGAGAGAGATCCTCATGATGGATAGGAAAAAACTGATCAGTCAATGGACAAGGTCACGTGGTTCGCTTCCTCGAATTGATTAATCCGTCAGACCTGATGCATTGATCGGTGCCTCACCGAGATATGATCGTGGCGGCTAAATTTTCTTGGTCTGCGATGGAATCGATCACGCACACAATATGTACAGCTAAACACGATTGTTTATGCAAGGATTAGATTAGAAATAAATAGGATATTTTGCAAAATAATCGATGAGAGAGAATGACGGGATTGAATAAGAAAACTTAGCCGGTATATGCATCTGATCGGCATGTAAGGCTTACGAGCTTCATCAGTACGCCGCGTCGGACGGCGATCATATGGAACCGGCTTATGCGACCTGGCGGTGAGGGATCCCGCCCGGATTATCACCCTTCAAGCATCGCTAGCCCCACGGTGGGCGCCAACTGTCGTGGTATTGCACGGCAGATGCTACTGGGGTAGCTTACGTAGAGGGAGCAATGCGACGTAGGAGAATCCGGGAGCGAGATTGGCACACATTGTACCCAGGTTCATGTCCCCTCGGTGGAGGATCGCTACGTCCTGCTGTCAATCCAGTATATGATCATAGATTGGTTTACATGGGAGCCGCCGTAAGCGGAGGGAGACTAGATCTAATCTATTGTGGGAGAGCCTACCCCGTGGGGGTGCCCCTGGTGGCTTTATATATGCAGCCACCTAGGGTTTACAAGTGTACTAATGGGCTTTGTATTGGAGTCGCTGTCTTGGGCCTCCAGTCGGCACCACTCGCCTGGGTCCAGTATGCGCCAGTCGCCGTATTCAGCGAGTCGACCCGCTCTGGGCTTGGCTTCAGTTGGCTCGATCCAGCTAATGACTCTGCTTCGTGGGTATACCCCGATTGGTATTGCCCCATCACCATGCATGTCTCAACCGGCTTGTCGACGTCCGCCTTCGCGGTCAGCCAGTAGAATCGGCTTTCACGACCAACGATTGAGGAGCGGCGTGATGCCCGCAATCGCCGAGATGGATTTCGCGTAGGATTTCCATACCTTCTAACTGGGAAACACACTTTAGGTATACACCAGTAGTGCTCCTTTTGTAGAGTTGTCCATTGATTATGGTATAACCCTTTGCTCGTCGTACTATTTGCCATCTTTCGACCTCATCGTCGGGCAAAGTTCCGTGTTCGAGATATTCCATGAACGGTTTTGTCCAAGACGGAGGGACCTTTGCCACCATGTGGACGAAAGAGTCGAATCTATCCGGGTTGTCGATGTCGGCTCCCTTCATGGATGGTGTGCGCAAATGCTCTAGGAAAACTCTTGGCGGAATTCGCTTGCGCCCTGATCCAAGTTTAGATAGTAGATCAGCCGCCTCGTTTTTCTCCCTAGGTATATACTTGACTTCATAGCCCAAGGAGCTCTTGGATATCTCGTCCACTTCGTCTCGATATGCCTCCATCATAGGGTTCCGTGCATTCCAGGTGCCAGCCACCTGCTGGACAACCAAGTCGGAATCTCCACAGCAAACTATGCGCTTAATGCCAATATCTTTGGCTACATGTAGTCCGTGAATAAGTGCTTCATACTTTGTCATGTTGTTTGTAGCCTCGAAGTGGATCTGAAGAACGTAGTGTAGCTTGTCTCCTGTTGGTGACTGTTGCAATACACCAGCCCCCGAGCCGTTGAGCAACTTTGATCCGTCAAAGTGCATCACCCAGTACTCTGGTTCCGGCAACGGAGTAGCATCTGGCATCTCCGTCCAATCTACAACAAAATCCGCCAAGACTTGTGACTTGATAGCGTCGCGTCTCTCATAGGTGATCTCGAAGGCGGCAAGTTCAATGCCCCACTTCGCGATCCTTCCCGTAGCGTCTCTGTTGTTGATAATGTCGGACAGTGGAGTCTTGCTCACCACTGTGATTGGGTGCTCCTGAAAGTAATGCCTCAGCTTCCGAGAAGCAAGGAATACTCCATAAGCTATCTTCTGGTAGTGCGGATAATGCTGCTTGGACTCCGTCAAGACCTCGCTTACATAGTAAACTAGTCGTTGAACTCTGTGTTCATAGCCTGGTTCTTTCCGCTCTACCACGACGACGATGCTGATTACCCGGTTGGTTGCTGCCATGTAGATTAACAGGGGCTCTCCAGGCTCGGGTGCTGCAAGGATGGGCGCTGAGGAAAGAATCTCCTTGAGCTGCTTCAATGCTGCGTCCGCCTCGTCCGCCCATGTGAATTTTTCCGCCTTCTTCAACAACTTGTACAGCGACAGAGCCTTCTCTCCAAGTCGGCTGATGAACCGACTAACTGCTGCAACACAACCTGTTAGTCGTTGAATGTCCTTTAGGCATGTCAGACGGTTTATGTTTAAGATGGCTTTGATTTTCTCCGGGTTGACCTTGATTCCGCATTGGGAAATGATGAAACCCAACAATTTGCCGGCTGGAACCCCGAAGACACACTTCTTAGGGTTAAGCATCATGTTGTATTTCCGGAGATTATCAAAGGTTTCTTTTAAGTCGGAGATTAAGTCATTTGACTTTTTAGACATCACCGCGATATCGTCCACATAGGCGTGAACGTTCCGACCAATTTGGTCATGAAGGCAATGTTGCATTGTCCGCTGGTATGTAGCACCTGCGTTTTTAGCCCAAAGGGCATCGTAACATAGCAAAACGTGATGTACGGGGTAGTGAACAAAGTGGCCAATTGGTCTGACTTTCTCATCTTGATCTGGTGGTATCCTGAGTATGAATCGAGAAAACACAAAAGTTTCGAGCCAGCCGTCGAGTTAATGACTTGGTCAATGCGAGGCAAAGCGAACGGATCTTTGGGACATGCTTTGTTCAAGCCGGTGTAATCAACGTACATTCTTAATTCTTTGGTTCCCTTTTTGGGGACAAGTACAAGATTGGCCACCCATCGGGTGTGAAGGACTTCTCGGATAAATCTAGCCTTAAGTAATCTAGCTATCTCTTTGCCAATGGCGCGTCCCTTCTCGTCTCCGAAGCATCGTAGAGGTTGTTTCACTGGTTTGCATTTTGGATCAATGTTTAAGTTGTGCTCGGCAAGTTCCCTAGGTACACCTTTCATGTCGGCAGGTTGCCAGGCAAAGATGTCCCTGTTCTCACGGAGGAACTCGACGAGCGCGCTTTCCTATTTGGGATCCAGGTTCGTCCCAATGGCGGTGACCTTGGAGGCATCGCCTACCACAAGTTCCACCGGCTTGGTCTCGATGGAGGCCTTGAACGCAGGAGCAGAGTCGGAGATCTGCTTCTTCGACGCGGGTCTCTGAGTCATCGACCTTTCTCTGGATCTCTTTGAATTCTTCGCTATAGAGGACAACTTCCGTGAAGGCTGCTTCATTAATATGGCAGTCCCTTGCCTTGCTAAACCTTCTGGATACGGTGATGACACCGTTTGGTCCGGGTATCTTGAGTTTGTTGTAGACGAAGCATGGCTTGGCCATGAACGTGTGGAATACGTCGCAGCCGAATATGACGTGGTACACGCTCTTGAAGGGGACCACCTCAAAGGTCATGCGCTCTTGGCGGTAATTATTAACATCGCCAAAGGCAACCTGAAGTGTAATGCATCCAAGGGACCGAGCCTCCCGACCAGGAACTATGCCGTGGAAGATGGTGTTGGTCCGCCTTAGGTTTGCCTCTGTCAAGTTCATCTTTTTCAGTGTATCCAGGTACATGATGTTGATGCTGCTTCCACTATCCACCATACACTTGGTGAACTCCACGCCGTCAATCAAGGATTGATGACCATGGCGTATTGGTTCTCCGTAGGAACAAGGTCTGGGTGGTCTGTCCTATCCCAAGTAATTGGAACCTCCGACCAGCGCAGGTACTAAGGAACTTGGGGTAGAGTAGCCATCAGGATCCTCATAGAGGTCTTCTGTTGTCGGACGGTGGGGGTGCCAAGGAAAGTGTGGTAGACTGGCGCCTTCTTCACGAAGGGGTTCTTTCCCTTGTCGTCGCTCTTGGCGGCGTGCTTGGGGTCAACGTCCTCGTTCATGTCACTTGAATCCTTGGACTCCTCCTACTTCTTCTTCCCCTTGCCCTTGCCTCACGGTCTGTTCTTCCGACTTCGCTTGTAGCCGGACTCCGGGTCTTCCTTGAGGTCGTTGACGAACTTGCAGTGTCAATTGGTATGGGTGGCCTTGCCGTTGACATCGAGGTGTACGAGGCGCGACATATCGCGGTACTCCTCGTAGGTTTGGGGAACGCAGAGAGGCGCCGAGGTATTTTCGCTTCCTCGTTGCTGCCCACGACCAGCTCCCCTTTCTCGACCACGTTGTCCGCCATCACCTCGTCCTGCAAAAGTCATAGCGACCATGTCGGTAGATTGCTTTTCTTCTGGAGCGGTTTTCCGCTTTGTACTGCTGTTCCTACGAGCTTGAGTTGGAACATCCGTTGCCGGCAAGGAGCCGCGAGCATCATCGTCGGCAGCTGCGAACTCACTAGCCAACTAAATCATCTGGTTCAAGTCAAGCTGGTGATTGTCCTGCAAGTGATTCAGCTTATGTCGGAGCAACGTGCCCCTTTCCAACCCATCGATGAAGGCGGCCATGGCAGTCTGAGCATGCACTCCTGCGCAGGAATTCTTCATGTCCAGCCAGAGGGAAAGGTAGGCGCGAGATGTCTCATCTTTCTCTTACATGCACCCCTGTAGATCGCCAATAGTGCAGGGACGCTTGTATGTACCCTCAAAATTCTTGGTGAACGCTTCCTGCATGTCCAGCCAATTGCAGATGGATTTCTCCGGCAAGTCGTCGATCCACTAACAGGCCGTGCCCGCCAACATTAACGGGAGGTACTTGACGACGACGTTGGGGTTGCCTCCGACAATCTCCACCGCGTTTCCGTAGTCCCGCAACCATGTGGCTGGCTTGGCGATGCCGTCATAGGGCTTGATGTTCTTGTCAATCCGGAAACCTTTGGGGTAAGTTGCGGACCGTATTGCGGGTCCAAAGCAATGTGGTCCCAGGTATGGTCCTTCCCGGGCCTCGTGGATCTTATCGATCCGCGAACGTGCGTTGTATGGCTCCGGGTTCTTCTTCTTCTTGTCAACATGAGATGGGCTGCGTGAACGACGCGAGTCTCCTCCGCCATGGTGACTGCTAGGTGGTGATGGAGGCGGAGGTGGCGGTGGGTTAGCCTTATTGTTGTTACCCTCCTGCGACGCCTCACGTCTGTCACGGTTGCTTGTCGGACACGGAGGTTCATGGCGTGACCTGCTCTTGTGTCCTTGGTTGCGCTCTCCGTCATGACGAGTCTGCTCCGCATTGTCGCGGATGACGATGCCGCACTGCCTTGGCAGGGGCATATCCATACGATGGTGAGCCTTGGGGTCTTCGCGATGTCGGGGGGATAGGGGCGGTGGCGATGGGAGACAAGGTCAGGACTTTTCTCCGTGGTTGGAGGATATGGGAATAGCATCCTTCCTGTTGCGTGCATCCCTCCGTCTTCGTTCTGATGAACCCGTCTGGGACCCGACATCAAGAGGAGATCTGTCCCTTGACGGCTTATGCTGGCTAGACTGGCAAAGCGCTGGGTCGAACTCAAGCCTCTGAGAGGTGGCATTTTCCTGCTGCTTCACCTCCTTGGCCACTAGGTCGTAGACCTGTTCCACTGCCTCGGGCGATCTATCCTGATCTAGAAGGGTCTTGGCGACGGCGAGGTTAAGGAGTGGGGTGGGCATCACCTGTTTGCCTTCACTGTCAATATACGGCTTGGCCTGTGCCGGCTTCGAGGGATCCCATACTAGGTTTCGCCGTACACCAGGATCGTTGATGACGCGAGACGGAGCTTTCTTGGCCTTCTGCTGCTGCAGCAAAGTCTTGTACTCGGCCTCCATTGCTCTAGCTTTCTCTATGGACTTCTGCGTGTTGACCAGATCTCGATCTAGATTAGCGCCTTGCTCCGTGATGGCCTGCGCTTCCTCCAGCAGCTGCTGGCGCTTCTCGTCAAGCTGAGTCACGTTTCGGATATGAGCTATGGTTAGTGTCTCAACGAGGAGATTGCCGTACATCACTCTATCAGTTGGAGTAACTTGGGAAGTTGCAGACGTCGATGCCGGAGGCGGCAAGTTTGCGGTGTTGTTGTTGCTCGGGCCGGTGCCGAGTTCCTGCGGCTGCTGCACTGGGTTAGGCGGAGGAGGCATGACCTTTGCGCGGTCATCGTCAGCAGCAATAAGTGGCCCCTTCCCCTTTTCCAGCGCTGTAGGCGGAGCTCGTCCGGGTTGATCTTCATCCATCGGCGTCCCGATGGTGACGAACACCTCTCGAGACGTGACAACGTTGTTGGCTTGCTCGTCGCGCGTGTAATCCTCCTCCATCTCCTGCATGGCGGAGTCTAGTTCCTCTGGACTGAAATCTATCTCCTCTGAATCTGCACTGAAGTCAGCATAAAGCGCGTCAATAACAGAGTCGGAGGGTGCCAGGACTTCCTCGATGACGGGCGGTGGAGGTGCAACAACAGCGACGATGACTGGAGGTGGCGGCGCAGCTGCGACGATGGCGACCGGAGGCGGTGGTGGTGGTGGCGGAATCGGAGGGGCTCCGTCAATGAGCGCAAGCGCTGTCTGAGCTGCCGCTTCGGCCTCCGCGTAGTTGTTGACGGTGTTCACCATGCTTTCGAAGGTAAGGCTTCCTGACGCCTGCTGCCGTCTTAGAGAATGTTGGAGAAGCGTGCCATGGTCCAGTCCTTCCACAAAGTGATGCATAGCATCATCATTGGGGTAGTGGGCCAGATCGGCTCGTATGCAGAGCCACCTGGCCAGGTAATCGCGGGGGTTTTCGCCCTCTCTCTGAACGCAATGCGCCAGATCGAAGATGGTAACCACAACGACAAACTTGGATCTCTGCTGTCCAGACGCACGGGCGAAGCCGGCGGACTTGCAGCGATCTTCCACCTTTATATCCTGCACATGGGCGGTTTGGGTGGGCCTTGAATTTTTCCGATCTTTGAAGGCAAAATCCAAAGAGAGATCCGACATCGATCCTTCCGCGAACATATCCTGCCCGTAGGCGGTCCGTGCGGGCCTTGATGCTCCTCCGACTCCCAGGGAACTAGTGCCCGAGTCGGTTTCGCCAATGAAGAGGTGGATGTCTCCGATAGGAACGATCGAACACCGCGTAGGGTTCGTCTTCACCGGGATCCAGAACTCGTCAGGAGGGACGGTCGGAACGTTGCCGGAGAAGTGAACGCGACCGATGGCTACGATTTCGCCGATTCCCTCGAAGATCTTGGTCCTCGCCCGCTGAAGAGCCTGAAGCGCCTCTTGCCCCACGATGGGCGCCAACTGTCATGGTATTGCCGACGAGTACGCCATGGAGGGGTCCTCACAGTGCGTGTTTAGAGACGTGGGGGAAGGTAGACGGTTGACGGGTACGAGGTAACACAACTTACCCAGGTTCAGATCCCACGACGGTGGCGGAATCCTACTCCTGCTATAAATCACTATAAGGGCAATACGCCGAGTTACAAGGATCGGTTCGCTGTGCGAGGTTTTATGAAGTTGTCTATGATCGTGCCTTAAAGGCTCCCACAGGCCCGACTTATATAGTCGTCGGGTCCTAGGGTTACAGGGAAAAGTCCTAGCCGGACAAGTTACAGAGTCCTACACCGTCTATTACTAGTCTTGTGTATCTTGCACTCCAAGGCTCCGGGTACGTCGGTGACTCCAACCGTAGCCTTCCTTTATCCGGCATGGGCCTCCCTTCTGGATCCATCTAACTGGGCCGCCCAGCAGGCCATGGGCCATGCTACCAACTGTGGGCCACCCAGGTTATCCGGATAGGAGACATGCTATGAGGATACCCATATAGCATATCCCCAACAGTTATCTCCCAACAAGTACTTTTCTTTAACTTCTTTAAGTTAGCCACAATAAGCAAGAAGAATCAAGTATTTTCAAATGATGAAGCATTAACATCAAACCTTGCTTTCAAAGGAGGAGAAAAAAGCAACTTCTCTCTCCTCATAGGGAAGTGTTTAATACCTTTCTTGAATGGAAATGATATTTAATAGTGTCTTCTTTCATATCAATGATGGCACCAACAGTTCTAAGAAAAGGTCTTCCCAAAGTAATAGGACAAGAAGCATTGTATTCAACATCCAACATAGAAATCAACATGACATAAGCATTATTAACCATAATGAGAACATCATTAATACTCCCCATGAGTTTATTTTTAGCATTACCATTGAGTGGGACATCTAAATAACTATCTTCCAATGGTGGCAAATCAAGCATTTCATAAATCTTCCTAGGCATAATAGAGACACTAGAACCAAGATCACATGAAGATTTGAGATTAAAGTCATTCACTTGCATATTAATAATGGGTTCCCAACTATCTTCTACTTTCCTAGGAATAGAAGCTTTCTGTTTTAACTTCTCTTCCTTAATCTTAACAAGAGCATCTGCAATGTGTTTGGTGAAAGCAACATGCATATCACTAGCATCAGGATTTTTAGCAAGATTTTGCAAGAAGATAATCACTTCAGAAATATTGCAACCATCAATATCAAAATCAAACTTAGCATCACTAGTAGTAGCCTCAATAGGCTTAGGCATAGTAGGAGGAGGAACAGGGACTACTTGTGGTTTAGTGGTGATAATACACACACTATTATTTCTATCAATTTCAGCTTCCCTTTCCCACCTAGCATGAAGTTGAGCTAACAGCCTAACATTTTCATCAATAGTAACTTGTATGGCATGAGTGGCAGCAAAGGTACCTTCCATGGTTTCAGGTTTAGCAGCCATTTTATTAATCAAGGAGGAGTGAGCTTCAGACAAAGAGGATATATTTTTCTCGGCATTTAAAAGTTTTTCCTCTATAGCCTTATTGAAAGTGGTTTGTTTACTAATAAAGTCTTTGAGCATGACTTCAAGTTCAGAGGGAGCACTTCTAACATTGTTGTAAGAGTTTCCATAGGAATTGCCATTATTAAGAGGATAAGGCCTATAGTTATTACCACCAAAATTACTCCTATAAGCATTGTTGTTGAAATTGTTGTTTCTAATGAAGTTCACATCAACTTTCTCTTCCTGAGCAACCAAAGAGGCTAAGGGAACACTATTAGGATCTATAGGAGCTTTCCCATTAACAAGCATAACCATAATAATATCAATCTTATCACTCAAAGAGGAGGTTTCTTCATCAGAATTTACCTTCTTACCATGTGGAGCTCTCTCAGTGTGCCATTTAGAGTAGTTAACCATCATAGTATCAAGGAGATTTGTTGCATCACCCAAAGTGAGGCCCATAAAGGTACCTCCAGCAGCTAAATCCAACAGGTTTCTTGAGGAGAAGTTCAAACCTGCATAAAAGTCTGGATAATCATCCAAGCAGTGAGAGTCCATGAGTGGGGCAATTCTTAACCAAAGATTTCATTCTTTCCCAAGCTTGAGCAACAAGTTCATTATCAAGTTGTTTAAATTTCATAATGTCACTTCTCATAGATATAATCTTAGTAGGATGGTAGTAGTTTCCAATAAAAGCACCTTTGCACTTAGTCCAAGAATTAATACTATTTCTAGGCAAGGACAGCAACCATTATTTAGCTTTTCCTCTCAAGGAGAAAGGAAAAAGTTTGAGCTTAATAATATTTCCATCTACATCCTTATACTTTTGTATTTCACAAAGTTCAACAAAGTTATTGAGATGGGCAGTAACATCATTAGAACTAGCACCAGAAAATTGCTCTCTCATCACAAGATTCAACAATGCAGGCTTAATTTCATAAAAGGTAGCATCAGAAGCAGGTGGAGCAATAGGTGTGCTAAGAAAATCATTGTTGTTGGTGCTAGTGAAGTCACATAACTTGGTGTCCTCAGCGGAGTTCATTTTGGCAAAGGTGGGCAAGCCAAAAACAGCAGGAACTAATTTTTTTTGTGTTTTTGAATAAAGAAAGCAAACCAAACTAGGCTAATTTTTTGGGGTTTTTTGAAAAGAGGCAAACAAAACCAAGTAAAAGAAACTAAGCAAACTAAAAACAAAGTAAAGAGAAAGGAAGTGGAGGACTACCCTTGTGAAGACGTCCTTGGCCTCCCCGGCAACGACGCCAGAAAAAGCTTGATGACGCCCAGCACTGTCGTGGGACGCTTCGTTGGAAACCCCAAGAGTAAGGTGTGATGAGCACAACAGCAAGTTTCTCTCAGTATAAATCGAGGTTATCGAACCATTAGGAGGAAGGAAACGTCACACAGGTGTTGCAAGCAACACGGAAACCTGCACAACACAAACTCAAGACTTTGCCCCAACGAATCAGTGAGGTTGTCAAGCTCACCGGTTTGTTATAACAAAGGATTAAACGTATGGTGTGGAAGGTAATGGTTTGCAGCAAGTAAACAAGTAACAGTGGAAGATGTATCGATGGTACGGATTGGACTGGGGTCCATAGTTCACTAGAGGTGCTCTCCTTAGATAAACAACATGGCATGAAGGGTAAACAAATTATCGCAGGGCAATTGACAGGAATTGAGCAAGACATAACAATGCAATACCAGACAAAAAGATCCTACGAGATTCGATTGGGCAATACAACAAGATACATAGACCGCCATCCAACTGCATCTATGACTAGAAGTCCACCTTCAGGTTATCATCCGAACCCCCTCCAATATTAAGTTGCAAACAATAGACAACTGCTTTAAGCAAAGTGTGTAAGGTAAACAATCCACTTGCTCCATGAACAAGAGACCGTTGTTTTATCCCTAGTGGCAACATCACATCTACAACCGAAGAGATTTCTGTCACTTCCCTTGAAAACTAGAGGCATGAACCCACTATCGAGCATAAATACCCCCTCTTGGAGTCACTAGCAACTACTTGGCCAAGATAGCTACTAACAACGGAGAGCATGCAAGATCATAAACAACACAGACATGATAGAATCATAAAGACAAAACCATTAATCAATCTAACATAGTAATCTCAATATCCGTCGGGTCCCCGCAAACACAATATGCATGATTACAAATAGATTGGATATTGATCATGAACGGATCTCACAAGATCTATACATGAAAGCACAAGGAGGAGATACAACCATCTAGCTACTACATGGACCCGTAGTCCAAGATGGAACTACTCACGTATCATACCAGGGAAGAAGGCCTACGGGATGATCTCCCCTCCGGCGGGGTGCCGGGAAGAACTTCAGATCCCCCCGATCTAGGGACGATGGTGGCGGAGGCTACAGACGGTTTCGTGGAGTTTTGATCGGATACTTAGGGTTTCTGCATCGAGGGCTTCTTATAGGCGAAGAGGCGAGGCTGTAAGGCGGCCAGGGGCCCCACACCCTACCCAGGTGCGGGCCCTGGTTTGCATCTCCGTCTCGTCTTCTGGATTCGTGTCCCCCACGGTAAAATATTGTCTTTGGCTTTTGTCCCGTCCAATTCTGAGAATATTGATTTTCTGCCTTCCTGAACCAAAAACAGAAAAAAACAGACAACTGGCACTGTGGCAACTTGTTAATAGGTTAGTTTCAGAAAAGATATAAAAACACCTCAAAGTGGAGACAAAGCAAAGCAAAGTAGATACTAAAAAACATGGAACATAAAAAATTATAGATACGTTTCGGATATATCAGATTGTTATGCAAAGTTTTTTTTTTTCTAAAGGCTCCCATAAGTCAACTTATAGTGGCGCCAGAATCTAAGGACTAAGGTTACAAAGATAGTCCTAAAGGTGTTGGTTATAGAGTTCGAGACTAATACATAAAACTAGTGCCTTGTCCTCCAAAACGTCAGCTTCCATCTAAGGCAGCGCCGACTTTCATCTCCAAGTTGGATCTCCGGCTATCAGCAACTAAGCTGCGGTTGAGTACAAAGCCATGTCCTTGACACATCCATTTTGTAGTATATCCCAACAGGTGACACCTTCAGAGGCTCGAGACTCAGAGAGCCGTTGGGTCTACCAGCAAAATGAACTACACACGACTGCATAATACAAAACCATGCACAGATGATAGTATAAATTGACAAATATCCACCAGCTGACATATCACAGTCACAAAATCTATGCAACTTGTAGCATCTCCAACTACTCCAACAATAAAAAACGCTGCTAAAATTTTGAAGGTGGATTAGATTAAGAATCAACAAACCATGGAAATGAAAATTGTCGCTAGCATATGGCATCACACAGTACAGATCCGTGTAAGTTGGGAATTTAAACAAATCCCATTAACATCGCACCAGTTATGCAAGTTGGAAATAACAACGATGTTGAAACTCCTATTTCACAGACTAATTTTGTCCAAAACAAAAATCCTCTTAGGACGATTCCTTCAGTTCCAAATTTCCATTGCAGCAAAACAAGGATCAAGCTAGTAGGAAAAAAAAATGCAGTTAGGAACATCACATGAATATATGCGGTCCAATATGGGCACCAATTTTACAACTCGGTCTCATCATGCATCCATACATATATGCTCTGCACATGTAGGACAAGGCGACATGTCAGCGTGTCTATTACAATGACGAGAACAAGAGGGAATAAAAAATAAACAAGAGACACGAAGAAACATCATTTTTCATCTGATGCAAAGCATAGAGACAGACAATACTGCTGTTATGCAAATCTAGCTGCACATTCTTGTCGCCTTGTAGTTTTGCCACGCCCATGCCTTCTTGCTGTTAGACACAACCAAGATTCAGCAACAAAAGGCCACATGACCCATGATTCCATCTTGTAAACCTATCACCAATAACAATAATATTCAGAACATATTTCTTGCATTTGAAGGAGCAGATATTCAGTCTAAGATGGGAGCCAATTATGGTCTGGTTGAACGGCCTATTGCAATTCTGACATCGTCAAAACATAGATGTCCTGGTTATTGATAAGTTGCTTTTGTCAAATAAGTAAGTCTACATTTATATTGCCTAATTTCAGTTGGCAGTTTTGTTGCCAAAGTTTTGTTTTATTATATACAGCAAATTAGTATAAGTAGAAATAGCTACAAGGTTGGTACATCACATAGTTAAAGATACATAAGCAGTACTGTGTTTTCACAGAGAGAAATAAGAGGGAGAGGTGGCTGGAAAGCATAATTGTTCTAACAGCAAATGGGTAGTATGCTTGATCCAGATTGAACAAAGACATGGGCAAAGGAATTTTCTGGTTCTCAAAATTATTTACAGCCGTGATTCCAACTTCATTTAAGAAAGTAACATGCACTATAATCATGTAAAGATATGAGACAGATTTCAAACAGTAATGTCTCTGAAACTTTTGAAGCGTGAAATTTTATATATGGACTCTAAAACAGACAGAAGCATATTTTTGACAATGTTCAAACAACTGTTTGCTGATTCTGTTGAAGTTTCAAGAGGTAAATATCATCTGCTGGGTAAACCACATGAATACAAGATTTAAAAGCGTCAAAAAAAGTACTACTCGTATACAAGATATAAATAAAATTGAGTTAGCCATGTAGCACCATTGACGTATACGATATAAAATTGCACACTGATAATTCTATGACTATGTTCATTCAAATTATCGGCCCATAGAGATTGGTGTCCTCTAACAGATTAAACAATCAATCTGCCAGCATGAACAAGGAAAAATGCTTAAGTTTCAGCTTGCATCTTTGTAAGTAAAAAAGTAACAATCAAAGAAATCAAGATTTGAAGATAAAGCTAAGCGGCACTTTGGAATTAAAACTAATGACAGCAATCAAGAATTCATAGCATATATCATCACCTGATTCATGTTCCTGATGATTACTCCTCCGGTGCCTCCTCAGAATCAGAGAGAGGCAGCAAGGTACCCAGTCCAATAACATGTCCATTCAGGCACACAAAGTACTCCACAGAATCATCGTAAGCACCCAGCCTGGCGGAAGCACTCGCAGGCATCATATCAGCATGCAGCATGTTCCATAGCTTCGCCTTACAATAGGGGCAGACCTCCTTTGGATGGAACCTAGCCCGCTTCTCAATCAATATCTTCTTGACCCTTGAAGTGGCAAAGGACTTGAAGATACCACGGAAAAATCCCAAGTCACCATCTTCCCCCTGATCGAGATGCTCGCACGGGTCGGACACATACAAGACATCCATCCGACACTGCAGAGGCAGGAAGCTCTTGCCTGCCGTCCTTGAAAAGCGTGTCCTAAACACAAAGTGGCCTGGCACATGAACGTTGCCGAACAAGCCCCCTTTTGTGCAGCCGTTGCAGTAGATGAGCAGCTTCCCGAGCGCCTTCCAGTTCCCATCGACAATGTGGCTGCCGTCCGAATGCAAATCCAGCATCATCTTGGGCGCCCTGGCATGGCAGAACTCCTTCCACAGGACCTGCTTGGCGACCTCGTCGAACCACTTGCACACGCAGGAGAGGTTGGCGATCAGCCTGGGGTTCCAGTTCATGTGGCGGAAGACGAGGAAGAGCGCATCCTCGCTGAGGTGGCCCTTGGTGCAAGAGCAGGTCGCCGAATGCGTGCAGCGGTGCTGCTTCACCACCAACACCATTTCCAGCAATCAAATCGCTCCAGCAAGTGAGACGCCTACCTCCCCATGCAACCCCCCTTCTTCTCTCCTGCTCGGATTAAGCCAAGTCAGTTCCATGAAAAGCATTCAATCGCTACTTACTACTCCTATAACAGATCAATTGAAGGATAAGCCGTCATGCAGCGACCTGCCGCTAATCGGTCCGACACGGCGGGGGCGGATCTAGATGCTGTGCCGGGCGTGCACCCGAAATTTGTGGGAGCTGGTCCGGGATCAAGTGATAACCGGATGACCAAAAGCTCGTACCTCGAAACCCACTGCCCAAGGCTGCTGAGTGGGTGAAGACAGCGGGGACGCGACGAGGCTGAACGGGGACGGGGACGGTGACGGCGGGCGGCGGCGCGCGCGAGGGGAAGGCCGATTTGAGGGTGTGAGGCGTCGGCGGCGACGCTGAGCTACGGCACGGAGGCAGCTCTATTGCGCGGCGGCGGCGGAGCGTGTGAGATATTTTTGGAGCCGCATTTGGTGGGATTGGAGCTTGGGTAGGGCAGGGGCATGAGAGCGGCTTGCGGGAGGAAGGGATCGCGGATGAAGAGGAAAGGGACGGGGAGGGTGGAGAGGAAAAAAGTCTAGCTGCTGCAAAGGGCGACTGATTTGACGGTCCAGATCTTTTTGGCTGGTATAGCTGGAGGATGGATATTTGACCGTCTCAATGGGTGTTATACTACCCAATTCCAATCATTTACCATGCCACTTAAATACTCACATCGTCATGGGTTTGCATATATCACTTGGACCAGGATTTTGATACAGTAGAGATCATTTTGGTTAAGATTCAAATAGTCTTATTCGATAACGAGAGAGAGATTAACAATCTATGTGTTGTTTAGGTGCAATAGACTGTTTTATCCTCTTTCAATTTTATGCCACGTAGACAAAACTTGGACGAGACGGCTTAAGATAGCGTCACCTAGTAGTAACGGCAAATGCGCTATTGCTCCATGTACTGGAGTGAATGACTTCATACTACCAACTTTGGGGGGGTGGGGATTTCTCGGTGGAGGAGTAGAATGAGTAGGTGCAGATGGTCAATCTCCATCTTGAAGCCGAGTCTCTCTGTCTTCTTATTTGATATATAGAGAATAACTCGATCGGCGGGGGGGGGGGGGGGGGGGGGGGGGGGGGGATACCAAAGTTTTACGGTATCACCGCCATAACCCTATTTCTTACCTTAAAAAACTTCGTTCAACACACATGTCTATACTGGTAGAAAAATACATGCCGATGAAATCGAGAATGCAACTGTTATAATATTCTCACTCTTGAATCTATTATTTGCTTTAGAAATTGTTGATCGACTATATAATTCATAGTCTTGCATAAATTAGGTTAGAGGAATCCTTTGAATCTCGACCGGATGGCTCGACCCATCAATGTGTTTGATTGATAGGATTTCATAAACACGTAAATGTGGAATGTAGAATTGAAGTGGGATGCTCATTTGGTTCGAATATGATTGACTATCACATTTTTTGGTGCCAACCAAAGAAAGTCATATTGCCCATTTAGAAGCATCAGGGGTGTCTTGTTTCAAGAGTAAGCCATAGAAACACCCATTTTAAAATTTCTATGAATGCGAAAACCCTATTTATAAACAAAGAGCCCTAAAACAAATATCAGGTGTGTATGCAGGCACGGCATGGGCCTAGGATACTCTGGCGAGATATACTGCCCAGGCCACGGCAGGTCGCTCCCTGAATGAATGATCTGTGAGACAAGTGAAGGACGTGGAAGGTACCCACTTGGGCTGTCCAAGTGGCCAACTCGCGCCTGTAATGTACCGCGTCAGTCAATCGCTTTCGCGCACAGCGCTGCTCTGCACGCTGCCGCATCATCCTGTCTGTCCACTTGCGCTGCTTTTCTTTTTTTGATTGAGGGCTACGCTGTTTTTTTTTTCTTTTCTTTTTGAGTTGAACAGGGCTATGCTGGTGGATGCAGCCAGCAGGAGCAGAGAAAACAAACACCGAACTCCACGCACGGCACAAAGATTAAGGCCCACGTCGTCTGGGCCTCGTCGTGCCGCACGGCCCAACATTTCTGGCTCTCCCGTCCAGGAGAGAATGAAATAATGCTTTTTCCCTCATTTTCATAGAGTTCTGCATGATGAGTTGAGTAGTTGACTATCTGATTAATTCAGGTCGTTCTATCCGGTCCGCAAGAAATTCACGCATAAAAATACACTTAGATATTCATAACAAAAGCAAGGCTTCTTTATATACCAATACCACTGCACGCATATAAGACACTGAACTAAGATATCCCGAACTGTATACTTAAAACTATTGGAGCTGTAGGTATATGGTGTATTCCTAAGTCCTAACTATACTGAAACTATTCGACTACTATGCTTCGACTTCGATGCATCCTCTTGATTCTACTGCGATGGCTCTGCACAAGAATAGGAAACGATATTTTATCAGGTGAAATTCAGACACACGAACGTATTGGCTTCTAAAGAGAAAGGAATTGGTAATTACTTGGAGATGGAGCTGCTGGAGGGTTCAGTGGTGGCACAGGTCCCGCTGTCATGACATCGACAAAACAAAATTTAGAGCTTCGTCCGATCATGCAGATAATTCATCACAAAATAATACCGTACCAAAATAAGAGAGCCGAGAAATAGCTAGCTAGCTAGGTGTACTGTACTTACTGGCGCATTTGGCAAGTGCCTGCATCGGCAGCGGGACGCTGCAGCTTCCCGGGAGCGACATCATGCGCATGAAGTTCATGGGCGCGGGCATGATCTTGTTGAGGTCGCCGTTCAGGCCGTGGCAGAGGCAGATGGGGGCGTTGTCCACGAGAGACTTGAAGGCGCCGCAGCACGTGGCCGGGGGCGTCGGCACGGCGGTGCTGGTGAGGTAGTCCATGCATGGCATCAGTCCCATCAGCGGCGTCAGGCACTCCGTGATCTGGGCCGGCGGAGGTGGCGGTGTGGCGGGCGCGACCGGGGCGGCGGGTAGCTGTGGCGGCGGCGGGGTAGCGGGAGTGACGACCGGGGCGGCGGGTGCCTGTGGCGGCGGCGGGTTAGCGGGCGCGACGACCGGGGTGGTGGGTAGCTGTGGCGGCGGCGGGGTAGCGGGCGCGACGACTGGGGTGGTGGGTAGCTGTGGCGGTGGCGGGGTAGCCGGCGTGACCGGTGTAGCCGGCAGCTGTGGCGGCGGCGGGGTAGGCGACGGCGATCTCGGGGGAGCACGGACAGATGGGATTGGGAAGATCGGAAGGGAAGCTGCGGGTGGAGGTGGCGACGGGGTAAGAGATTGCGGTGGCTTAATTGGGACGCAGGCGGGCTTGACTTGGACTGGTTCGGCTCTGATGGCGGCCGACGGCTGCAGCAGCGCGGCCGCGAGCACCACGGCGAAGGCCAGGAGGAAGGCGACGGCGGGCTTGGAAGGCGCCATCTCGTGCATGCGTTCGTGGAGGCTCTCGATCGGCTGCTGGGTTTTTGCGGTCTGTGGTACGACGAACACACGAGGGTGGTCGCCAATTTATAGGATGCAGGTGATGGCGATGAGATAAGGAAAGGCGTTTGAACATCATTTCTTGTACAGTACGAGTAATAACGGAATAATAACATGGGACTCTACGTTTTGCTTAATGGTTTCAAACGATCATGCACCAGGTGTTCGGACTTGGGACACCGTAAGATATCTTGTTTTGTTGATGACACGCGTGCTTGAGTTTATCTTAAACTTAAGACTTACCCTTACTAGTGCCACTAAGAAAAGATAAAAATCGGAGAAGATAAAATAAAGAGTCCCAAGCGGCCAAGCCTATGTTCCCGCCTAGCTAAAGATAAGACGCATGCTTTGAGTTTGGCGTAGGTACTGTCAGCTGGGACCGAAGGAGATCCAGGCTACGAGCGCACCTGATTTAAGAAAGAACGAAACATTTCTATAAAAAAAGAAGAAGAACGAAACATGCTATGTTTAAATTTACTCCCTCCTTTTTGAAAAAGATGATGTAGATTTCTTTAAATTTAAATGTGTCTAGACATTACACTAGTGCAGACCCCCTCCCCTCTAACAACGGTTTGGAGGGCCCTCTAACAGCGGTCGTAGAACCGCTGTTGAGGGTTCGGTGTTAGAGGGGGTCCCCCTTTAACACCGGTTCTTAACCGGTGTTAAAGGGTGGCGCACGTGGGACTGCCGCAGGGCTCAGCCTAACACGAACCGGTGTTAAAGGTTATGTGTCGCGGCAGGAAAAAAAAGATAAATCTCTGCCGCGGCAGAGTTCTGCCCCTGCCCCGTTCTGGGCGTATTTCTGGGGCGCGTCGGGGACGGGGAGTGGGGGAGGGGGAATCGATCGGGAGCGGTATACACATACATCGTCATCGGTACATACGAGTATATGAATAATTAAGCAACTATTATTATACACAACATCGTCATTGTGTGGTATTCTCCGTAAACGTTGAAGCATCAAGTACAAGACAAACACGTTCAAGCATATATACAACGTTCATTTTGGTGGATATCTAAAGAGTTCTCCGCCAGGCGTGACGACCTCATCAAGTATGAACCCCGCCAATTCCTCTTGAATGGCTCGTATGCGGTCAAATTGTAGGAGTTGGTCTCGTATCCGTTCGATCTAAATATATATGAAGAATAGGTCAATATATATATAAGAATAAAACTCAACACAACTGATGGTAATAAAATAATATTGTGTGTACTTTGTTTATTTACTCTAAGTTGTTCTAGTGCGGCTTGGCCCGTCGCACATATCGTGTTGCGAATGAACTCGCAAACATAGTATCCACATACGTTATTATTGGGTCCCTGATGCGCGCACTTTACGAGAATAGAGAGTTCAATCATAATAATAATCAATAAAGCATGATATAATGGAATTGGGAACAGAATCAAAGAGATACGCAGACCTAGCTGGCTAGTATTACTTACATTTTGGTCTACAAATTTTAGTTCTTCTGACCATTCACCCACGGCCCTGTCCGTGAACCTTTTCCAAACCCTGTCCGGCAAAGAAAATGGATAAATGAGTAATTAATTACTTGTTGTCACGAAAGTTGCCGATCTAGTGCGATAATATGATTGAAATTACCTCTGGAGCATCTCTCTAAAGTCTGCCCATAGCTCTTTTTCTTTTCGTAACGAGTCCATGACAAGGACTTTTCCTGAGTCGGGTTGAATGACTAGCAGAATAAAGTGGAACCTACGCACGCATAACTCATCGTTAGTTACACTTAACATCGAGTAAGCCGAAACAGAATGTGTACAAGAGAGGGTAACAGTACTCACGAGAAGTTGTAAGGCAATAGTATTTCCCTTTTGGTTTGTTGTTTCAGTAAAGACCTTAGCAAGTAATCTTCTGTTTGCCCGGGTTTGGTTCTTACCACTTCTTCATGAACTCTATTTGGGTCAACGAACCCAATGTCAAAAGGGCCTCCTTTCATGCATTCCATAACCTTTTTCCTGCATAATAGTACATACATATATGGTGAGCATATATATATATATACATGCAATTAATGAAGTGAATGAGATGAGATATAAATTACAGAAATAGTACTTACACACAATAAAGGCTGATGACAGCTTTATCGAGTTCCTTCTGATTGAATAGAAAATGCAAGTCTTGAATGTTGAAGTCGATCTCGTCGTCTCCGCACAAGAAAATCTGATCTCTTATATGCGCCGTGATCCATTCTTCCTTTCTCGTCTTGCAGAAATCAAGGTACCACTTGTGCAATCTTCGCATCTTTGTTGGTAGATTCTTGACCTCCTCTTTCTTGACGAGATTCTTCCCATACTTCCATGGTTGTATGGGTTTGGCATCGCATTTGGGCAAGTTGTCTCCCATGATGTTCAAGTATGCAATGTAAGTCATCCCCATCTCATTGGCCTTTCTTTGTAGCTCTGCCTTGTAATCATTTACGGGAGGAGCGTCCCGTGTGTCAAACACTTGGAGCGGGGCGCATGATTGGTTTTCCTGCTCTCCGAGCATGGGAACTGTTTTCTGGGGTGTCGCACGACTGCTACTTTCAGTCTCCCTACGTCGCCTTGCATCCCCCTTCAAAATCTGGCGCTCGTAGTCCGGCACAAGTGGGGTTTCAGGTTTCAAAAGATTATTGTAAAACTTCTCCACCACCGCCGGATCTATTTTCTCCTTTGGCTCGGCCCGTCTAGGTGCAAAGAATTTCTTGACCTCTTCTTCCGAGATCCTATTGGTCTCCTCGTCGCTGCGATTCCATGGTAAAACCGGCAATGGCTTGGCGGAAGGCTGCGGGACGTAGTTTTATGAACTCTTTGGCGTATGGTTTCCTGCGGATTTCTTTGTGGCAGTGCTAGTGATGCTCTTCGTGGCAGTGCTTACGCTGAGGAGATGGCTGAAGCGCCGGAGATGGCTGACGGGCAGGAGATGGCTGGCGCGCCGGAGATGGCTGCCGCGTAGGAGATGGCTGAAGCGCCGGAGATGGCTGAAGCGGCTCAGACTGCTGACGCTGCGGAGACGGCGGGGGTGCCAGTGGCCTCCAATTTGGAAGCACGATGTGTTCCTTCTTCCAAAGAATGGTTGTTTTCGCTGCAAATTTGAGTTGAGTTTCCCCTTCACCTATAGCATGGTCAAGCTATGCTTCCTCATATTCCTTCACAACCTCATCCACCCCGACAATAGCATAGCCATCTGGAATCGGTCGGCAGTGGTAAGTTCCACCAGCTACAGGAGGTAAGGCATAGCCGACAGCCACCTTAATGGATAAGCCCATTAATCTCACATGCAGCTCAGCGTGTTCGCTCTCCGTGATCTCATCCATGGGGTATCGAGGACCCGCCATTTCAAGCGTGGGCTGCACGTTCTTCGTGGAAGCCACGCTGCTTTTCCGTGCAGAGTCTGGGCCGCCGGCAGCTTCCAATGTAGGCTCTTCGTGCCGCTGAGATGGGCCGGTAGCTTGATGGCTCTGTTGTGCATTCACTTGCGCTTGCAGCGCCACAAGTGCATGTTCTATCTGTGTCATCCGCTCTGTACGCTCTTTTTCTTTTCTGCCGCGCCATCTGTAAGAGTCGCTCCACTCGGCAAACCCTACTTCCACGTCATACCCCCTGTGCCTCGTGCAAGTCCAGGGTGTTCTTTTTTACCGATGGCGTGTGTGAGCTGGTCATTCTCTCTGTCGGGATGGAAGGTCGTGGCGGCTGTTTCCTCGTATGCCGTGATGAGTTCAGTGACGAGTTTGGCAAGGAGTGTTGGGAAGATACACAATCATGTTTCTGGGTCCAACCTTGCCCCGATTTCGTAGAACCAAGTCTTTGCACGTAGGTCCCACCCATCTGTCTGGGGTGTGATCCCTCTAGCCCGCAGGGCCTTCTCAACTTCCTCCCACTTAGGCCTCTGAGATATGTAGCCACCTGACCCCGTCCTCTGGTGATATTCCTTCTTCTGGGCATTTAGCGTATTGGTTTCTGACCTCTTTTTAGCTATAGCACCTTCCTTATATGCCACAAATTCGGGCCAGTGAGGTCTTATCTTCGCATAATATGCGTATTCGAAATTTGGAGTCTCGCGAGCTTTGAGAAATTTGTTAAATTTTGTCTTCCAGTTGCGAAAAGCGTCAGCCATCTTCTTTAGAGTACACTCTTTGACCTTTTCCTTTATAACCGGTTTGTTTTCATCCTCCTCTAGCGGAAGGGTGAAATTTACCAACAACGAATTTCAAAGCGTTTCTTTGGATCTTTCATCGACAAAGGTACCGTCGCCCTTCTTTGGCTTATTCCAATATTCAATTATGATTGGGATTTGGTCCCTAACAAGAACTCCAGCCTGACGTACAAATTTGTCTGCGGCCTTCTTGGGCTCCATCGGCCTGCCATCAACACGGACTGCTTCGATTGTGAACTTTGCACGATCTTTCGACCGATGGCTCGCGCCTCGCTTGCTCTTTTTCGTAGAAGAAGATGGTTGCTGGCTGGTCGATCCAGAGGGCTAAAAGAAGATAGAAGCGTTAATTAATACATGTAGAAGAAGATTGTTGGTGGAAGTCAGCAGAGGCTTAATCAATGCATATACCTCGCCGGACTTTGTAATCACTAAATTGCGTTCACCGGAGTCTTCATCTTCTCCATGACTACTTGAGCTGTCATCATGTCCCTCCAAGTTCAGATATTGTGAGGTGTCCTCATCAATAATGTTCTCCATTATTTCTTCTTCTTCTTCAAGGTTTCTACTAAGTGGATCCATAGTTTCTAAAACAATAATATTATCTAGAGTAAGAGAGTAAACATTCAAGTGGACTTGGATTCATACACAAATATACATATTATTCATACAAAAATACACAAATAAATACACAAATGAAATTAAAACCCTAAGGATGCTTGATCATTTTAAACGAGTTCTGAGGGGTCCAAACCCTAATTCGGAGAAATCCCGGATGCATATGAGAGGGGCTAGCTACAGTGGATGACCGGAGGCTGGCGGCGTTGGAGAGCGACCTAGGGTGCGCAAGGTAGCGTGATGCGTCCTACCTAAAACGGGCGTTGTTCGAAAGAGGAGGCCGAGGCAAGCATTATAGTGGCGGCGCCGCCTCAGTATGGTCACCGGAGCGACGGCAGCGACGACAAACAACTTGGCAAAACAGATACAATGTGGAGGGGATATCCCTTTTATAAAGCAGATCAAAATAAGCAAGAAAAACTGCGGAGAACCTAAACTTGCCACCGAAGTCAATGAGCCAAGATCAGGATGAGTCAGAGCTCCACAACGACGCCCCCAAGAGGGTAACGACCAACGAGACCTATGGTAAAGGGTTTTCACTCGGAGCCCTGTGACGAAGAAGGTAGCAGCATCGGCGGCCCTAGAGACCTATGGTAAAGGGTTTTCCCCGTCTTCTGCCCTGCCCGTTGTCCCCAAGATAGGCCCCAGACCGAGGGGAAAAGCCACGACGCTCGCCAAAGAGCTGCCCGCGCAGTCCACCTTCTAAGGCCGCCACCGACATCCGCGAACTCTAACCACCACTCCGACGACCAACGACACATCGCATCGCCGAAGAGAGGGACGTCGTGCCGTCGTTGCCAACGGACACACCTGCAACCCGAGAAGGACCATGCATACACCCCGACATCGCTGGCATACCGCGCGAGCTCGCACCCCATGGCCACCACCGGAGCTCGCACCCCACCTAGGCCGCCCCCGTAGCCGAGAGGAGAGGCCGTCCCCGTACCGCGCCTGGGCCTGGGCCATCCCCCACTTCTCTGGCGTCGCCCGCCGCCCAGACACCAAGGACCGCGTGCGTCGTCACCACTGAAAACTGTCGGGCGCCACCGCGAGCTCCACCGCCACCTCCATGTACATGCAAGGTGCTCATCGGGACAACAACGCAAAAGGGAGGAAACATAGGGGACCAACGGTGGCCGGCGGTGGCTCACCACGGTGGGGTTCTTGTAGGCGTCGGCGTCGTCGTCGGCTTCGGTGGCGCGCGCGCGGTGGCCAGCGGTGGCAGTGTTGGCGCGCGCGAGGGAGACGGCGGCTCCGATCGAGTTGGCGGTGGCGGCCGACGCGAGGGCGGCGACGGCGAGGGCTGGACGGCGCCGGCGGCTGCTCTCTGTTTTTCTCTGCGCGGAGGGTTCGATATGGCTCGGGGGGGAGAAGGAAGGGGAAGGCGCGCATTTAATACCCCCCATTTAACACCGGTTTGGGGCTGGAACCGGTGTTAAAGGGGGGGGATTCGTTTCGCGCGCGCACCCCCACTTTAACACCGGTTCCAGCCACGAACCGGTGTTAAAGGGGGGGGGGGTGTGCACGCACGAAACGAAATAAATGAACCCCTTTAACACCGGTTCGTGGCTGGAACCGGTGTTAAAGGGGGGCATTTATTTCATGCATTAAAGGGGTTGGGGCATTTATAATTCAAAAAATAGGATATGAAATTAGAAAATTCATATCTTATTCATTTCAACTCAGAAAAATATGAATAATATATCATAATTTTCAGAAAAATAATATCTATCCATTCATGTAAAACCATTTTATATTTACTTTAGATGAAAATTTTCAAAATGATTAAAACACTTACATATAAATTTTTATTATTCAATTCAAACAAAAATAAATTGTCAAATCCTAAAACATTGAACATAAGAAATATTAAGCATCTAAAAAGGAATCTAACCCTATTTTATTAGAGCAAATCATATTTTATTTTGTATTAACATTTTTGAATTGATTGGATATTTAAATGCCGCATCTTATGCTCGGAAAATGGAAAATGCCTTTTTGGTGCGATAAAAAGGAAAATTTCCTCTTGCAACATTGTTTGTCATGCCATGATGTACATGTATGCACAATATGGCCATATTATCACAAACTATGCCTTGATTCTAGCCATAACATTGGTCATTTGACGCGAAAGCTAAGAAACCTCGAATGAGATAGGTCATTTTGTGAAGGAGATAGAACTGGAATTAAAATACAAAATGCAATTAATAGTAAGTTACATAAAGCATGACTGAAAATTAAGATACATAAAAGAAATGAAAATTAAGATACATGGCCAGATTAAGTAACAATCGACCGAACTTGTTTCGGAATGTTGGAGTGATTCAGTCATGCTCCTGCCTACACCTGTAATACTCGCCACTGTAGTCATCGTACTCGCCGCCGTCGTCATCGTTGTCGTCGTCGGGGTCACCGTAATTGAACCTTGAAGGATGAGTACGCGTGGGCTGGACTTGAGGGTAGCGTAGACGGGGGTTAGAGTCGGCGGTAGTGTCATAGGCCATGACGCTCTGGAGAGTCCGACCGCGCCACCATAGCCGACGGCCGGCCTCGTTGAAATTTGGAGGAGGTGGGCCGTCCTCCTCGTGCCTGGCGAGCGCACTCTCACGCCGATCCACGAAGAAGGCTTCCCAAGTAGGGAAATAGTTGGGATGCCATCTGGGATTCATCCGCTGCTCCGGCGTGAGCTCGAAGTAGTAGTGGTTCGTGATGGCCATCCGACGCGCCACACCTAGAGGGACAGGAGGAACCGGCACGCCTCCGGCGCTCAGCATCCAGCCGACGGGGACACAGTAGCCTGGCGGGCAGGGGTAGTTCGAGGCGCAAAGCGTCTCCGCCTCCCTGGGGGTTAGTGCTATGGTGGAAGCCATGGGAAAGAGTGATGAGGTTGCAGATATGAGTCTAGAGATGTGCAATGACAATGGAGGCCAACCCTACATATATATATAGTGAAGAACTGGCGGGAAGAAAAATGGCGGGAAAAAATGGATTTCAGGCTGGGCCAGGCAGCACTAATGATAGGGGTGAGTGTCGACATTATGTCGTGCGGCGTGTACCTTGTCCCGGATGGTGTCACCAACCGGGACTAAAGATGAACCTTTAGTCCCGGTTGGAGACACCAACCGGGACTAAAGATGAACCTTTAGTCCCGGTTGGAGACATCAAACGGGACAAAACACGAGTCAGCACTAATAATAGGGGTGAGTGTCGACATTATTTCGTAAGTGTCGACACTATGCGAGCTGCTTGTACTATAAATAGGCATCCTTGTGAGTCCAGTCCTCCAGCCAGTTTGAGGCATCTCCAAGATTGTTTTCGAGAGCAGGGACACCACTACGGCCAGTTTCAGGGAGATGCCGACGGAGCCCAGTCCTCCGGCATCTCCGAGAAACTGGTCATAGAGGCACTCCCTAATATGTGAAATTAGTTAGCTCCCAGGTGTATTGATCTAGTTAGAGAAGTTACAAGCTGCAAGATGATTTTCGAGAGAAGGGACACCACTACGGCCAGTTTCAGGGAGATGCCGACGGAGCCCAGTCCTCCGACATATCCAAGAAACTGTTCATAGAGGCACTCCCTAATATGTGAAATTAGTTAGCTCCCAGGTGTATTGATCTAGTTAGAGAAGTTACAAGCTGCAAGATAGTTTTCGAGAGCAAGGACACCACTATGGCCAGTTTCAGGGAGATTCCGACGGAGCCCAGTCCTCCGGCATCTCCAAGAAACTGGTCATAGAGGCACTCCCTAATATGTGACCGCGCGCGTTTGGAGATCAGATCTTAATGGTAAGTACGAATCGGGACAACTTATTCTCATAGTCCCGGTCCAGCCACAAAACAAGACTAACACTCAAGACATTTATAAATATTAAAAACTGAGACTACAAAACCGGGCCCCCCTATATATAGTCCTGGTAAATCCACAGATCGGGAAAGATATCCTTCGGTCAAGCCACAAACCGCGAAAGACATGAACTAGAGTTACATAATATGAGCATGAACTTCTTGGCATATGTCCTTCCTTATGATCGCTTTAGACGTAACCATGGAGCATCTTCTTTACTTAACGGAATGCTTGGGTCAGTTTTCACTGTGAAGGGCGGAATTTCATCAAACTTATTATAATCTTCTGACATGTCTGTCTTGTCCTCGATTCCCACGATGTTTCTTTTCCCTGAAAGAACTATGTGACGCTTTGGCTCATCATATGATGTATTTGTTTGCATATTTTTTCTTTTTTTTTTGGTCTGGAGGACATGTCCTTCACATAAAAAACCTGAGCCACATCATTGGCTAGGACGAATGGTTCGTCTAAGTTCTTGTCTACCTTCATAAGATTGTTGAGATCCACCGTTGTCATTTCGTACTTCTTGTCTACCTCAACCCCTCCTCCTGTTAGCTTGACCCATTTGCATTGAAACAAGGGGACCTTAAAATTAGGTCCATAGTCAAGTTCCCATATCTCCTCTATGAACCCATAATACGTGGTCTTTTGACCATTGTCTTCTGCTGCATCGAAGCGGACACCACTATTTTGGTTGGTGCTCTTTTTATCTTGGCCTATCGTGTAAAATGTATTCCCATTTATCTCGTACCCTTGGAAAGTACATATAGTCGAAGATGGTGTCCTGGACAACAAGTACAACTGATCCCCAACAGTGGTGTTATTCGTGAGAAGTCTTTGCAGCCAGCCGCCAAAACTCGCCATGTGTTCACTTATAATCCATTCATCAGACTGCCCCGGGTGTTTGAGGCATATTAAATTCTTGTGTTCATTGATATACGGGGCAACCAAGATAGATCTTTGTAAAACCGTGTAGTGTGCTTGATTGAGAGAATGCCCGTCCCTACATATTATTGCTTTACATCCTAGGGTGCCTTTTCCACGCAGTCTCCCCTCCTGTCGTGATTCTGGAACACCAATCGCCTTAAGGTCAGGAATAAAATCAACACAGAACTCAATGACCTCCTCTGTTACATAGCCCTTGGAGATGCTTCCTTCTGGCCTAGCACGGTTATGAAGATATTTCTTTAAGACTCCCATGTACCTCTCAAAGGGGAACATATTGTGTAGAAATACAGGACCGAGAATGTCAATCTCTTCTACTAGGTGAACCAGGAGATGCGTCATAATATTGAACAAGGATGGTGGGAACACCAACTCAAAGCTGACAAAACATTGGGCCACATCTGTCTGTAACCCTGGTAGGATTTCTGGATCGATTACCTTCTGAGATATTGCATTGAGGAATGCGCATAGCTTCACAATGGGTACTCGAACATTTTCAGGTAGAAGCCCCCTCAATGCAATCGGAAGCAATTGTGTTATAATCACGTGGCAGTCATGAGACTTCAGGTTTTGGAAATTTTTCTCTGCCATATTTATTATTCCCTTTATATTCGACGAGAAGCCAGACGGGACCTTGATACTGCTCAAACATTCAAAAAAGATTTCCTTCTCTGCTTTGGTAAGAGCATAGCTGGCAGGAGTTAAGTGGCATCGTTTACCCTTCGCGTTCTCAGGATGCATAGACTCTTCGGGGTCTTTCAGACGTTGCTGGTCCCGCCGTGCTTTCGGTGTATCTTTTGTCTTCCCATACACTCCTAGGAAGCCTAGCAGGTTCACGCAAACATTCTTCGTCACGTGCATCACGTCGATTGAAGAGCGGACCTCTAAAACTTTCCAATAGGGTAGGTCCCAAAATATAGATTGCTTCTTCCACATGGGCGCGTGTCCGGCATCGTCATTCGGAACAGATAGACTGCCAGGACCTTTTCCAAAGATTACTTCTAGGTCCTTGACCATACCAAATACCTCCTCACCGGTACGGAGGACAGGCTTCCTCCGGGGTTCTGCCAGACGTTTGAAATGCTTGCCTTTCTTTCTTACTGGATGCAGGTTCGGAAGAAATCGGCGATACCCTAGGTACACAACCTTCTTACATTTATCCAAATATACACTTTCAGTCTCATCTAAACCGTGTGTGCATGCATTGTATCCCTTGTTTGTCTGCCCTGAAATGTTACTAAGAGCAGGCCAATCATTGATGGTTACGAAAAGCAATGCTCGTAGGTCAAATGGCTCCCCTTTGTGCTCATCCCACATACGTACACCTGGTTTGGCCCACAGCTGTAAAAGTTCTTCAACTAATGGCCTTAGGTACACATCAATGTCGTTGTCGCGTTGCCTCGGGCCTTGGATGAGCACTGGCATCATAATGAACTTCCTCTTCATACACAACCAAGGAGGAAGGTTATAGATACATAGAGTCACAGGCCAGGTGCTGTGACTGCAGCTCTGCTCACCAAAAGGATTCATGCCGTCTGTACTTAGACCAAACCTTAAGTTCCTTGCGTCACGTGCGAAGTCCGGGTACTCTCGCTCGACTTTTCTCCACTGTGACCCATCAGCGGGGTGTCTCAACATCGCGTCTTTCTTACGGTCTTCCATGTGCCATCGCAACAACTTGGCATGCTCTTTATTTCCGAAGAGACGTTTTAACCGTGGTATTATAGGAGCATACCACATAACCTTGTAAGGAACCTTCTTTCTAGGGGCCTCGCCCTCAACATCGCCAGGATCGTCTCGTCTGATCTTATACCGCAGTGCAGTGCATATCGGGCATGCATCCAAATTCTCGTACTTCTCACCGCGGTAGAGGATGCAGTCATTAATGCAGGCATGTATCTTCTGCACGTCTAATCCTAGAGCGCAGACAACCTTCTTTGCTTGGTATGTACTGTCGGGCAACTCATTATTTTTGGAAGAAGATTCTTCATTTTTACCAACAACTTTGAAAATGCGTTGTCAGTCACACCGTTCTCTGCCTTCCATTGCAGCAAATCCAGTGTGGTACTTAGCTTTTTGTGGCCATCTTCGCAAGTTGGATACAACAATGTTTTGTGATCCTTTAACATCTGCTCCAGCTTCTCCTTCTCCTTTTCAGTTTCACATTCTTCCTTTGCATCAGTAATGGCCCGACCAAGATCGTCATCAGCGGGCCCATCTGCTGCATCTTGATCTTCATTATCTACCCCCGTTGCAGTATCATCATATTCAGGATACATATTATGATAGTTGTCATCATCCTCTTCTTCTTCGTTGTCTTCCATCACAACCCCTTTTTCTCCGTGCTTGGTCCAACAATTATAGCTGGGCATGAAACCGGATCGAAGCAGGTGGGCGTGAATGGTTCTGGTATTTGAGTAGTCTTTCTTGTTCTGACAGTGAACACACGGACAGCACATAAAACCATTGTGACCATGGTTTGCATTAGCCACAACGATGAAATTTTGGAGGTCCGTAATGTACTCGGAAGTGCGGCGGTCACCGTA
Organism: Avena atlantica; assembly: GCA_910589765.1. Lineage (NCBI taxonomy): Eukaryota > Viridiplantae > Streptophyta > Magnoliopsida > Poales > Poaceae > Avena > Avena atlantica. The sequence goes on along the minus strand of OU342738.1, from coordinate 342,970,185 downwards.
CATCCATTGCCGGTTCATCTGCATTAATATGTAGTATATATCAAAAATTAATAGGGAGATGACCATTTATATATATAGCACATCAATGACACATGAAAGGATAGTTGCCGACCTCGACCGAGAAGGAAAGAGCAACGAGAAAACTTATTTTGAGCTCTCGGGCATTTCACCGAACACCTCTTGTGCATATAAAAAAACACAAGCTAGCACTCTTCACACCCTCTTGCTAGGCTCCAAAATGAGATAGTGAAAAAATAGAAGAGTGGGGTGTGGGTTGTGGTGTCTTATATAGCCCCCCTTTAACACCGGTTCAAGCCACGAACCGGTGTTAAAGGGGGGGACTGCGCGGGCCACTGGTGCAGAGTCCTTTAACACCGGTTCGTGCCACGAACCGGTGTTAAAGGGGGGACTCCTTTTTGCCGCACGGGCCACGCTGGTACGCCCTCCCCCTTTAACACCGGTTCGTAGAAGAACCGGTGTTAAAGCCCTTTTCTAGGATCAACAAAAAGCCTCGTTTCCACTAGTGTTATTTATAGATTTATTCAAATTTATAGAAACCCGTCAAATCCTTTTTAAAACGGTGGGAGCTCTTTGAAATGATTCACTTACATATATGTTAGTATGTCACCTACTAACTTGTGCAAATTTTTCAGAAAAAATATGAAGTATGTGACCTACACACACAAAAATTTCTTGTGTTATCTCATTCCTAATGAACCATGCAGGCCATAGGATGTTACTAGGGAACATGGCGCGGCGTCACGCCGCGTCCGTGGGAGGCAATATTGTGAATTAATCAGTTAAAATTATTGACGAAGAATATATTTTATGTAGTGTATTATTGTTGTTTGAAGTTTGTGATAAAAGAAAACAAAAGTACTATTTGCACATAAAAAGGCAACGGATGCTATAATTAGTGTGTAAGAATGAAAAAGTATACCAAAATTGAATCTCTGCTTGTTAATTATAGCTAGATAATTATTCACCCCTAAAAAAGTAACGACGGGTGGCCACCGTATGGGAAATTACAGATAGGAAAGTGCGAGCAAAAATAACCTAAAGGAGACACCTCCGCTAAAAAATATGAAATAATCCTAAAAAGTATTGCTAACAAACTAAGGTTATATAATTATACACCGGCGAGAAGTTAGCACGAAAAAGTATACCAAAATTGAATCACGGCTTGTTAATTACCCCTGGAAAAGTATCGACGGGTAGCCACCGTATGGGAAATTACAAATAGGAAAGTGCGAGAAAAAATAACCTAAAAGAAACACCTCCGCTAAAAAATATGAAATAACCCTAAACAAATATTGCTAGCGAACTAAGGTTATATAATTATACACAGGCGAGAAGTTAGCATGGGTTAACTAATAAAATTATCTCGGAAAAGTACCTTCAAATAATAAAAATTGAAACCAGAAAATATTATCGTAGACATAAAATAACTATGGTTACAGAAATGAAGCAAAAAAGTTGTATGCACAAATTAAGTTTAAAAATTACGGCTAGAAAAGGTGGGACAGGGCAAGAAAATGTTGGCCGATGCTGACAGGGGAAAAAAAGTTTCGTTTCGGTCGTGTCAGACGACATGCAGGGCGGCAATGGCTGCCAATGGAATCTATAATAATTCGATACTAGGTCAACTGTACCATCGGACTTCTAAGAACATGTAAAATTACCACACGAGGTTGTACCAGCTGTGTGCAGTCCTCCGACACGGGTTAAGTGTCCTGCATAGATCTTCCCCTCTCTCCCAAAGAAGAGATGTTCGCTTCATAGCCTTCTCGTGACAAGGCACGTGATTGGATAAAATTAGATGATGATTAGTACACGCACGGACATGGCACGCGATTGGACAAAATTAGATGATAAATAGTACACGCGCGGACGTAGAGCCTCGGATCGATCGGCTGGAAAAGATAAGAAAAAATTAAGCCAAATGATTACAAAGATGTACGCAAAAAATGGTTAAGGCAAATAAATATTAGCCGAAAAGTTTTGATAAATAGTACACACGCGGACGCGGACCGTTGTATCGAACGGTCGAAAAAGGTGAGCAAAAAATTTAAGCCAAATAGTTATAAAGGATGAACGTAAAACAATATCGCAAGAAAATTTTAGACGAAAAGTTGTTTTATGGCTACGTGACATAGGACAAAATTAAACAATAAATAGTAAACCCATAGACGTGGACCGTCGGATCAAAAATCAACGGTTGGAGAGAGCCCGTACATTGCCCACGGCTGGAAACGACATTTACACTGCCAGCGATACTGTTCATAGCATCGGTACTGTTCATGTGAACAGTATCTGGAACATTGAGTAGCCGTGAATCCTGTGCGCCATTATATATAGTTATATATGAAAGAGTTTTTAAGTATAAAACCATCACTTTTCTACCAAATATTTGAAAATCCATCACCCTTCGCCAATTTCGCAGAATGTGAACACTTTTCTATAGATTTTTTGTAATTCGCACTAAACTCGATTTTAAACCGAATTGACACCAAAACTGACAGTGGGACCCGTCTGTCAGGCTGACGTGGTAACGTAGGAGGGTGTGTTGTCTGCTATTTTGCATGCAGGTCCTCAAGTTTTGAAAACATATTATGCAAGGGTCTTTGCCACCTCGCAAATTTTAAAAAACTATTATTTTAAAAAGTTCTTAACTTATGAATACAAATTTAAATGGAAAAAGTTTTAATATGAAAAGTGCCCAGAATTATTTGAATACTTTGAATATAAACTTGTTTCACTATTTCAGATAATTAAAATATGCAAACAATTGAAATTGCTTCTATTAATAATACAAACTTTGAAAATTTATAACTTTAATTGTATAACTCTGAATAATATAAATATTTATAAATTTATTTTAAAAATCCAAGGAATCTATTTCTAGGATCCATGATGTATGAATCACATCCGTTCCTCTTGGATATTTTGATCCATTTATATTGGTATATATGTATGTACGAATCAGTCTATCTTAGAGCCTTAATCATGATTTCCTTCATGCCTTGAGAGAAGAGTTGCCCCAAAGGAGAATGTGTTTGGCCAATTGCTCTTGCAAATTCTGAAACTTCCCTCGGTTCATTCAGCCATTCGGGGTACGCAGGTCTAGGTACTTGTCCTTGAAGCCTTGCTTCTGAGTTTGAAGGACATTTCTGACTCTCTCCTTGACTGACGTCGGGCACTTCGCGCTATTCTGAATAATAGAACACTTGGCCGGGTTGATAAGTTGTCATGTGCTAGCCGAGTGTTAAAATATATTGCCTAGTTCTTTCCATCAGTTTGGATTTTTGGTTGGGTTGGCTAGCACATGCAATTCAATATGGTATCAGAGCAGGAGATCCTAGGATCAAATTCTGGCAAACGCAAGAATTAAAAACAAATAATACGGCTTTCCAAACATACGTCACAATAGGACAAAGGGCAAAAGACGTAGGATGGATGTTGAAATATATTGCCTAGCTATTTCCATCAGTTTATACTTTTGGTTGCATTTGCTAGCGCATGCAATTCAATACCGAGTACACTTGACATTACACATTCAACTTGACCACACACCATCACAGGGGTTAGGGCATCTCCACTCGGCTACCTAGGACGTCGATCTGGACGCCAAAAATCGACCCAGTCGCGTAACCAGGAACCTGTTTTCGGCCGAATTTGGGCTAACTTTGGTCCGGACTCCCCAGGCCATAACCAGGATCCCGGGTACGCCCTGGGAACGCCGGACACAACGAATTGGCCGAGTGGACCAGCCTGTCAGCGACAGAAGCCGAGTCGTCGTCATCCTTTCCGTCGTTTTATTTTGCTGCCCTCGCCGCTACACCCCTCCCGTCCTCGCCGCAGAACTCGGCCTATAAAAGACATACATCTCGCCGTCTCCCTTCACAGTCTCTCACACCACTCCCAACTCCGGCGAACTCCGGACGCTCGCACCTTTCTTCCTCCTCAACTCCGCCGAATAGCCATGGCCGAGGGATTTCCCGGCCGACGCACGATGCAGCAGTGGGAAACCCTGCTGATGCACGAGGCGGGATATACGGCGCCGCCGGACACTCGTCTCCCCTTCGTGTGGCAACTCAGCGTCGGCGGGATCCCTATCCGCCGGTGCCGGCCGACGAGGACCTCGCCGGAGAGATCCAGGTGGCTATCGCCGCCATGCAAGACCCGGATCTCGCCGAGGATCCTGACAACCTGGTCTTCTGGAGGCAGTTCTTCGCCGACAGGCGCCTGGAGGAACTCGCCCGACACGAGGGACCGCCGGGCTCGCGCCACCGCGTCACAATGTGGCTTTTCGCCGCCGCTGGTGGAGCGTTCCAGGACGAACTCTCGCCGCTGTCATGGAGCACATACAGGCCGGCAACAACCCCCGCCTCGGCCTATAGATGCGGCGTCTGGCGTCGACCACGGCGGCGGCATTTTCCTAGTTATTAAATTCGATGTAATATGTGCGTCCTTGCCTAGTTAATGAAATCTGTCTATATTTTCCTAAATTTCGCCGAGTTTAACTAAATTTTGCCGAACCTGTGAACTCGGCTTGGAAACGCGAGTGAAAAGCTCGGTGTTCCCAGGCCGAAAACGTGTTTTGTCCGGCCAAAAAAAAGTCCGGATTTCGGTCTAGGTTCGTCCAACGAGTAAGGATGCTCTTAGACCCTGCCAGCATGCACATCCGCTTGCAATAGAGCAGATAATCCATCAACAACAAAGATAAGTAAAATTGTCCTTGGATTATCCAATTTTCTATTCAAAAAGCCAAGACTTGACACAGGTAACATTTCCTAAGTTATCAAGTTCATTAGGCAAGCACGCGGTTGATGGTTCAACCATTCGATTTACATTTAAACCATCTCGTGAACGCTTGAGTTTAGTCTAAGATATTTCTTTATTTTCTTAACATATTGACTATTACAGGTTTGAAAGTTTAAATTGCTCTGAATTTTGCTATAAATAAGAGAGTATTTGTTTTCGGTCGACTCAAAACCCTGTTTTTACTTCGAATCAGCGGTGCGATATATCCGCATCGCATATGGATCCATGGCTAACCACTACCCGCTTCATTCCTAATCCGAGGGCTAAAATGTGCAAGAATATGGTACAAGCAAAATTTGATCCGGTCCGTTTCCACCTTTGTTGCGGTTGGAAGTGAGGTGAGGAATTCAGGAGAGAAAAAGAAGAGACATTGCCGGTCATTCAAATGGTAAAATAGGGTAAGGAGTAAGAATCACAAGTTCTAATGGCACGTGAGTCGTTAATTGATAAGCCAGGCCACCGCGTGTGTTCGACAAAATTATTTTTGAACAAGTGAAAGAATAACAAATTTATTTTTTGAATGCTGAAAGAACAGAATATTTATACACATCTTACGCAGTGATCGTGTGCGCTGGGTCCATGGTTCGTGGATGGCAGGTACAGTTTCCTCCTCCAATGACTTAGTCGTGCAGGAGTGCTAAATCTGGAGTTCGATGACGTGTTCAGGGTGTTGTCTCAGTTTGATTCGTTCAACGATAATGGTTTTATCTTGGGTGAGCCACCTTGAAGGTCCGTAAAACTGCATATCAGCGATGGAGCCGCATCGAGCTCGGGTAAGGAGGATATCCGTTATTTTTTTCTTTGGTGGCTGTTGTTGTGGTGCTAGAGGCATGTGATGGGTGTTGATGTCAAGCTTAGAGGATTATTCGGTCTGGATTGTAATTTTATTTCTTGGCTGGGCGCGACGTTTTGTTGTCTTTTTAGTTTTGTCAGGTCGGTGTTTACGTGGCTTGTACTATGATCTTTATGATATAAATGTGACGCGTATTACCTTGCAAAAAGAACATTTATACACATCGTTGAGATTGATAAAAGTCACATAAAACAAACCGAACAACGTCATGCCGGCTTCACTAGGGGAGCGGCGACGGTGGCAATGTCGGTGGCTCGCTCTAGCGACAGTAGTAGTTGTTAGGTGGTCTAAAGAACTCAATGTAACTTTTATTGGAGTATGTTTTGTAGATGTTTTGTATTTTTGTGAACTCCTGAAATAACTACATATATGAAAGACGAGCGGTTCAGCGCTCTCCTAGCACGCCAGCGCCGCGCGTACTGTTCACACACTGTTCATGAACAGTACTCAAGCCGCTTTTAACCATTGATTCTTGATCCGGCGCGTATTCGTATAAATAGTGGTTCGAGCATGAACAGTACTGTCAACTGTTTACATGAACATAGACAGTGCATGAGCAGTACAGTCCACTGTTTACACATGATGACAGTGTACAGACCATTTATAGCCATAGATTTTTTATCGGACGGTCTCCGCGTACTATCAATCATCTAATTTTGTCCGGTCAGGTATTTTCGGAGCTCATTTTAAAAATATTTGACGGTAACTTCTTGACACAATATTTTGGCCATAACTTTATGATAGTAATTAACTACCTTTATGACGGTATTAACTATATCACGATAATTATTTGATGCATCTTCCTGTTCGTCATTTTCCGACTTCATTAGCCTAAGTTTGCGACACCATTTTTTAACTACTCGGCGGTGATTTTTTTAACACAACTTTTCGGCCGTTTTCCCGCTGGTAGTTATTCCAAGACAAGTGAATAATTCTATAACCATATTTCATATGCAATATTACTATATATTAAAGATGGTAGGATTCTCGGCTCCTCCATGAACCACGTACACAGTACCGTAGACAGATCAATTTCTACCAATCAGCCGGCGCCATGTCGGCTTGCTACGGTGCAATTTTTTTCTTTCTTTATATTTTCCTTTTATACTTTTTAATGGAAATTTTTAGGGAGTTTTTAAGGACACTTTTCTGCCATAATTTTCCGGTGATAGTTCCCTCATAACTTTTTGCCGTGTTTTTTTTGCTAATAGTTATCCTTCAGCAATTATTCAAGTGTATAGTAATTCTTTTGACGGTAGTTTACGATAGTATTTTTTTTGCTCATTTGAAAAATATTTGACAGTAACTTTTTTATACAATGTTTTGGCCGTAATTTTATGATAGTAATTAACTATGCTTACGACGGTATTAACCACATCACAGTAATTATTTGACGCATCACTGTAATTATGCAGCGCTCACCTAGCGCGTCAGCGCCTCGCGCGTACCGTTCACACACTGTTCATGAACAGTGTCGTGTGGATGAACAGTACTCAAGCCGTTTTTAACCATTGATTCTTGATCCGACGCGTATTCGTATAAACAGTGGTTCGAGCATGAACAGTACTGTCAACTGTTTACATGAACATAGACAGTGCATGAGCAGTACCGTCCACTGTTTACACGTAATGACGGTGTACAGACCGTTTATAGCCATAGATTTTTGATCGGACGGTCTGCGCGTACTATCAATCATCTAATTTTGTCCGGTCAGGTATTTTCGGAGCTCATTAAATATTTGACGGTAACTTCTTGACACAATATTTTGGCCATAACTTTATGATAGTAATTAACTACGTTTATGACGGTATTAATTACATCACGGTAATTATTTGATGCATCTTCATGTTGTCATTTTCCGACTTCATTAGCCTAAGTTTGCGACACCATTTTTTAACTACTCGGCGGTGATTTTTTTAACACAACTTTTCGGCCGTTTTCCCGCTGGTAGTTATTCCAAGACAAGTGAATAATTCTATAACCATATTTCATATACAATATTACTATATATTAAAGATGGTAGGATTCTCGGCTCCTTCATGAACCACGTACACAGTACCGTAGACAGATCAATTTCTACCAATCAGCCGGCGCCACGTCGGCTTGCTACAGTGCAATTTTTTCCTTTATTTATATTTTCTTTTTATACTTTTTAACGGAAATTTTTTGGGAGTTTTTAAGGACACTTTTCTGCCATAATTTTTCGGTGACAGTTCCCACATAACTTTTTGCCGTGTTTTTTTTTGCTAATAGTTATCCTTCAGCAATTCTTCAAGTGTATAGTAATTCTTTTGACGGTAGTTTACGATAGTATTTTCTTTGCTCATTTGAAAAATATTTGACGGTAACTTTTTGATACAACGTTTTGGCCATAATTTTATGATAGTAATTAACTATGCTTATGACGGTATTAACCACATCACGGTAATTATTTGACGCATCACGGTAATTATGTGATGCATCTTCCTGTCTGTCATTTTCCGACATCATTACACTAAGTTTGCGACAATTTTCTTTTAACTACTCGGCGGTAATTTTTCTGACACAACTTTTCGGCCGTTTTTCCGTTGGTAGTTATTCCAAGACAACACCTTGACGGTGAATAATTCTATAACCATATTTCATCTGTAACATTTTTTTATGTTCATTCCCTATTCTATTGTAATAATTTTTTGTCACGCTTTCCCAGTCGCAATTCCCATAAAGTAACTACCTTCCAGTAATTTTCTGATGATGGGTCATTTTACGGTCGTAAATCGCTGGTAGTAGTTCAATTTTTTGCCATTTATATTTTTTGACACTAATTCCACCATCTGTCATCTGTTTTTTTTAGCAAAATAGTACCAATGTCTTCTACGATAACTTCGAACAACAATAGTATAATACATATGATTTAATCTCTAGCAATACTTTCGATCGATTATTAGACCCCATTGTCCCATCACGGACGCGGCATGTTGCCGCGCCACATTTCCTAGTAGATTATGATCTTTCTCGCAAAACAAGCCCCGCTACATGCACATCTGGAATCCAGACCATGTAGAGAACAAACTTAATTTCGTTATCTCTCTCTCAAAAAAAAAACCTTAATTCCGTTGTGCTTTCAGCAATGGTGTTCCGGCACAACGATAAGTGTAACGTAACATGGCCAGTCGATGGTTGTACAGCTCCGGGGGCTTCATGGCTACCCAATGCTCATCGCCGGGCTTGGCGCGGAGGACGAGCCAGGATTCATCTCTCACGCATAGCTGGAGAGTCGGCGGAGAGGTGGAGTCGTCGATGCCGGCAGAGGTATGCACCGCGTTGAAGGCAGGGTAGCAGACACCGTAGGAGTCCGTGGGGGTGTAGACATGCGATTCAGGGCCACCAGGGAAGCGTGCCTTGAACCTGTCCATGGCGAGGCGTGAGCTCGGCTGTGCGCCCGCATGGGGCCGCACGTCGGTGATGTCGGGGTACTCCGCAACGGCGCCGGTGAGCGCGTTGAGGAGGCGGACGGCGTGGGTGGCCTTGTCGCAGAGGACGACGAGACTATCGACATTGCTGATGAGGTGGGTGGTGGAGAACAGCTGCAGGTCGAACCCGACGCGGACGCCGGTGACATTGTTCCGGAAGCTGCGGCGCCACGGGGTCGCCACTCGACTGCGTTGCGGGAACCAGCGTCGGGCGCGGAACCGGCTGTCCAGGCCGTCACCCGCGCGCGGGTCGTCGGTGAGCTCGCGCCAGGGCTTGCACACGGCACGGAAGCGGATGTAGTCCGCCACGTCCACTGAGAGCAGCCGGCCGGCGATGTCCTCGGCGAGCACGGTCGTCAGGTTCGCCCAGTTGCTCCTGCCAGAAGGTTGCGGTTGCGGGAGTGAGACGCAGACCAGGGGAGGGGAACAAATTAAAGGGCACCGGCCCGACGTACCATTCGCCGCAACAGGGGTGTTGCGGATCTGAGAGGCGCCGTCGCGGTCGCTTCCTCGGGCGGCAAGACTGGCCAGAAGGCTCCAGCGGTTCCGGAAGGCCCAGTCGACGCCGTCTCGCCCTCGTCATCATACCCTCGAAACGCATTCCCGGGAGACGCCCTGCCGCCAGGCTCCTGCTCTGCGATCGTGTCCTCATCTGATTTAGAAGACGAGCAGAGCGACGTCGTCAGGTTAGCACTTTTGATGGCCTGGATTGGCGCTGGCGGCGCCCCAGGCTAAAACGCCCGCCTCCGCCGGTCGAAATTGATCACAAGATTTGCAGTCCCCGCGCTGGCAGATTTTTTTTTTATTTGTTTCTGATCGGAACCAGATTACTCGCCTAAAATACATGATTTTTTTCAGAGATATCTTCCGTTGGCGGGAGACGGCTGATCCGGTCATCACACCGTCATTTTCTCAACAAAATACTGACAATGCGGTGCATACAAGTGTACATCGAGGGCGTGCGACGCAAATACTCCCCAACATCAAATTTGTTTCGTCACAAGATCAGTTGGTGGATGGGTTCACTAACTCCCTGTATGGAAATTGATCACTATTAATTTCAAATGATAGTTATAACATTTTCGTACGAGGTATACATCTCCCACGGAGAAAACGTGAATGGTAACTCATCAGCAGTGACCGATTTAAAGCGAGTGTGAGCAGCCCACATGGGGATACAAACATGTGTTCGCTACGCCTGACACGGTCTGAGAGACATCACGGTAATCCATGATGTACACACAAGCATCAGAAGCACACGCACACAATAAATATGAGAAGTGAGCACATAAAACACAGGAAACACACACAAACACGAAAAGTACACACTAAATTAGGAAGTACACACAAAAACAAGAGAAGTACAAACATATTACGCACTAATAGATGAGAAGGACATCCACAAACAAAAACTAACACAGGAAGGTACACACATCATATGAGAAGTCCAAGCATACTACCTTTGAAAATACACATAATAATTATACGAGAAACACACTTCATTTTTTTTTCTAAATTTAAGTATGAGGTATAATTTTGATGATATTGACACGTGGAGACAATGACGACAACAACTTGTAATTCGGACGGATGGTTCTAAAGATATTTAGTATGGATTTTAATTTAAAAGGAAGCATGTAACCACAATCCCGGTGATTCCTAAGATGAAAATCCCATAAAAACTCCTATTTGTGACACGTCTTGCATGCCACATTCCACATATCGCATGGGTTTTTGGCAGCTGCAAAATATGAAATTTCTAGAATTTAGAGTACCTATCAGCCAGTTTATGTGATATGAATGTATCTAGACGTATTTTAGTGTATAGGTTCACTCCAAACTTCTATAAACCTTAAACTAAAAAACATCTAGATACATTTGATTAATAAAAACAAAACGTCTTATATTTCTGAATGGTAGGAGTAGTATCAATTGTGTTTACAAGTCACCCTAAAATTCATCTAAAGAACAACGTCTCGCCGCCGCCGGTATCAGGAGCAGTCTGAGTACGAGGGACGGCGTTAAATGCCCTGTCTATGGCTGCAGGGCACCAACCAACAAAATCACCAGAACGTCCGTACCAATAAAGTCACATCTATTATTAGTGGCTTAATTCTTCAAGTTAGAGACCAAGGGATACTGGACAATGTGAAGTTAGAACGTCTTCAACGGGTTTCCCCATTTTGGACACCAAAACAGATTGTTTTGGTCTATTGAAGGGTATAGGGTTGTACGAAACAATCCTAATTGGTGCATGGTATTTATGGTGGGAAAGACGTTAATTTACTCGTGGTGAGAGCCTACAACTAGTTCATAGAAGTGCCATTTCAATTGGAGTGCTTGCAACAAATTATTGGAGAGCAAAAAAAAAGATCATACAAAGTAAGAAGGAAGTGTGGTTATGTTCAAAGGAAGGTTCTATAAAAATTAATGTGGAAGCCGTTGATGATGCTGATTTGGGTAAAGGAGGTATGGGGGCTATAGCCAAAGACTGTAAAAAAGGAAAATTCATGGCTGCAAGTTGCAAAGAGATTCACTTTGTGGCAGATCCTTTCATGGCCAAGGCATACGCGTTACGCGATGGTCTTAGTCTGGCACAATTTTTGGGAGGTAACAAGATAATCATTCAATCGGACAATATGCAGGTCATTGAGACAATGGTGAATGGATGCTTCTCGGCCACATCTTCTTTAGCCATCTTAGATGATTGTAGGAATTTATCTACTGGTTATAGAGAAATTTTGTTTGAGCATTGTAAGAGGGAGGCCACTCAGGTTGCTCATGAGCTAGCTATGCGTAGTTTTATCAATCATGTTGATGAGTTTTGGAATAATGGTGAATGATGTAACCGTTCTCTGAACTCGGGACAACAAGTTTGTTTACGCTCTCTTTTCCTCACCAGGGTACCGAAGGGGGCTGGAAGGTTTTGAATGAGACGGCTTGCTTGTCTATTATAATATAATGCTTTTACCTAAAAAAAGATTGTTTTGGTCTATTTGGATAGCGTGGAGCATAGGAACGGACGGGTTAAAATAAATAAAACTAAAACCCTACCCGAGTTAGCTAGGGTTTGCGCCATCGACGGGGACACGGCTGGCCGCCCTAATCCTCGTTGTCGTCCTCAAGGTAGATGAACACCCGCGGCGACCAGGACCACATTGGTGGAACTGACAATGCGGCTGCACGCGCTTCTGCTTGTGTGGTAGCAGGCCACGACTCTCAACCGTCCGTCGACGGGGTTTGTGGCAACGGCAAGGCCAGCGGCGCTAGGGCGGCCTAGGCCTGCAACGAAAAGATGTAGGGCCTGATATGTCAAAAACATATCTATAATTTTTTATGTTTCATGCTTGTTTAGTATCTAATTTTCTTTGCTTTGTCCACACTTTGAGGTGCTTTTCATATGTTTCTGGTACTAACCTATTAACAAGTTGCCACAGAGTTGCCTGTTTTCTGCTGTTTTTGGTTCCAGAAAAGCTAGTAAGGAAATATTCTCGAAATTGGACGGGACAAAAGCCAAAGTCAATATTTCACCGAGGAGAACATAGAGTCTAGAGGAGAGACAGAGGGGCGCCACAGGGCGGATGCACCCCCCAGGCGCAGCCTAGGGTGGGCCCGTGCCTGGGCAGGGTGTGGGCCCCCTGGTCGCCCCCTGCCTCGCCTCTTCGCCTATAATAAGCCCCCGATGCCTAAACCCTAGGCACTTGATCAATATTCCACGAAACTGTCTGTAGCCGCCGCCACCATCGTCCCTAGATTGGGGGGATCTGAAGCTCTTCCCGGCACCCTGCCGGAGGGGAGATCATCCCGGAGGCCTCCTTCTTTGTCATGCCAGCCTCCGGTATGAAGCATGAGTAGTTCCACCTTGGACTACGGGTCCATGTAGTAGCTAGATGGTTGTATCTCCTCCTTGTGCTTTCATGTCTAGATCTTGTGAGCTCCATTCATGATCAAGATCTTATCTATTTGTAATCATGCATGTTGTGTTTTCGGAGATCCGATGGATATTGAGATTAATATGTCAGATTGATTAATGGTTTTATCTTATTGATTCTATCATGTATGTGTTGTTTGTGATCTTGCATGCTCTCTGTTGTTAGTAGCTATCTTGGCCAAGTAGTTGCTAGTGACTCCAAGAGGGGGTACTTATGCTCGATAGTGGGTTCATGCCTCTACTTAATCAAGGGAAGTGACAGAAATCTCTACGGTTATAGATGTGTTGTTGCCACTAGGGAGAAAACAACGATCTCTTGTTCATGGAACAAGTGGATTGTTTACCTTACACACTTTCCTTAAAGAAGTTGTCTGTTGCTTGCAACTTAATACTGTAGGGGGTTCGGATGATAACCCAAAGGTGGACTTCTAGTCATAGATGCAGTTGGATGGCGGTCTATGTATATTGTTGTATTGCCGAACGAATCTCATAGGATCTTTTTGTCTAGTATTGCATTGTTGTGGCTTGCTCAGTCTTGTTAAGTGCCCTGCTGTAATTTGTTTATCCAGCATGCCATGTTTGTTTATCTAAGGAGAACACCTCTAGTGAACTATAGACCCCGGTCCAACCTTTACCATTGATATATCTTCCACTGTTACTATTTACTTGCTGCAAACCATCATCACCTTCCACACTATACAGTTAATCCTCTGTTACAGCAACCGGTGAGATTGACAACCTCACTGTTAGTTGGGACAAAGTATTAAGTTTGTGTTGTGCAGGTTTCCATGTTGCTTGCAACACCTTTGAGACGTTTCCTTCCTCCTACTGGTTCGATAACCTCGGGTTCTTACTGAGGGAAAACTTGCTGCTGTGCTGCATCATACCTTGCTCTTGGGGTTTCCCAACGGGGCGTCAACACGCATCAGGGCCTCTCTCCTAGATCCAACCAAGTGGTTAGATCCTCGAGGTTAGATGTCTCAATGGCCTCATCCCATCATACTCCTCAATCTTCACGGGCACGGGTACCACTACCGTGGGCGGCTCGTCCAGCTCGCAATCATTGTCACCCTGGGGCCCTGCGAGGCCACGTAATCTATGACGAAGTAGGACCTATGTCTGGCGTTGTGCTCCCGATCGAACCAATCATTCTAGAGGGGAAATTTGTTGGAGTAAGCAGGGTCATTGCGTAGGTCCGACAGGAGGAATGCCCGATGGCGTCCTATCTCCCGGAGTCACGCGGCGTCGGGGGACATGAACTTGTAGCACCGAATCCACGGGTGGTTTAAGTGCCAACCGTTGAGGAGATGGTCGTCTAACCACGAGACGGGTCTGGCCATGCGCTATCTCCGTTGAGATGTTGCACCAGTACTGCTAGCGTGGCGGTCCGCATCAACCGTGACGAGACGAGGGGCCAACCTCGTGGTTGTTCTTGGCAAAGCCAATGTACTATTTATTAGCCAGGCATGCTGTCGGTGGCTAGGGAGAAGTCAAGTGGGGATGGAACAGGATAGTGACGGGAGTAGGGCGGTCTTCTTAAAGAGGGTCGGGGGTAGGTAGGGGCTGACCGGCATTCCAGGAGAGGACTCGAGGAGACCCGGGGAGGACACACGGACGGTATGTCAGATGTCCATGGGATCACATACGTCGTCCAAATTGGTCCAGGAATGCGTTGGTCTGGGACCTCACATCCACCGTTGGGCCGTATATTTGGTTTCCTTCCGTCCACAAGGAGCGCCCGACACGTTGAAGATTCTTTTACATCACTGACGCCTCAAGGACAAAAATGTTTAATGGAAAACATCCTACTCACGCAGGAATCCTGAAAGACATACGTGAACTAACGTCTCCTAGACATGTCCCTCCCTATATCTTGTTTGTTTAGTGGTGCATTAGACTACTCGTAGCAAGGAGTAACATAAATTAGTATCATGCATATAGTAGATGGTTGTGAAATACAACCATTTTTCTCTATGTTTAAATCTCATATTACTCCACGCAAAAAAATCTCATATTACTCAGGTAATTGATAAAATATCTCACTAGCCTTGTCACTAATAACTAATTATTTCATAGATGTGGATTTTTTTTATTTTTATTCTTGTAGAAATGGACACTTTTATGACAAAAATTTAATATAATTAATGAAGGCTTATGAGTTGCTAATTTTCTAAAGTCAAAGAGTCCATGAAGGAGTCGTCTGGTACTATTAACAAGCATTGCAATGGGCAGGGCTGTCCATACCAAGTTCCACTGTCTTCTCCTTTCAAACCGATCAACTTTTGTGAAGACACATACTAAAAAAACTTTTGTGAAGACACATATATACTCCCTCTGTTTCAAATTACTCCGCACGCACGCTTATCTAGGTGGGCTAGTACTCTTTCATTTTTCATCCAAAAATTCCTTCAATTTTTGGAATACTTAGTACACATACATACTATCTATTTCAAAAATTCCAAGATTTTTTTGAATGAAAAATAAGGAAGTACTAGTCCACTTAGATAAGCGTGCGCCCGGAGTAATTTGAAACAGAGAGAGTATAATTCAGATCAGAGCCACCAGAATCAACCCTAACTCAACAATGGAGCACAACGCATCTGAAGCCATTCACATATGAGGAGAGAAGATCCACAACAGAGCCGTCACCATTGCCATCACCATAATCATCGCTCCTCTCCATCTTCATTTACCCACCATAGCCATAGTCCTCTAATTGTAATCCTGATCTCATCGTGATTGATAACATTGTAAGACTATTTGGTATTTGTCTTAAAAACCTTTATACAATATTTATCATTGTTGACCTAATCATGAGTGAGTAGTCCTCATGGACTGCGGGCTAAGACACAGCCTATAAGCGTTATGAGTATCCTCTAACATGTGGAGTATTATGTTGTGATTTCGATATTTGATTTATTCTTCGTATTCTTGTATCTTACCTCGATCCAAGGGCTTGTCAGGTACTGAAGATCCCGAGGACTGATACATGTATGATTGTTAGATGAATGGTAATCGGCTTCTACCTGTGAAACCTGTGACATCAAGAGGAGTACATTAGTTATTTATAGATCCATTTGAGAGTAATGGTAATGTCATAGATCATAAAGCTTTGGTCTATTTTACTTAATAACCAAGTAACACCGCATGATGGTGGTGTGCTGGTTGGACAAAAGTATATAGTAGATGTGGCTAACAAATATTATAAATTTATAATAGTTACGGACATACCGCCCACAAATTTTATCTAATATAGATCTCAACTCATGAACAAGATTAACATTTTATCTATTCCATATGTGCGCACAACTCCAGGTGAATCCTTAGCCCAAGCCTATCTCCATCCGTCGATACAAACAAAAAATAATATGAAAGGTCCGGTAAACAAAGATATTACGAGTTTTTAAGATCTTGTTCGACATAATTTTACATCAAACAAACTCTTTCAAAAAATTTATAAACCTAGATTTTCTAGGGAGTGTGATGTTACGACGACATAGCTAGTTATCACAAGTCTCTCTCTCCTCATTGAATGGCATGTCATGTTATCAAAATGCATGTCATTGCATGTGGTTGCACATTACCATCTAAGTTATTCCCACCATGAGTAATCTCATGGTCATATATCAACATAGTGATATTAATTAAAAAATGTAGTTACAAATGTGAATATATTGCTGGAAAAATATACTACTTTGATAGTGGCATGCATGGACAAAGTAGTGATATTATAGAAAAAGGAAGTACTCTAGTGAAATAAATAGAATTTTTTTGTTTCCAGATTTTTGCGCATGAGTGTATTTTTTAAATACAAATGAGAGTTAATAATACTACAAACCATATGTAGTAATTAAATCAATTATGAGTCTTTAGTTACATGGTAAATGATATGATTGACCAAGGTCATTAAAAATTAACCAGTTTTAAATTTAAAGGCCATTTGAATTACCCATAAAAAATAATTTTGATTTTCCATGCTTAACAATTAATAATTGAGCAAGATGGATTAGTAAGTTAGCTAGGTTAAAGTTATAATATTTGGTGGGCGTCTAATATTACCCACAATATTATTTCCTCTTGTCCGGGTATAAGAGCTTATAATGAACAAGATGTATTAGCAGTATGGTAATGAGATTACAATTACTGTAGAATTTGTTAGCAAGAAGATATTTTTAATGGAATGATGATACTCTCTCCATCAATCCGGTATGGAGGGAGTATCTAGATGAGAACAAGTATGGACGGTGCATCATGTATATATTTAATTCATCAATATTAACTCATTGATTGTTGGGCTTTAAATGGAGTAACTGAAAATATACTACTACTGTTAGAATTACAACACCATAAATGCATAAGAAGTAATACTACTCTCTCCGTCCCGGTTTAAAGGACACAATTTGTAAACCATACAATCCTAAAATATTTAGACACAAAAGTATTTAATATCTGTAATTACTCCGGTGTGAAGAGAACAAAATGCTTCCATGCACATGTGTAAATAAATATAAACGCTTTGGTGGCTCTTTTTCTTCTCACGTATATTCTTCTCCACACTATAAAATGGACCAATTAGAAAACACTTAGGGTTCAAAGAATTACAGATTGTATCATTTAAACCGGGACGGAGCGTGTATGAACAATGGACGGCTGGTGATAGTGATAGGAATGCGAGAGTTGGAGTTGGGGCGTTAGCAGGTTCTCCACCTTAAATTCTCCTTGTTCTCTCGCCCATAAGTAGCACCAAGCCACGAACGACGCAACTCCCAGCTACACTGTCACCGCTGTGCACTTGAGTTGGACGGACCAGTTCAGTCGCTGGCTCTACACGCACGTCTGTGACACCGATGACGTCTGAGAAGACCGTAGCGAAGGCGCGCGTGACGATGTGCGCGGTGGCGGCCGCCCTTGTCGCCGTCGTCGTCGTTGCGGCGCTGATCGTGGTAGCGGTAGTCACGTCATCGGGGAAGACGGCGTCGGCTTCGGGCGGGGAGTCGGGGGAGCAGTGCAACACGGGGAAATTGGTGGTGTGCGCGGCGGCAATCATCGGCGGGGCGGCGCCGTCGGCGTCGTGCTGCTCGAACCTGAGGGCGCAGCAGGGCTGCTTATGCCAGTACGCGCGCAACCCGGCGTACCATAGGTACATCGACAGTCCCAAAGCCCGCAGGGCCATCGCCGCCTGCCTCGTCGAGGTTCCGAGCTGCTAGCTGGAATATGTTTGAAGCTTTATGTTTCTTACTGTCATTTGGCCTTTCCTCTCTAGGGATTAGGGAAGCACAAGGTACACTACTACAATCCCTGTTGATTGCAGGTAGGTCCTTCAAATTTGCAAGAAAATTTCTCGGTCCCAACGGATAAGCAAGCATCTTGGATCGATCGATAAGGCCTTTGTTAGTGTGAAATATTTTTGGTTCTTCAAGCGAATCCTCCCGTCTCCTTCCCTGGGACGGCGGCTGCGGTTCTTCACCCGCGCAGGGGGCACGGATCGGGAGCGTGCAGCCTGGCAGAGGTGATGCTCGGTGACGGCTCCGGCACAGTTCCGAGTGTCCAGGAGACGACGGCAGGGACACTTGGCTGCGGGGCGGCACGGTGGCAGGCACGGTGCCCTTCCGGCTCAGATCTGGGTCCTTTTGGCACCCGTCTGGGTCTAGGAAGTAGTCTTAATTGAACCGTCTCCGGCGAACCGAGAAGCAACTTGTGTTGGAGGTGGCGGCGCATCTACTGCAGCACAACGAACGACGGGAGCTTCACGACGCCAATTTGGGCTCGGACGGGCCTATGGGGCGTGGTTTTCTCTTGATGCTATATTTGGTCGGTTATTGCCAATGGCGATGGAGGTTGTACCCTTCTGTGTGGCTCCTGTATTGCCGCTCCTCGTTCCCGATTGTTTCGTCTCGGTCATATCAGTCCCGCAACTTTGGCCATGGTGAGACGGCGATGATGATTGCATGACCGTGTTGGTGCGTGTTGGTGGACGGTGAGTTTGGTGGAGCGCGTTGGATCGCCAGGGGTCGTAGTTTTTAGGAGTCAGGAGAAATTCTTGTCGGTTTGGCCAGCACCTATGCATTGACGCCTGCGGGCGCCTCCGTTCCTTCCTAAAGGGCGTCGGGTGTACCCCTCCTCCACTCACCTCCGTATATAGGGGGAACCCTAGGGCATAAGCGTCATCATCATCGCATTCCTTCTTGAAGGAGTTGCTTGGTATGCGACGATTCGAAGTGTTACGAGCAGGGTGGGAATACTTCGAAGGTCACAGGGGATTCTAAGTCATCATTGTTTTTGTTGATGACGTTGTTGACATTAGTTTGTCTGTTCTTTCTCTCTATTTTGTTTGGGCTTGTTTATGTTGATGTCCCAGAATTTGTACCAAGCGGTTACTATATTAATATAGTGGGACCAAGAGAAAAAAATATGGATTCCCTTGCTGGACCTGCGGGTTTATATCAAACAAAACGGGCATGTCGCATTCTCCTGGGCTTGGCATGTTCTTTAGAAAGACAAAATAAAAGTTATAGCCCCTAAAGGAAAGGCCATGCAACATTCTGGCTCTCAAAAGATGAGAAGTAAAAGGACTATACTTCTAAATATAAAAGGTTTTCGGTGTTCAAATTGAACTCCCAAATGTCTTTTTTAGAGAAAATATAGCACTTTATTCATCACATAACATCATTACAAATAGTCTCTCGGATACTATCCAGAGAAAAATTCGAAACAAAACCTAGGCTAGAAACATCAAAGGTCCTAGCAAGAATGTGTGCCGCTTCGTTGAGAGAATGATAAACATGTCGAAAGGTAGCATAAGAGAAGCTAGATATACCATCTTCTTGATGTCCAAAACCACAGAGGTAGAGAGCCAACCGAAGGTCGGTCTGGGCTCGCAGAATTAACCTGATGAATCAAGGACATACATTCCGAGATGAAGATAAATTTGTCAACACTTTTGCTTCGATGTCCCTCCCTCCTTTTCAAGCTTTGATGACAAAAACTTGATATTGTTTCGTTTCAAAGACCGTATGAACCCACCCAAAGCTCGTATGGTCTTCTTAGATATACACTCATCATATACGTATACCAGGAGATGGAAATCGGAAGATATATAATAGCAATAATAAAATTTTAAAATATGGTATGCAAAGACGTAGATCGTGATAATGTGAGATGTAATCAGCCGGTGAGAACATAGATTATACCCAGCTCGATCGAGTACACTTATACAAAGGTATATATAGGTATATATAGCCTGGATATGGGTTTTAACGAGTCAAAAAGAAAACTAGCCCATACAAATTTAAGTTTAGTAGAGAGGGATACCGAAGCACACCTCATTTGTCAAGACCCCTCCCTTAGGGTTAGGCGCCACTACACATCGGAGTGCCAAAGTCTCAGCTAACTCTGGGGCGGTAAATTCCAACAAGGGTTCACTTGCCACCGTGTGACAGGTTCCAACACGATTTTGGAAGACTGCCCCCATAGCAATACATCGACGATCAGAAAACATGGCCGCATCAACATTCACTAGCACCTGTCTTATCTATACTGTCTGGACCAGCAATGGTCTCACCTGTCCATTTTATTTGTAAAGCGGGATGAAAGACTGTTTCAATAGAGAGAATGTGTGCCGCTTCGTTGAGAGAGTGATAAACATGTTTTTTTTAGATGTGCGATAAACATGTTGAAAGGTAGCAAAATAGAAGCTCGCTACCATCTTCTTAATGTTCAAAACCACATAGCCAACTGAAGGTCGGTCTGGTCTCCCGGAATTAACTGGATGAATCAATGACATACATTCTGAGGCGAAGATAAAATTTTCAAGACCCCTCCCTTAGCGATGGCCACTGCACGTCCGAGAGTGACAAAGTGTCTCAGCTAACTCTGGGGACATAAATTCCAACAAGGGTTCACTTGCCGCCGTGCGACAGGTTTCAACACGATTTCGGAAGACTGCCCCCATATATAGCCATACACCGAGACGATCAGGAAACATGGCCGTATCAACATTCATCAGCACCTCCCTGGCAGCGGCGGAGTCCATCTATGTGGCTTACTCTACTATGGCCTAGTACCTACTTTAGCTTGAAACAATGTTGCATTGCACGATCATCTGAATACACGGAATAATAATCTTTGCACGCCTTCTCTGAGGTTGGGTTTCAGTTTGGTTGTTTCTTGCGTCGTTCCTCGCCTCCCAAGCATGCCAGCACCCAACAGGCAGAGAAGTCGCCTCGCTAAGGTGTCAAGTAGGATTCCATCAAAATCTCACCTTTAGTTCACTTTGAGATTTCTAATGTAATTTTTTGATAAAATTTTGTACTACAAAATTTAAAATAAACTAGGAGTGGGATTTAGGTGAAATCCCACTTGATACCCTACCTCCAGCTTCGTCGCTCGTGACAGATAGTCAAATAGCCAGTATTTCGATGACATGAAATCATGCCGTGCAAGCTGAATGTTGAAGTAATATTTAACCATTCGCAAACTGACAGTGAAGGTGAGCATGTTCAACATCCTCCTCCCTGCCACAAGAGACGACACATGCGTCGTTGGCAGGAACTTGGCGTCGATAGAGTTGAACCCCAGTTGGCAGACAGTCGTGTGCGAATCTCCAGAGGTGAATTTTCATCATGCCCGGCGCATTAATCTTCCAGGCCATTTTCCAAAGTTTCTCATCATTAAAGACCAATGAGGACATACCGACTCCGCGCCTACTCCGAGCAACAAAAAACTTACCTGATCTGGCCATAGTGTAGGCTAACCAAACCGACCAAATCCCCTTTTTGATATGTGGCCAGCGGACAAAGTATTCTCCCCCATGCCTGCTAATCTGAAACTGCATGATCGGTCTGCCGTCTCTTTCTCAAAGAAAGCATACACAGTTTCGGGTATTCGGGAACCTGTTTGTTCATCGGTCAAGCAATGAACCGTAGCAGCATCAGGAATAACTTTGAGGGGTTTTAGCATGTATGGTGGACGTTCTGGGATCCAATGATCATATTTGATTCTCACTGATCGCCCGTCTCCAATGCCCCAGCCCCACTGAACGCCATTAGGAAGAATTTCTCTGCCAAAGGGATCTTGGTTTTTGAGCATGCCAGAAATCAGTGTATGGAAAATATGTTCCTTTAAGCACCCTGGCGCACAAAGACCTTGGTTAATAGTCTCCAACCTTGCCGACCAAGCATTTATTGGTTGAACAAAACCAGGTCCCGAAAGCCCATGCCCTTGAGGCTTTAAGGAGTATAGAGGCAATCCTAGTGATGGAGGAGCGAAAGCATTGCTTGGTGTCGTTTCAGCCAGTTTTTTCCGATCTATGTTTGTCAGTTTTTACGATGTGTTGCAGTTTTGGCACGCTAATTTTTTAGGGTCTTAGCACAACGACTTCTCGTATGTCTAATATAACAAGCTCTATTAGATAAGCTTTGGCAGGCTTCAGAGATAGAGGGACGAGTACGGCGACATGTCTTCAACTCGTGCTAGTTTTTATAATCGTCGCTACATGATGGTCCAATGACGTATTTATAATTTGTATTACTTTTAGTGCTCTCTGCATTGTTGTTGATGATTAATGGATTGGTGGATTTTTCGCAAAACAAAAAACTCTCAGTCTCTCATGTGCACGGTCCACTTCTAATCCTGAGTGAGAAAACATATAAATACACGTTGTAGCATTATATTGCTACTGTTTCAGGGTAAGAAAATGCTTAGAAGGACCTAAAGGATTTTTAGCATCAAACTTTGAAATAGTTCCCTAAGTAGAACAACCAATAAAATGTAATCCCTCGTCTCAAAATAGATGTCTCGAATTACAAAATCCGAGACATCTATTTTGAGACGGAGAAATATATAGATTTATCCAAATTTTAATAAATTTGAGACATCTATTTTAAGACGGAGGGAGTAGGTTATAAAGATTTTTCGCAGGGGCGCACACAGTTTTTCTTCTTTTGAGAACTTTAGATTTTATATTATTACCTTCTTTTTAAAACAATGCCTATAAATTATTTTTGAAGTTGAAAAAAAAGCTTGTAGAATAAACCATTATTAACATCTAAAACACTCCCTCTTGGCTCCTTGGGTGCATATTGGTTTCCGGGAAAGTCAAACTAACCTAACTTTGAGCAAGTTTATTGAGAAAATTGTCTATGTCTACACTATCAAAGATGTATTGTATGAAAAATGTACTTCACGGCGTATCTAATTGTATTGGTTTCGTATTTTAGATGTCAATATTTTTTCTATATAATTTGGTCTTGGTGTTTGCACGGTTTCACTTGGAAAAAACTAATACATAATAGTTGTTGACATTTCTTCTACTATTAAAACTTGGCTAAACATTTTTACTTAGGTAGGGGGGGAAACTCAATCACATGCCTTCTTAGTAAGTTAGTATTTGAAAATGAAACGATACGTGTACATCTTTTTTGACATACAAACGCCAGGGGGCGGTCTGAAAGACCACGCAAGCCTGTGAAAATCAGAGGATATCCCGAGTCCCGGCGGGTCGTGCACAGACACCCAGTGGTGATCGCCAGGCTTGGCGTAGACGAGGTAGCATAGCCCATTGTTTCTCACGCAGAAGACAAGAGTGGGCGGGGAGGTCGAGTCGTCGATGCCGGCGACGTTGTCGCGGCAGTAGTCGTAAGGGTTGGAGAAGTAGAGCTTCAAGGCGTCGATGGCTTCCCTGGATTTCGGTTCAGAGCCATCGTACGCCCTCACCTCGGTGATGGGCGGGAACTCGGTGAGACTGCCGGTGAGCGGGTTGAGGAGGCAGACGACGTCGCGTGACTGCTTGTCGCGCAGGACGAGGAGCCCGTCAATCACGGCAAAGATGTAATTGCTGGAGAGCGCGTCGAGTTCGACACGGGTGCGGACGCCGGAGAGGTGGCGGAGGCGGCAGCCCGACGTGGGCGGTCGATCCTGGATCGCCATCCAGCCGCGGGGCCGGAAGCGGGTATCTAGGCTGTAAACGGAGCGCGGGTCGTCGATGGTCTCGCGCCAGGTCTTGCAAACTGGCCCGCAAGCGGTTGTACTGCGCCGCCGGCAATGGAGAATCTGGGATCAGCAGCCGGTCGGCCACGTCCCTGACCAGATCGGGCGTCAGCTTGGCCCAATCCTTCCTGCCAGAGGATTACCACACTGAGCAGCTACGAAGCAAAGAAAAACTACAAGGGAGGAAGACTCCGGTGGGACATACCGTTCTTTCGCTCGCGGCCGTCGCTTCCTTGGGCGAATAGATTCGCTGAGAGGCGACATCGGAAGATCGGCAAGTGCAAGTCCACAGCTGCCGCCGCCAGAGCCCGGTAAAGGCTCACCGCCGCCAGCGCCTGGGGTGGCAACGCCACGTCTCCGGCTCAGCGACCGGGCCTCATCCATCTGGTCTCTAGGCTAGGTCAAAACAGATTATTTTTTTGTGATAATTCTAGTACTAGCAGATTTGATAGTCAAAACAGCGCACATCTTTTTGGAATCTTAACTGAATTCCGGTTTTTTAGTGATCGTGGAAGGATTTGATCCTCAAGCCGCGCGCGCATATCTGATCGTCGGGGACATTGTTTAGTTGCATGCATGTAACCAAATTTGTATACCTATGCAATTGTTGGGAGGATTATGGGATTCACAATCATCTATAGTTCCTCAATGATGCCTTTATGCTTGGAAAGTTCAAAGCTACACTTATTTTATTACTATAAAAATGTCACAAACAAAATATTTCACATAACCATTCAACCATGTCATCTATCACACAAAAAAAACCTATCAAATGGATACAGTTTCAACTTTCAAGACATGAAAAACGTATTGCAACTAATCGCTTATAACTAACTATGGACTGCGTTGGTCCTTTTATATTTTTCAAAAAACTATGATCACTATGGCTATGTAAAAACAATACGATTTTTATTCTAAAATGTCTTCCCCTACGCATGTCATCTTCCATTGTGCACGCTTTACTCCGGTAGTGGTATACTCTTTAAAAATCGGAACACCTCGCCCTATATGCGGAGGTATGTGTAGCACCCCGTTCCCTCTTGGTCCCCGGGGTGCCACTCCCGACAGCTCAATATGATCTCTAGACTAGTCCCACAGACTAATATTAGTCTTTTGTACGTATTTTGTTCTTACTCGTGTGCATTCGGTACCCATTTTCCGGTCGGTCACCCATCCTCAAATTGCTCTAAGCAAGAACGCTTAATTTTAGAGTTCTTTTTAGATGAGCTTATGGAAAGTTGATATGTGTATCCATTCAATCCTATTAAGTCATGCGCCTAGATCTCACGGTATGCTCGCGATTGGAGAAAGTGACGAAAGATGTTTTTACCCATCATGGGTGACAACATAGCTTTGCGGATTGAACCTCATTCAGAATAGGCATTTCTTATAGTTTCATGTATTCTAGGTTATGCCTGTAATATTGATGCTTCTATCTCTTATTTTGTTATCTTTAGCTATGTGCACATTTGCTGCGCAGAGGCTGGGTGCGGCCCTCTAGATTGTATCGCCTTGATGTAAATTTTTAATCTAATAAAAACGCTCTTTATCGAAAAAATAAAAAAATTATGGTGCAACATCTAGTTACAACGGCTCAAAAGAAATTGTTGTTTTGGAGTGGCAAGCCAAATCACCCAAACATTGTAATACTCTATGTTTGTGCAATAGTAGCTTAGATGATCTAGTCATGTTGGTGATACTGTTTTTTTTCAAACCTTAGCAATTCCTTTGATTGATAAAGTAAAAAAAAGTTGGACAGTTTAAGGAAAATTAGCCGAAAATCATTCAACACATAACACACCACGACGACCCAAGGCCGCGCCCCCACATGAGACGAATACAAAGTCGCCCTAGCAACTAAAGACGACACTCAGACACCTCGATGCAACACGTAGGAAGCAAACATCCGGAGACGCTGCTCCGACATCTTCGCCGGCCCTAGTGCAACCGTGCCCAGCATCCTAAGAACCACCAAGCCTAGGCTCTCCGTATCCGTGATGAAACTGCAGTCTTCTAGATCATGACCGCTGCCCACGAGATAGTCGTCGAAGCGATCAGAGCGAACCCGGGCAACTGCCACCGCGCATGGGACACTAGTGCAGAGCCCCCCCCTTTAACTCCGGTTGGTAGGGCCCTCTAACAGCGGTTCCCCAACCGCTGTTGAGGGTTCGGTGTTAGAGGGGGGGGGCCTTTAACACCGGTTCTTATACGAACCGGTGTTAAAGGGTGGCGCACGTGGGGCTGCCGCAGGCCTCAGCCCCCCCCACCTCTAACACCGGTTCGTATCTGGAACCGGTGTTAAAGGTTCTTCTACCGCGGCAGAGATTTAGGCCGTTTTCCTGCCGCGGCAGGAAAACAGCCTAAATCTCTGCCGCGGCAGACTTCTGCCTCTGCCCCGTTCTGGGCGTATTTCTGCGGGAGGGGGGGAGCGAGGGGGAATCGATCGGGAGCGGTATACACATAAATCGTCATCGGTACATACGAGTACATGAATAATTAAGCAACTATTATTATACACAAACATCGTCATCGGCACATACATCGTCATCGGCACATACATCGTCATCGTTCATTTTGGTGGATATCTAAAGAGTTCTCCGCCAGGCGTGACGACCTCATCAAGTATGAACCCCGCCAATTCCTCTTGAATGGATCGTATGCGTTCAAATGGTAGGAGTTGGTCCCGCATCCGTTCGATCTGAATATATATGAAGAATGGGTCGTCAATATATATATAAGAATAAAACTCAACACAATTGATGGTAATAAAATAATGTTGTGGACTTTGTTTAATTACTCTAAGTTGTTCTAGTGCGGCTTGGCCCGTCGCACATATCGTGTTGCGAATGAACTCGCAAACATAGTACCCACATAAGTTATTGCCGTATCCCTGATGCGCGCACTTTACGAGAATAGAGAGTTCAATCAAAATAATAATCAATAAATCATGATATAATGGAATTGGAAGCTAGCTAGTATTATTTACATTTTGGTCTACAAATTTTAGTTCTTCTGACCATTCACCCACGGCCCTGCCCGTGAACATTTTCCGAACCCTGTCCGACAAAGAAAATGGATAAAGGAGTAATTAATTACTTATTGTCATGAAAGTTGCCGATCTAGTGCGATAATATGATTGAAATTACCTCTGGAGCATCTCTCTAAAGTCTGCCCATAGCTCTTTTTCTTTTCGTAACGATTCCATGACAAGGACTTTTCCTGAGTCGGGTTGAATGACTAGCAGAATAAAGTGGAACCTACGCACGCATAACTCATCATCAGTTACACTTAACATCGAGTAAGCCGAAACAGAATGTGTACAAGAGAGAGGGTAACAGTACTCACGAGAAGTTGTAAGGCAATAGTATTTCCCTTTTGGTTTGTTGTCTCAGTAAAGACTTTAGCAAGTAATCTTCTGTTTGCCCGGGTTTGTCTCTTACCACTTCTTCATGAACTCTATTTGGGTCAACGAACCCAATGTCAAAAGGGCCTCCTTTCATGCATTCCATAACCTTTTTCCTGCATAATAGTATATACATATATGGTGAGCATATATATATACATGCAATTAATGAAGTGAATGAGATGAGATAAAAATTACAGAAATAGTACTTACACACAATAAAGGCTGATGGCAGATTTGTCGAGTTCCTTCTGATTGAATAGAAAATGCAAGTCTTGAATGTTGAAGTCGATCGCGTCGTCTCCGCACAAGAAAATCTGATCTCTTATATACGCCGTGATCCATTCTTCTTTTCTCGTCTTGCAGAAATGAAGGTACCACTTGTGCAATTTTCGCATCTTTGTTGGTAGATTCTTGAGCTCCTCTTTCTTGACTAGATTCTTCCCATACTTTCATGGCTGTATGGGGTTGACATCGCATTTGGGAAAGTTGTCTCCCATGACGTTCAAGTATGCAATGTAAGTCATCCCCATCTCATTGGCCTTTCTTTGTAGCTCTGCCTCGTAATCATCTACGGGAGGAGCGTCCCGTTTGTCAAACATTTGGAGCGGGGCGCATGATTGGTTTTCCTGCTCTCCGAGCATGGGAACTGTTTTCTGGGGTGCCTCACGACTGCTACTTTCAGTCTCCCTACGGCGCCTTGCATCCGCCTTCAAAATCTGGCGCTCGTAGTCCGGCACAAGTGGGGTTTCAGGTTTCAAAAGATTTTTGTAAAACTTCTCCACCACCGCCGGATCTATTTTCTCCTTTGGCTCGGCCCGTCTAGGTGCAAAGAATTTCTTGACCTGTTCTCCCGAGATCCTATTGGTCTCCTCGTCGCTGCGATTCCACGGTAAAACCGGCAATGGCTTGGCGGAAGGCTGCGGTACGTAGTTTTTTGAACTCTTTGGCGTACGGTTTCCTGCGGATTTCTTTGTGGCAGTGCTACTGATGCTCCTCGTGGCAGTGCTCTTCCGCTTACGCTGAGGAGATGGCTGAAGCACCGGAGATGGCTGACGGGCCGGAGATGGCTGTCGCGCAGGAGATGGCTGACGGGCCGGAGATGGCTGTGGCGCAGGAGATGGCTGACGGGCCGGAGATGGCTGTCGCGCAGGAGATGGCTGACGGGCCGGAGATGGCTGCCGCGCAGGAGATAGCTGAAGCGGCTCAGACTGCTGACGCTGCGGAGACGGCGGGGGTGCCCGTGACCTCCAATTTGGAAGCACAATGTGTTCCTTCTTCCAAAGAATGGTTGTTTTCACTGCAAATTTGAGTTGAGTTTCCCCTTCACCTGTAGCATGGTCAAGCTGTGCTTCCTCATATTCCTTCACAACCTCATCCACCCCGACAATAGCATAGCCATCTGGAATCGGTCGGCAGTGGTAAGTTCCACCAGCTACAGGAGGTAAGGCATAGCCGACAGCCACCTTAATGGATAAGCCCATTAATCTCACATGCAGCTCAGCGTGTTCGCTCTCCGTGATCTCATCAACGGGGTATCGAGGACCCGTCATTTCAAGCGTGGGCTGCATGTTCTCCGTGGAAGCCACACTGCTTTTCCGCGCAGAGTCTGGGCCGTGGGCAGCTTCCAATGCAGGCTCTTCGTGCCGCTGAGATGGGCCGGTAGCTTGATGGCTCTGTTGTGCATTCACTTGCGTCTGCAGCGCCGCAAGTGCATGTTCTATCTGTGGCATCCGCTCTGTACGCTCTTTTTCTTTTCTGCCGCGCCATCTGTAAGAGTCGCTCCAGTCGGCAAACTCATCCTTCCATGTCATACCCCCTGTGCCTCGTGCATGTCCAGGGTGTTCTTTTTTACCGATGGCGCGTGTGAGCTGGTCATTCTCTCTGTCGGGATGGAAGGTCCTGGCGGATGTTTCCTCGTATGCCGTGATGAGTTCAGTGACGGGTTTGGCAAGGATGGTTGGGAAGATACACAATCATGTTTCTGGGTCCAACCTTGCCCCGATTCCGTAGAACCGAGTCTTTGCACGTAGGTCCCACCCATCTGTCTGGGGTGTGATCCCTCTCTCGCGCAGGGCCCTCTCAGCTTCCTCCCACTTAGGCCTCTGAGATATGTAGCCACCTGACCCCGTCCTCTGGTGATATTCCTTCTTCATGGCATTAAGCGTATTGGTTTCTGACCTCTTTTTAGCTATAGCACTTTTTTATATGTCTCAAATTCGGGCCAGTGAGGTCTTATCTTCGCATAATATGCGTCTTCGAAATCTGGAGTCTCGCCAGATTTGACAAATTTGTTCAATTTTGTCTTCCAGTTGCGGAAAGCCTCAGCCATCTTCTTTAGAGTCCACTCTTTGACCTTTTCCTTTATAACCGGGTTGTTTTCATCCTCCTCTGGCGGAAGGGTGAAATTTACCAACAACGAATTCCAAAGCGTTTCTTTGGATCTGTCATCGACAAAGGTACCGTCGCCCTTCTTTGGCTTATTACAATTTTCAATTATGATTGGGATTTGGTCCCTAACAAGAACTCCAGCCTAACGTACAAATTTGTCTGCGGCCTTCTTGGGCTCCATCGGCATGCCATCAACACGGACTGCTTCGATCGTGAACTTTGCACGATCTTTCAACCGCTGGCTCGCGCCTCGCTTGCTCTTTTTCGTAGAAGAAGATGGTTGCTGGTTGGTCGATCCAGAGGGCTAAAAGAAGAAAGAAGCGTTAATTAATACATGTAGAAGAAGATTGTTGGTGGAAGTCAGCTGAGGCTTAATCAATGCATATACCTCGCCGGACTTTGTAACCATTAAATTGCGTTCACCGGAGTCTTCATCTTCTCCATGACTAGTACTTGAGCTGTCGTCATCATGTCCCTCCAAGTTCAGATATTGTGAGGTGTCCTCATCAATAATGTTCTCCATTATTTCTTCTTCTTCAAGGTTTCTACTAAGTGGATCCATAGTTTCTAAAACAATAATATTATCTAGAGTAAGAGTGTAAACATTCAAGTGGACTTGGATTCATACACAAATATACATATTATTCATACCAAAATACACAAATGAAATTAAAACCCTAAGGATGCTTGATCATTTTAAACGAGTTCCGAGGGGTCCAAACCCTAATTCGGAGAAATCCCGGATGCATATGAGAGGGGCTAGCTACAGTGGCTGACCGGAGGCTGGCGGCGTTGGAGAGCGACCTAGGGAGCGCGAGGTAGCGTGATGCGGCCTACCTAAAACGGGCGTTGTTCGAAAGAGGAGGCCGAGGCAAACATTATAGCGACGGAAAACAACTTGGCAGAACAGATACAATGTGGAGGGGATGTCCCCAAGATAGGCCCCAGACCGAGGGGGGATGCCACATCGGAGCTCGCTCCGATATGGAGGACGACGAGGAGGTACAGGATGCGGGGGGGACGAGGAATCGGGAAGAGCTGGAGATGAGGGGGAGAAAGAGGAGAAGGCTGCGGTCGTCCGCGCCCTGCAAGCGTCGGGGCGGTGCGACGCCCTCGCCCTTGGCGTCGTACGATTCCTCGTATGCATCGTCCTCTCAGCTGTGGTCGAGTGAACGCTGGAATTTTAATTTTCTTCGACAAAATTGGCCCTACTTTTCTAATTGCATCGTCTTGGTCTGCCCCGGATGCCGACCTCCGGTGCCACGCTATCTGTAATTGCATCGTCTTGGTCTGCCCCGGATGCCGACCTCCGTCTTGCATCGTTTTGTTACTAGATGTACCAAGGAAATTCGTGTAATCGTGCTCATAGTTACCGAATAACACTACAAGGAATCTGTCTATATATGACCCTCCATTTTCGTCACAAAACCGTCATAGTAGTCTGTTTATGACGATTCTATGACGATTTTGAGATCGTCGAAAGCTGGGCGTCGCAAATGAACTATAACGACGATTTTTGCGAAATCGTCATAAACGTCTCTGACGATTTCACAACGTCATAACCTCTATGACGATCCAATATCGTCATGGGACATCTAGCCTAGACACGTCAGATCCTACATGGCAGATCCTACGTGGCACAGAATCAGCCCGATCCATTTCAATCGTTTACATGGGCCAAGCCCAAAATTCAGTCCATTAATTTCTTCTTGGCAATTCTCGTTTGCTGCTTGGGCCAAGCCCAATATTATGGCCCTTTTATTTTCATGGGCAATGCCTTTTTAACTTTTAGTTATTTTATTTTTGTAGTATTGCTCGCTGCTCGAGTCCACTATTTTTTTGGGTCGTGGCCTTTTTAGAGCCCAACTGACATTCAGATCATTTCTAAAGTACAGGCACTAAATAATCGATAATTCGATAAGCATGGCCCAGATCACATTCATTATATTACAATCAAACATAAACCAGGAATACAAAACAGCTACAAAAGTAAAATGTAGATACAACTATACAATCAGACATAATTAATAAAACCCAAGAATACAACTATTCCATAGTACAAAACACCCACAAACATACAACTAGCCATAAACTCCCAGGAAGTTACAACTAGCATCAACTATTTGCTGACTATGAAGCTTCTGCTTCTTTTACCTTCATCCTGGAGCTCCTGTAAAAGAAATGAAGTATGGTAATGGCTGTTAGTTGGAAAAGAAAGCAATATCTTGTAAAAATAACATAGATCGGCTAGAAAAATAAACAGATGTAAAGTATTGCCAGCTAGTAATAGAGAAGTACATTACAGTACTCTAAACATATATCTATGAAAGGATTGTAAAAAGCATTGACAGATTATACAACAACCTGAAGCATAACATTTCAAAGAACAAACTGGAGCATAGCATAGCAAATATTAGATGAAATTGCTACAGGCTATTCATGATAGAAAGTAGAAACTATATGAACCACCTAAATTTACACAAATAGTTGGAACAGGTTGGTACATGACAAGACAGAAATAGGATAAATAAGAACTACAGTGGCAGATTTAGATGCACAAATAAGAACTTCAATCATCACATTCAAGTAAATGCTAAACAAAAGCACAAGAAGCTGCAGGTGTTGTTTGCAAAATAAAGACAGTCTGTACATACATTATAACCTGTAGTGATGCAATCCCAACTATCTAAAAATATGGTACTCATCCAAAGCATCTGAAAAAGCAAGAGAAGGAGAAGGTTTAGAAGCTTAGATTGCTGAGCAGGTTGGTAATCAACTCACCTATAGAATTTAAGTGGACATGGCCAAAGCGCGAGCTCCGGTAGACTCCATCAGAGGCTAGCCAGCGTGTCTCGAGCCCAGCGAATTCCTCCGCCCGCGACATCACGCCACAGCTATCTATGATGTCAAAGACATAAACATAACTCTATCTTGCTCACCACAGAATGAACAGGAGTGACATAATGCCATTAACTCATGAATTTCTCTTATACAAATCATATCCAATGACTACTATCTAAATGCATCAACACCCATGTTATCTATGATGTCAAAGTCACACAAAACATAGCCATGATCATCAGTGTGAATAAAAGACTGTATGAGCAACTCGAATTTCTATTAGTAGCATCTCATTTGCATATACTGAATAGAACGCACCAATAAGGGACTAAGGGCATATTACAAAAGGGCATATATACAAGATTATCATTTACAGTGAATAACATCATAACAAAATGAATAATACAAATACAAGAGGAACATCAGGTCTAGCCATTTTCATTTCAGTAGTTTGACTACTTCATTCATGACCTTTCCTGCAAGAACAACATTGAGTTAGCTCAAGTTTCTTTGAAATTGTATCTGAAGGTACATGATGTGTACACATGAAATCAACATAAGGAAAATAGCAAGGCAAGTTTATGGCTGTTCGGTTGACAGCTTATGTGATGTTACTGGTTACACTAACATACTACTACTCCCTCCGTTTCATAATATAAGACATTCTACGATCTGTTCCGACAGCGTTCCAAACACAAATTGTACAATAAATTTAGAGTACCGGGTAAACAGGGGCACATGCATACTAAATACTGAAAATGAAATGAACAGGTTGTCAGTGCTATCTTTGACATGCAGGATATTGAAAATCATACTCCAAATATTGGCAACCCGATTATGCATTGACAACCTGATTATGCAGGCAGGATCAAGGTCAATAAGCAAACCTCATACAGAGAGGAAAATAATACTGCAGCTATTCATAATCTAAGACTGGAAATTAAAAATCAAGTGGTTGGACTCAAATTCAGAGTACCAGGTAAAACATGGGCACATGCATACATAACAGGAACACAAATTTCAGAGTACCAGCCTAAAAATATGGAGCTCAAAATTCAGTTGATATGAATAAGTAAATTATTTTACTCATTTTGGTTATATGAGTAACAAATCCTTGCTACCAAGCATAGCTTGACCAACACTAGCATAGCTGAATTTTTACTTACTGCACCAGTACCAATTGGTTGTGCGTTTGTGTGTTTGTAGATACTACCATTAGTACAAAATGGTAGCCATGCATCAGTACAAGGTACTCTATTGTGCATGGCTACTTTCAATGAAGTAATTCATGTATGAATACCATAGCACAATGAGTGAAATTGTTCATCACCACTGCTACTTAACTACAGTTATGCAAAAAAGATATGCAAACAAGAACAAGAATAAGTAAACAACCAACACACACTTGAAGAAATTTCAGAGCAAGGACAAGCACTAAGTAATTTCAGAGGAAGATGAACTTACTGGTAGCAGTGGTGGTCGTTGTTGGTCGTGCTGGTCAGCGAAGAAGTTGAAGGCCCGATGCTCCTAGGCGCAAGCGGCGTCCTCCCGCTACTCCGGTGCTACAGGCCACGGGGGTGGGCTTGCTGCCCTTGATGACGACGCAGAGCACAATCGGCCGGACGAGGCGCAATGTTCATGCAGAGGGATCCGGCGGAAAGCTTCTGGAGTTGGTCATGGGCTCATTGTACTCGACGATGAGGCTCCAGGCCCCGCGTACTCGACGATGAGGCTCCCGGCGGTAGCATAGGGCAAAGGAGGAGCGTCTGTGGCGGCTAGCCCCCTGACGAAGAGAGGTGGCGATCTGGCTCGGGAAGGCTCCGGTCGATGCGGGGTTGGAAGGAGAAGGGAGGCTCTTGAGGGCTTCCGATCGATGGGGATCTGGCTCGGGAGGCCTCGAGGTCGATCTGACACGAGAGGAAGGAAAGAGAGGAGGTGGGTGGTGGTGGCGGCGGTGGTGAGGGGAGAAGATCTGGTACGGTGCGGTTGGTGATATTCTTCGGGGAGACGGTGCGGCACCGGTGTTAGGGTTTGGGTCGGGGAGGGCGGAAGGGAGGAGCTCCAGTGCAGGGGGAGACGGGGCGGCGCCGGTGTTAGGGCCGGGGAGGAGAGTGGAGGAAGGGAGGAGGTCCAGGGCAGGGGAGACGGGGCGGCGCCAGTGTTTGGGTCGGGGAGGGGAGTGGCGAGCAGAAGAGGATAGGGTTCGATCGATTAGGGTTGCGTCGGGGAAGGAAGAGGGGATCGAGTTGGGCCGTGGGTGCGGTGGGGACTGGGAGTAGGGTGTGCTTCTTAGGGTGAGAGGACAGACGTTGGATCGGAACTGAACGGTCCAAATCAGGCTGATAGGGATGATCTGTGGGAGGCAATTTTCTGTGATTTGATTGGTCGGTTCATAAAACACCTTTTTTATATTTTCCAAGCGCAAAAAA
Source organism: Avena atlantica (assembly GCA_910589765.1). NCBI lineage: Eukaryota > Viridiplantae > Streptophyta > Magnoliopsida > Poales > Poaceae > Avena > Avena atlantica. The sequence goes on along the minus strand of OU342738.1, from coordinate 342,935,075 downwards.
CGGAGCGTTTTGTGAAGCAACCACCAAATGACAGTTTTAGAATGGTACCATCACATTTTGTAAAAATATTAGACCACCTTACATAGACAATGTCCCAACCGAGATATCTCAAACCTTTCCGTTCACCCTTGGCAAAAAAGACAAATTCCTGCCGAATCGGTAGGAAGTGGGTCCGGTTTGAACTACAGGTACATGATCCGATGCTCATGATTTTTGGTAAAAATCATTTTTAGACTCATAATATCATGTTTCTTTAGAGATCCAATGCAAGTTTAGCGAGGCTCGGCCCCTAGCTAAGAACCTTCATGCCCGCCGTTTTGACCATAGTTTGAAACGGGCATAAAAAAATAAAAAACGGTCCGATCAACGCAAATCCTTCGCGTGGTGTCTTATTATGTGACATATTTGCAAGGAAAAATACCAAGCTGGGTAAATTGAGTATGTCTCGAAAAACCCTTCACAAAATGACCTATCATGTTCGAGGTTTCGTGGCTCTCGGGTCAAATGACCAATGTTATGGCTGGAATCAGGGCATAGTTTGTGATAATGTGACCATATTGTGCACACATATGTATCATGGCATTGAGAACAATGTTGCAGGAGAAAGTTTTCCTTTTCGACACACGGAAAATCCATTTTCTATTTTCCGAACGCAAAAAACGGGGCGTTTTGTGAAGCAACCACCAAATGACAGTTTTAGAATGGTACCGCCACATTTTGTAGAAATATTATACCACCTTACATGGACAATGTCCCAACCGGGGTATCTCAAACCTTTCCGTTCACCCTTGGCAAAAAAGACAAATTCCTGCCGAATCGGCAGGAAGTGGGTCCGGTTTGAACTACAGGTACATGATCCGATGCTCATGATTTTTGGTAAAAATCATTTTTAGACTCATGATATCATGTTTCTTTAGAGATCCAATGCAAGTTTAGCGAGGCTCGGCCCCTAGCTAAGAACCTTCATGCCCGCCGTTTTGACCATAGTTTGAAACGGGCATAAAAAAATAAAAAACGGTCCGATCAACGCAAATACTTCGCGTGGTGTCTTATTATGTGACATATTTGCAAGGAAAAATACCAAGCTAGGTAAATTGAGTATGTCTCAAAAACCCTTCACAAAATGACCTATCATGTTCGAGGTTTCGTGGCTTTCGGGTCAAATGACCAATGTCATGGCTAGAATCAGGGCATAGTTTGTGATAATGTGCCCATATTGTGCACACATATGTATCATGGCATGGAGAACAATGTTACAGGAGGAAGTTTTCCTTTTTGACGCACGGAAAAACCATTTTTCATTTTCCGAGCGCAAAAAACGGGGCGTTTTGTGAAGCAACCACCAAATGACAGTTTTAGAATGGTACCCCCCACATTTTGTAAAAATATTATACCACCTTACATGGACAATGTCCCAACCGGGGTATCTCAAACCTTTCCGTTCATCCCTGGCAAAAAAGACAAATTCCTGCCGAATCGGTAAGAAGTGGGTCCGATTTGAACTACATGTACATGATCCGATGCCCATTATTTTTTGAAAAAATGATTTTTAGACTCAGAATATGCTGTTTCTTCAAAGATCCAATGCAAGTTTAGTGATACTTAAGGCCAAATTTTTTGAATTCAAAACCCTAGTTTCAAAATCATATTTTGAATTATGATATTGTCCCTACTATGGACTAATATGGGATTAGTAGATCCACAATTTAAAATAATCATATTATTTATAATTAACATCCTAGTATGGTCTAATGAAATTCATAAATATTTAGAGACAAAAATAAATTATTTTAGACTTCTTATGAAAAAGATAGAGAAGAAATATAAAAACACAAAAAGAAAAAGAAAAAACCTAGTCCCATCGAGGCCCATTAGGGGAAATTTGGCCACCAGGCCCAGTTGCAATCGCCGTGTTATACTCAAATAGGAGGAGCACAGATAGATTACATCTAAGTTACGTTGGTGTGGTGGTCAGGTTCCTTCTATGTGCTTGGCGGTCCGCGGTTCGAGTGTTGAGCACTCCATTTTTTGCCTATTTAATTCGCAATATAGCAAATTGAATGTTTATAAGCTGTCATCCTAGTAATATGCCACAAAGAAACTTGTGGCCTGGTGGTAAGGTGCGCTCGCAAACGGAGGGAGGTTGCGAGTTCGAATCGCTGGCTTGATTCTTTTTTGGAAATAATTCACAAGGCAAGCACGTCAAGTCACTTTGGTCTCGGTAGTGCCACCTAGGCGGATATTAATACATTAATATAATATATAGTTAAAAAGTGACACGCAGACATGACATGTAGGCACAATTGTTGACGTGGCCAATCTCTTATTTTCTAATTTAGATGATATGACGATTTAAAATCGTCATAGTGAGCTACCAATACCTCCGGAGATGCATTTACTGGGTTATGACGATTTGATCTAATAAAACCATGACGATTTTAAGCAAGATCGTCGTAATTTTCTAAGGTTTTGAACCTCCTGAATAGCTTACGACCATTTAGTGCAAAATCGTCATAATTCTATGACGATTTTGTCCACAGTCACTATTAGAAGGTCATAGAATAACACATTCCTTGTAGTGTAAATTTTCAAATAGTGATTAACATGGCTCCGTAACAAATTTGTGCTAGTTCTAAGTAACAAAGGTACTAGTACTATACAACACTGAAGCCACGGTTAGCCAATCTCACCGGACCGACGAATCACGAAGGGCGAGGGCGAGGGCGAGGGCGAGGACGCGGCGCGTGCTCGGTGGCGGTGGCGGTCTTGGGAGGCGGTGGCGCTGGCGGTGGCGGTGGTGGTCTTCGGCGGTCTTGGGCGGTGGCGGTCCGACGGCTAGCTCCGACGCGGCGCACGCTCGGTGGCGGTGGCGGTCTTGGGCGGCGGTGGCGCTGGCGGTGGCGGTCTTGGGCGGTGGCGGTGGCGGTCTTGGGCGGTGGCGGTCCGACGGCGAGCGCGGCGGCTAGCTCCGACGCGGCGCGCGCTCAGTGGCGGTGGCGGTGGCGGTCTTGGGCGGCGGTGGCACTGGCGGTGGCGGTGGCGGTCTTCGGCGGTGGCGGTGGCGGTCTTGGGCGGTGGCGGTCCGACGGCGAGTGCGACGGCGAGCGCGGCGGCTAGCTCCGACGCGGCGCGCGCTCGGTGGCGGTCTTGGGCGGTGGCGGTCCGACGGCGAGGGCGGCGGCTAGCTCCGACTGCGAGCGCGGCGCGCGGCTGCTCTCTGCTCTCTGCGGCTGCTCTCCGGCGGTTTGATCTGGCACGGTGGAAGAAAGTAGCGAAGGGGCGCATTTAATACCCCCCCTTTAACACCGGTTCGTGGCTGGAACCGGTGTTAAAGGGGGGAGGAATTCATTTGCGCGCGTATTTAATACCCCCCCTTTAACACCGGTTCCAGCCACGGACCGGTGTTAAAGGGGGGGTGTGCGCGCGGGAAACGAAATAAATGCCCCCGCCTTTAACACCGGTTCCTGTCTAGAACCGGTGTTAAAGGGGGGCATTTATTTCATGCATTAAAGGGGCTTTTTTAATTCAAAAAATATGATATGAATTTAGAAAAATCATATCTTTTTCATTTCAACTCAGAAAAATATGAATAATATATCATAATTTTCAGAAAAATAATATCTATCCATTCATGTAAATCATTTTATATTTACTTTACATGAAATTTTTTAAAATAATTAAAACACTTACATATAAATTTTGATTATTCAATTCAAACAAAAATAAATTGTTAAATCCTAAAACTTTGAACATAAGAAATATTAAGCATCTAAAAAATGATTTTTATTAGATCAAATCATATTTTAATGCCGCATCTTTTGTATTAACATTTTTGAATTGATTGGATATTTAAATGTCGCATCTTTTGTATACACTTGAATCTCACCAAGCCTCGCTCAACTTGCATTGTTTTTTGATAAAATAGCATATTGTGAACCTAAAAATGTGTTGGTGGATTTTTGAATTAGCCATTTGGTGGTTGCTTCACAAAACCGTCCGTTTTTTATGCTCAGAAAATGGAAAATGCCTTTTTGGTGCGATAAAAAGGAAAACTCCTCTTGCAAACTATGCCTTGATTCTAGCCATAACATTGGTCATTTGACCCGAAAGCCAAGAAACCTCGAATGAGATAGGTCATTTTGAGACAGTTACATAAAGCCGAACTGGAACTAAAAATTAAGATACATAAAAGAACTGAAAATTAAGATACATGGCCAGATTAAGTAACAATCGGCCGAACTTGTTTCGGAATGTTCTGCGGCGAGATCCAATCTGCCCATCAACGAGACGGTCGCCACCGGCCGCATGATAGCGATCGGCGAGATGCTCCAGATCTTGCCGAGTAGCTACGTCCCGGCGGCGCGACCCGTCACGCACAGCGTAATCCTGCCAATCGGCACGATCAGCCTCTTCGTCGGCCTCACCGACGTCATCGTCTCGGAGGACTCGGCTCGCATCCGCGAGTCGCCGCCACGCGATCGGCTCTCCGAGAGCCAGGTTCGCACGATCCACCGCCTCGCCTCCGAGTACAACTCGGCCCACAGCAACGTGGCCGGGAACTCAGCGGCCGCAGAAGATGCGGCCCTCACCGATGACGCCGACTCGGCGACCCCGGCGTCACTCGGCGACCCCGGCGTCACTCGCCGGATCCATCACCGCGGCCTCATCCGCGGGCTCCATCGCCCAGGTCTCCAACGCGGGAGACTTCGAGGACCCCTCCATCCTCGGGATCTTCGAATTCGACTCCGGGTCGGAGAACTCCGCCGACCTCCGCGATGGTGCCAGTCGCCACGCCGCGGCTTACATGGCCACCGGCACCGATCCACCGGAGGATCCTTTCTCCACCCCAATCCCTCCTAACGCCACGGCAACGGAGGTCGAGGAACTTCGCTTGAAACTGGCGGAGGCGGTACGCAAAGAGCAGGCCGAGCGCGAAAAATTTCGCCTCGAGCAGGTGACGGCGCAGGAGCTGTCACGCTACCACCAACAGCGGATCAGGTCACGTTTGAACCCCACCGTTCAAGGGCGTGCCCTGAACTTCAACGACGAAAACGACCCGGCCCGCATAGCCGAGCGCGCGATCTGCGAGAACGCGCCACCAGGAGGAAGCGCCCGGCCCCCGCCAGGATCAACGGCGATGGGTGCCCCACCACCACCCAACCGCACCCCTCCCAGGGACCAACCGCGGATAGTTGTCTCCTCACGGGAGCGAGACGCAAACGGCCTCCCACTGTTCTCCACCCCAATGGACAACCTCGTGGCAGGCCGAGCAGCAGCCGATAGCATCACGGCCACTGGCGACGGCGCCTTACAGATCCAGTACGTCAAGGCCCTGCTCGCGAAGGCTGTGGAGCAGCAAAAAGCGGGCGCCGATTCGCAAGGTCGAGTATACTCGCGTTCCTCGGGAAGCAGAGCGGCCTCAAGCGGCCGCCCAGCGGCAAACACCCTCAATTGCCCGCCACCAGAGCCACTGCAGCTCCAACACCGACCCGCGAACGCGGCACTCTCCACCAACGACCCCAGGCCGGCGACCAACTTCGTCGCCGCTAACGGACAACCCATCGACGCCCGCACTCACATCATCAACAACCAAAACTGGCACGCACGCCAGCCCGACGACTTGCGGCACACCCTAACTAATCGCCGCGATGGCGAGCCTATGGGGTCGCTCAGTCGACTTGGCCCTAAGTGCTTCGGACCAATGATCCGAGGCGAGAAGTACCCGCCAAACTTCAAGGCACCAAAGGAGATAGAAAAATACGACTCGTCGTACGACCCCGCAGTCTGGCTCGACACATACCTCATGGCAATGGGGATCGCGGGTCACTGACCTACTCGCCGCCCGTTACCTCCCACTGATGATGGAGGGGACGTGCAGGCAGTGGATCAACACGCTCCCCCAGGACAGTATCGACTCCTGGGAGGAAATGCGCGACGCCTTCGTCAGGCACTTCGAGTGCTCCTACACCCGCGCCACCACCGTCGAGGACCTGGAACGATGCGTCCAGGGACCCCGCGAGTCGACCCGCAACTGGGTCCAACGATGGCAAGAGCTCTGGTACAACGCGGTCGGCATCCACCCGGACACCGCGATCCATTGCTTCAAGACCTCGTGCCGCTACGAGCCTCTAGTCGCCAAGCTCAAGCGACACTCCCGCACACTCGACAACATCCCCGACCTCCTTGAGATCGCCAAACGGTACGCCGAGGAGGATCCAAACCAGGAAATCTACGACGAATCAGGAGGGCAACGCCGCACGGGCGGCAACGACAGCGGACGCCGAACCGACCTACGCTACAGCGGCACCCGCCTCACTGGCAAGCGCCGCAACGACGGGCGAGTCGACTTCGTCGCCAACGCTGGGCACGCACAGCGCGAGCCCAAGAGCTACCGCCGCGATGGAGGGCAACGGCGCGATGGCGGCAATTACAAGAACAAGCCAAGGTTCGATCCTGCGGCCCTCCTTAACCAACCATGTGCCTTCCACAGCAGAGAAGGGAAGCCCGCAACGCACACCACCTCCGACTGCCACATCCTCAAGGAAATCGAGAAGGCACGGCACGCGCGGGAGGACACCGACAACGACCCGCCAAATGGCGGAAAATTCGGCAAAGTAGCCGGCTCGCTCCACACCTTCACAAGCTTCAACACGAAGCGCGATAAGAAGGTCATCGCCCGTGCTGTCGCTGTCAATGCGGTGGCCCAAATAGACGTCCCCCAGTTCCTGAACTGGTCGGAACAGCCCATCACCTGGAGCCGGCAAGACCACTCGCCACGCATCGAGTACCCAGGACGAGTCGCCCTGGTGGTCAAGCCCAAGGTTGGCGACTACTGGCTCCCCAAGACACTAATGGACGGCGGCAGCTCCATCAACATCCTCTACCTCGACACCTTCAGGCGGCTGCGGCTCCCGCAGTCGATGATCGAGACAACCCACACCACGTTCCACGGCATCGTCCCCGGTCGGAAGGCGTATCTGATCGGCAAAGTCACGCTGCCAGTCACTTTCGGTAGTCCGGCAAACTTCCGCACCGAGCGGATCGTCTTCGAGCTGGTGCCCTTCGACAGCCCTTATCACTGCGTCCTGGGGCGCCAGGCGTTTGCTAAATTCATGGCAGCGCCCCACTACGCGTACAACGCGATGAAGCTCCCCGGGCCATGCGGCGTCATCACCATCAACGGCGACCCCGACATGGCCGCCGAATGCGAGGCCAAAGGAGCCGAACTCGCCGACGCCGTCATCGCGGCAGAAACTAATCACGCCGACGAGCTCGCCAAATACGCGAGCGGGGTCAACAGTGACGACCCCACAATACTCAAGAAGCCCAACTCAGAGGGCGCAAACACCTCAACCTTTGAGGCCACGACGCACACCCGCACCGTCGAGCTGGTCCCAGGCGACCCCAGCCAGACGGTGACGATCGGGACAGGCATGAGCCCAGCATAGGAAGGCGCGCTCATCGAGTTCCTTCGTGAGAACAGGGACATCTTCGCATGGAAACCCTCCGACATGCCTGGTGTCCCTAGGGAGCTCGCTGAGCACAAACTAAACGCCGACCCCAAAGTGCGACCTGTCAAGCAGTCGCTACGGCCCTTCAATGAAGAACGCCGTCGAGCAATCTCCGAGGAAGTGCAGCGCCTACTCACTGCCAGCTTCATCCGGCCAATCAAATACTCCAAGTGGCTGGCAAACCCAGTCCTGGTCGAGAAGAAAAACGGGACCTGGAGAATGTGTATCGACTACACAAACCTGAACAGCGCCTGCCCAAAGGAGCAGTTCGTCCTCCCGCGGATCGATCAGATAATCGATTCAACCGCGGGTTCGGAGTCGCTATGTTTCCTCGACGCCTACTCCGGGTACAACCAGATCAAAATGGCTGTCGAAGACGAGGAGAAGACAGCGTTCATCACGCCATTCGGAGCCTTCTGCTACACCGCCATGACCTTCGGCCTCAAGAACGCCGGGGCAACCTACCAGCGGTGCATGCAAGAATGCCTCGCGAGCCAAATCGGCCGCAACATCCACGTCTACATCGACGACGTGGTCGTGAAATCCGCTCGCCAAGGAGACCTACTCGCCGACCTGGCAGAAACCTTCGCCAATCTGCAAAGGTACAAGATAAAGCTCAACCCAGGCAAGTGCACCTTCGGTGTACCCGCCGGACAACTACTGGGGTACGTCGTCTCCAAACGAGGGATCGAGGCGAACCCAACAAAGATCGACACGATCGCCCGGCTCGGCAAACCCGAGTGCCTGCGTGACGTCCAGAAGCTGGCCGGGCGAGTAGCGGCTCTCAGTCGCTTCATCCCCCGCCTGGGCGAAAAGGCGATGCCCCTATACCGCCTGATGCGCAAGAACCCCACCTTCCAGTGGGACAAGGAGGCGGACAACACGCTCCGCGACCTCAAAAAAGTGCTGCTCGTCGCACCACTACTCGCTGCCCCCGCCGACAAAGAACCTATGCTGGTTTACGTCGCGGCGTCCGAGCGCGTCGTCAGCGCTGTGATGGTCGTCGAACGACCAGAGGAAGGAAAGGAGCGCCCGGTTCAGCGGCCGGTGTACTACATCAGCGAGGTCCTCACCGAGTCGCGCCAGCGGTACCCACAGTACCAAAAGCTAGTATACGCGGTCTTCAGGGCTCAGCGGCGCCCGCCGCACTACTTCCAGGAACACCCGGTCACGGTCGTCTCCTCAGCGCCACTGCAAGACATCATCCGCAACCACGAGGCGACCGGACGGGTCGCCAAGTGGGCCGTCGAGATCGGCGTCCACAACATTAAATACGAGCCACGAAGGGCGATTAAGTCGCAGGCACTGGCAGACTTCATCGCCGACTGGGAGGAGGCCCAGCAGCCAGAGAAGCTGCCATACCTCCATTACTGGAGCCTGCACTTCGACGGATCCAAGAACGCGGACGGTGCAGGAGCGGGGATAGTGTTGACTTCACCAAAGGGCGACAAGCTCCGCTACATCCTCCGCCTCGATTTCACGCCCTGCACCAACAACATGGCTGAATACGAGGCCCTACTCCACGGCATGCGAGCCGCCAAGGAGATGAACGTCAATCGCCTTCGATGCTACGGAGATTCCGACCTCGTCGCGGGGCAAGTCGCCGGCACCTGCGACGCCATCTCCCCTACCATGGCGGCGTACCGCCAAGAGGTGGACAAGTTGGGCGGCCACTTCACCGGCTACTCTGTCGAGTGGATCGACAGGAGAAAAAACGAGGAGGCCGACGCCCTCTCTCGCATCGGGTCGGCTCGACTCGCACCACCCGCCGGCGTGTTCCTCGACACAATCTCCAAACCATCAGTCTCTCCCCCGAGGGAGATCGACATCGGAGTCCCACTCCAACCAGAGGCAGCCTTGGTCGCACTCATCACCGAGCCAGACGACTGGACCAAGCCCTACATCGCCTACCTGGAAACCGGCACCCTGCCAGCAGACGAGACAAACGCTCGAATGATCGCTCGCCGATGCAAGTCCTACACCATCATTGACGGCGAGCTACACAAGCGCAGCGTCACCGGCGTGTTCCAACGTTGCGTCCAACCGGCTGAAGGACGCAAAATCCTCCACGACATCCACTCAGGCGACTGCGGCCACCACGCCGCCGCTCGCTCCCTGGTCGCCAAGGCTATGCGTCACGGCTTCTACTGGCCCACCGCACACGCCGACGCTGTCGACATCGTCCAGCGATGCGCCGGGTGCCAGAAGTACGCCAACCAGACGCGCGTACCGAGCTCGGCGCTCAAAACGATCCCCATCACTTGGCCATTCGCCGTATGGGGCATGGACATGGTAGGCCCCTTCAAGAAAGCCCCCTCCGGCTACACCCACCTTCTAGTCGCCGTCGACAAATTCACCAAGTGGGTGGAGGCCAAGCCAGTCCGGAAATGCGACGGGAAGACCGCCACTAAATTCCTACGCGAGCTCATATATCGCTACGGGTTCCCAAACAGTATCATCACGGACAACGGCACAAACTTCGCCAAGGGAGCAATGGCCGAATTTTGCGAAGAGCACCACATCCGGCTCGATCTCGCGTCAGTCGCCCACCCGGAATCCAATGGCCAGGCGGAACGAGCCAACCAAAGCATCCTCCACGGCCTGAAGCCGCGACTCCAAGTACCACTCGAGCGCACCGCTGGATGCTGGGTCGAAGAGCTGCCCTCCGTCATCTGGGGAATCCGCACCTCGGTTAACAGATCGACGGGATTCACTCCCTTCTTCATGGTCTACGGCGCCGAAGCAGTCATGCCCACCGACCTCGAACACGACTCGCCGCGGGTCGTCCACTATACGGAGGCCGCAAACGAGTTGGCCCGCCAAGATGGGCTCGACCAGCTCGACGAAGCACGCGAGCTCGCTCGATCGCGCACCGCCATTTACCAGCAAGGACTCCGCCGCTACCACAGCCGACGGGTGAAGACCCGCACCTTCCAGGAAGGCGACCTGGTGTTACGCCTCATCCAGGACAGGAAGGGCATGCACAAGCTCTCCCCTCCGTGGGAAGGCCCGTTCGCTATCGGGCGCGTACTCGGCAACGGCGCCTACTACCTCATCGACGTTCGCGGGGACGGCGAGCTCGACGTCAAGCGACCATGGAATGTAAACCTCCTCCGGAAGTTCTACTCCTAGAACCCCACACATGTACTCTCCAGTCGCTATGAAATAAAAGAAACGGTTACCGCAAATTGCGCCTACTCTCCATGACTTGTGCCACTCGCACTCGTAATAACAGCGGTACGCTAAAATGCAGAAGTCAACCTTTGGTACAGCGATCGGCACGGCTAAGTAGTGCGGTGTAAGAGCACTGAATCACTTCAGGTCTTGCATCGTCCACGAAAAACGCCAACCCGGAGCCCCATTGGAGTCGCCTAGCTCGACTGGTTTTACGAACCAAGACAACTGCCCTCGCTTCTCACAGCGACCTTGGTCCCCCGCATCCTCGACATAGCGACTCGAACGGCTAAGTACCACGCTCGGGGACTGAATACCAGTTCGTCGCGACCGGTCAGGGAAAACGCCAAGTAAGAGAGCATGTCCAGGACTCGCCACGCGACTGACCCCACGGGCCAGGCAGGAGTGACGCGCTCACACCAACGCGCTAAGTCCTCAACCACCCTCGAGTCGCGCCTAGAACTACCAAGTACCACGCTCGGGGACTCGGCTACCCGACCCCGTTCGCGTACGAGAAAACGGTAAAGTACAGAGCACTCAAGGGAGTCGCCTTGCGACTGGCTCTCCGAGCTCGGGCGAGTCGACTAAACTAACAAAACACATGATAACAACAAACATCATATACAAGGTGAACCCCACAAAAGGGCGGACGCGCTCGGGGACTCATCCAAAATCAATCCAAAGCACACAAACAAATAGCAAAATAAACACGGCGCCCCATTCAATCGCATATTGCATTGTCTTATATTACAAAATATGCCCGCATGGCAGAACTGCTGCTAACACATCAAGGCAAACTACCCTATTCTGCAGGCTTCGACGACGACTCGCCAGAATCCCGGCGCCTACGGATGAACGCGGTGTACGGGTTTGACGGATACGTCGTCAGTTCACCCGCCATCGCCGCGCGAAAAGGCTGCTCGACCTTGAAGTCACGATGCGGCGGCTCGGGGTCGTTCGGCGCGACGACCGTTTCCTGGTAGGGAAGGAGGTCGCCCATCGCCCAGACACGCTCCGAGTACGCGGCGGCACGCTCCTGCAACTTGAGAACCTCGGACAGATCCACCGCGCCAGTCGACGAGGGATACCCACTCGTCACATCGTCGAGGTCGAAATCCTCGGGGAAGTGGGCGAGTCCAAGGCTCAGTGCTGTCGACGCTCCACGCCGAAACGCCGACCGCGTCATGAACTCAACGACCACGGGCGCCTTCTCCAAATATTCCCACACCTCAACGAGGTCGCTGGGAATAACCTCCGTGGGCGACATTTCTTGAAGATAGGCGCGGATGCACGTCGCCGACAGCGTAGCCGAGTCGACGAGCATGCTTACGCATTGCTTCGCGTCGAGCGAGCTCGCTTCTTCTTGGCTACCAATAACGCGACTTGCGAGAAGGAAACAATGATGAGCGCGACGGACACCACAAAAACCCCAACTAACGGAAAGGGAAGGTGCACTCACCAAGCAACGGGCGGGCGAGTCCCGTGATGAAGCACTGAAGCGACGTGTGGTCGTCCTGAAGTCCAGCAATAAGGACTTCCAACAGCTTGCGATCCTCCTCCGCGGCTGCAATGGCGGCCTTAGCTCGCCCGTTCGCCGAGCTCGCTTCTTCCCTCGCCTCCCGCAGCTCGCGCTCGAGGTCGGCGACCCGCTGTTCAGCAGCGCCCAGAGCAGATCGCGCCGCCTCCAACTCACCAGGCGGGACAAGCTCCTGGCGAGCTTCCTCTGCCTTCGCAGCAACAGCCTGGAGCTCCTTGTTCGCTTCCTGGATGGTGGTCAGCTCCTTCTCAGCATGCTGTTGCGCGGCCAATCGGTCCGCCGACTCGAGCTGCAGACCCTGCATATCATCAAAAAAGTTAGTAAAAACGAACCTCCTAAGTGCCCACCCGCTGAAATTCAGCGAGTGCGCACTCGGGGACTGGCGATCAAGAAATTCCCAAGTACCCACCCCGCTAAAATTTAGCGCGTGCGCACTCGGGGACTGAATACGAAAATAAAAGACGAGAAAATAATAAGAATCACGCCGCTGCAAAGCACCGACCTGATCCTCGGGGACTGGATATACCTGGATGGCCGCGCCAAGCATGCCATGAAGTTGCATCGCGTCCACGGACGCGAGTAACGCTGGCGTGTGCCCACGACGCTGGTCGACTTCAGCATCGGCGGTCCCTGGAGCGAGGCTCGGGGATGCAGCCCCGCTCGCCGCGGCCGCCTTGGTCACGAAGCGAGGGAAGGTGGCGATAGAGGCACCCGCTCCAAAGGAAGTCGCCTCCGCCGTTCCAGGCAAGGAAATGCCCTCCTTCGTAGACGCGGCTGCCTCCACCGCGGGGCCGGCCGGCGCGACCGCCGTGTCGTCAGAGACAGTGACGATGTCGTCGCCCTTGGCCTTCTTACTGCCATCCGCCGAGGCAACGACCTCGTCCGCTTTCCTCTTACGGGAAGGATCCTCCTCGCTAGCGGTGGAGGGTACCTGGGCCACGGTCGGGTGGCCCATCCTTTTCACTCCGGTCCTGCACATCAGTCGAATCAGTAAAGACAATCGAAATAGCTATGGAAAATAGGGAAGGCCGAATGCACTCACTTGGCAACTGGGATGAAACGTAGCCCTGTGCGGAGGCCGGCCGGTTTTTCCAGCTCGGGGCCCAGTTGGCGACTGAGCCCTAGTTCCAGGACGTCGCGTGCCCAAGACACGGACGGATTCTTCGTCCTCGAGGCTGCGGCTGGCGCCTCTGGGATACCTTCGGCAGGGGCTTCCTCGCGAACTGGAGCCGCTACGGCCGGAGCCTCCTTGCGGGTCGAAGCCGCCCCAATCGGAACCTCCTTGCGAGGCGAAGTCGCCGCGGCTGGAGCCTTCCCTAGCCCTGAGACTGGCGCGAATGGCGGGGGCATCGAGGCCAGCGGCACTTCCATAGTCGGCGCATCTATCGCGGTTGTCGCTGGGGCCGCGCCGTCATCGGCCGAGCTGTGAGCATTAGAGCTGCTCGTCGAGTGCGGCGGCGAGGCCATCCTCGGCGGCTTCGTTTTCCTCTTCGGGGGGGCCTCGCCTCCTTTTCCCTCTTCTTCTTCTTCGAAGGAGTGGCCTGGCGGCGCGAGGTGGTTTCTGGGAGCTCGTCGTCGTCATCATGACGCTCGAGGCTCCTGCTCGCTTCGATTTCGCGCTGACGTTGCCCGCGGGTCTTTCGGACCAGCGGGGCGATTTCCTCTTCGGACTCGTCCTCGTCGTCCTCGTTGCCCTTCGCGGGTGGCGATTCGCTTGTATCCTGGGCGGATGGCCCCGGGCTCTCGTCATCGGAAGGTGGGAGCCACCCTTCCACCACTTGGAACAGCTGCGATAAATACGAAACAGAGTCAGAATTACCGCGACTGCATACGCTGCGACTGCGAACAAGGTAAAGAAATTACCGTCGGAGCCGGACGCTTCGCGGTGTAGGGGGCGACCCCGGCCTGTGCATCCACGTACACCGACTGGGTGATCTTCTTCAACGCTGGGAGATAGTCCTCCAGCTTCCACTCGTCGAGGCAGGCTTTCGTCGAGTCTCCCCGGCCCGTGTACTGATACATGTAGTGGTCGCGTTGGGCGAGCGGAACGAGCCGTCGCCCAAGCCAGCAATTGTACAGGTTTATCGTCTGAAGGCCCTTCTTCTTTAGGCCACGGATGGCCTGGAGCATCCCGTCGACGACCATCCGCTGGTCGTCGGGGAGCTTGCCGACCTGGAGATGGCGCGGCTCGGAACGATTGGCCGAGTACCGCGGGATCGCCGCCTCGTCCTCCGGGGTCGCCTCGGTCACGTAGAACCATGACTTCTTCCAGTCGCTCGCCGCTTTGGCGGGTAGCATCAGATCGAAGAAAGAAGCTTTGGACTTGAGCTGGAACGTCAGGCCGCCTGCGGCTAGCATTGGGCCGCCTGCCTCCTCGCGGCTGATCCGTCCGTGGAACAGATCTTGCCACAAGGGAAAGTAGGGCCGGCAGCCCAAGTAGCACTCGCAGAACGCCACGAAGATGGCGAGCTGCTCGATGCTGTGGGGACCCAGATCTGAAGGCTGGATCCCGTAGTAGGCGCAAAAACGCCGGAAGAACAAAGATGTGGGAAACCCTAGCCCCCGCTCGAGATGACTGGTGAAACAGACGAATTCCCTCTCTCGCGGGTTTGGGGTCGTTTCTCCGGCTGCGGGGATACGCCAACAGCCGGCTCGCAGGATTCCAGCCTCCTCGAAGGAGGCCAGCTGCGCCCTCGTGCACTTGGATCTGCCCCATGGTTCGGTGAGAAGGGCCATAGCCTAGGGGTTGGTTGGAGATCGGAGGATTTCGGGTCGATTGGGTCAAGAAGCAAAGGAAAGAGAATGCGCGCACTCGGAAGAAGTGGTGGGCAGTTGGCTCTACGATTGCCTGCCATTCCTCTTATATAGCGAGAGTTACCCGCCAAATCAGGGGGCCGTTACCGCGCGATGATTACGCCGAAAGTTACCGTTGAGTTGCCCTAACGGCTAGTTTGACCACGCCTGACGGTCCAACTCCAGCCACTCGGCTCGCCAGGTCACTCGCTGCCACCGCGTTCGACAGCTCGGCTCGCCCAAGACGCGACTCGGTTCACCGGATTTTCTTCTTCATACAAGAGCCCGTCGATGATTCGATTGGATGCCTACTTTGGAGCCGTATACTCCGACTGCCAGCAGCCACTTACGCCTAATCGACGACGGCCTCGGGGACTACTGATGGGGATACGCCTACTGGGGTATACTCAGCAGGACGTTTCCGACTGGCCCGAGGGCTGGCGAGTGGGCCTGCAGAACGGCGAGTGGATCAAGGCCCATCAAGGTACCAAGCGACTGGAAGCTGAAGGCCCAGGCGAGTAGATAGGCCCAGTCGGACTAGGTTAAACGATTACCGAAGCTGTAACCGAATCGGTTGAGATATGTAAACCCTAGGGAAGGTGATCCTATATAAACCTCCCTATGGGGTGAGTAGAGACATGTTCCCTCATACACCCAAGCGACTCGCCGCCTAGCCGCCGAGATCGCCCATTGTAAACAACTCCATAATACAATCTAGCAGGAGTAGGTCTTTACCCTCCGGGGGGCCGAACCTGGGTAAAACCCTGTGTCTTTGCCCTCATCTCGCACCGCAGATGGCTGGCCGCCCTTGCCCCTCGTTCTACTACTCGCTGCCGATTGCAGCATCTGCCGTGACCATTTCCATGACAGAGTGATTCAGTCATGCTCCTGCCTACACCTGTAATACTCGCCACTGTAGTCGTCGTACTCGCCGCCGCCGTCATCGCTGTCATCGTCGGGGTCGCCGTAATTGAACCTCTGGAGAGTACGCGTGGGCTGGACTTGAGGGTAGCGCGTGGGCTGTACATGAGGGTAGCGCAGACGGGGGTTAGAGTCGGCGGCAGTGTCATAGGCCATGACGCTCTGGAGAGTCCGACCGCGCCACCATGGCCGACGGCCAGCCTCATTGAAGTTAGGAGGAGGTGGGCCGTCCTCCTCGTGCCTGGCGAGCGCCCTCTCATGCTGATCCACGAAGAAGGCTTCCCAAGTAGGGAAATAGTCGGGATGCCATCTGGGATTCCTCCGCTGCTCCGGCGTGAGCTCGAAGTAGTAGTGGTTCGTGATGGCCATCCGGCGCGCCACACCTAGAGGGACAGGAGGAACTGGCACGCCTCCGACGCTCAGCATCCAGCCGACGGGGACACAGTAGCCCGGCGGGCAGGGGTAGTTCGAGGCGCAAAGCGCCTCCGCCTCCCTGGGGGTTAGTGCTACGGTGGAAGCCATGGGAAAGAGTGATGAGGTTGCAGATATGAGTCTAGAGATGTGCAATGACAATGGAGGCCAACCCCCTACATATATATATATAGTGAACTAGCGGGAAGAACCGGAGGGAAGAACTGGCGGGAAGAAAAATGGCGGGAAGAAAAATGGCGGGATGAACCTTTAGTCCCGGTTGGAGACACCAACCGGGACTAAAGATGAACCTTTAGTCCCGGTTAGAGACACCAACCGGGACAAAACACGAGTCAACACTAATAATAGGGGTGAGTGCATGTCGACATTATGTCGTGCGGCGTGTACCTTGTCCCGGATTGTGCCACCAACCGGGACTAAAGATGAACCTTTAGTCCCGGTTGGTGACACCAACCGGGACTAAAGATGAGTCAATACTAATAGGGGTGAGTGTCGAAATTATGTCGTGAGTGTCGACATTATGCCGAGCTGCTTGTACTATAAATAGGCATCCTTGTGAGTCCAGTCCTCCAGCCAGTTTGAGGCATCTCCAAGATGGTTTTCGAGAGGAGGGACACCACTGCGGCCAGTTTCAGGGATATGCCGACGGAGCCCAGTCCTCCGGCATCTCCTTGAAACTGGTCATAGAGGCACTCCCTAATATGTAAAATTAGTTAGCTCCGAGGCGTAATGATCTAGTTAGAGAAGTTACAAGCTGCAAGATGGTTTTCGAGAGCAGGGACACCACTGCGGCCAGTTTCAGGGAGATGCCGACGGATCCCAGTCCTCCGGCATCTCCTAGAAACTGGTCATAGAGGCACTCCCTAATATGTGAAATTAGTTAGCTCCGAGGCGTATTGTTCGGATTTTTTTGAATTTATTATGCCTGTTTTGAATTATCTGAATTTCTAACTATGGTCGAAAAGGTTTGAGATGTACCGGTTGGGAGACAGTACATGTAAGGTGGTCTAGTATTTTAGGAAAATGGGACGATAGCATTCTGAAACGGCATTTTGGTGGTTACTTCACAAAAAGACCCGTTTTTTGCGCTCGGAAAATGGAAAAGGTCTTTTCCGTGCGACAAAAAGGAAAACTTCCTCCTGCAACATTGTTCTCCATACCAATGTCCACACACATGCATAATATGGGCACAAGATCACAAACTATGCCGTGATCCAGCACATAACATCGGTCATTTGGACCGAAAGCAATGAAACCTCGAACATGATAGGTCATTTTGTGAAGGTTTTTTCGAAACATGATCAATATACCAAGTCTGGTATTTTTCCTTTCAACTATGTAACAAAATATGACACCACGCGAAGGATTTTCATTGTTCGGATTTTTTTTGAATTTATTATGCCCGTTTTGAATTATCTGAATTTCTAACTATGGTCGAACCGGTGTGCATAAAGATAAGGGACGAGCATCGTTAGAACTTGCATTGGACCTCTGAAGAAACCACATATTGCGAGTCTAAAAATGATTTTTTCAAAAAATCACGGGCGATAGATCATGTACCTGTAGTACAAACCGGACCCACTTCCTGCCGATTCGGCAGACATTTGTCCTTTTTACCCGGGATGGACGAAAAGGTTTGAGATGTACCGGTTGGGAGATAGTACATGTAAGGTGGTCTAGTATTTTAGGAAAATGGAACGGTAGCATTCTGAAACGGCATTTTGGTGGTTACTTCACAAAAAGACCCGTTTTTTGCGCTCGGAAAATGGAAAAGGTCTTTTCCGTGCGACAAAAAGGAAAACTTCCTCCTGCAACATTGTTCTCCATACCAATGTCCACACACATGCATAATATGGGCACAACATCACAAACTATGCCGTGATCCAGCACATAACATCGGTCATTTGGACCGAAAGCCATGAAACCTCGAACATGATAGGTCATTTTGTGAAGGTTTTTTCGAAACATGATCAATATACCAAGTCTGGTATTTTTCCTTTCAACTATGTAACAAAATATGACACCACGCGAAGGATTTTCATTGTTCGGATTTTTTTTGAATTTATTATGCCCGTTTTGAATTATCTGAATTTCTAACTATGGTCGAACCGGTGTGCATGAAGATAGGGGACGAGCATCGTTAGAACTTGCATTGGACCTCTGAAGAAACCACATATTGCGAGTCTAAAAATGATTTTTTCAAAAAATCACGGGCGATAGATCATGTACCTGTAGTACAAACCGGACCCACTTCCTGCCGATTCGTTAGACATTTGTCCTTTTTACCCGGGATGGACGAAAAGGTTTGAGATGTACCGGTTGGGAGATAGTACATGTAAGGTGGTCTAGTATTTTAGGAAAATGGGACGGTAGCATTCTGAAACGGCATTTTGGTGGTTACTTCACAAAAAGACCCGTTTTTTGCGCTCGGAAAATGGAAAAGGTCTTTTCCGTGCGACAAAAAGGAAAACTTCCTCCTGCAACATTGTCCTCCATACCAATGTCCACACACATGCATAATATGGGCACAACATCACAAACTATGCCGTGATCCAGCACATAACATCGGTCATTTGGACCGAAAGTCATGAAACCTCGAACATGATAGGTCATTTTGTGAAGGTTTTTTCGAAACATGATCAATATACCAAGTCTGGTATTTTTCCTTTCAACTATGTAATAAAATATGACACCACGCGAAGGATTTTCATTGTTCAGATTTTTTTTAAATTTATTATGCCCGTTTTGAATTATCTGAATTTCTAACTATGGTCGAACCGGTGTGCATGAAGATAGGGGACGAGCATCGTTAGAACTTGCACTGGACCTCTGAAGAAACCACATATTGCGAGTCTAAAAATGATTTTTTCAAAAAATCACGGGCGATAGATCATATACCTGTAGTACAAACCGGACCCACTTCCTGCCGATTCTGCAGACATTTGTCCTTTTTACCCGGGATGGACGAAAAAGTTTGAGATGTACCGGTTGGGAGATAGTACATGTAAGGTGGTCTAGTATTTTAGGAAAATGGGACGGTAGCATTCTGAAACGGCATTTTGGTGGTTACTTCACAAAAAGACCCGTTTTTTGCGCTCGGAAAATGGAAAAGGTCTTTTCCGTGCGACAAAAAGGAAAACTTCCTCCTGCAATATTGTTCTCCATAGCAATGTCCACACACATGCATAATATGGGCACAACATCACAAACTATGCCGTGATCCAGCACATAACATCGGTCATTTGGACCGAAAGCCATGAAACCTCGAACATGATAGGTCATTTTGTGAAAGTTTTTTCGAAACATAATCAATATACCAAGTCTGGTATTTTTCCTTTCAACTATGTAACAAAATATGACACCACGCGAAGGATTTTCATTGTTCGGATTTTTTTTGAATTTATTATACCCGTTTTGAATTATCTGAATTTCTAACTATGGTCGAACCGGTGTGCATGAAGATAGGGGACGGGCATCGTTAGAACTTGCATTGGACCTCTGAAGAAACCACATATTGCGAGTCTAAAAATGATTTTTTCAAAAAATCACGGGCGATAGATCATGTACCTGTAGTACAAACCGGATCCACTTCCTGCCGATTCGGCAGACATTTGTCCTTTTTACCCGGGATGGACGAAAAGGTTTGAGATGTACCGGTTGGGAGATAGTACATGTAAGGGTTCATCTTTAGTGCCGGTTGGATAAACCAACCGCGACTGAAGGGATTGCGTCAGAGTGGGGTGAGTGTCGACATTATGTTGTGCGGCTTGTACCTTGTCCCGGATGGTGTCACCAACCGGGACTAAAGATGAACCTTTAGTCCCGGTTGGTGACACCAACCGGGACTAAAGATGAGTCAATACTAATAATAGGGGTGAGTGTCGACATTATGTCGTGACTGTCGACATTATGCCGAGCTGCTTGTACTATAAATAGGCATCCTTGTGAGTCCAGTCACCAGGACACCACTGCGGTCAAGCAAAAAATAATAGGGAGATGACCATTTATATATATAGTACATCAATGACACATGAAACTATAGTTGCCGACCTCGACCGAGACGGAAAGAGCAACAAGAAAGCTTATTTTGAGCTCTCGGGCATTTCACCGAACACCTCTAGTGCATATGAAAAAAACACAAACTAGCACTCTTTACACCCTCTTGCTAGGCTCCAAAATGTGAAAGAATGGAAGAGTGGGGTGTGTGTGGGCTGGGGTGGTGTCTTATATAGCCCCCCTTTAACACCGGTGTTAAAGGGGGGGGGGGCTTTCGCGGGTCAAATGACCAATGTTATGACCAATGTTAATACAAAATATGCGGCATTAAAATATGATTTGATCTAATAAAAATCATTTTTAGATGCTTAATATTTCTTATGTTCAAAGTTTTAGGATTTAACAATTTATTTTTGTTTGAATTGAATAATCAAAATTTATATGTAAGTGCTTTAATTATTTTGAAAATTTTCATGTAAAGTAAATATAAAATGATTTACATGAATGGATAGAAATTATTTTTATGAAAATTATGATATATTATTCATATTTTTCTGAGTTGAAATGAAAAAGATATGAATTTTCTAAATTCATATCATATTTTTTGAATTAAAAATGCCCCTTTAATGCATGAAATAAATGCCCCACCTTTAACACCGGTTCCAGACAGGAACCGGTGTTAAAGGGTGGGGCATTTATTTCGTTTCTCGCGCGCACCACCCAGCCCCCCTTTAACACCGGTTCCAGCCACGAACCGGTGTTAAAGGGGGGCTCCTTTAATGCCGCAGGGGCCACGCTGGTACGGCCCCCCCTTTAACACCGGTTCGTAGAAGAACCGGTGTTAAAGCCCCTTTTCGGGATCAACAAAAGACCTCGTTTCCACTAGTGGGACCTAAGATATCACGGCCACCACCGCCCCCACCTCACACCCAGTCGCAGCCGCAACGGGCAGAACCGTGTCGTGCCGAGGCTCATGCAACCATCAGGACGCCGCCCATGGGAAGCTCGTTCATCAACCAATCGTCCACCATGGCCACGAGCCCACGACCCACTCGTGCCCAGATCGGGCCGCCACCCCACTGGACACAGCCGCCACAAGGGGCGGCCACTCCACCGCTATCACACTTGGACGCCGCCGTCCTGGAAGGTCACCTCCTACCTCATGCGGGACTGAGGAAAAGGAGGCGACTGAACGAGACTGACGAAAAAGAGACGAGGAACGAAAAGAAAATGAAGATTAGACAAAATGAAAATCTTACTTATGGCCAATTGTAAAATCATCTAAGTGATGATTAGACAGTACTCTCCCTATATTATAGATTACTAGCAAATGTACCCGTGCGTTACTACGGATGACAGAAAATACCAATACACACTATATCCAACTTTAATAGCAGCGGCGAGCTAAATGTCATAAACAAATCTCGAGCTCTTTATTACCAAAGTGTATAACTGAAGCAATTGTAACTAATTAATTTGCACCACAAATTGCACTGTTAACAAAAATTGCAGCACATATTGAATAGCCCGCCACAACTGCTTCCAAACTGAATTTGAAGAACAAATTAGACGTTCGTATCTAGGTACAATTATGGTATCTTATCTACTCATTTATCCTTGTTTTTTCTTTCTTGCCCAACAGGCTCCATCTCTGATTTGATCGGCGAGAACACCATTTCCACATCCTTCCATATATATGGCACGTAAACTACTCCCAGATGCCATTAAATAGATGGTATTTACTCACCTTTAAACTGCTATACTACCATTTGATTGACATAAGTACATGGTAGCCTGCAAACTGCACTGTCGAATCAAGCAGCCGGTGGGCTTCAAGAAAAAAGGTTGGACGTGTGTTGCTAACTACGCAAAACAAATCTTCCAAAAAATGCACACAAACAAATATGGAACTGCACCTGCAATTCGTTTTGCCTCGCTTAGAGATCGATCTCTTGCTTCTACCACGACCGTCGTGAACGCCAGCCCGTGCAGGTAGCTCAACTTCTTGCGAACCTGCAGCAGGACCGCGACCGCTCCGTTGTTCTGCTGGCCGAGCTGCTCGCCGTTGTCTACGGCTGCTCACATGCCTACGTCGACTTGACGCCGCCGGCCAAGCTGCTCGCTGTTGACGACCGCCCGTACACGTACCAATAGAATTGGACACCACAGGTCGACGGCGCCGCCACACAGGACACATACCGACTTACCGGAACAGTTTTTTTCGCCTTACCGGTGGCGTTTATTGTAATATGTGGTTTGGTGGGCGGACAAAACCGTCCAAAAAAATATTGAACTGGGAGAAATACTTCATACTTTATTATTAGGTATAAATAAATATAGACATAGATAGGTGCTCGTGTTTTTTATTAAGTTGCTCAAAGACTACACAATTTGATATGGATAACGCTCTGTTTGGATGCACAAAATTGAATTAAGGAAATGAATTAGGTCGGAATTCCAAATCCGATGTGGAAAGGAAATAGCCGTCAATTCGAATTATGTTGTTTGGGTGGCTTGGAATTTGCTGTTGAAATCAGGTGGTGCTATCCAATTCCAATTCCTGTTTGGATGTATAAACCATGAAATTAGAATTTTTTTTGCTTTTAGCTAATATACACTTGTGTAAATGTTACATATATTATTTTCCACATATAATAACACTAAAATAAACTGAAGAATAAAATTTTATATTTTACTATCTGATCCAGGCGTCACGTAAGAAAATCGCCCCAACCATCCAGGGTACCAATCATCTATCTCATTCAGTGAAACACATACTACAGAAAGCTCCGGTCTATCAGAGTAGTACATTTAATCATCTATAGTAGCAGTACAACAACATATTTCCCTAAAAAAAGCATTACAGCAACATATCTTTTTTTACATGAACAACATATCATATTGGTTGCCTTGGCATCATCGATCGGCTTATCGTCTTGCGTTAGCGGCAGCGCCGGCCCGCTGTACGACCACACGGAAGCGTCTGCAGAGCGCTGCACCATGAATAAATAAATAGGCTTTCCACTTTCTCGAGAGGAACGAAGTTTGCAAAACAAGAGAACAGCCCCTGATGCAAAGGGAAGAAAAAGAAATGGTGGATTCTATGGAAGAAGATGTCCATAATTCTGTTGACCCTCCCGCCTCACTGCATGAATTCACCCGCTCTGCCCTGTTCTCGTTCTGTTTGGAAATAATGCAATTCTGCAATCGCCCAATGGGGATCCTTGCTAGATGCCAAGCACGCCACGGCCATGGCTTGCCACGCCTCCCTGCGCCATCACCCAGTGCGCCTCCATCCTGGAAGACGCAGTGGTGCTTGACTCTCCAGCTGTGCCTGACCCTCCCGTCGTCGGTCTGGTCGTGCCCACGGCTAGGGTTCGGCCCGGGGGGAGGAAGGCGGCCAGGGCGAGGGGAAGAATAGAGACGATATGGTTGGGAAGGAGGAGGCCAGAGGAAGAAGGAGGACATGGAAGGGAGGGCAGGGTCGGAGCATACCTGCGGCGCCGTCGCCGGGTGCTGTCTAGAGAACGTGCGCGAAGATGCCAGGTCGGGGAAGGAGGACTTATTTTCTGATCGAGCGTACTGCTTTGGGTAGGTGATTTCCCGATGATTTCCGAGCCCCGGAGGTCCGAATTGGTGCGGGCTGTTCTCCCATGCGTATATGCCCCGCGTGGAATTGGCCCCCGATTCCACGATCTAATTTCTAACCTATCCAAACACTGGAATTAGTGATCCCAATTTCAATTCCGTGATTCCAAGCCCAATTATGTGCAGCCAAACACAGTGTAAAAGTTATAAGCCTTCTTTTCGGAAAGAAAGAGAGTACAAGTAAATAATTTCTGCCATACAAACGCCAGGCTGCGGACTCAAGTAACACGCAAGCCTGCCCATATGAGAGATCAGAGTGCTTCCCGCCATGTTGTGCACAGACACCCAGTGTTGATCGCCTGGCTTGGCGTAGACGGCATGCAATTGCAATGGACATGGCCCATTATTCTTTTTCACGAAAAATAAAAGAGTGGGAGGGGAGGTCGAGTCGACGATGCTGACGAAGGCGCGGAACTCTGTGGGGTCGGAGAAGTAGAGCCTCAAGTCGTCGATGACGCGGCTGGATTTCAGTTCAGAGCCATCGTACGCCCGCACCAAGGTGATAGGTGGGAACTCCGTGAGCCCGCCGGTGAGCGGGTTGAGGAGGCGGACAGTGTCGGTGGACTGCTTGTCGCGCAGGACGAGGAGCCCGTCAATCACGCCCACGACGTGGTTGGTGGTGAGCGCGTGGAGCTCGACATGGGTACGGACGCCGGAGACGTGGCTGAGGCGGCAGCCCGACGCGGACGGCCGATCGCGTATCGGCGTCCAGCCGCGGGGGCGGAAGCGGATATCTAGGCTGCAGACGGAGCGCGGGTCTTGGGTGGACTCGCGCCAGGTCTTGCAAACGGCCCGCAGGCGGTTGTAGTGCGCCGCCGGCCATGGAGAATCTGCTGGGATCAGCAGACGGTCCGCGACGTCCCTGACGAGATCGGCCGTCAGGTTGGCCCAGTCCCTCCTGCCACAGAGGATTACCACAGTGAGCCGCGAGGCAAAGAAAAACTACAAGGGGGGGGGAGGACTCTGATGGCCGGACATTACCGTTCTTTCGCTCGCGGCGGTCGCTTCCTCGGGCGGACAGATTCGCTGCGAGGCGACAGCGGAAGATCGGCAAGTGCAAGTCCACAGCTGCGGCGGCGCGCTCGCGTCATCACGCCCTCAATCCCGGAAACCGATCGCTGCCGCCGGCGACCAGTGTGGCACGGCCTAGTCTCCGGGTCTGCGACCATGTCCTAATTTGGTTTTGAAGATGCGTTGAGCGAGGGGGATCTAGGTCATTGGATATTGAAACCCGAGCTTTTATTTGTTGGTTCCGGTAGTTCCCCTAACAAGACGTCCGATAATTCGGGAGATGCGATCGTGGGAGCAGATTTGGTTTTCAAACAGCACATAATCTTTTTCCCAACACATCTTTTCTTAAGGGAATTTTACCAACACATATTAGGCCTTGTTTGGATAATTGGTATATAACTCGTGTACAAACCAATTTTTTAGGGAAAGCTTAGCATGTAGTAGAGAGAAATAAATGTAAAATGTACTCCATCCGTAAATAAGTGATTCGGATGTATTTATATACTAAAACATGTCTAAATGCATATGAATCTAGATAAATTAAATAAATCACTTATTTTTGGACGGATGGAGTACAATGTTTGTCACCTCTAACAATTCATATAAGAATTAAATAAATTTAAAAGCAAATACATGTGGTATAATAAAGAAAATAGTCTTCTTTTATTTTTTTAAGAGACCATCTTCTTTTTCTTAGTTCTCTCTACTCTAACTGAGCAAAAAATCTTACATGGCAGTACATGCCCTAACACAACAAAACCTAAAGCTTTGGGAGAAATGGGTTTTCGGGATTTAGAGTTGTTTAGCCAAGGCATGCTGTACTGACTGATCAGGGTTTGACTCGTCAATGCTTATTGTTATAGACTTGGATTTAGAAGAAGGAGTGGACGCTAGAGAACGCGAAACGGCTAACAGATTCGTAACACGGTGACACGAGGTTTACCCAGGTTCATGCCCCGAGAGGAAAAACCCTACTCATGCTTTCTGTTCTTGATTGATGGTGATACCGAAGGTTATAAGGATGTGCAGATGAGATCTAGTGAGTTGTGTGTTAGGATTATGGATTGTCCTCCTTGCTACGCCTCCTGGCCTTTATATGGGGAAGCCAGGTCTCGGGATTTAGGTCGGTTACAAGTTCTAGCTGTTTTTGATTAATATAGACCGCAGCGGGACGGAGTCCTAGCTGTAGCTGTTTCCCTAAAAAAAACCTGAAACAGGTTCTCTAAAATCTGATGGCTAAACCTGGCTATCCAAACAACTATAATTACTCATCAATGACGCCTTCGGCTTGGAAAGTTCACGTGTAAATATCCCAAAGCTACACTTCTTTTTATAAAAATTGTCACAAAACGAAACATTTCAGATCACCATTCAACCATGTCATGTAACATAAAGCTGCAGTTTATAGCTAGGCGACATTTAAAAAATTACACGAAAACCTATCAAATGGCTACACTTTCAAAGACAAAAGTGCACTTCTGTGAAAACATATTGCAATTAATCGTTTTTAACTAACTAGGAACTGCATCAATCCTTTTATATTTTCCAAAAAAAAAAACTACGTATATCAAGAATTCTGGTGCAGCATCCAATTATGACGCCTCAAAAGAAAATATGGTTTTTGAGTGCCAAGCTGAATCACCCGGACATTGTAATGCTATATGCCTGTGCAATAGCTTAGACAATCTAGTCATATATTTGATTATGTTTGGAGTCATCATCTCACAGCACCCTGACTGCCGAGCAGTATGATCTTTCCTTTCAAGAAAACAACCTTCATTGAATAAACAGCAAAATCACATCTCAGATTATTGTCTGTAAACATATATTAGCAAGATGAGCTAAAAAGTTGATATAAAGAAGATAGAAAAGGTTTAAAGAACACATGCTGGCTTAAATGGATGCCAATGTATATGGATATCTAGAAAAATGATTTCAATAAAAGTCAACCATTAAAAGGATTCACATTCTAAAAGAGTAAGGCCTATAGGTGAGTGGCCAAATACTATGCCCGAGGTGTATTGCAGCAACCAAGCTGTTACACTTACAAATCAAATTGCATATTGCAAACTTTTAGCATTTGATAATAGTGATGATATGACTATGTACAACAACATCAAAGCCTTTTTCCCAACCAAGTTGGAGCAGGCTAGATATGACCATGGTTTAAAAAAAGCATATCAAAAGGCAAATGAAAGAACTTACCAGCCAGTCTAAAGTTGATCAGAAAACTATCCAGCTGCCAAAACAAATCAATGTTTAATAAGCTAGCTTGTACATATTTTTCCTTCAGCAATCACTACGATCATCTCAAAGTTTGGCCACCACATTATCTGCTTTCCTTTTGGCATATTCATGAATTACTGTAGTTGTGCTCTCTCTATGGCGCAAATAAAATTCTGCAAGCAATATTCTATTTTCTTCGGGTGAGAGATCACTATGCTGACCCTGCAATTAAAACTGGAAATAAGATGTTGCACGTTTATAAAGCTACCAAGTAGCTTTGTAGGCATCAATGCCCTCATTTAAAGGTAAATTAAGCAGCATGGACAGAGAAAATAAATGCATGAAATCACGAATTCAGGTTTCTGTATCTTTCAAAGCACAAAGATAGTTCAGATAATCTTTTAAGTTTGTTAGCGAGCTGAAACTAAGTAATGCTGGAGGCAACTCAACTACGGTGATCCATTAACAATTGATTGCTTGGATTGACAAGGTTATTACTCCCTCCGGTCCATGTTAATGGCCTCAACTTTACCTAGATTTGTATGTATCTAGTTAAGTATTTAGATTAGATGCATTCCTAAGTTTCAAAAGAAAAAGACTAGATGCATTTGTATCTAGACAAAGTTGAGGCCATTAATATGGACCAGAGGGAGTACAAATTTGTAGGTCAGACCATAAGTACAAAATGAACTTGGTTGTTATGTTTTGTGCTAATAAAATTAAGTAGCAACACTTGAGGCTTGCACGCTCTAGCTAGGGGCAAGTGGCTTACTCAGAAGTCCACTAAGAAGCCAGCTTATTTAGTATTTAATCTATAAACCCATTGCTGGTATACAACATGAGACGCATAAACCATCTAGGGCATGCTTGACTCAAAGGATTTTAAAAGTACAGGAATAGGAAAGCCACAGGAATGGTATGTCATGACATGTGAAATCCTACAGGAACGAAAAACGCAGGAATTAGCTGCAGAAGTCGTTTGATTGCATCACAGGAAAAACGCAGGAAATTTGTATATAGATTGACTACATGGCATAGTTGTCATAGACACATAGGAAATTTTGCAAGAAGTCTAACCTCTTGTTAGAAATCCTATGGGATTGTACTATAGGAAAGGAATCCATAGGAATTTTGAAGGATTCAATCCTTCGAATCAAATGGCATCTATAGGAAAAAATCCTATAGGTAAGAATCCTACAAAATTTCTTTGTAAATCCTTTGAATCAAACATGCCCCTAGTGGATCTGATAAACTCTAGAGACTGCTCTTACAGCCTACGACACCTCCATTTATCCTAAATGAGTGAATCAAATTTAGGACTACAAGTAAAGAAAAACTAACTGTATGGCCCTAGATTAAGTTAATGGTGGTGACAGAAATAAGCTTAAGATAAGTAAAACATTTCTTCATTGGCAAATGGCCATCAATGGAAAAAGTGGGAAACCAGATTAGGAGCTCACAGTTGCTTTCTTGTCAGAAGGTGACTAAAATTCTTAAGAAACGCTATTATAGGATGGCAGGTAGAGTTTTAATGTTTGGGCGTATCAAGTTTTCTATGGAGATGAAAAGACACCACAATGGAAAAAAAAAGTATACTTACAAGGCGGGAAACTCTATCACAAACAGCATGGTGCATAAGGATTCCAGCTGCAACAGATACGTTAAAAGAATCCACCATGCCTTTCATTGGAACACAACAGTGCAAGTCTGACAACTTGAGAGCGGCATCGCTAATACCCCTGTCACAGAAGAATCATTTAATATGAAACCTTAACAGGAGAATGAAACATTACTGTACCAATAGCATTGCAAATGTAGTATACTGAAAAACTATGCCCAAACTCATGCGTAAAGTTTTCAAAGCATGAACCCACGGTGTTCTTTACATGATAACAGCAATGGATATTTTCAAAATTACAACTAGTCTATTCGCCAAGGAGCATGTGCAAATCCTCTTGCAAGAGGAAAGCATTCAGTTCCCTCACCGCAAAGCCGTAAGTAGAACTAAGGTTACAAACATTTCTTGCATTAGTAAAACAAACACCATAAAGATACAAGAGAGCAAGTTGAAAGCAGGAACAGGAAACTGACTGCTCCATTTAAATAGTTGACTTATTACAGCATAATTATGACAAAAGATACATAGCTGGCAAGAAGGAAGGGAACATACATAGTCTCATTGCCCACAATAATAGCCGTCGGATGAGACCAATCCATATCATACACAGAAACCTACAAATACATCCAGAATATAATTATTTCCTCAAATGTGATAATTATTTAGAGCGTGATAATATAGGTTTTGATGAGAACTGCTATCCTTATAAATCATACAACAAAGAAATAAGCAAAACGTATCAAGAACATGGACAATAGGAAGTGAGTCTAGTTCACTTGGCTGGGGGAGCAGATGCATGACCCTGCCAACAAAGAACATGGACAATATAATGTCAAAAAAAAATCTCAGAAACCTATTTAAGGAAGAAGTCACTAATGCCTTCTAGAATGCTCAACTGAGAGTTGATACACTAAAATATATCCTCGATTTCAATTTAAATAATCACCAGCCTACTACAATTAATATACTGCATGGAAATAACCTCAAATAGATGATTATCACAACTCAGTAAATTCCAGGATCGACTGTCAGCAATTTGGTTTTGATGGATGATAGACCATGCACCACGGGTATACTACAATCCTGAGGCTTTTACTGTATCTAGAACAAATGCTTTTCCTCTATGCAAGTAGCTGAAATTTTCTGTCCTTTTTCTTTACAAGACAAAATTCCTTTTGACAGCAGGAAACAAATGATAATACTCCCTCCGTCTCAAAATAGATGTCGCAGATTTATCAAAATTTGGATGAATCTAGACACTATTTAGCTTATAGATCCATTCAAATTTTGACAAACTTGCGACGTCTATTTTGAGACGGAGGAAGTACATTAATTGAGATGGAAAGCATAAGTCTGTGTGGTTTAAATATTTCAATATTGCAAGAGCACTTGAAATATAAAATGAGCAGGAGGGAGAGACTACCGATTCAGTTCCCAAACAAGTAGATGCAATGCGATAACCACGCTTTTTCAAAGCATGTAAACATTCTGCAGCTGAGTTCCATAGTTCAATGTCGAGCCATTTCTCAGCACCCATGCTCACATGCCTATTGTCTCTATACCTGCAGTGGTCAAGAGGAATCTTCATAAATGGTAAACTAACTTTGTGAACTGATAATGATCAATTGATAGTATCTACTATCTTCAAAGGATGTGAAATCTAAGAGAATTAATGCAAATAATGAATTCATAATTACTGTGAAATTCTCAGTGTACAGCTTCAAAAATCTTATTGGGACGCAAACAGGCAACGATGCTAGAAACTAGTGGTGACAAGATACTTCATATTCGGTTATATTATTCACATTCACCCGAGTGAAGAGCTAATCAGTAGAAGTACTACTCCGGTTGCCAATTTTGCGACTACCAATTGACAATCCTTCACGTTCTCGATTATATTTGGTACCTAAAAGAAGATCATAATAATACCATCCCATATAAACTAACACAATTGAAAGGTAAAGGAGCAAACTAGGAGAGAATAATAAATGCAAACAAACGCTAGAAAGCATTTCACGAGGATTCGGCCTAGCCCATTCAATCAGAGAAAAGTACCTAAATTCACATCAATCGTTAAGTAACTACCGAGCTATATTGGGTAATTTGGGTTCTCCTTTTCACCTCAGCACCTTTTGTTGGCCTCGCAGGAGATGACGTGCACGGACTGCACGCCGAGCGCGTCGGCGGACCTGAACGCCGCGGAGACGTTGCCGAAGTCTGAGAGGCCCTCCACGACCAGGCACACGGAGTAGCTCCTGCTCTGGACGGCATGGCGGATCCGGTCCCGTCGCGGCTCAAGGATGTACGGCTCCAGCACCTCCACCACCTCCTGGCTGGTCACCTCCACGCCTCCCGCTCCCCGGAACGCGTCCAGGTAAGGGAACCACCTCCCCCGCCCCGCCGCCGGGCCGTCGGCGTCGGCGCGGCGCTGCAGCTTCATGAGGCGGCTCATCCTGCCGCCGCCGCCCGGGGAGGTGGACTTCGGGGCGAGGAGATGCTCGACGGTGTCAACGCCCTCGTAGGGGTCGGCGTCCGCGTCCGCATCAGGGGCGGCGGTGGCGGCGGCGGTGGAGAGAGTAGAGGCGCGGAGGAGATGGCCGGAGCTCAGGTGGAGGCCGAGGAGGCGGAGGGGAGGATGCGTGAGCCTAGAGCGCGGGGGGAAGGTGGCGAACGCGGAGGCCAGCGAGGAGAAGGATAGCGTTCTAGAGGCCATTGCTGCGTGCTCGTTTCGGGTTTTGGTGGTTTGAGGGGTTCTGATTTCTGAACCGAGAGGCGAAGGGGGAGAAAGAAGCCCTCAACTCGCGCAGGAGGGGCCAGGGCCCAGGGGGCTCTACGATCATCACCCGATTGATCGATGAAACCGTGTGGACGGCCAGGATGTGCGCCTCTGCTGACATTTGGAACTGCAGAATGCATACATTTCACTCATGTAAACAATTTACGCTAGTAAATTACTAGGCACAAAAAAATATGTACATCTATTAAATACAGTGGTAAGAGCATCTCCATCGCTCAAAGGCTAATGTGGCACGCTGGACAGAAAAACACGCCGAGCGGCGTCCCCCAAACCCGTCGGCGCGTCGAGGACATCTCGCTCCACAGGTAACTCACTCGGAGGCGATACATTGGCGATGTGGCGCTTGGCGGGTTAGCCATGTCATCAGCACAGCAACTGGTCAGTGTTAATTATTAATGGTGCATCACTTCATGTCGTGGTAGCAGCGTGTGGCAGGCAGAGCGTCGTCACATCGTCGCAGTGGTGTGTGGTCGGCACAGAGACTGAACCCGTCTAGTCTCGTCGCCTGCTCGTCTGCACCAACGTTAAATACCACCACCCCTACCAGCGTCTCTCCTCAGCCCCGTTCGATCTACGGGTTTGAGAAACAAAGGAATGCAAACCTGTATAGGAATTGGGTTAGCTTTACAAGGCAAAACTGCAGGGTATGGAAACAACAGGATTGAAAATAAGTAGGGCATTCTGTTTATGAGAACTATTTATGAGAACAACAGGATTGAAAATAAGTAGGGTATGGAAACAACAGGAATTGGGTTAGCTTCTGTTAGTTTTCTTGCGAACTATTTATCGTCTTTCACATCAGCGACTAAGGCCTCGGGTGGTTGCCTGATTTCAGTGTGGGTTGCACCAGATGTCGGGATGTTCAAGGCCAAGTCGATGCAGGATGGGATGCTCACTCAAAGAATGTTGGTTTGGAAATTGTTGTGCGTGATACCACGGGGTCTGTGTTGCTATCAGAATGGAAATTCGTCCCTAATTGTGGAAGTGCCGAGGAAGCAAAAGTCCTAGCCCGTGTAGAAGGGATCAAACATCTAATTGGCCTCAAATGCTGGCCAGTAACTGTTGAGTCGGATTGTCTACGCGTCGTACAAGTTCTTTCATCGACGCAACCAGACTTTTCACGGAGTTGGCCACTTATTCTGGAGGGACGCGAGTTGCTAAGGATTTATACTAACATAGGCGTGTCCAAAATTGATCGTGTCCTGCGCATGTTCTTGCTCAGCTAGGTAAATCGGGGTTTAATGGGTCTGTTAGCAACTCAACTCCAGACTGTATTATGGATTTTATTGCTACCGATTGTAAGAATACTTTGTAATTCTTATAGCAGCAGGTTTCTTACGCACTATTTTCCTTACTAGGGTATCTGAGGGGACTGGAAGGTTTTTAATGAGGCGGTCTGCTGCTAATATATTTATATGATCTTACTTTAAAAAAAATGAAATTATGAAGAATAATACACTTGTGTAATAAGAAGTTGTCAATAGCCTCTTGAAGCATTTGTCCTCTCTATGTGATATTGCCTATAACGTATATAGGCCTTGCTTTATCATACACTACTTTTTTTTAAAAGGACATACTTGATTTAGAGGATTTTAAAAGCACGAGAATAGAAAACCACAAAAATGGCATGTCATGATATGCGAAATCCTACATAATCAAAAAATGTAGAAATTAGCTGCATAATTCGTTTGGTTGCATCACAGAAAAAACACAGAAAATTTGTATATAGATCAAGTACATGGCATAGTTATCATAAACATAAAAGAAATTTTCCAAAGGGTCTAACCTCTTATTAAAAATCCTATGGGGTTGTACTATAGAAAAGGAATCCATAGAAATTTTGAAGGGTTCAATCCTTTGAATCAGATGGTCTTTATAGGAAAAAAATCTTATAGGTAAGAATCCTATAAAATTTCTTTGTAAGTCCTTTGAATCAAACGTGTCATAAAGAGTGTTTTATTACTTACAGAAATTTTAATCGTTACACCCGACCTCTGCATAATCATGATGCACACAGCCGCCACAAGTCCAGATTCCTGAAACAAAAGAAAAGTGAATTACATACCAGAATGAGAAATTGCAAAAGACTTAATGTGATGGAGGTTCTATCCAAAGATTATGCTGCCAGATTTGTAGGGTAAAAAAGTTTATCACGTCCTCCAACCGTGTACACGCCTTCATAAACAGATCACGAAACTTGATGTCCATGAACACACATTACTATTTGCATCTCTTAGGGGCATAATGGAAGCCATTTTGGTTTCATGGCTGCAGAGCAGCATCCCCAAGCACGTCCGGTGCTCTCCAAATCGTACCCGAACAGATAATCGCCAAGCACGATTTCAACCATGCGGTTGGAGATGCTTTTAGATCTTCATATCTTCACCATGTATAGTTTGCTATGAAGAACAAAGTGTGTTTGACTAAACTGACTGAGAAATTATTATTTGTAACTTGATGATTCCTGAATTTTGTCTTTCTAATCCAACTGATTTCAAGTTACTATGAAAGAACTATTATTAACTAGTTGATTCCCCGCGCGTTGCGGCGGGCATTAGAGGTGATTTTCTTGTACGCAAACTATGGCATTAATCTATCAAAATATGATCAAAATATGCAACATTGATGGGAACACATCCATATTCTACAATCAAGTCATAAAATATGTCATACCAATATTTGAGTACCATATATTGTTCAAAGGGAAAAAAATATTTTGGTTGGCTAATGCAGAAGCTTGCATAGCATTGAGCATTTCACCAAATTCCTATAGTTTGAGACCGTTGCATATAGATTAGAAAGAAGATATTTGACACATCAAATTGTTTTTGAACCACAATGGCCAGCACTAAATTTCAGTAGCAACTCATGCAAAGCATGATAAAGTAAAGAAAAAACAACAATTCTTAAAGTGAACAAATCTCTTGAAACAACTGTAGATGGAAATATACCAAAACCCAGGAAGCCAAGGCCTGTTGCGAACCAGATATGAATTAATTGCATATATAATAGTACTGCTGCATGTATTAGTGATAAAAATGTCCAAGCGAGAATTGAATATCGAAGCAGAACAGAGTATTTATTTAAGAAAAATGTATAAATAAAATGACTGGCCAGCGCGGCTGCAGGCAAGAGTAATCTCCACGGCTGCAGTCTGCTGACACAGTCTTACAGAAGTACTCGGTCTGCAACAGAGCGAGTCCTCGCGCTAGCTCATCCATGCAAATCCAGAATCACCATCTTACAAAATGATTGATGCGTAGTAGAATATTTAGCTCAAATCCTAAGTACATCTTTGCTATAGACACAACTCCTCTAGGGAAATTCATCGCAAGCCAGAATTTTTAGTTTTATTTTTGAAAAAAGGGAACGCGTACCAAATTAAAACAGATATACAGGTGCATATACCTGAGAGATCAGACTGCAATCCCTGCAATAGAGCGCACAGTCGGACACATGAGAGTTTGAGATAAACCATTGTGGCATCCCGCAAAACCACTACTAGAAAATCGCGTTGTTTTTATGCATTGCATCGTCATCATCATGCATTTGTTTGTCTGAAACTATTTCAATAAGCCTATTTTTTTGTTTTCTAAAAAATACCCTTCTCTTATTTCAAAAATAAGTCTTATAATTATTTGTTAAATTAATTGCCTACAAGTTATTTGCTAAAAAGATTTGAAACAAAACAACACCATAAACATGTTACAAACTAATAAAAACCCAAACCCTAAATCTATTTCCACCCAGTCCTAATCTACCCACCAATCACAGCTTGCCATCTCACCCTCTTCCCCAATCCCTACCCACCTTGCCACCTCATCGATCCACCCTGTAGCATCCCACTCCCTCTCCCACACACAGCCCTCTTACCCCTCTCCCTTACACCCTGGCCCCACGCCACACACACCCAGCACACACCTGCTCCACCCCTCTCCCTTCCACCCGGACCCCACCGCCCCTGGGTCCCACCTGCAGGCCCGCAGCTCCCACTCTCCCCCACACCGACCAGCTTCCCTGGCCCCACCCTGGACCCGGTCCACCCCTGCCCGCGGGACCCACCTGCAGCCCCCACCCGACCCCGCTGTCCCCAACCTCTCCCCCTCCCCCACCTTCCCCTACCTCTTGCCTCGACGCAGTCGCCGCCCTCCTCCGCTCGCCTCCGCCCTCCGGCGAGTCGCCGCCCTCCCTGGCCTCTCCCCGGCGCTCCTCCCGCGTGCTCCTCGCCGGCCTCCCCCTTCGTCGTGTCCTCCCCCCTCTGCCCCTCGTCGCCTCCTCCTCGGGCCACCGACGACCACCGCCACCAGCCGCGGCCGCCTCGCCCTCCTTCATCCCCAGCCAGCCGCCTCCCGCGCCTGCCTCCCCTCTCCCTTCCCCGCCGACCCAGGCCGACCTCGCCCCGGCCTCCGCCCCGCCCTCGGCCTCACCGCGCCTGACCCCGAGCTCCGGCCTCCCTCCTCGCCCCTGCTCGCCTCCGGCCTCGCCAGCCCGCAGCCGGCCTCTCCTCCCCGCCAAGCTCGCCCTGAGTCAGGCCGCCCCGCCGGCCCCGGCCCCTCCTGCGCCGCCGCGTCGCGACCTCCTCCGGCCAGCGCCCCGCGGCCTCCGCCTCACCGCCGATCCCCTCCGCGGCCTGCCCCTCCGCCTCCGCCGTCTCCGGCTGTGCCTCCCCGCCTCCGGCCGCGCCTCCTCCTCGCCTCGTCGGGCTCGGCAACCGCCGCCACCGGCCGTTCGTCACCGCCCTGCACGTCCTCCTCCCGGCCATCCGAGCCCGCGCCCTGGCCGCTCCACCACGGCGTCGCCCCGGCCGCCGCGTCCAGGCTCCGACGCCGACCTCGCTGGCCCCCCGCGCATCCTCGGACCCCGAGCACTTCCCCGTCGTGCGCGCCCTCGTCGCCTTGCCAAGCTCGGCCATCGCATGTGCTTGTCCTCGCGTCGGCCGCTGTGCCGCCCTCTGCAATCATGGAGCCGTCGCTGGGTTTGTTTGTGCGCTTGTGGACGCCGCGCCGGTGCCGAACCAAGTCCATCGCAAGCGACCGAAGAAGGAGATGCCACTGAGATCAGAGGTCACTGTACCGCATCGCCTTGGCCTTCGACAAGGATCCGACAAGATCGCCTACATGGATGTCAAGATCCCCTTCACGAACCCGAACCCTCGGAACCGCCAAGTTCGCCAAGACCCGTTCCCGGATTCCGATTGTCGAACCCGAACCCGTGGAACCCCGAAACCTCCCCAAGATCTACGCCGCGGAACAACAAGGCCTTCGGGGTGGAACCGACAAGATCTACCGCCTAGCGCCAAGCTTTCCTCCATGGGACGCCAAGACACCCGTCGAACCTCGAAGACCGAACCCCGAGGACTGGACGCCAAGGTCGCTTACACGGAACGCCAAGTTCGCCACCTTGAACGCCATGACCGTCTACACGGACCCGAAGACCACGGATGCGACAAGATCGACACCGACCAGGGCGAGTCCGATGCGCCCCTCACGCCGAACCAAGTCCTGCTTCCCGAAACGCCAAGACCTACTCCGTTATCCGAGAACGATCCCGTCGAACCCTGAACCCTGAGACCGACCCCGAACCCCCGGAACCCCAAGATCTGCCGAACCCTAATGTGTGACCCTTTCTCCCAAGCCCTATTTTATAAATGCCATCTATATAATTGTTGCATATTAAATTGTCATTCTCGCATGCATATTGTCATGTGGTTTGGGGGCCTTATGCCGATTCACCTCATAATTAAATATGGGGCCCATATGCGGGCAAATCTAGTCTTATATTGGCCTCATTTAAATTTGTGTAGCGAACCAGTCCTATCTTTTGCCATGTTATTACAACATTTAAATTGCGGAGTAGTTAAACAACTTGAACCATTTAATTAATTGTCGGGACCCCCGGTTTCGTTTAATATGACCTAATTGCATCGCAGCTTTGCCATGTCATACCTCATACATGCATCATGCCCGATCTTTTGCCGTAGTATTAAATATTGCATCCGGTGTTTATTCTAGTGTTTTGGTTCTTCGCGGATAAGGCCGTTGAGTTGATGCGAGTGTCGACCCGATCTTCGGATGAACCTTCGACAATGTTTTCAGGCGAGCATCTCCCCCTTTCTACCTATCTTACTTTTATAGTATTTATTCCCTCCTGTTGATCTATGCTATCTGTGTTGCGATGCTCTAGTTTTCGTACCCGTGATATCCCTTGCAGCCTTATATTGCCTTGGACACATCCTATTACCTGTTGTTTGGTAGATAGTTGGGCTTGCACGTCGTAGTCGCTTGCTCAAGTGCTATTGCGTGTCGTCAAGTGCCACAGTTGTTGGTGTATTGCCGCATGTTTGATGTTGGAGATGATCATGGTTTTACTTATCGTTCACTTTAATTCCTGTTTAACAACTAAAATTGAAGTAAGTAAGCAGAGGCACAGGTGGGCAATAGATGTTATTTGGTTGTTAACCGTCCACCTGTGTCCCGTAGGACCCCGAGTACTTGATACCTGTTCCTTGAATATTCGCGCTATCCACATCCGGGAGGATTATGGGACCCCTCTTATCCAGAGCTTGATTCATTCTTATTTCCTGGGGCCGCAAACTAGTTTAAGGTTTTATTTACTATCCTGTACTTATGCCATGCTACTGCTTTATTTACGATTGTGCGAGGAGCACACTGTACTGGTTAGGATCGTGACCCGTTTACGCGGTATCGACAAGCCCAGTTTTGGGTTCCCAGTCGCTTACAGCCGGCCCCACAAACCTTGAGTCCGTCTCGGAGTCAGCTAGCTTCGTTGCGGGTGTACTCAACGGGGTGGCCCCCGGAAATATTTCTGAATATTGTGATTGCTTTGTCGTGAAGGCCTCGTTGGGTTTTGATTTGGTTTTTCCGAGGTTGATCGAGTGTGTGTTGCTATTTGTGCACCCCTACAGGGTAAAACTTTCTGAAAGTCGTGTCCGCGGTTATGGACGACTTGGAGCACAGTATCTCGATCATAGACAACTATAACTAAAGTAGTGCTATAAATTTGACTTTATAATGACTAGTAATCAGCTTCACTATAATGGAATGGCTAAATAAAACTGCCAACAATTGCTTGTTTGGGTTGTCGTTTGCTACCATGGTATCTGACTAGTAAGTATTGCAACTACAACGGAATGGCTAAATAAAAGTACCAACAACTGCTGGGTTTTGGGATGTCTCATGCTAATTGTATCTGACTAGTAAGTGTTGCAACTACAACAGACTGGTTAACTAAAACTGCCCACCGCTTATTTTATCAGGATGACTATCTATACTTGACTAGTAATTGCTGCAACGATAACTGAATAAATAAAACTGCCAACTGTGTGAGTTCCTCGGTTGACTTCCTCGTTTGGTCTCGAGGGGGAAACATCAGGATGGGTTTGTCTGATGGTAGAATCAGGTTGGTTTCGAATAGGTCTTTCTTATCCCTCTCTGATAGCCGCCAGTTGTATCGAGTCTCTATAGGTTGTTTAGTGCCTGCTGCCGCTGCCGCTCAGTCCACCATACCTATGTAGGCGAGGACCGCCGAATTCTAGCATCGCCGTGTACTGGCCTCAGTACTGACCGCTCTCTCTTTTTCCTTTGCCCTTTGTTGGCAGCCCTTTTGTTTAAGCAGGTTTCGAGATCGACGTCGTTAGCAGGGTTACCCTTCCGGCTTGGCCTGGGCAGGGTTATGGACGCCATTGGTTATTTTTCAGGGCTCTTAGCCCCATTTGCATCTTGTCCGTAGTCGGACCCTCTATCATTTTCAAGGTGATTTGGATCTTTGTATATTATATCTGTATTCTTGACTCATTGAGTCGCTGTTATACATATATATGTTCTGTGGGTCTCATCGAAGACTGTTGTGTAATGTTATTACTTCGTTTTCCACCCGCACGAAAGTGCCTGGTGGGCACCTTTGAATCGTTTCTATACGAGTTTGGCGGAAAGCGCTGAACTTGCATAGGGTCGATTCTGAGGGTGTTACAACCATGAACGTCCAGATTACGTTACGTCTATGTTTCTGCCCAGCTAATGAAAGGAAATTGTGGAACGAAAGTCAGGTGCATACCGTCTTGACACTGAGTTCGCAGGCGGGACATTGCTCCATGTATGCGCCATGCACATGGCTACCTGGAAGCAAGAACGGCTGAAGACATTTGTCAATCACCTTTCACATGTATTATCAATCACAATCTCCGAACACACGTGAGGAAGACTTAGGTATCTGACGCATGAGGAAAATGATACACCAAGAAATTGGAATACGTGGACACGGAGCAGATGAATGGGTGGAGTTGTGAACGGAGAGAAGCGGAAGAGACTTGCTCGGTTGTCATTAAACCGATGGCTCGTCTCCTGGGATACTTGCGTTTGGATTCATTTAGCTGAGATGCCTGGTAATATAAAGGAGTGGGCTGTATGTGCTAACTAATGACCATTGATTTGAAATCATACGGATAAAAATAATTAAGGTGACGTGGCTACACCAGATTTTAGCTTGCAAACATTAAATGCAGCTTAGTGAGGATGAACTTTATAGATAGTATAGATGTTGCCAGCTTAAATATTAGTTTTCTTTCGACAAGAGGAAGCCCCATTTTGTGTAAGTGACATATCGACTTCCTTACTCGAAATTACGTAGTGGGAAGGGGCACTCCTGATCTCACCAAGCCAAAAAAAATCAGAAAAATAGTAAATTAAGTGAAATATAAAATAAATATTTGCAGGTAGAACTTTTGGTGCACCAAAACTCGAAACTATGTAGTTTAGGCAAAAATAATAAAGTTACAAATGAATAGTAACAAGAAACCCCAAGTTATAATTTTTTTGTAACTTATTGATATGTTAAGTATAGTTGGGTTCAGACTTGAGAGTACTCGAGTATCCTGAAAAATTCACTCTACTCACTTGATGTTTGTGCTATTCTTTTCGGTACCATCTTATTCAATCACGTGACTAAACTAAGAGCGTGTTTGATAGATCAGGCCGTACCCATAAATTCCCACCTTGTCCCACATTTTCTTGTTTGGTAGGTCAATCGGCTACGTTTAGCTATGCCTACCTCATGCAAAAAGAGGCCCTCGGCCTTGCCCAGTTGGAAGCTGAAATCGAGCTTCGTAACTCAGTAGGGCTGAGTCCGTGACTTCGGCCAACTAAGGATGGCAATTTTACCCGTGGGTACGGGTACCCGTGGTACCGTACCCGCATGGGTAGGGTATAGACATACTGTTATAACACAGTTAATACCTTAAGTTACGGGTACGAGCACGGATATAGACTTGTACCTATGGGTATACTCATATCCTGCCCATTTAAACTGACATATCAAACTTATCTGTAGAGTGTCAACCTATGCAACAGGAAGCCTAGGGACAAATATGTGATTGCGAACTAAACTTCGATACTTTCATGTACTTGTCGATCCATTAAGCAGAGACAATTGTATTTTTTTAAATATATGTTATTGATGAACGTAAAATCATATATAACTCGTGTACTATTGAATTTACCCACCGGTACCCAATGGGTATGGGTACCCGACTGGTAGGGTATGGGTAAAGTTTTACACCCGCGGGTACGGGTATGGTAAAGTTTTTACCCATTGACTACACGGATATGAGATGGTATTGCTCTACCCTGTCCATTGCCATCCTTACGTCCCATAGGGGTCGCGACCCCGCTCGCCTCACACGTGCCATTCTCCTGAAGCCTCCTTTCTCCTCGCACCAGTCTCTCCTCTACCTCGCTTGTGCAGTCGTGCTCTCTCTTTTGCCCTGCTCACGCCCCAGCTCTCCACCGGCCTTCGAGCAGGGACAAACCACGTCGCCTCTCTCAACCTCGTTCAGCGCGTGTGGAGCAGCAGAGGCGGCCTCCTGTCGGCAGCTCATCGAGGAGGAGCTCGACCGCGACCTCCAAGTGGTGACCCGTTGAGGAGGAGCTCGACCGCGACCTCCTGGCGTTGGGTTGAGGGAGGGCTCAGCCTCTTGGCGAGTCAGCGGCGGCTCCTCTCGTCAGCAACGATGTGGGAGCCCGAGAAAAACCTCCCAGGGACCCAGTTGCTTTTGTATTTTGTATCCAGGGATCTGATTGCTTTTCTATTTTGTATTTAGGGATCCAATTGCTTTATATTTTTGTATGGCTCAGCTCAATTGATCCGACCTACCAAATATGATGTCACATCCCAAAATTTTCCAAATTTTGTAATGTGAAAAATAAATAAGCAAAATAAATAATTGTTGAAATTTAGGGTGAAAAGAAACTTTTGTTTCTAAATGGAAACTTAAAATCCCATCTTGAACAAACTTTAATTAATGTTTGAATCCAACTAAATTCAAATCAAGTGAAATGCATTCTTCATAAATGCATCTTGAAATTTAAACACTTGGGAAATAAACCCAAACCCTAAAACCCTAGTGGAATAAAATCATTTCCAAGATATCTCTAAGACCATGGTTTTGATCCATATAAAAATTTGTCATCAAACATTTACAAATGATCAAGAATGACAAATGGAATTATCATAAACATAGAAAGTGATTTCACTTAATTTGGAGCCATAGATAAAATCTTATGAATTGAGTAAGATAAGGAAATTGAATTTCCAAAGCTAATAAAGCAGCTATCTAGAAAATCCATACCAAATGGTGAGAAATTAATCCTAAAAGAGATATAAAAGGATAAACAAATATTAAATAAGATTTTAAAAATTTGAATCATCAAGTTTGAATCTTTAAATAAAAGGATATGGATTTTATAAGGTAAAGAAAGAAATAATTAATAGGGAATATTTAAAGGCCAAATTAAATCTTGGCCAAGACCATAAACAAAGGAATAATCATAATCCAAGTTCAAATGAAATAAATGGATAAATAATATTGAAATAAAATAATATGGCCTGAACCAAATTCTATCCCATTTGATTAAAACAATTCCCTAATAAGAATGATTAATTAAATCATGGGAAAATAGTATTTGGAATTTACCCAAGTGGATTAAAAGTTATTTAATTAACTTAAATGGAATCAAGGAAATCACCTAAATAAAATTTATGGAATTAAAACTATAATTGATTTCATTGGAATAAAGACAAATACCCAATTTAAATGATTAATAAATCATAATAAAAATATTCCAAATAATTCAAGGTGAATTATTTGACATCCTATTAAATAAATAAACCTACTGAAAAGGTTTTGTGAAAAATTGGAATTTAAATAAAGGCTTGAAAATATATTTAATCTTATTTGAATAAATGCATATGCTTATTTTGTAGGGTTTCGTAGCATGGAAAACAAAAAATTCTGCCGCATACAAACAAAAAAGCCAAGATCTATCTACTAGATTGTAGCAACGAGTCGATGGAATAACTCACCCTCGAAGATTTCAAAGTGTTTAACGAGAGCGGATTCTCGTGGGTGATGTAGTCGTACTCTTCCCGATCTCAAGATCGCGTAGACAATCCTTCCGACGCTTCATTCCGTCAGCGCTCCCGTAGTCGGTCACACGTTCGGTAATCGACGAAGACCTTCCTCTCCCTTGTTCCAGCAGGCAGCGGAGGTTGTAGCACTCTCCTCGCGATTCCGGCAGCACAACGGCGTGGTACCGGAAGTAGAGGGGAGATCTC
This sequence comes from Avena atlantica, assembly GCA_910589765.1. Lineage (NCBI taxonomy): Eukaryota > Viridiplantae > Streptophyta > Magnoliopsida > Poales > Poaceae > Avena > Avena atlantica. The sequence goes on along the minus strand of OU342738.1, from coordinate 342,891,783 downwards.
GCAGGGCTTCGCCTTAAGTCGGAGCGAGTATGGTGGACTATGAGAGAGACCCTCGGCGATCTAGGGTTTAGACGCACCAAGGAGGAGCTAGGACGGTGGCTAGGGTTTAGCTAGGCGGCAGCGGCCGCAGCAGCAGGAGGTGGCGGCGACGGGGCTAGGGTTTACGGGTGGAGGTGTTGTGTACTTGGAGGGGCAGCCCTGCCCCTCCTTATATAGGTGGAGGGGGCGCGCCAGGGGAGGGGAGTCCCTCCCCAACTCGGTTTCCCAAGTGGGCCGGCGGTGGAGGGGAGGAACTCCTCCCCAAGTAGGTTTCCTACTTCCCCTCCACCTTCCAAAATAGCCGTTTGACTTTTCAAATTGGCGTTTGACCCTTCAAACTAGGATTTGATTAAACCCTTTATTTTGTTCAGCGATGACACCTAGTACATGATGCAATCATTCCAACTTGTTATGACACATTCATGTACCCTTCCCCTCGGGAGTGCCGGACATTCCGGAACCTTCTAGAACATTCACGATGAAAACACCGGAACCATTCTCCAACCCCGAAACAGGACTTTCCTTATATGAATCTTATTATCCGGACCATTCTGTATCTCCTCGTGATATCCCGGATCCCATCCGAGACTCCGAACAACATTCGGTCTCTTACTCATCATTCCATAACTACTCAAACAACGTCGAATACTTAAATGTGTCTCCCTACGGTTCGTGAATTATGCGGACATGATCGAGACACTTCTCCGAACAATAACCAATAGAGGAATCTGGAAATTCATATGGCTCCCACATATTTCTATGATTACTTTGTGATCGAATAAACACTTACATACGATACCAATTTCCCTTTGTCTCACGATAGTTTACTTTATTCGAGGTTATGATCGTCGGTATCTCTGCATACCTAGTTCAACCTCGTTACTGATAAGTACTCTTTTCTCGTTCCCGTGATATGTGATCCCTTGTGAGCCAGTCACATGCTTGCAAGCTAATTGGATGACATTCCACCGAGAGGGCCCAGAGTATATCTATCCGCCATATGGATGGACAAATCCCACTCTTGATCCATGTGTCTCAACCAATACTTTCCGAACACTCAATGCCACCTTTATAGCCACCCAGTTACGGTGTAGTGTTTGATGTCATCAAAGCATCCTTCCGGTGAAGGTGATATGCATGATCTCATGGTCGAAGGAATTAGGTTACTATGTATCAAAAAGCATATAGCAATTGAACTATTTAAAATTACTTGATCTTTATGCTACGCTTATCTATAGGAGTATGTCCACCATATCATTCTCCTAACGATATGATCTTGTTGTTAATAGCATCTCAATGTTCATGATAGGGAAACCACAATCATTTATTAACCAACAAGCTAGTATTATAAAGAGGCTTTACTAGGGACTCTATTTTAGTTTACAAATCACACAAGTATTAATGTTTCCTTGTTAATACTATTATAGCATGAATGTAAACATTTATCATAAACACAAAGATATAATAATAACTATATTTATTATTGCCTCTAGGGCATATCTCCAACAGTCTCCCACTTGCACTAGAGTCATCTAATCTAGATTACATGGTAATATACCGAACACCCATGGCAGTTTGGTGTTGGCCATGTTTTGCCCTCGGGAGAGGTTTAGTCAACGGATCCGCCACATTCAGATCTGTGTGTACTTTGCAAATCTTTATGTCCCCATCTTGGACATGTTCTTGAATAGCGTGAAAACATAGCTTGATGTGCTTCAGCTTCTTGTGTGACCTTGGTTCTTGCGCATTGGCTATGGCGCCCATGTTATCACAGTAGATTGACATTGGGTCCAGCGCACTAGGAACCACACCGAGCTCTGTAATGAACTCTTTCATCCATATCGCTTCTTGTGAAGCCTCCATAGCAGCCATGTATTCCGATTCAGTTGAAGATCTCGCCACAACGCTTTCCTTTGCACTCCTCCAGCTAACTGTTGCACCATTCAAAGTAAATACGTATCCAGATTGTGATTTAGAATCATCCGGATCGGTGTTCCAACTAGCATCGGTGTAACCATTAACAACGAGTTGTTCATCACCTCCATAAGAAAGAACCATATCCTTAGTTCTTCTCAAGTACTTAAGGATGTTTTTGACCACTGTCTAATGATCCACTCCTGGATCACTTTGATATCTGCTAGTTAAACTAACAGCATATGCAATGTCGGGTCTAGTACATAGCATGGCATACATTAGAGATCCTATGGCTGAGGCATAGGGAGTCTTACTCATCCTTTCTCTATCTTCTGCCGTTGTCGGACTTTGATTTTTACTCAAGGTCGTATTGGGCAACATGGGCAAGAACCCTTTCTTGCTATCTTCCATTCCAAACCTCTTTAGAACTTTGTCCAAATATGTACTTTGTGACAATGATATTAGGCGTCTCGATCTCTATAAATCTTTATGCCTAATATGTAAGCTGCTTCGCCAAGATCCTTCATTGAAATACTATTATTCAAATATTCCTTGACACTATTAAGAAGGTCTACATCATTCCCAATCAACAATATGTCATCCACATATAGTATTAAGAATGCTACAGAGCTCCCACTCACTTTCTTGTAAATACAAGCTTCTCCATAAGTTTGTATAAAACCAAAACTTTTGATTACCTTATCAAAACGTTGATTCCAACTTCGGGATGCTTGCTTCAATCCATAGATGGACCGTTGAAGTTTGCATACCTTGTTAGCATCTTTAGGATCGACAAAACCTTTGGGTTGCATCATATACAACTCTTCATCAATGTCTCCATTGAGGAATGCTGTTTTGACATCCATCTGCCATATCTCATAATCGTAATATGCAGCGATTGCTAACATAATCCTCACAGACTTTAGGTTCGCTACTGGTGAGAAAGTCTCATCGTAGTCAACCCCTTGAATTTGTCGAAACCCTTTTGCGACAAGTCGAGCTTTATAGACAGTAACATTACCATCAGCATCTGTTTTCTTCTTGAAAATCCATTTGTTCTCGACAGCCTTCCGGCCATCCGGTAAGTCCACCAAAGTCCATGCTTGGTTTTCGTACATGGATCCAATCTCGGATTTCATGGCTTCTTGCCATTTATTGGAATCTAGGATCATCATTGCTTCCTCATATGTCGCAGGGTCATCGGTGTTGTCCACCAACATGACATTCATAACGGGATCATACCAATCAGGAGTGGTACGAGTTCTCGTTGACCTGCGAGGCTCTGTAGCAACTACAACCGAAGTTTCATGATCATCATCATTAGCTTCCTCTCTTATTGGTGCAGGCACCATAGGAACTTCTTCCGGTGCTGCGCTACTCGCAAGTTCGAGAGAAGGTTCGGAAACCTCGTCGAGTTCTACTTTCCTTCCAGTCACTTCTTTCGAGAGAAATTCCTTCTCTAGAAAGGATCCATTCTTGGCAACAAAGATTTTGCCTTCGGATCTATGATAGAAGGTATACCCAATATTTTCCTTCGGGTATCCTATGAAGACGCATTTTTCCGCTTTGGGTTCAAGCTTGTCCGGCTGTAACTTCTTTACATAGGCTTTGCAACCCCAAACTTTAAGGAACGACAATTTAGGTTTCTTCCCAAACCATAATTCATACGGTGTCGTTTCAACGGATTTAGATGGTGCCCTATTTAAAGTGAATGCGGCTGTTTCTAATGCATAACCCCAAAATGATAGCGGTAAATCTGTAAGTGACATCATAGAACGAACCATATTTAAGAGAGTTCGATTACGACGTTCGGACACACCATTACGCTGTGGTGTTCCCGGCGGTGTCAATTGTGAAAGTATTTCGCATTTATTCAAATGCTCGCCAAACTCGTAACTTAGATATTCACCTCCACGATCAGAACGTAGAAATTTAATCTTCTTGTTACGTTGATTCTCAACCTCACTTTGAAATTCCTTAAACTTCTCGAAAGTTTCGGACTTATGATTCATGAAATAGATATACCCATATCTACTCAAGTCATCCGTGAAGGTAAGAACATAACAATAACCACCACACGATGCTACACTCATTGGACCACACACATCGGTATGTATGATTTCCAATAAGTCCGTAGCTCGCTCCATCATACCAGAAAATGAAGTCTTAGTCATTTTACCCATCAGACATGCTTCGCATCTTTCAAGTGATTCGAAATCAAGTGATTCAAGAAGTCCATCGGAATGGAGTTTCTTCATGCGCTTCACTCCAATGTGACCAAGACGACAGTGCCACATATAAGTCGAGTTATCGCTCGATTTCAAACGTTTAGCCTCAATGTTATTAATATGTGTATTTCCACTATCGAGATTCAATAAGAATAGACCATCTATCAAAGGTGCATGTGCATAAAACATATTACTCATATAAATCGAACAACCATTATTCTCGGACTTAAACAAGTAACCGTCTCGCAATAAACAAGATCTCGATATAATGATCATGCTTAACATAGGCACCAAATAACAATTATTTAAGTATAAAACTAATCCCGATGGTAGATGAAGGGGTAGCGTGCCGACCGCGATCACATCAACCTTTGATCTGTTTCCCACGCGCATCGTCACCTCGTTCTTCGCTAGCTTCCGTTTATTCTGCAACACCTGTTTCGAGTTACAAATATGAGCAACCGAACCAGTATCAAATACCCAGGCACTACTACGAGTACTAGTGAGATACACATCAATAACATGTATATCGGATATACCTTTCTTCTTGATGTTGCCGTTCTTCAAATCTGCCAAGTACTTTGGCAATTCCGCTTCCAGTGACCTTCTCCCTTGCGGTAAAAGCACTCAGTATCAGGCTTAGGTCCAGCCTTGGTCTTCTTCGTTGGCGCGGTAACTTTCTTACCACCCTTCTTGAAGTGTCCCTTTTGCTTAGACTTGCCTTTCTTGAATTTGGTGATCTTATTGACCATCAACACTTGGTGCTCTTTCTTGATCTCCACTTCTGCAGATTTCAACATGGCAAAGAGTTCTGGCAACTGCTTGTTCATGTTTTTCATATTGTAGTTCATCACAAAGTTCTTGTAACTTGGTGTGTCGTGGTATTGCACGGCAGATGCTACTGGGGGTAGCTTACGTAGAGGGAGCAAGGCGACGTAGGAGAATCCAGGAGCGAGATTGGCACACGATGTACCCAGGTTCACGTCCCCTCGATGGAGGATCGCTACGTCCTGCTATCAATCCAGTATGAGTATAGATTGGTTTACATGGGAGCCGCCATAGGCGGGGGGAGAGACTAGATCTAATATGACGTACCCCTTGGGGGTGCCCTTGGTGGCTTTATATATGCAGCCAGTTAGGGTTTACAAGTGCTTTGGTGGGCTTTCTATTGGAGTCGCCGTCTTGGGCCTCCAGTCGGCGCCAGTCGTTCGGGTCCAGCACGCACCAGTCGCCGTATCCGGCGAGTCGACCCGCTCTACGTTTGGCGATCCAGCTGGCAAATCCGCTTCGTGGGTATACCCCGATTGGTATTCCCCCATCAGTAGTCCCCGAGCGCGTTGTTGATTCGACGCGGGCTTGAGGCAGGGCGCGGAGAGTATTGACGATGGGTCGTGGCGAATCGGCGACGAGCCCCTGAATAGAGAAAAGAACCGTGAAGCGGGAGGCGGTCGGCGTGAGCCAGTCGGTGATGGCCAGTTGGCGAAAGACGCAGGGCGTCGGTGAAGCTGCCCGTTGCGGCGAGTCCTCGAACGTGGAGCCTGCCGAGTCCCCGAGCGCGGCGAGTGGCAAGGTCGAGCGACCGGTGAGTCCTCAAACGTGGAGCCTGCCGAGTCCCCGAGCGCGGCGAGTGGCAAGGTCGAGCGACCGGCGAGTCCTCGAACGTGGAGCCTGCCGAGTCCCCGAGCGCGGCGAGTGGCAAGGTCGAGCGACCGGCGAGTCCGCGAGCGTGTGGCGTACGCGAGGGCGAGTCCGCGAGGGCGAGTCCGCGATGACGAGTCCCCGAGCGTGTGGCGTACGCGAGGGCGAGTCCGCGGTGGCGAGTCCCCGAGAGTGTCGAGTACGCGAGGGCGAGACCGCGGTGGCGATCCCCGAGCGTGTTGAGTACGCGAGGGCGAATCCGCGATGATGGCGAGTCGATGAGCGCGTTGAGCACGCGAGTACCGAGTCTATGGTGGCGAGTCGACGAGCGTGTTGAGTACGCGAGGGCGAATCCACGGCGGCGAGTCGACGAGCGCGTTGAGCACGCGAGGGCGAGTGCACGATGGCGAGTCGACGAGGGCGAGCCACGGTCGTGGAACCACGCATACACACTGCATGCCTAGGAGTAGTCCCCGAGGCTCGAGTTGGCTTGTAGAGGCGACTTGAGGCTCTTTAGAGATGCATATTTTGAAAATATTAGTGGTTGCTGCTGAGCGCGGCGAGTGGCGAGGTCGGGCGACCGGCGAGCACCAAGTCCCCGAGCGTGGCGAGCGGCGAGGCCAAGCGACCGGTGAGCGCCGAGTCCCCGAGCGCGGCGAGGGGCGAGGTCGAGCGACCGGCGAGCAAGGCGACGTGCCCCAAGGGGAGAGTCCCCGAGTGTGGCGAGTCCGCGATGATTGCGAGTCCGTGAGGGGAGAGTCCTCGAGCGTGTTGAGTCTGCGATGATTGCGAGTCCGCGAGGGGAGAGTCCCCGAGTGTGGCGAGTCCGCGATGATTGCGAGTCCGCGAGGGGAGAGTCCCCGAGTGTGGCGAGTCCGCGATGATTGCGAGTCCGCGAGGGGAGAGTCCCCGAGTGTGGCGAGTCCGCGATGATTGCGAGTCCGCGAGGGGGAGAGTCCCCGAGTGTGGCGAGTCCGCGATGATTGCGAGTCCGTGAGGGGGAGAGTCCCCGAGTGTGGCGAGTCCGCGATGATTGCGAGTCCGCGAGGGGGAGAGTCCCCGAGTGTGGCGAGTCCGCGATGATTGCGAGTCCGCGAGGGGAGAGTCCCCGAGTGTGGCGAGTCCGCGATGATTGCGAGTCCGCGAGGGGAGAGTCCCCGAGTGTGGCGAGTCCGCGATGATTGCGAGTCCGCGAGGGGGAGAGTCCCCGAGTGTGGCGAGTCCGCGATGATTGCGAGTCCGCGAGGGGGAGAGTCCCCGATGATGTTGATTGCGCTGTTTTTTAGCGAGTCTCTCGTCTTGGCCCGGGGGGCCAGTCGCATGGCGACTCCAAAGATGGCTCTCGACTTGGCGTTCTTACTGGACGATCCGAGGCTCGGTTTGCGAGTCCTCGTCCGCAGTACTTAGCCGTGCGAGTCGCACTGTCTAAGGTTGAGGAGGACATGGTGCTGTTTGTGTAGCACTACCATTTGTCTTGGCCCGGAAGGCCAGTCGAGCAAGGCGACTCCAATGATGGCTCTCGGTTAGCGTTTTTCGTGGACGATCTGAGGCTCGGTTTGCGAGTCCTCGTCCGCACTACTTGGCCGTTGCGAGTCGCTCTTTCAAAGGTTGACAAAGGCGAATAGATTTTTCCCGGGGGGAAGAGACACCCAGTGGTGAGTCCATGCAGCGTGGCATGCGACCCTCTCTGGCGACTCGGACGATAAAGGTCCCTTAGTAGGCACGGCGTACGCATTCGACGTAGCGGATGGGGTCGTACGATAGACGTATGGTCGCGCTATGGCGAAGTCGACGCGGCGGACACCGGGTCAGCGCGGCGGACGGAGGTCGCACTATGGCGAAGTCAACGCGGCGGACACTGGGTTTACGCGGCGGACGGAGGTCGCGCTATGGCGAAGTCGACGCGGCGGACACTGGGTCTACGCGGCGGACGGAGGTCGCGCTATGGCGAAGTCGACGTGGCGGACACTGGGTCTACGCGGTGGACGGAGGTCGCGCTATGGCGATGTCGACGCGGCGGACACGGGGTCTACGCGGCGGACGGAGGTCGTGCTATGGCGATGTCGACGCGGCGGACACGGAGTCGATGCGGCGGACGGAGGTCGCGCTATGGCGAAGTCGACGCGGCGGACACGGAGTCGACGCGGCGGACGGAGGTCGCGCTATGGCGAAGTCGACGCGGCGGACACGGAGTCGACGCGGCGGACGAAGGTCGCGCTATGGCGAAGTCGACGCGGCGGATATGGAGTCGACGCGGCGGACGGAGGTCGCGCTATGGCGAAGTCGACGCGGCGGACAGGGAGTCGACGCGGCGGACGGAGGTCGCGCTATGGCGAAGTCGTGATGGCGATCCCATGGCAGGCGATTCCGCGCTGGGCGAGTCCGCGACACGGAAGTAGCCGAAAGCGGCAAACGAGTCCACGAGAGGCTAGTCCCTCATGAACGAGCCCATGGTGGCGAGTTCGTGGTAGGCGAGGCGAGTCACTGATTAATGGATGCGCCATGATGGTCGTAAACCAACTAACCTGTGTATATATACAAGTCTGAAAGTACAAAAATCTTCATGTAAATATATTATGATAGAAAAATAGTTGGATAGATATCACCAGATGTTTTTGTGTATCTATTTGGTGATCTCCTCATGGCTGGCGTCGACAAGTGCTCTGAATTTTACTATCCGTCTACCTCGAAATCTTAGACTCGCCGATTGCTCGAGACATGCATAGCAAATAAATACACACGATGTGTGATATGTCAGTCCAAATAAGATAATCAATAAGAGAGGACAAGCGATTGCATCTAAAAGAATAAAAGAAACCCATCAGCCCTTTGCTGTTTTTGCTTGGATGAAGTCTGATCTACTTTCGGACGCGCTGGTGCGGTAGTGCGCTATGAGGAGTGGCGCTGAGATCGAGATCGAGATCCTTCTATTCCTTGACGCACGTGCGTAGGGGAACGGATTCGACATTCTGCGTAGAGAACGCAAGTCAACCGAGCACTCACGTTGGCGGCTGTAATTCCACGGATCCCAGATGCCAACTTGGTCCTTCTCATACTTGCACACACAAAGCGATTGGTAGTAGATAGGAAAAATAAAACAGAATAAACAGGAGAAGGTATCTTGAAGAATTATTATTCTATCCTTGTATGGATCATATGGCTCCACAAGCCTCCGGTTTTTCCGACCCAAACTCTTGATCGCTGCCGGACTGACCGGCTGTGCTGGCCTTGCCAGGCACAGATCAAATCAATCGCACCAATACGCATGCATAGATATGAATAAAATTATCAACTAGCATGGCGATCAGTGAGAGAAGGGGCTTAATTAAAACTTAGCTGTCGTAAAGAACCGGCAGGCCACACGCGATCGGATGACCGAGCTTCATAGGGCGAACTCGCGTTGGGCGGCGAGCGGCCAAAACCTGTTGGATGCGATCTGGTCGGTGGTGATAGTGAGGGATCCCGCCCGGATTATCACCCTCCATGCACCGCTTGCCCCACGGTGGGCGCCAACTGTCGTGGTATTGCACGGCAGATGCTACTGGGGGTAGCTTACGTAGAGGGAGCAAGGCGACGTAGGAGAATCCGGGAGCGAGATTGGCACACGATGTACCCAGGTTCACGTCCCCTCGATGGAGGATCGCTACGTCCTGCTATCAATCCAGTATGAGTATAGATTGGTTTACATGGGAGCCGCCGTAGGCGGGGGGAGAGACTAGATCTAATATGACGTACCCCTTGGGGGTGCCCTTGGTGGCTTTATATATGCAGCCAGTTAGGGTTTACAAGTGCTTTGGTGGGCTTTCTATTGGAGTCGCCGTCTTGGGCCTCCAGTCGGCGCCAGTCGTTCGGGTCCAGCACGCACCAGTCGCCGTATCCGGCGAGTCGACCCGCTCTACGTTTGCCGATCCAGCTGGCAAATCCGCTTCATGGGTATACCCCGATTGGTATTCCCCCATCATGGTGGTAGTGATTGGAGGACACTATAAATCCCCAAAGCATTAGGAATCACTATACCCAAGCTTTGAAGTTTGTTTGCGTGCCCAGACATCCTAAGCACATGCTCACTGACGGAGCTGCCCTCTTCCATCTTGAAGTTAAAGAACTTTTCAGAAGCCTCATAGCTCTCAATTGTCGCGTGAGTCTCAAAGATCAATTTGAGATCACGGACAATATAATGTGGGTCTGAATTCTCAAACCTTTTCTGAAGCTCCGATTCTAAACCATACAAGATAGCACACTGAACTGTGGAGTACTGCGTCTTCCGAGCGAGGTAAACATTCTTTACTTCATCGGTAGCAGTAGCTGCAGGTGGGTCACCCAGCGGTGCATCCAACACATAGGTCAAATTACCAGCTGTGAGGACAATCCTCAAATTGCGGAACCAATCCGCGAAGTTGCTTCCATTGTTTTTCAACTTTTCTTTCTCTAGGAACGCATTAAAATTGATGGTAGGGGCCGCCATTGATCTACAACATATTTGCAATAGTTTAGACTAAGTTTATGACAAATTGAGTTCTAATTAATAGTTAAATTAATCTAGGTGAACTCCCACTCAAAACAACATCCCTCACATTGTTTTAGTGATCACACGAACCAAATCGACCACATCAACACCGATCATCACGAGAGTTGATGTAGCTTCAATGGCGAATAATCGACATGTTCATCATATCTACTATATGATTCATGCTTTACCTTTCGGTGATCCGTGTTCCGAGACCATGTCTGTACATGCTAGGATCGTCAAGATCAAACCTTAGCTTCCGCATGAGCAAATCTGGCTTTCTCACGTTGTATACACTTGCGGAATCTAACACACCCGATCATCACGTGGTGCTTCGAAACAACAAGCTTTAGCAACGGTGATTACTAAGGATGAACACTTTAGAACTTGAAATTCATGTGCATGAGGGATCATCTTATAATGCTACCGTCGTTAACTAAGCAATACAAGATGCATAAAGGATTAACATCACATGCAATTCATAATATGTGATATGATATGGACTTTCTTCTTTGTGCTTCTGATCTCCATCTTCAAGCACGAACATGATCTCCATCATCACCGGCATTGCATCAAGGTCAATGACGCTGCTCCATGGTTGTCGTCTACCGGCTTCAACTATTTCAACTACTTTGAATAGTCACGCGGGTCTTAACAGAAATTAAAAACAACCATATGGCTCCTGCCGGTTTCCTACTTACAATAAGGAACATTGCATACATCAAATATAATCATAATCATGGCCATATCACATCACAGCACACCCCTGCAAAACAAATTTAGACGCCTCTACTTTCTTTGCATATTTTACGTGGTTTGGGGCTTCCAATAAGTGTCGTTCTAACTTACGAACAAGAACCACAACATTGATACTAGCATTGTCAATCACTCGTTGTAAATTGAATCTTAACTATGTTGGGAGAAACAGGCACCCGCAAAGCCACTTATGCAATACAAGTGGCATGTCAAGCGTGGAGCAAGTCTCATGAACGATGTCATGTAAGGTTAGCCCGGGCCGCTTCATCCCACCATCCCGCAAGATGCAAAGTACACAAGAAGCAATCGACAACAAAAGCATCAACGCCCACAATGACCATTGTGTTCTACTCGTGTACAGATCTACATATAGACACGGCTCTGATACCACTGTATGGTTTCGTAGCATGGAAAACAAAAAAATTCTACCGCATACAAACAAACAAGCCAAGATCTATCTACTAGATTGTAGCAACGAGTCGATGGAATAACCCACCCTCGAAGATTCCAAAGTGTTTAACGAGAGCGGATTCTCGTGGATGATGTAGTCGTACTCTTCCCGATCTCAAGATCGTGTAGACGATCCTTCCGGCGCTGCATTCCGGCAGCGCTCCCGCAGTCGGTCACACGTTCGGTACTCGACGAAGACCTTCCTCTCCCTTGTTCCAGCAGGCAGCAGAGGTTGTAGCACTCTCCTCGCGATTCCGGCAGCACAACGGCGTGGAAGCGGAAGTAGAGGGGAGATCTCGCAGGGCTTCGCCTTAAGTCGGAGCGAGTATGGTGGACTATGAGAGAGACCCTCGGCGATCTAGGGTTTAGACGCACCAAGGAGGAGCTAGGCCGGCGGCTAGGGTTTAGCTAGGCGGCGGCGGCAGCAGCAGGAGGTGGCGACGCCGGGGCTAGGGTTTACGGGTGGAGGTGTTGTGTACTTGGAGGGGCAGCCCTGCCCCTCCTTATATAGGTGGAGGGGGCGCGCCAGGGGAGGGGAGGCCCTCCCCAACTCGGTTTCCCAAGTGGGTCGGCGGTGGAGGGGAGGAACTCCTCCCCAAGTAGGTTTCCTACTTCCCCTCCACCTTCCAAAATAGCCGTTTGACTTTTCAAATTGGCGTTTGACTTTTGAAACTAGGATTTGATTAAACCCTTTATTTTGTTCAGCGATGACACCTAGTACATGATGCAATCATTCCAACTTGATATGACACATTCATGTACCCTTCCCTTCCGGAGTGCCGGACATTCCGGAACCTTCTAGAACATTCACGATGAAAACACCGGAACCATTCTCCAACCCCGAAACAGGACTTTCCTTATATGAATCTTATTCTCCGGACCATTCCGGAGCTCCTCGTGATATCCCGGATCCCATCCGAGACTCCGAACAACATTCGGTCTCTTACTCATCATTCCATAACTACTCAAACAACGTCGAATCCTTAAGTGTGTCTCCCTACGGTTCGTGAATTATGCGGACATGATCGAGACACTTCTCCGAACAATAACCAATAGATGAATCTGGAAATTCATATGGCTCCCACATATTTCTACGATTACTTTGCGATCGAATGAACCACTTACATACGATACCAATTTCCCTTTGTCTCACGATAGTTTACTTTATCCGAGGTTATGATCGTCGGTATCTCTGCATACCTAGTTCAACCTCGTTACTGATAAGTACTCTTTTCTCGTTCCCGTGATATGTGATCCCTTGTGAGCCAGTCACATGCTTGCAAGCTAATTGGATGACATTCCACCGAGAGGGCCCAGAGTATATCTATCCGCCATATGGATGGACAAATCCCACTCTTGATCCATGTGTCTCAACCAATACTTTCCGAACACTCAATGCCACCTTTATAGCCACCCAGTTACGGTGTGGTGTTTGATGTCATCAAAGCATCCTTCCGGTGAAGGTGATATGCATGATCTCATGGTCGAAGGAATTAGGTTACTATGTATCAGAAAGCATATAGCAATTGAAGTATTTAAAATTACTTGATCTTTATGCTACGCTTATCTATAGGAGTATGTCCACCATATCATTCTCCTAACGATATGATCTTGTTGTTAATAACATCTCAATGTTCATGATAGGGAAACCACAATCATTTATTAACCAACAAGCTAGTATTATAAAGAGGCTTTACTAGGGACTCTATTTTAGTTTACAAATCACACAAGTATTAATGTTTCCTTGTTAATACTATTATAGCATGAATGTAAACATTTATCATAAATACAAAGATATAATAATAACTATATTTATTATTGCCTCTAGGGCATATCTCCAACATATTTTAATAAGGAATAAAACACAAGTAAAATAAAATAACTATTCCTAAAATAAGTATTTAAAATACATGTTTAAACAGTATGGTAATATACTGAACTTTTGGAAAAGGATTGATTTAATCAAAATCAAAACAGAAAAAGAAATCAGGAAAAAGAAAAAAGAAACAGATAAAAAAAGGAAGAGAAGCCAGCCCATCCAACCCTAGCCCAACAAGCCCAGCAGCCCATGCGGCTCCCCTCTCTTCCTGGAATTTTCTCACTCGCGCACCTACCCTCCTCTCTCACTGACCCGCGAACACCACGCCACATCAAATGCCTCGTCATCATCCCTTCCACCCGCGATGACCGCGCCTTCCCCCCAACCGTTTCTGGCGAAATTTCTCAGCATCAATACGCGTTGATGGCGCAGTAACCTCTCCTCGCGATCACGCTCAATAAATCCTCTCTCTCTTCTCTCTCTTTCCCCTCAAACCTCGCTGCCAGAGAGCCACCAGGCTGCCTCAAATTTACCTTGCACCGTCGCGGCCTCCGACGCACTTCAGCGACGATTCCGGCCAGCCACCGTCGCCCCTCGCCCCCTCGACCACACGAGCGCACTCCCCATCACCCGGTGAACCTCTCTGTAGCCTCCACTCGCCCGCGCGCGCTCCACATCGTCGGCAACGACCAAAGACCGAGTGCCACCGACGACCGCATCCACTCCGGCGACGTTTCCCCGTAAGCCCTGTCCTCCCCTCTCTCTCCCGATGATGCTCCCATGCTCGCGACTCTCTTACGCAACTAACGACGCCTTCGGTATGTCCTAGCACGCCCTACATCATCGCCTCCATCGTCGAGCAGACGAACCCGACGCCGCCGCTAGCTCCGGTGAGCAATCCACGTCGAACCAGAGCGCCCCTTCACCAACCAAGGATACGACGAGCATCAGCAAGACCATGCGATTCTGGTGAGCTACTCCACTCCTATTCTCCCCCCCTGTATCGCCGGCAACCTCGCTTGCCGAGCGCGCCGCCACCAGTCGCCGCCGCCAGCGCCGCTAGTAAATGACCGGTGCTTGTGCGCCATAGGATTTAGATCCAATGCACACGATAGAACTTAAACGAAGAGGTACATTTCGATCTGAACCGTACGTTGCAGCTTATATCCAACACACCGCGTAGGGCAATCCGTGCGAACCGGTACCGACGAATCAAAACACGACGCGTGGCCCTGTCTATTGTTATAAAAACAGAATTGATCTATTTAATGTTCAAATTTGTAAAATTCATAACTTTTAATCTACACGTCCAAATTTTACAAATTTTATATCAATGGAATCAGCAAAACAAACCCTACCCAACCATGCACTTTGTTTAAAGAATTGCATATGTTAAATTGGTTGTTTTAACAGAAACTTTTGTAGGCATATTATGGATATAAAAATTATTCTAGCAATGTTTTTAGGATAAAATCTTTGGAAAATGGATTATTTTGAACCTACTGACTATATAAACAACTTATGGATTTAAAAATTTATTTTGTTAAGCTAAAGAATAAATCTTTGAATTAAAGCATTTCTAGCCAAATAAAAATATTGCTTATGGTTTAAAAATGAATTTTGAGTAAAACCCTTGAGAAATTGTTTAAATTAAACTCTATGACCCTAAACACAAGGTTTTATGATTTAAAATATATTTGATGAACCCTATAGATTATTACTTTGCTAAAAAAGCATTTTCAACCACATAAAATATTGTTTTGGTTTAAAAAGGGTTTATAGGTAAAATCCTTTGGAAATAGTTTTGCCACTTTATTAAAATGACCAATAGATGTTTTAGAATGTTTTATCACCTATTGGAAACCACTTTTCCAAATAAAACAATCTTTTGCATGCTTGCATGCATTACTTTGTTTCTATTATTTTATGTGTTGTTGCTTGAATGGTAGATTGAATATTTGCTTGCTTGATTGATTTGTAGTGGAATTTGAAGAGTGTGAGTATTGCAAGAACAAGGAGTGAACTTATAATTCTCTACCAAAAGGAAAGTGATGCTTCATACTTTGTCCTATTATTTTCACTATGCATTAGTGATATTTCTAAGTAGGACTTGCATGGAATTTTTGCTAAGTATAAACTATGCCATGGGAAATCCTAGTAGATGAAACCTTAGTAGAATTTGCCTAAGTTAAGATTCCTACTACTATCATGCTTAGCTTAGCTAGTAGAAAACAAGGGTGGATTATATTCATGCCAAGGAATATTTCTAAGTCAAGGACTTGTGTTTTGTTTAATAAAACAATTAAGTGAATGAATCACCTGGGTGGAATGGAAGGAATGGTTTGTGTTGAGTGGTTATACAAGGCCCATTTTTATGGTTTACCTTGTATATCTCACTTGTGGAATGCCACCCAGGAACAAAGAGATTTGAGATGTCAAATGTTGAGAAGCTCCAAGTGCAGCCACTTGGCATTATGGGCTCTGCCTGGATCATATAGGTTGCAATAACTTAGCCAAATGGACAGTTGGTGGTAGGGGATGATAGGTTGGAACGCGTCCATTCTGGTCTAAGGGAAGGCTTCTAAAAGATCTTGTCTTGGTGAAACCAAGTCTTGTTGGGGAAAGTGCACCACCTCTGCAGAGTGAAAAATCTAAGTACTTAGCCATGTCCCTGGTAAAGGACAATTTGAGCATCAAGACATGGAAGCTATCAAGAATCTCCTCATCCCAATTTCTAAGTTAAAATTTTTTGGTTGAACAAGGGTTGAAGGATCACCAATTTCTATTGGGATATGCCTTGGGTGATTTTGTCAAGCAAAAACTTAGTGTTTTCAAATGATAAGGAAAATCTATTTTGAGCAAAGCAAGCCTAAGCTCCACTTAGCCAAATGCATATAGATGATAGATTCCACTATACTACCATAGTATCACTTGCTAATACAATTCAAATGTATTGACCCTTGTGGATGTAACTTTTTATGTTGCAGGTTTGTTTGATGTTAGTAAAGTATGTTGATTAGGATTACAAGTCCACAACCAACATATTTGCCTGTGACACTTTGAAGATGAAGGACTCTATGCTATAGTTATTCCTGCTGCATTGTATTGAGATAGCCAAATGAGCTATGTAAGATGTAATGAATTATTTTATTCATGGTTATAAAGTTGTATTATGACCTTTGTTCTTGATATTACATCTTAACTGTGGATGCTAGCTATTGATCCAGGGACTAGCATTGTAAACATAGGGATCTCTACCTTATTAAAGGTTGGGACCTCTACATATGATCTCAGCTGAGCTCAGCTCAAGTCACCTGACTTACTAAACAAAACACAATAATGCACACTTGTATGAGGTCCACATAGCTAGACTCTTGTACGAGGTAAGAAAGGCCATCTGACCTAGCAAACACACATAAGGGAATAGTCGTGATTCAGTATGGTTTGTCGTTAGTTTATTCGTTCTTATAGAAAGTTTATTCGATTTGTAACCTGTTGCGTGTGTTATGTGAGTAAGCCAGTGCAAACCTGGTTTGACTGATTTAGCTAGCTTGGGTTAGTTCAAAATTTTGTACTAACTTCTAAGTTTAGATTTCATTTGTAAAGAAAAATAAACTAGAGTGCAACTAGTCAGTTTGCTGGGTTGGCTGGTTTCACTTTTTGCACACCCTTGTGCGTGAGTGAAATGTAGACTGGTGCATAGAAAGACAGGGAGAATTGGAATAATTTGTATCCACGTACAAAAGAGAGACTTCATTTAGAGCTATTTTTTTTTAAATAATACATTTTTTTATTGATTTTCACAAATAATACGCAAATTTGGCAAATTTTAGTTCTGTCGGTCCCGTTCAACGGACGACAGAGCGCCTTCGTCGGCTGAGCAGACGACCAACATGTCGTCTTTTGTTGAAAAGACGACTAAACATGTCGGGTGCCAGGGATCAGCCGTGTCGGCGGTTCAACGGACGACGGCGCTGTCTCTTTTTCTTCAAAAGACGACCGAGCTGTCGGGTGCCAGGGGTCAGCCGCGTCGGCTGTTGAACGGACGACTCGCCTTTCGTCCCTTGAACGGATGACGCGCCCCAGCTATATTAGCTCGCCCGCCCGTTCCCGTCGTCTGCTTGCTCTCATTTCCAGCTCGCGCGTCTGCTAGCTCCTCTCTAGCTCTTCTTCCTCTCTCGCTTGCTCTCATTTTCTCAGCCGTTGCACCGATTTGTAGCCTAGATTTCTATCCAAACTCGCTGCTCTAACACATTAGCAAGCTAGTAGAGTCCCGATCTACTAATGGAATAGCCTGGTGTAGTGATTTGAGGCGTTTTGGTGGAGGGATATGGTGGTGTTCTTGTTGAGCAATGGCCATGGTGGAGGCTGGTGCTGGGACTTGAGGAAGGTGCATGGTGGAGATGCTGATTCGTTGACCTGAGGCAGCTGCACGGAAGGACTTCGCACGCTTCAAGGGTAAACCCTACTTTCTTGCTTATTGCAGTCATGTGTGTATGTTCATAGGTATTTGTAGAGTATTATATGTCAATGTACCTGTTTTTGACTATTTTTGGTATTTTTTAGGTCGAAAATCATGTCAAATAATGTAGTGTTTAGGTTCTTGTATGGTCCTGGTTCCGTCAGAATAAACCAGCACGGAGTTGATTTGAGCGAGTTTAGATTTATGGATGAAGTGCTTCAGAATCCTGAAACAGTGTCCGTTACTCAGTTGAAGGATTGGTTATGTGTTCGTTTAGGGCTCCCTCCTACCCATACTGTCGGTGTGCATGCTTTATGGACTAAGTCAAGGCAAACCCCTAATTTTTATTTAAGGCCAATAGAAGCGCAACAGAAATGGGTCAAATTTGTGCAAGCTTGCCAGAAAAGAGAAGTTAACCCCAGTCTCTTAGTGTTACCTGTGGCGAAAGAGGCTGGGTATGATCATGGCCAGAGTAGTCAGACCGGTCATGCTGGAGGTAGTTATGATCATGGCCAGAGTAGTCAGACCGGTCATGCTGGAGGTAGTTATGATCATGGCCAGAGTAGTCAGGGCCAAGAGGGTGGCGGCGGGTATGAATCAGGTCATAGTAGCTATGCACACACCGGGGGTGATGGTTATGTATCAGAGGACGATGGTGAAGGATTAGGGGAAGACATATTCAGTGGCGAAGCTGATGAGGACGAGATATATGATGGTTTGTTGCAACATCAAATGGAAGCCGAAGACTCAGAAGGCAATAGTGATACGGCTGATGATTCTGGCGAGTCTGATCAAGAAGAGATCGGCCAACCTATTCCGGCATCATGGAATAATGACAACACAGTAGCAATGACTGTGAACGATGGGCATGATTCGGCATGGCATTATCACGCGAACAACATCTCTCTGGGTGCATTATATCCTAGCAAGAGACATCTGCAGGAAGCAATTGTTGAGTGGTCAATGTCCATGCAACGGGTCATGAAAACGAAGGTGTCATCACAACAATATTTGACATTGGTTTGCGAGGAAGCTGGATGTCCTGCAAGGGTGCATGCCCATGTCCCTAGGTATGACACAAACTGGAAGGTCAACGATGTTGTGATGCACACATGCATACTTGAAAGTGTCCTTCAGGACCATCGTAACCTCACGTCAACCCTCCTGGCTAGACTGTTGTACACAGAGATAGTGGAGGGCAAAGCCATGGGGGTGAAAGCTATCATTAACAAAGTTTCTGTCAGATTCCGGTACAATATTTCATACGGGAAGGCTTGGAGGACTAAGCAAAGGGCACTGGAGGCAAGGTTTGGTTCGTTTCGAGACGGGTATGACTGTGTTGTTAGGATGCTCCAGACACTGCAGGCTAGGAATCCAGGAACCTACGTGGACATCCAACACTTTACATTGCCACATGAACCTAATTTGAGGGTACTTCATCGAGTGTTCTTCTCATTTGCTATATGCATAGAAGCTTTCACTCACTGTCGACCAGTCATCTGTGTGGATGGTACATTTCTCACTGGCAAGTATAGGGGTCAGATATTGACTGCCATAGGCCAAGATGGAAACAATCAAGTTGTTCCACTTGCTTTTTCTTTCGTGGAGAGCGAGAACACCGAGAGTTGGGTATGGTTTTTCAGGCAGCTGAAGATAGCAATTGTGAGAGATACACCGAATGTATGTGTGCTTCATGATAGGCATCCAGGTATACTAAGCGCGATAAAGAATCTCACACAGCCCACTCCTGATGAAGTAACTCCATGGCTGGACATGCAGAGTCGTTGGTGCATGCGGCATCTAGGGGCCAATTTTTTCTCACAGTTCAGGAACAAGGCTCTTATGAACCTATTCAAGAAGCTTTGCAAGCAGAATCAAGAGTGGAAGTATATCAAGTGTCGTGGCTATCTTGATGACTTCACTAAAAAACATGTGACTCAGAGGAGAGCAGCTAGAGCATCAGCGGTCGCGGCTCATGCAGCGGCGTTAGCTGCACAGGCAACAACAGGAGAAGCACCACCAGAGGAAGAACACATTGCCCTTTGTGACTTGACAGGATTTGACCAACCCGGTACTGAAAATTGTTCTATTTGCCAATGCAGATACAGAGGTTTGGGTTCCCGGTCAATCCGATGACTGCGCCACAGATTACACGCAACCTGGAGGCATACATTATGTGGCTGCTCGGGAAGGTGATGTTCACTGAGAACCACGTGTCGACCATTAGTGCGCGATACATCCATTTTGCTAGAGGGATCGCGGAGGCGACGTGCCAGAAAGAATGCACCCAGTGGAGTTGGGGTTCAGCTGTCTTAGCAGCTACGTACCGAGGTATGTGCAATGCTTGCCAGTTAGGACAGTTCTGCCTTGCTAGGATGCCCATTGTTGTTGCAATTGTGGTCATGGGAGAGGTTTCCTATCGGCCGTCCAGAAGTAAGTGTCAACCAAATATTCGGCAACCAGGAACATCAAACAATTGTCTACCACTCTGACCTGCTGTTCGACGAAGAGCAAATTGACTTGCCTACATTTGGCACTCACTGGACCCGTCGCAAGGTGGGTGTAATGTCTTAATAAATTGCACTTCTGGTACTACAGTATGAAAGTTACTAACAACTATTTTGTCATGCAGTGTCGTTTCGTGAGAGAGCAAGTCGTTAGATGCTATCCATCGTTCAGCGAGCAGTTCGACACACTGAAAGAGGATATCGTGATTTGGGAGCCGTACACCCTGCAGACACGACACGCACGATATCCCGTCGGGTTATCTATTATGTGCACTAGAGATCGAGAGTATTGGCTGACTATATCGAAGATCATCTTTGATTGCCAAGTTGAGGAGATGTCTCAACAGAGGGTCATGCGGCAGTTCGGTCTTTGCCAGATGGTAGATCCCCCGCGTCCGGATGTTCCCCTTCCAGATGTCGTGCACGCGTAAGTAAATATATATACATAAGGAATGCGTCTTATACTTCATCGTTGTTCTTTAATGATGGTCTAACAAATTCTAATGACAGGTACTCTCGGAAAAGTAGCAAGACCGCCACTCAATGGCTCCAACGGGTGGAGATTTACGTCAACGAGTGGCAGAATGCACCAAAACAAGTGTGGCACGCTGGCCCGTTTGATATGGAGCTATTCCACGGATACTTACAGAGGTACATGTCGATGACACGGCACGTCCCATTCCACACGCACATGACGATGAGATATACCCTAGCCAGTCAACACTAGAGTCCAGACAGTCAGCGGTAAGTACTTTATTTAGAGCATAATCAACATGAGTGCCTAAGTAGTGCATACCTAACTATGAGACAAATGCAGGCCGATATGACGTGGGAGCTACAGACTGAGGTGGCTCAGTACGGACGATCGCTTTCGACCGTTCCTCTTGTGCCCCGTCAGCAGGCTCAGTCCTTTGCCCGGCGGGTCGAGGAGAAGCTGCGGCGTTTCTACGCGGCCATCACGTGCACCAGCGTCTCAGACGTCGTTCAACACTGAGAAGCATAACGCCCACCGCGTCACTCGGTGGAGGAGCGCGCCCCACGTCGATCCACGCAGCAGCGCCCACCGCGTCACTCGGTGGACGAGCGCGGCCCACGTCGATCCATGGAGCAGCCACCTTCTCCAGACCATGCTGGAGGCTCAGGATGGCACGAGGAGCATATTTCTCCACCACTCCGCTACGAGCCTCGTCCACGACTCTCACAGCAGGCGCCGCCGAGAGCACCACCTCCAAACCAGGCTGGAGGCTCGGGGTGGCAGCAATCACAGTTTACTTCTGACCCGTGGCAGCAATCGCAGTTTACTATTGACCAGTTGCAGCAGAACCAGATTACTTTCGAACAATGGCAGCATTAGCAGCCGATACCCTACATGGACTTCGCTTATCGACCACAATCTCATCCTCATGGTAAGTGTGTCCCTTCCTACTATTGTTAGGTACAGTATGCCATTGTTCAGTACTTACTTTCTTGTACACTAGTAGGAGACTCCGTTACATGGGACAGTACCGACGACCGTCATCAGCAGACACATCACGAGCAGGTAGACTGGTTTAGCCAGTATCAGCCAGGTACTCCACCACCTATCCCCACACAGGATACACAGGATCAAGGTGAAGGGTCAACTGCACCTCGTCGTGATGTGATGCCACCCCACAGATATGGATGGAGTACACCGAGGCCTCCGCCACCTCGTCGTCGACACCAGTGATATCTACTTATGTATCAGTCATTTACCTATCTATGTATGAGACATCATTCTATTATTTCATGATTTTATTCGACAAACTACTCAACATAACTTGTAACATAGTTCAACATAACTTGCGGTACATAAATTAGAGTCCTATCTATCCCTAGCATGATGCCTTTCCCTTTCCCTTCGATGATGCCTCGCCCTTTCCCTTGGACGATCCCTCGCACTTGCTCTTCTTGGCCCACGCTTTCTTCTTCTCCTGCCTCTTGTCCCACTCAGCTCTCCCCCTGCTTCCAACGGGTGGCGCATGAAGATATCATCCTCATCTTCGCTCTCTTCTATCCAGGGCCTACGTGCCACAACCTGCTCCATCATGTCAGCTTGACTCTTGGCCTGCTCTTTCTTCTTCTCCTGCCTCTTGTCCCACTCAGCTCTTGCCTTGCTTCCAACGGGTGGCGGCATGAAGATATCATCCTCATCTTCGCTATCTTCTATCCAGGACCAAGGTGCATCCGCCCGCTCCAAACTGCGAGCTTGTCCCAGGACCAAGGTGAGCTTGTTCCACCTTGCCTGGATCCTGACAAGCTCTGCTCGTACCTGATCTAGGGTCTTCAGTTTCCACCCTCTTCGATGAAGTGACTTACCAAGCATAACGAGAGCATCATGGTTCGTTATCAACGTATCCCAGTCGGGATACGTATCGCCTATCACAACAGTTCTTGCTATGAAGAAAAGGCCAATGGACATATCTACAGGCCAGGAAGACGCGTCGGTCATAGTGGAGAGGAGTGGAGGAAAATGCGAGAGCAAGAGGAGAGGAGGGAAATGAGAGAGTAAGAGGAGAAAGAGATGAACTGGGTTAAAGGATACATCCCGTTGCCCGGATTTATAGAGGCACCGAACCGAATAGGCGGGAAAAAAGGACAGGAAGTCGTGGCGGAAAAAAAGGGCGGGAAGTAGTGACGGGAACAAAGGGCGGGGATTACTGGCGGGGAGTACCGGCGGGAAAAATTGGCGGGAAAAATCGGCGGAAAGGATTGCCGAGGAGTGGACGATTATTTAGCGGCAGTATTGTTGATTATTTAGCGGCGGGAGCACTGGGGCGTCGTCTCCTCAACGAACGACAACACGTGTCGTCTCTTCAACGGACGACATCACGTGTCGTCTGGCGAACAACCGAAGCTCAGGAGCGTCGTCTCCTCAACGGACGACACCACCTGTCCTCTGCTCAACCGACGAATGCGCTCTGTCGTCCGTTGAACGGACGACGGACCGACGGAACTGAAATTTGCCAAATTTGCGTATTATTTGTGAAAATCAATAATTATTTTAAAAAAATTAGCTCATTTAGAAGTCGTCGCAATTAGGAAAAATGTAGGGAAATAATTCAGAAAAAGTCCAAAACAAACCTTAAACTCTTAGGCGAAAGATAAATCAAACCCAAATTGGCACTCCGAACTTTGTAATCCCGGTCTAATTCAAACTCTGGACTATTTTGCACGTTAAAAATAAAGAATCCTAAAATAAATACTTATTTTTCTTTCACTCACGCAGTAGGTCCATATGTTATTCATCTTCCATAGCAATTGGGAAAAGCAAAGAACAGAGAGGAGGAGATGCGCCGTCATCGGAGCCTGGCCTCGCACGCGCTGAGCCTATGCACGTGCTTTGCAGAGCGCTGGTGGAGACAGTAGGCGAGCACGTCGCCGACTGCATACGGCGGCGATCCCATCGTGGAGGAGGTACGCGAGCACGGCAACATGAGGCCGACGGTGCTCTCATGGGGGCTGCAAGCCGGCGGAGCCTTCTGTGCAGTACAGGAGGAGCAGAGGGAGTATGTTGCCGTGTTATTTAGACCACCTTCTCACCACTCAGTTATTTTCGGAATGGAGCTCTCTGCCATGGCTATGGCAAAAATCACCGTCGCGTGTCCTCGGTCCATAGCGAGAGCATGCGAGCTCCATTCCTCGATTAATTGGATGGAGAAGCTCCTTCTACCCCTAGATCCTACTCCAGCTCACTAGAAGATCGAGAGGAGGTCCGAGAGATTGATTCCAGGAGGCGGTTGCCATTGCCGTCGGACAAGATCCGGAGCAGCTCGTAGAAGCCGTCCCCGACCGCGCCATTACCCTCCCCGAACATGGGGT
The DNA here is from genome assembly GCA_910589765.1 of Avena atlantica. Lineage (NCBI taxonomy): Eukaryota > Viridiplantae > Streptophyta > Magnoliopsida > Poales > Poaceae > Avena > Avena atlantica. The sequence goes on along the minus strand of OU342738.1, from coordinate 342,867,623 downwards.
CCTCGGGGATGTCGCCTCGGTCAATGGCCAACCTAGCTGTGCCGCATACCGCCGCCGGCAAGTTGTTCCTGCAGGATGCAGCTTCCCGTGCGCCCGGGAGGAAGTGAGACAGAGGACACGGTGATGAATGCAAGAGAGATGTAGGAAGGGGATAGGTATGACATACTGGCCCCACACGTACGTGAGAATAGAGAAAATGATAAGGAACTGTACCACATTTGAGGCGGCGGTGTCAGCGAACTACCATCTTTGCTCGTTTTGTCGAAAAACTGCCAATATTGGGGTCAGTTGTCGACAGATAGCACTGATCGGCTGTTTTAGAGGGGATAACCACATTTCTGACCGGTTGGGCCTACACGTCAGGTCCACGTGGCACGGTGGCCGTTTGCACGTTTGACGGCCGTTAGGTATCGTAGTATGTGGTTCGATTCAGACAGCACCTCTGTCTGCTTCCCTATCCCCAGCCGACCAAGCCGCCAGCCAGCTCGCCTGTCCCCGACGCCGCCGAAGCTCGTCACGCCGCCGAAGCTCGCCGCACCGCCCACCATGGTATCGTGGAGAGATGGTAAGGAATCGTTCTTAGACCACAGCACCGCTAGCAGCGTGGTTAGTAATCCTTTTACTCTATTTTAGGGTTAGGGTTCATCCAATTTGGGGATTTTGGAATTGATCTGGAGTTTCTCTCATCTGCAATGTACATTCAATTTTATTAGAGATTGAACACCCTTTACGACTCTGAGTGGGAAGGGTTAGATGATGGACCAACACCTCCACGTTGTAAATGCCACGCCACTGCCGCCAAGTTTGTTGGATTGGAAGGCTGTGAAATAGGGAGGAAATTTTATGGATGTGCAGGGCAGGTTTGTGTTTATATTGTGCTTAATATTGATTCAATGCTTACTCATGAGTGGATAGTAAACATTCAGTGGATAATTATGAACTAATGAAAATATTGTATGTTTGTACTGTAGTTTGGGGAAACCTGTGACTATGTTAGCTGGGTAGATCAAGAGTGGCCATCATCACTGCAGAAAGCTATTGGAAAATTATGGGAGATGTATGGAGAATTCAAGCAAGGAAGAGTTAGTGATTCTCTAGACTATATGGAGGAGAAGTTCAAATTTAGGGATGAAATAACCAAGTTGCACCGTGACCTGAAGATAGTTCAAGAAGAAGTGGAGAAGATAGTGAAAGAGAAGCAGATCACACTTGCTTTGAAGGCAAAAGCTGAACAAGCACTAATTGAAGCCAAGGAAGAATTGGAGGAGAAGATGAAGTTAGATGAGCATGCTAGTAACCTGCACAAGGTGATGAGGATCAAGGCAGAGAAGGAAAGGGATAAACTAAAGGAAGAGAAGAGGAAACTGGAATATACCATTGGAGATCTGTTCAAGTTTAAAGAAGAGCAAATGGCAAAGTTGAGGAAGATTAAAGAAATATGTGATGAGTAATGTACCATTTGGTTGCTGAGTAATGTACTATTTGGTTCCTTAGTAATGTACTATTTGGTTTCAAAACAGAATATTGTACTATTTGGTTTCAATGGTTGTATGAATGTTTGTTGTGTGGTTGATGTGTTGTCCCTTGCTCTCACAAGGTTGTATGAATGGTTGGTTAAAGATTTGGACAACATGTCCCTTGCTCTCACAAGGTTCTGTTTCAAAGTATATGCATTGTTTAACAAAATAACATACATTGTGATTGGCATAAAGACCAATGTTTTACAGATCCATAGAGAAACACATTTGTTTCTGGCATATATTGTTCTCCGACATACATTGTTTCTGGCATATATTGTTCTCAAGCATACATTGTTTTCTAGCATACATGTTGCTCACAAAATAACAAACATTGTTTCTAGCATACATTAGATCAGTATCATGCTAGAGGAGGCTCCCTTGCATCCCTGCCAGCACCTGCATTTGCACCAGCTGTCAAGTATGACATGAAACCTCTTGGTCCAGATTGTCTTGGTGCAGATGGACTTGGTGCAGCTGCAAATGGCCTTGGTGTAGTTTGCCTTGGTGCAGCAAAAGGAGGCCTTGGTACAGATGGCCTTGCTGCAGTTGTAGAAGCAGCTCTTGGTACAGATGGCCTTGCTGCAGTTGTAGAAGCAGCTCTTGGTGCAGCTGTTGAACTTGAGGAACCTGGTGGAGGCCCTGATACAGAGGAGCTTGAGGCAGCATCAGGCATTGATCTACTTGCCTAGAACATTCTAATATAATTGAGGAGTTAGTACAAATAAAAATGATAAATGTTGTCAGCACACAATTTCTGGCATATTTTTACCTTGTGGTTGTTTTTCCTTATTGCAAGGTCTGACCTTAAAGGAACTAAACAACTAGTGTACTTGTGACCTTGTAGTTTGCAGTTGCTACAAGTAATTGTGGCCATCCTTGAAGTTTCTTTAGGTTTTGGCACCTCAAATTTTCCTTTTCTTCTTTTCTCCTGTCTTCTCCCCTTCCCACTCAGAGTCGTAAAGGGTGTTCAATCTCTAAGAAAACTGAATGTACATTGCAGATGAGAGAAACTCCAGATCAATTCCAAAATCCCCAAATTGGATGAACCCTAACCCTAAAATAGAGTAAAAGGATTACTAACCTCGCTGCTAGAGGTGCTGTGGTCCAAGGACGATTCCTCACCATCTCCCCACGATACCATGGTGGGCGGTGCGGCGAGATTCGGCGGTGTCGAGGACAGGCGAGCTGGCTGGCGGCTTGGTCGGCTGGGGATAGGGAAGCAGTCAGAGGTGTTGTATGAATCGAACCACATACTACGATACCTAACGGCCGTCAAACGTGCAAACGGCCACCGTGCCACGTGGACCTGACGTGTAGGCCCAACCGGTCAGAAACGTGGTTATCCCCTCTAAAACAGATGATCAGTGCTATCTGTCGACAACTTACCCCAATGTTGGCAGTTCTTCGACAAAACGAGCAAAGATGGTAGTTCACTGACACCGTCGCCTCAAATGTGGTAGTTCCTTGTCATTTTCTCGTGAGAATACCATGTTATCCTGGCTGGGATTGCAGTATTCCTGGTGCGCCAAACGGTTCCAGGGTCTAAATTAGACCGGGATTCGAGATTTTGGAGTGACAATTTCCAGGATTCCGAGTTTGGGGTTTGATTTAACTTTGGTTTATAAATGGAAGGTTTGTTTTGCAATTTTCTCAAATAATTCGGTACCTCGGGGATCTGGTGTTGCCATCCCCCGGAACGATAGACAACCATGCCCATGTCGCTATCAAAACCGAACAGAGGGAGTGGGGCCCACCCACGTTCTTATCCCATCATCTTCCTCCCGTCTCGTATCTCATACCTCCACCAAACTTGTCGCTGCCGCAACCCAGCCACACGCGTCGGCCTAAAATCCCTCCTGGTTGCGACCTCGCCCATCCCCATCAAGCTCCTCCGCTAGCGTCCTCGACAGGCTCGCCTGCAGGAAGGGTCGTCGTCGCAAGGTCAAAGGGCGCCGTATCGCGACCTCGACGGGCTCGCCTGCAGGAAGGGTCGTCGTCGCAAGGTCAAAGGGCGCCTGAAAGGGCAAATAGACCTTACCTAGTGTTTTGGTTAACTATGACACCGACGCTAGAGAGCGGACTAATGTTTCTATTAGCTTCTCTACAAGTGAGAATCCGCAGGTTGTTGGTGATAGGTGATGGGTGCCCCCCATTCATTTCTTTATGAAGAGCCGGTGGTGTTATTTATTATTCTCTCTTATTCACTCTTGAGTCAAATAGGAAACACCGCACTATTAAGAGGGGTGATCTCAATGCGCTCTTTGGGGATGTTCCATATCAATTATACTTCTCTTTATCCACCACCACACACCCTTTCGAACAAAGAGAGAAAGATAACCCTAAAAAATGAGTCAAAAAGGGGCTTCTGCGAAATCGGCAAAAGCGTCGGCGGCGTCGGTGCTGTCGCCGGAATTTTCGGTCGCCATCGGGAATTCCCAGTGCACACCGATATGGCTTACAGAATAGCTTTTCGGTTGTTCACTAGGAATTTCGGTCGCCGCCGAAAATTCCGGCGTGTGGTCCGGTCTACCGGAGCTGTCGCCGGAAATTCCGGCGAGCAACTCGGTACGACCGGACTTATTGCTGGTTCTGTCGCAGGAACCCCCAAACGGCTCTTTTCCCCTTCTACTATATATGCCCCTTTCTTCTCCACTGAGTGGTTAGGCACTTGAGCTAACATTTCATTTCTTGAATCTCTCTCTCTCCCCCATTGTTGATGAAGGGTTTGCAGCATAGAAAACAAAATTTTTCCTACGATGGGAACAACTATGTACCAAGATCTATCTACTAGATACAAACAACGGGCGGATGTATATCCGTAGAGAACATACCCTTGAAGACCGACAAAGCTTAACGAGTCCAAACTCGTGGTTGATGTAGACGATCTCTTGCCGATCTCAAGATCGAGAGGAAGTCCTAGCGCCGCAAAACAGCAGCGCATCCGTGCTCGCACACACGTTCGAGGCACCGAGCAACCTCCGCCTCCTCGCTCCAGCGATGCAGCGGAAGCACAACTCTTTCTTGCCGAAAAGCCACCGGGAACATGTATCTCGCTAGTCCGAGACCATGGGGGATAAATTCTAGAGGGGGAGAGAGATCCTTCACGAGGAGGTGTGATGTGAGAGGAGGAGAGGGGGGCCTTTTATAGGGGAGAGGGGGGGCACCCAAGGGGCATGGCGCCCAGCCATGGGGCTGCCCCCACCTCTTCCACATTCATGTGGGTGGAGCTCCCACTCAAAATGAAAAGCCTCCACTCCCATTAAAAAGCCTCCACTCAAAAATCCACTCACATGCATTAAATTTCCACCAAATTTAATGCAAGCTCTCATTTAAATAAAACTCTTTTATTTATTTATTCAGAATTTTGTTAATTACTTTAATTAACAAACATTCACATAAAACCCCTTGCTAGTATTCCATTTCACATGCAGAACCAGTTTCAGCAATTTCAACCAAAACAGTTTCGGTGTCTAGTGAAATAAATTCCTGCGCTTTCTTTTTCTTTTCGGCATGAAACTTTTGCTCCAATTGGATGTCGGTGTCTCTTAAGTGTGTCACCCTACGGTTCGTGAATAATGCGGACATGATCGAGACCCCTCTCAGATCAATAATCAGAAGCGGGATCTGGAGACCCATACTGACTCCCACACATTCAACGATGACTTTCTTGTGATCGTCGGAACCTTTTACGCTAGTATCTTAATCCCTTTGTTTCGCGATATATTACATGTCCGAGATTCGATCATCGGTATCTCCATACCTAGTTTAATCTCGTTACCGACATGCACTCTTTTCTCGTTCCTGTGATATAACATTCTAGTGATCAAATCACTTGCTTGCAAGCTAATCAATGTGATATCACCGAGAGGGCCCAGAGCATATCTATCCGTCATCGGGATGAACAAATTCCACTCTCGATCCATGGGCCTCAACATAACACTTTATTAGTTCTGAATCCATCTTTATAATCACCCTGTTACGGTGTGACGTTTGATGTTATCAAGAAACTCTTCCGGTGTTAGTGATTGACATGATCTCATGGTCTAAGGATTAGGATCACTTCGTAAGTTGTTATAGCAATATAAACTCAATGACTTTGATCGTAATGCTATACTTCGGATGAATGTTCATCACACCATTACACTAATGTTGTGACCTCGTTATTAACAACATCCAATGTCCATGATCAGGAAACCTATGATCATCTTGTTAATCAACGAGCTAGTTTATAAGAGAGGCATAACTAGGAACTTTCTTTTGTTTATTAAACACACATGTATTAACGTTTCCGTATTAATACAATTATAGCATGTAAAATAAACATTTATCATAAATAGGAATACGATAATAACCACTTTATTATTGCCTCTCGGGCATATTCCCTTCAGTCTCCCACTTGCACTAGAGACAATAATCTAGTTTGAGAACTTTGCGTATTGAACACCTATGGCTTTCTGGTGTTCCATATACGCAATTGCAAGTGTTTAACATAATCTACGGATCTGACGCTTTCAGGTCCGTGTGTATTTGCATGTCTTTGCGTCTCCACGCATCACTCATTCTCCAATGAGATGGCATTGTATAAATTTGGTCTTTTGGTGAGACCTTTAGTTCCTTGGGGTTAAGACACATCGATACTATTGTCATACAATATATCTTTAGTGTTAGCCCGTTGCGAACCACACCTTAGTTTGATAACAAACTACTTGACACAAATTCCCTCTTTTGCTGCTACTATAGCAGTCATATACTTAGCCTTTTATTGTAGTATTCGTCACAATGTCTTAATTTTGGAACTATTCCAAATACATCATGGAATCTCCTTTCCATTACATTGTGCCACCCATAGTTTAAATTGAGATAAACTTAATTTGTATCTTGTGACAAAACTAGTATCAATGTAACGCTTTACAATGAACTATTTGTAATTGTTTGTCACCTCTACACAAATATATTCTTAGTTCTTCCAAAAGATCATAAGAATATCCTCACTATCGTCCAATGATCATTTTATGATTCATTCTGGTATATGCTCATAACACTTAGAGCATAGGACATATCTGGATGTGTACATATCATGGTATGATTGATCAAGACATTCTCGTGATTGCACTCATCAAGTGTCAAAGCACTTGAATCTTGTTTCACTTATCAAGTGTCGATACACTCGAATCTTGATTCAATTCCTTTCCATGCAACAAGAACTGTTTCTTGTCGTTTCTATATTGAACTCCTTCAATATCTCATATATGTACGTTTGGCATAAACATATTAGCGTTACAGTCTATCCACTATAGACATTCATGCTAAATATTCGGGTTTTGCCTAAGTCTTTCATCGAAATGAAATTCTTAACCTTTGTCAATAAAAGATACATCATTTCTAATCAACAAGATGTCCTTCACATAATGTATTAGAAATATGTCTCAGCGCTCCCACTTAATTTCTTGCAAATGCAAGCATCTTCATCGTCTCCTGATGAAAAACTCCTTTTCATCATGGTGAAGATTCCAACTCCGCAATGCTTACTTCAACCATTGAAGTTTCCATGCCCTTTTAGCATCCTTTGAATTTAACAAAACCCTTTGGACCATGTCTTGTACACGTCCTAGGTAACCATTCTAATAGAAGAACTTTGTTTTGTTTATTCATCTACCATATACCAAATTATATGTAGTGGTTGCTACTTTAATCCGTTCAGACTAAATATCGCTATGAAAGATCAAATCTTGTCATAGTCAACTCTTTGAACATTGTCATAAAATACTTTACGACATGTCGAATATTTCATAGATGTGAGACATCCATGTCTGTTTCTTTATAGATCCAAATACGACCGATAGGTTTTTACACCTTTCCGGAGGGTCTTCCAAGTTCAAAACTTGATTTCTCGTATATGGAACTATCACGGATTTTATGGCTTCAAGCCATTTGACGGAGTCAGGGCCCATCATCGCTTCTTTGCATACAGTCGGTTCATCATTGTCAAACAATAATGATTTACTCTCAAATCTTAGTATTTGATTGTTTATTCGACCGACTTGGTTCAATAGGAACTTTAGATCTCCGTGACCACAACCTTTGAGGCACATAAGCTATGAGCATTATGGCAGCCTCCAGAACCATTTCCGGCGCTGCGCAACTCAGCACATTTAGCTAAGGTTCGTTAACCTTATCAAAGTTCTATTGTCCTCCCACTTAACATTTATGAAAAATTCCTTCTTCAAGAAACTTTACATTTCAAGCGACAAACCCTTTTGTCCTCGGTATTATGGAGGAATAACCAATTGTTATTCGAAATAACCTACAAAGACATGCTCATCCGACTTTGGTTGTAAACATCTTACTTATGTTTAGTATACCAAAATTTAAGAAAGGACAACTTGGGTTTTACCCCAAACCATAACTCATATGGTGTCATTTCAACGGATCAAGATGGAGCTCTTTTCAGTGTAAAAGCGGTAGTCTCTAAAGCTTTAATCTTTTAAAACATAATGGCAGTTTTATAAATAACACCTTTGATCCAACCATGTCTCACAAGGTTTCATTACAAATCTCAAACACTCCATACTCCTATGGTGTTTCGGGAGATGTAAATCTAGGTGTTTTGCTAAACTTGCAACTCAAATAAATCCCTTTATGATAAAATCATAATTCATTTATTTTTCTTGTTACACTTGTAACTCAAATAAATCCCTTCATGATCAAATCATAATTCATTTATTTTTCTTGTTACAATGATTTTCCACTTCATCTTGAAAGTCTTTGAAACATTTTCAAATATTTCATACTTCTTTCTCATTAAGTGAACATTCACTCAAAAAATCCGGAGAAAGCATATGAAGTTGAAACCCATCGCTTACGACTACACATAATGGAATACATACATCGATATGTATAAATTCCAATATTTTAGTCGTTCGTTCTTCTTTGGCCTTTGAACGAAGTTTTAATTATCACGTGGAAAGTCTCACAAGTGTCACTTGATCAAATCAAAGACTCCAAAAATCCATGAAAATGGAGATTCTTCATGTTTTCTTTCCAATATAATTTAAACAGCGATGTCACTTCATAAGTGATCTTTCAATCATTTGTCTTGCAACATTTTAGCATTAGGATTTATGGATGTGATTTCTTCAACTAGATTTGTAAATCATCCATCTTATATGGAATACGGTAATTATTTGAACAACCTTTGTTCTTATAATACCTGATTCAAATAACAATTATTAAAACAAATCTTGAAGTCTTTCTTCAACTAGATTTGTAAATCATCCATCTTATATGGAATACGGTAATTATTTGAACAACCTTTGTTCTTATAATACCTGATTCAAATAACAATTATTAAAACAAATCTTGAAGTCAAGCTTTGATGTCAACGAGAAATACAAACAACGGTTTGTTTGTTTTCGATGAACATCATCACATATTCTCTTGCTAGTTACTTAGGTCATTGTGGTTCATGAATTGCGTCGTCCCGTATGAAATTTCATACCAACCAATTCGGTATCCAATACCCAAGAACCACATTGTTTAACAAGCAAAGAATACAACCATAACATGTATATCATATATATACCTAAATTGGATATTTCCAATCTTTTATTTTCTGCCAAATATATTTTATAGATTCTCTTTCAGCATTTCCTTTTCCTTTTTAAAACAAATTATCAACATCAACAGTGGCGCCATACACATGACACATAGTCCAAAGCGTGTATATTCAAATAATAATACCTTTGGACTTTCACTTTGAAGTAGATCACCATCATTAAAATGATCGGTATTCTTTCAAAATCCATTCTTTAGTAATCTTTTAGTGTAGTAAACACTTTACATACATTTTCTATTCACCCTTATCATGACGACTTTCATGATTAAGCTACTGTAGCTTATAAAGGCGAATCGTGAGTATAACATTACTTTCCAAAACCCTTTTGGATGATTAGGATGTCTAGCATCTCCAACCTTCGCAAATTCTCATCCAATATGAGAACATATATTATACTCTATCATATTGCAACCAAAACATTGTTTCAGATATCGTTATATCTGCCACACATGATGGTTTCTGAAACAATTCTTTCAGCTCCTAGATAAACTTGATGTTTAAATCAAGAATCATGGAGGCAAACATGATACTTAAGATACTAACACTGGAATTGTTACTCTCGATTTAATACCAATTATTAAATTTCACGGAGTAAATAGAATTTTGTTGAAAGTTTGCAATAGGACTTTAAACTTTAGATTGACACTCAACACAATACGATACCAGTTCGTAAAGTATATATCCAGAATTCTATAGTTCTATTATCTCAATTACAACTATGCATATGGTGGTGAACGAATGCCAATGACTACAACAAATTATGCAAATTCACTTTGATTTAATTTATGATAAATTGAGTTCTACTAATCCAAATTAGAAATGAACTCCCACTCAAAAACGACATCCCTCGTGCCTTTTTGGTGATTACATGAACCAAATCCACTACACCAAGTCCGATCATCACGTGAGTCGGTGTAGCTTCAAAGGCGAGCATCAAATGGGCATCATATCAACTATATGACTCATGCTTAACCTTTCGGTCTGTGTTCCGAGGCCATGTCTGTACATGCTAGGCTCGCCAAGTTAGAACCTTAGTATTTTGCGTGTGTAACTGTTTTACACCCGAGAATGCTCGTGGATTCAAGTACACCCGATCATCACGTGATGTCTTGAAGCGACGAAACATTGTCGGTGCATACTTAAGGAAGAACACATTTTTATCTTGATATCTAAATGAGGGATCATCTTATTATGCTAATAAAACGCCAAACAAGCAATATAAGATGCTATCAAACATCACATGTTTATTAGTGGAATGATATGGTTCTCGCATATGATCTCTATCATGTGCATCGTGGTATGATCACTATCATACCTTTATGTGTAAGTCCAAGGTCTATGGATATTACACGTTATGTGTGTTGTAAGAGTATCATCTCATACTTCTACTTACAACATCACCATATCATAACACTAGCCCAGCAACAATCTAAACTAGACGCCTCTAATTTATCCATTGCAAATTTTACGCGGCTTAGGGCTTTCGAAGATAGAACCGTTCTTACCTACGAACATGAACCACAACGAGGATAACCAAATTGTTGACAACTCGTTGCAAATTAGATATTGACTATAGTAGGAGAGACAGACACCCGCTAGCCACTTATGCAAAACTAGTTGCATGTCAAGCGTGGAACAGGTCTCATGTGCGAGGACATGTAAAGTTTGTCCGGGCCGCTTCATCCCACTATGCCACCAATATCCAAAGTACAACTAAGAAGCAATAAAATGATCATCATCGCCCACATACTCATATGTGTACTACCCGTGCAAAGTATCTACGCATAGATCCGGCTCTGATACCACTGAAGGGTTCGCAGCATAGAAAACAAAATTTTTCCTACGATGGGAACAACTATGTACCAAGATCTATCTACTAGATACAAACAACGGGCGGATGTATATCCGTAGAGAACATACCCTTGAAGACCGACAAAGCTTAACGAGTCCAAACTCGTGGTTGATGTAGACGATCTCTTGCCGATCTCAAGATCGAGAGGAAGTCCTAGCGCCGCAAAACAGCAGCGCATCCGTGCTCGCACACACGTTCGAGGCACCGAGCAACCTCCGCCTCCTCGCTCCAGCGATGCAGCGGAAGCACAACTCTTTCTTGCCGAAAGCCACCGGGAACATGTATCTCGCTAGTCCGAGACCATGGGGGATAAATTCTAGAGGGGGAGAGAGATCCTTCACGAGGAGGTGTGATGTGAGAGGAGGAGAGGGGGGCCTTTTATAGGGGAGAGGGGGGGCACCCAAGGGGCATGGCGCCCAGCCATGGGGCTGCCCCCACCTCTTCCACATTCATGTGGGTGGAGCTCCCACTCAAAATGAAAAGCCTCCACTCCCATTAAAAAGCCTCCACTCAAAAATCCACTCACATGCATTAAATTTCCACCAAATTTAATGCAAGCTCTCATTTAAATAAAACTCTTTTATTTATTTATTCAGAATTTTGTTAATTACTTTAATTAACAAACATTCACATAAAACCCCTTGCTAGTATTCCATTTCACATGCAGAACCAGTTTCAGCAATTTCAACCGAAACAGTTTCGGTGTCTAGTGAAATAAATTCCTGCGCTTTCCTTTTCTTTTTCGGCATGAAACTTTTGCTCCAATTGGATGTCGGTGTCTCTTAAGTGTGTCACCCTACGGTTCGTGAATAATGCGGACATGATCGAGACCCCTCTCAGATCAATAATCAGAAGCGGGATCTGGAGACCCATACTGACTCCCACACATTCAACGATGACTTTCTTGTGATCGTCGGAACCTTTTACGCTAGTATCTTAATCCCTTTGTTTCGCGATATATTACATGTCCGAGATTCGATCATCGGTATCTCCATACCTAGTTTAATCTCGTTACCGACATGCACTCTTTTCTCGTTCCTGTGATATAACATTCTAGTGATCAAATCACTTGCTTGCAAGCTAATCAATGTGATATCACCGAGAGGGCCCAGAGCATATCTATCCGTCATCGGGATGAACAAATTCCACTCTCGATCCATGGGCCTCAACATAACACTTTATTAGTTCTGAATCCATCTTTATAATCACCCTGTTACGGTGTGACGTTTGATGTTATCAAGAAACTCTTCCGGTGTTAGTGATTGACATGATCTCATGGTCTAAGGATTAGGATCACTTCGTAAGTTGTTATAGCAATATAAACTCAATGACTTTGATCGTAATGCTATACTTCGGATGAATGTTCATCACACCATTACACTAATGTTGTGACCTCGTTATTAACAACATCCAATGTCCATGATCAGGAAACCTATGATCATCTTGTTAATCAACGAGCTAGTTTATAAGAGAGGCATAACTAGGAACTTTCTTTTGTTTATTAAACACACATGTATTAACGTTTCCGTATTAATACAATTATAGCATGTAAAATAAACATTTATCATAAATAGGAATACGATAATAACCACTTTATTATTGCCTCTCGGGCATATTCCCTTCAGTTGAAACACAAAAGCTTGAGGATCTCCCATTCTACCCAACCAAATCCAAATCCCTTTGGGGAAGAGGAGGTCCCGATCTACATTTCTGTAGGGGTTCGTAGCATGGAAAACAAAAATTTCTACCGCATGCAAACAAACAAGCCAAGATCTATCTACTAGATTGTAGCAACGAGTCGATTAGAGTACTCACCCTCGAAGATTCCAAATCGGTTAACGAGAGCAGATTCTTGTGGGTGATGTAGTCGTACACCTGCTGATCTCAAGATCACGTAGATGATCCTTTCAGCGCTGCATTCCGACAGCGTTTCCGCAGTCGGTCACACGTTTGGTACTCGATGAAGACCTTCCTCTCCCTTGTTCCAGCAGGCAGCGGAGGTTATAGTTCTCCCCTCGCGATTCCGGCAGCACGATGGCGTGGTGTCGGAAGTAGAGGGAAGATCCCGCAGGGCTTCGCCTAAGCTGGTGCGAGTTATGGTGGATCTAGGGTTTTCCAGCGATTTAGGTTTAGAAGGCCGGAGTGGAGGAGGAGGATTCGTCGGTGGCTAGGGCGACGATGACGGGTCGGCGGCGGCGCACAGGGTGGGGAGGGCTGGCTTGGTGTGTGTTTGGAAAATTTGCACGTTATGATCATAACGTGCCTCCCCCTCTATTTAAGAGAGAGGGGCATCCTTGGGAGGGGAGGGTTTGAATCCAAACCCAAACCCAAGTTGGATTGAAGGAAGGACTCTTTCCTTCTTCCACTAGGAAACCATTGTTCCAGTTTTACTTTTCAAACCTCCCGTTTGACTTTCAATTTAGAGCTTTAATTCTCTCTTGCAAATGCCCAAACCAAGTGACCTAGGATATGATCCAATCATTCCACTTACCCATGACACATTCATGGACCATTCCCCTTCCGGTCCGGTGAACCTTCTAGACCCTTCTAGAACCTCTCCGATGAAAACATCGAAAACATTCCCGAACTCCGGAATCGGACTTTCCTTATATGAATCTTATTCTCCGGTCCATTTCGGATCTCCTCGTGATATCCCGGATCCCATCCGAGACTCTGAACAACATTCGATATCCCTACTAACATTCCATATCTACTAAACAACATCGAATCCTTAAGTGTGTCTCCCTACGATTCGTGAATTATGCGGACATGACCGAGACACTTCTCCGATCAATAACCAATAGAGGAATCTGGAAATTCATATGGCTCCCACATATTTATACGATTACTTTGCGATCGAATGAACCACTTACATACGATACCAATTTCCTTTTGTCTCGCGATAGTTTACTTATCCGAGGTTTGATCGTCGATATCTCTGCATACCTAGTTCAACCTCGTTACCGATAAGTACTCTTTTCTCGTCCCGTGATATGTGATCCCTTGTGAGCCAGTCACATGCTTTCAAGCCAATTGGATGACATTCCACCGAGAGGGCCCAGAGTATATCTATTCGTCATATGGATGGACAAATCCCACTCTTGATCTAATGCATGCTGAAGAACCAATAGAGGAATCTGGAGATGTTCCTGAGAGGGCCTGGACTTTGAATGCCGCAGCCCCCAATACAAATGCCCCAGCTCAGCAGCAGCTTCGTGTTCAACCAGGAAGAAGGTTTGCCCCAGGAAATTCACTCAACCGCAACGGCTGTCTTTTTCTCATGCATGCTGAAGAAGCTCAGGAAGCGCCAGACGTCGTGCTGGGTATGTTTTTTGTTAATTCAGTACTTGCTCGAGTGTTGTTTGATTCTGGTGCATCGCACTCATTTGTCACCGAAGAATTTGCATGCACTAGTAAAATCCAACCAACCAAACTGAAGCACGTTATGATCGTTCAAATTCCCGGTTCAACCACCAAAGCTAGGCAAATTTGCAAAGCCGTCCTATCCGAATCCATGTCATAGATTTTTATGCTAATCTGGTAGTACTCGGAACTAAAGGTTTGGAAGTAGTACTAGGAATGTTTTGGATGTCCAAACATAAAGGATTGATTGACTGTGCCAAGAAAGCCATAACCATGACCAGTACAGCCGGAATATCAGTCGAGCATATCTCTGAAACCTTACCTCGTCAATTCAAGTGCAACAAGAGTATAGCCCAACCTACCATTGACCAAGTCCGGATAGTCTGTGAATACCCCGATGTATTTCCAGATGTTTTGCCCGGTATGCCCCCAGATCGGGATATCGAGTTTATCATTGAACTAATCCCCGAAACAGGACCCATAGCCCAGAGACCCTATAGTATGAACCCGTCTGAACTAGCAGAACTGAAGAAGCAACTGGATTCCATGCTGGAAATTGGATTGATTCAACCAAGTGCGTCACCATGGAGATCACCTGTTTTGTTTGTGGACAAGAAATATGGAGGTAACCGTTTGTGTACGGATTATCGGAAGTTGAATGATGTCACCATCAAGAACAAATACCCCTTGCCCAAGATAGAAGATTTGTTTGATCATTTGACCGGTGCCCAAGTGTTTTCTAAGATTGATCTTAGAACTGGCTATCATCAACTCAAAATTCGTGCAGAGGATATTCCAAAGACTGCCTTTACCACCAGATATGGATTATACGAGTATACCGTTATGTCTTTTGGATTAACCAATGCCCCCGCTTATTTCATGAATCTCATGAAAAAGATTTTTATGGACTTCCTGGATAAGTTTGTCGTTATTTTCATCGATGACATTCTGATTTATTCCAAATCGGAAGAAGAACATGAGCTGCACCTAAGGACCATTCTTGGAACCCTTAGAGAGCATCAGTTGTATGCCAAGTTTAGCAAATGTGAATTCTGGTTACAGGAGGTAGGATTCCTCGGTCACATTGTATCAGCCGGAGGAATTGCTGTTGATCCTGCAAAAGTGAAAGATGTCGAAGATTGGCAAGCCCCAACCACTCAAACCCAAGTTCGTGCATTTCTCGGATTGGCGGGATATTACCGCAAGTTCGTAGAAGGATTCTCGAGTATCGCCAGACCCATGACCCAATTGCTGAAGAAGGACAAGAAGTTTGAATGGACGGACAAATGTGAAGCGAGTTTTCAAGAACTCAAGAGAAGATTGATTTCATCCCCAATCTTAATCATGCCGGATATCACGAAGCCCTTCGATGTGTATTGTGACGCATCCAAGATCGGTCTCGGATGTGTGCTAATGCAAGAAGGCAAAGTTATATCTTATCTATCTCGACAACTGAAACAACATGAGAAAAATTACCCAACCCATGACCTCGAACTCGCAGCCGTAGTTCTAGCCCTGAAGACATGGAGGCATTACCTGATGGAAAACCGTTGTGAGATTTATTCGAATCACAAGAGACAGAAGTATATATTCACTCAAAAGGAGCTAAATATGAGACAGAGAAGATGGATTGAGCTAATCAAGGATTACAATCTGGACATTCACTATCACCCTGGTAAAGCCAACGTGGTAGCCAATGCCCTTAGCAGATTGCCGTGCCGCTTGAACTCCATGATTTTGAAGGAGCAACCAAGTTTGCACAAAGAGATGGAAGATTTTCGAATGGAATTAGTGAGTGAAGGATTTTTGGCTAGCATAGAACTTCAACCCACTTTGATCAGCCAGATCAAAGAGGCACAGAAAGGAAATGCTAGTATTGACGGAATCAAGCGTCGTATCGGTACAGGCAAAGTACCCGGATTCACCGAATACGAAGAAGGAGTTCTGTGGTACAAAGGACGCCTTGGTGTACCAGCAGATACTGAGTTGAAAGAAGTTATTCTCAAGGAAGCTCATGATACTCTTTATTCTATCCACCCCGGAGGAACTAAGATGTATCAAGATTTGAAAGAGCAATTCTGGTGGCATAAGATGAAGAGAGAAACCGGAAGCTATATCTCCAAGTGTGATATATGTCAGCGAGTCAAGGCCGGACATCAAAGACCCGCTGGATTGTTCCAACCATTACAGATTCCGGAATGGAAATGGGATTCCATTGGAATGGACGTTATCACCGGATTGCCAACTTCTAGTAGGGGAAATGACTCTATCTGGGTCATAGTGGAAAGATTGTCCAAAGTCGCCCATTTCTTACCCGTCAAGACCACATATCAGAGTTCGAAGCTAGCGGAGTTATACATCGCTAGAATCGTCAGTTTGCATGGAGTCCCCAAGAACATTGTATCGGATCGAGGAACTCAGTTTAACTCGAGATTCTGGAAGAAAGTTCAAGAAGGTTTAGGAACCCGCCTAGATTTCAGTACTGCGTATCACCCTCAGACCGATGGACAAACGGAGCGAGTAAATCAAATACTCGAAGATATGCTAAGAGCATGTGTGTTAGAATATGGATCTAAGTGGGAAGACTGTCTGCCGTTTGCAGAATTTTCGTACAACAACAGCTATCAAGCTAGTTTGCAAATGGCCCCATTTTAATTCATGTACGGAAGGAAGTGTCGCACCCCTTTGAACTGGTCGGAAGTAGGAGAGAGTCAGATTTTTGGACCCGATATCCTACGAGAAGCAGAAGAGAAGGTTCACAAGATTCGTGAGCACCTCAAGACAGCCCAGTCCAGACAGAAGAGTTACGCCGACAAGAGACGTCGAGACCTCGCCTTCAACATAGGAGATTTTGTATATCTGAAAGTGTCGCCATTCAAAGGAATGCAACGTTTCCAACTCAAAGGAAAGTTAGCCCCCAGATATATCAGACCTTTCAAAATTCTAAACCGTCGAGGAGAAGTGTCATATCAATTGGAACTGCCCGAAGAGATGTCAGCCATGCACAATGTGTTTCATATCTCATTACTTCGCAAGTGCCTCGAAGTTCTGGAGAAGACGGAAGTGTTCAAGAATATCGATCACCGGACCATAGAGATCAACGATGACCTGACCTATCCCGAAGTACCCATCCGTATTTTGGAAGAAGCTTTCCGAACCACCAGAACCCGAAGCATCCAGTTTTTCAAGATTCAGTGGAGCAACGACACAAACGAGGAAGCTACCTGGGAGCACGAAGATCACATCAGGACGGAGTTTCCCGATCTCTTCAAATCCTAGGTAATCTTTTCGTCCTTTTTCAAATCTCGGGACGAGATTTTGTTTAAGGGGGGAAGGTTATTAACATCCCAAAAATATTAAACTAGAATCATCAAACTCTAATCATCAAATTTAGGGTTAACAAAAACTTTTCTAAAATAAAATGAGAAAGCATTCATGTGTGTATGCATCCCATTTTGAATTCTTTTGAATTGCCATGATTATGTGTTTCTTTGCTTGTAAAATGATTCTTAGGTGAAATAAACATCATCTAAACAATACCCACACTTTTCCCAAAGACAAATAAATCAAAACAAACAAAATGAGTGAATGGTTACTTTGGCAAAATTAACTCCCATGCCTACTTTGGTTGTCTCTAACTTTTAGAACTTAACAAAAACTTGTTTGGATCTTTGCACCCCTTTATAGTACTCATAACAAAGTATCAAGGCCCACTTTGTGATCATCCAGAAACATTCAAATGCATAATTTAAAGGGCAATTTAAAATTGAATCTTTATCATATGGGAAGATCCCACTTTTCAAAAACCACTCAAAAAAGCTCAACTTTCAAAACCCAAGCATCTGCAGACTCACCATCACCAACCTAGCACACCCACCAAAAATCTTTTCAAAATTCAAAACTTGAATTCATGCATCCATTTCATCAAACACCTTGCAGATGCAAATCAAATAAAATCCAAACACTATTTGGAGCAGTGATTTGAGCCTAACTTGTTCCCTCTCTGGTTGCAACTAGGCTTTAGTAGATCATCTAGCTCATTTGTAAACATCTAGCACCACTGTAAGCTTGGCAATGTCATCAATGGTGAACAGCAGAAGCCACCCATGCACCCCAGTGTAGACAGCAAGCTAGGAGAGGAACTAGCCGTGCCAACCTTGTCTGGGAGATCACCCATGCCTCACCGCCCCCTCTCGACCAGCCCTGCCTCAAAGACATCGACCAGAGCACCCAGGAATGCCGTGCCCGTGCCTCTATAAACCATGCCGAGCGTGCGCCAGAGCGCCACCCTCGACACGCGCCCACAGACCTCGCGCCGCCCTCGCCGCGTGCATACACGATCACCACTGTCCCAGGAGACCGCCAGACATCCCCGTTCGCAGCCCCATGCCTCACAGCCACAGCTCGCCGTCGAAGACGCCGCCTCTGCCGCGCAGAGCATCACATGTTCCAGACCGTTTGCCACCGCCCCTACATGCGCATTAAAGCCATAGAGCATCTCCAGGAGACCACCGATCGATCGCCACCGCCGGCTATACCTCTAGCAGCCCGTAGCCATGTCGCCACCGTCGCCTACCCATCCCGTTCGGTCTCGTCGTCGAGACTATAAATAGAGGCCTCCCCCGCTCAAAATATTCACACCATTCTACTCCCCTATCCTCACTGATCGTTCCACCCTGTTCCCGGAGCAAGGCGAGCAGCGCATCGCCGGAATTTGGCCGGAGCAGGCCGCCTCTGGAGAAGAAGGGCGCCGTCGATTTTGTCCACCCCAGGAGAAGCTGCTGGTACCAGGAGGTTCGCCGTCGTCGACTTCGTCGTTCGCCCACCTCGCCGACCCTCGCCTGAGCCCCGGTGATCCCCCGACGACCCCCACCTGCCGCGTTAGGTTTCTGTCTCGCCGGCGCAGCCCGACATGGACGATGAGTAGGAGCCGTTCGATTAGACTTAGATCATGCGGATGAGATTGCCCCGTACCGCTTCGCGTTTAAAGAGCCACTGACTGGTGGAACCCCCTGTTAGTTGAGCCGCGCGCCGCGGAGTGACACCGGGCCGGCCCATTATCGTTTCCCGCGCAGCCTAGTCGTTTGAATTTAACTTTTTCCATTTTAATTCAAACACAGTTCTGTACCTAGTTTCAAAAATCAACCCAGCTCAATTCAGTAAACCAAATTGAATGAAACCAATTTTGTTAGAAAGGCCTTGAAATGTTGAATCCAAGCCCGTTGGATTTAAACATTTGGATCTGTAGATCACCCTTGGTAAAAATAACAAGGCAGAACCTTTTCTGCATTCAAACATTTTTCAAATTTAAACCATAAAAGCTTTTGAGTTGATTCCAACTCTCAAGAATCACATTTGATCATACCTTTCAGAATATATAAAAACATTTGGGTTTACTTATAGAAATATTGTTCAAGTAATAAAAGAATGCCACATAGGCATTTCTAGTCACTTTATTTAAGTAAAATAAAAGGTTCAACCTTATTAAATTGTGACACCACTTTAAATCACATTCCCATGGACTAATATATGTGGTGATGACATGTGTCAACATGATCCCATGTTTGGTTTGGAGAATATTAAATCTTAAGTAGTTTTTCAATGAGTAGAAATTACTTTTCTAAAAATAAAAGGAATTAAACCAAGCTTTAATCTTGTAATGTTAGTGATGATGCTAGATCATCTATAGGACCCTTTTGTGTGATGATTGAAATTAGTTAAGTATTGTTTGGTGATTATGTACCTCATATTTATTTATAGACGCTAGTACCGACCAAGGATACGTGGAAGAAGGAGGATACTACGAAGAAGAAGCCGAGGAGAACTTCAACCACTGCTCTGCACAAGGCAAGCCAATACTTGCAAGCTAACACTTGCAATTTAGCAAGCTTATATTGATACTAATGCAAGCCTAATACTACTAGTTCATTGAGCAAGCTAACACTTGCAAGATACTCTACTTTAGCAAACCTTACTAATCAAGTTGACCTATGCAAGCAAATACTTGCTTGCTACCATGCCAACTATATGCCTTAAACATATATGATCATAACCACTTGATAAACCAATCCTAGTTTTACTTACAAGCTTCTACTTTATTTCTTTATCAAAGCTTGTACTTAGAGTTTACTTGAGTAAATTGTAGATTCTAGAAAGATACTTGAAGGTTGCATAAAGAGCATAAAATTTGGCCTAAGCTAGATAATCTTGATGTCATCCCAAGGCATAAGATTGAACTTAGTTGAAACCCCACTAGTTTACCACCCCTCATTAGTACTTATCCCCACTTATAGATGCTAGTGCTAAGCATAAAACCTGATCAACTTAGATGGGAATACTTGGTGGAAAAATGGTTATGAAAACCTTGGAATGATGGATCATTCTATTGAGATGTTTTGGACATGTGTTTCCGAACACCAGATGATTTATGGTGATGAAAATGTTGAGGCATAAGCCTTAGCCCTTTATAAAACTGATGGTTGTCTGGATGCGATACCATTCCAATTTTACCGTACAACCACAATACCCGAGAATTGGGTAGGGCTTGACTAGAAACTTATATACCTTAGTATTAGTTCCCTCACGGCCAAGGTCTGAGCTGAGGCTACCTTGTGAAGATTGTCCACCTGTGCAGTACCCAAGATGACAGTTGGTCATGGTTGGGAGGCCAAACTCACAGGAGAGGTGCTTATACTAGGGCGTGTAATTGAAAGGTTAGGATTGATTATCCGCATACTGAGTATGGTGAATTCATGATTTGTTCCTGACAGATGTATCGAATGTTGTGGTGAAAGTGTACAATCTCTGCAGAGTGTCAAACTATTCGAATAGCCGCTCCGCGGTTATGGACAGCTGGAGTGGCCATACTGTTCCCCCGTCAGATGTTTTCAAAATGACTTATGAAATGAATTGAGACTTTAACTTGACCACAATAGAGTTGTGATATGAAATACAAGTTCCCACTTAGGTGTTATAAAATTACAACTAGCTTTTCTTACTTCTGAACTTAGTAGATGTAAATCTGGCTTTTTGCAAAACAACCATAGAGCTTAGTGTCCTACTACAAAAACCCCTTCACTTGTTAGTAATAGTTTGCGAGTACTTAAAGAGTACTGGCTTTGTCCCTGGCTATTCCCGTGGCCAGACTATGAAGAGGAGTACCTGGAGGATGGACCCCAGGAAGGTTACGATAACTAGGATCATCTCCCATCATTAGCATTGCCTATGACCCCGAAGATGGAGCTTCGTCTACGCTACCGTTATTATTACATATTTCCGCTGCTTGAGTTGTATTAAGAACTGGATCATGAGATCCTTATTTGTGTAAGATCTTATGTATGGTTTGTAATGGATGATGTACTGTGGTCTCCCATTCTGTTATGTCTCACAAAAATGGTAATCCTGGGATTGCGATGTATGGCATAACAGGCATCTGGGATTAAAAATACGGGTGTTGACAGTTCCTGCAGTTGCTCTCCCCAGATGTCTGCGTGAAGATATGGAGGATTTCACCTTACCGAGTCAGGTCTCTCATGTGGATCTCCCTCAGATGATGCCATCTGAACACCGGACCAAGCATGCTCATGATCCTTTTTCTGCGGTGGCTCGCGCTCTCGTAGGGACCTTCCCCGTGCTCTTCCTCGCAAGAAAGGTCTTGCTCGGTTCTTCAACAGCTTGTGGGATATGTGTCGCTCTTCCTATGATGTTGCCCATCGCAGTTTGGAGCTCAGTCAGGAGAACAGGAGGCAGCACAATGCTTTCTTGACAGAGCGTGGTCGCCCAGTGCCAGACTTGGGCAATGCTCTAGCTCATGTCCCCTATGTCAACTTTGAGAAGCCCCCACTGGATGAGGACATGTTCAGGGGATTTGATCCATCTATGTTCCCCGGGTTTGCCACTTCCAGCTCCTCTCAGCATCGGGCTGCACCTATAGGGAATGATGATGAGGATGAGGACGAGGACGACGAGGAGGGTGACGAAGAAGAAGAGGAGGAAGGAGATGATGATGATGACGATGAGGACAACTTTGCTGGCTAGATCGTTTTCTCCACTTCTTTCTCCCTTTTTGGTCTCGATGCCAAAGGGGGAGAGAGAGTAGAGTCGCCTCTTTCATGACTTGTCTCCTGCACAAGCTCTACTTTGTTCGTTTGTCTTTCATGGGCTTGTGCTTTTATTTTCTTTATCGAACTATTTGTGTGTTTTTGGGCAACTCTGCAGTCCTCCTATTGTACCTGGATTACCTATCACTATATGCTTGCTATTATGTGCTAGATCTAAATCGTATCATAATATTTGTTTTGACTCTAGCTTGGTTTGTCATCGTTAACCAAAAAGGGGGAGATTGAAAGGGCAAATAGCCCTTACCTAGTGTTTTGGTTAACTATGACATCGAGGCTAGAGAGACGACTAATGTTTCTATTAGCTTCTCTACAGGTGAGAGTCCGCAGGTTATTGGTGATAGGCGATGGGTGCCCCCCATTTGTTTCTTTATGAAGAGCCGGTGGTGTTATTTATTATTCTCTTATTTACTCTTGAGTCAAATAGGAAACACCGCACTATTAAGAGGGGTGATCTCGATGCGCTCTTTAGGGATGTTCCATATCAAATATACTTCTCCTTATCCACCACCACACACCCTTTCGAAGAAAGAGAGAAAGATAGCCCTGAAAAATGAGTCAAAAAGGGGCTTCTGCAAAATCGGCAAAAGCGTCGGCGACGCCGGTGCTGTCGCCGAAATTTCCGGTCGCCACTGGAAATTCCCGGTGCACTCCGATATGGCTTACAGAATAGCCTTTCGGTTGTTCGCCAGGAATTTCGGTCGCCGCCGAAAATTCCGGCGTGTGGTCTGATCCACCGGGGCTGTCGCCGGAAATTCCGGTGAGCAACTCGGTCCGACCGGGCTTATTGCCGGTTCTGTCGCAGGAACCCCCAAACGACTCTTTTTCCCCTTCTACTATATATATCCCTTTTTTCTCCACTGAGAGGTTAGGCACTTGAGCTAACATTTCATTTCTTGAAGCTCTCTCTCTCCACCATTGTTGAAACACAAAAGCTTGAGGATCTCCCATTCTACCCAGCCAAATCCAAATCCCTTTGGTAGAAAGGAAGAGGAGGTCCCGATCTACGTTTCCACCAAGCCAAAGTTCATTCCCCCTTGAGTTCATCGAGTTAGCTTGTTACTCTTGGGTTTGTGGGAAACCCTAGGCGGCTAGGGTCGCCCGGAGGCATTCGGCTTGTGATTTGCTTCGTGGAAAGTTTGTGAGGGTTTGGAGACTACCTTAAAGTATACCACGAGTAAGTGAGCTATTCCTTCGTGGGATAGGCTCAGAGAAGAAGGTGAGCCTTTGTGGCGCGTGAGGAATCCTTCATGGAACCTCACACCTCTCCAACGTGACGTATCCCCCTTCCCAAAGGTGGTGAACACGGGAATACATCTTCGTCTTCGCGTGCATTGATTATTCCGTAACCGATCTCTTACTTGTGTTGTTTACCTTGTGATAGCCTTCGAGCTTGAAGTATCTTCTTCATCATCTAGGTTGCCTCACCTAGTTTGCATTTAGGCTCACTTATATTCCGTAAAGCCTAAAACTTGCAAAAGATTATAAAGAATTTTGTAGAAACCTATTCACCCCCTCTAGGTGAACCATCTTACACTTTTAGCACCATATCACGACCTCGACCGTCCCCATCAAGCTCCTCCGTCGGCATCCTCCAAAGTTGCAGCAAGGTCCGTTGTCGCAAGGTCGAAGGTGTTAGGAATAAGCAACTTGTATTTCTCAGGGGCCAAAGGCCACAATATATAATACATGTACAAGTGTGAATATACAGGAAGCCCCCTAACATATGGGGAAACTACAATACAAATATATACATCTAACACCCCCCCTCAAACTCATGGTGGATCCACAACACTGAGTTTGGAGAGTAAGAAATCATGCTGCGCTCTGGTCTGTGCCTTCGTGAAGAAATCCGCCAACTGTAAATCCGAAGTCACATACTGAAGCGCAACAACCTGAGCCTGCACCTGAGCACGTGTATAGAAAGCATCAACACCAATATGCTTGGTAAGCTCATGCTTGACCGGATCACGTGCAACACTAATAGCACCTGTACTGTCAGACAAAACCAGAGTGGGTGTGGTAATAGAGACCCCAAAATCCGCAAGTAACCACCGTAACCAGGTCACCTCAGCAGTCAACAAGGCCATAGCACGCAACTCAGCCTCAACACTCGAACGAGAAACCGCTGTCTGTTTCTTCGTCTTCCAAGCAATGAGCGAACCACCAAGAAACACACAGTAAGCAGAAAGTGAACGACGATCCGAAGGATCACTCGCCCACGTAGCGTCCGAATAGCACTGGAGCTGGAGGGAGTTTGAACGAGGAAAGAAAAGGCGACGAGTGATCGTACCACGAAGATAACGAAGAACACGGAGAAGATGACTATAGTGAACAGTGGTAGGAGCAGAAACAAACTGACTCAGAATATGAACAGGATAAGAGATGTCAGGACGAGTAACAGCAAGATAAACAAGACTCCCGACAAGATGACGATAACGCGTCGGATCAGAAAGAGGATCACCATCAGTAGGTTGAAGCTTAACATTAAGCTCCATAGGGGTCTCAATAGTGCGCTCATCCCCAAGAGCAGCACGAGCAAGAAGATCCTGAATATACTTTTCCTGAGAGATGTAAAAACCATCAGAAGTGGAGGAAACCTCAATCCCAAGAAAATATCGAAGAGGACCAAGATCAGTCATAAGAAACTGATCACGAAGACGAGCCTTAAAAAAGGCGATATACTCAGAATCATCACCAGTAATGATCATATCATCAACATAGAGAAGAAGAAGAGTGCGGCCACGAGGAGAAGTGTGAACAAATAGCGCTGGATCATGAGCACTAGGAGAGAAACCAGCAGCAGTCACTACAGAAGCAAAGCGCTCAAACCAGGCACGAGGGGCCTGTTTGAGGCCATAAAGAGAACGTCGAAGACGACAAACCATCCCCTCGGGAACAGAATAACCAGGAGGAGGATGCATATAAACCTCCTCACGCAACTCACCATTGAGAAAGGCGTTCTGAACATCAAGCTGAGACACAGACCAGTGACGAACAGAAGCAACAGCTAGAAGAGTACGCACAGTGGTCATATGAGCCACAGGAGCAAAGGTCTCATCATAGTCACGACCATGCTCCTGCTGAAAACCACGAGCCACAAGACGCGCTTTATAGCACTCAAGAGATCCATCAGAGCGGGTCTTAATCTTATAGACCCACTTACATGTGATAGGACGAACACCGGAAGGGGGAGAAACAAGATCCCAGGTGCCAGTGCGCTCAAGCGCAGCAATCTCCTCAGCCATGGCCAGCTGCCATTCAGGATGATGCTCAGCATCCCGATAAGAAGTCGGCTCGGAGGCAACAGAAAGACCATACTGACTGGGAGAGTAACGGTGGGGGGCACGACGCTGACGAACAGGACGAGTAGAGGGAAGCTCGTCAGAGGAAGACGACTCAGGAGACAACGATGAAGAAGAAGGAATAGCAGAGGAAGACTCTGGAGAACGAGGAGAATTAGGAGAACTAGACGGAGCAGAGGAGGACGGTGTAGAGGAAGATACATCAGGAGGAGGAGATCCTGAAGAAGACACAATAGGAGTAGAAGGAGGTGTGTCAGGAAAGAGAAGAAAAGAGATATCTTCCACCGGGTAGGTACCAGCGGTGGGACGAGGATAGAAAGGACGCGTCTCATCAAAAGTAACATCGCGAGAGATACGCATCCGACGACCAACGGGGTCCCAACAACGATAGCCCTTATGCTCATCACTATACCCAAGGAAGACACACTCAACAGACTGAGCGGTCGGTTTGGTGCGTTCGCGAGGAGCAAGGAGAACATAGCAAACACAACCAAACAAGCGAAGCATGGAGTAGTCTGGAGACTGTCCAGATAGGCGCTCAAGAGGGATACCACCCTGCAGAGCGGCAGAAGGCTGAATATTGATGAGGGAAGCCGATGTAGCGACGGCCTCAGCCCAGAAATGCGGTGGAAGAGAAGAAGCAATCATCATGGCACGAGTGGTCTCAAGAATATGACGATGCTTACGCTCAGCAACGCCATTCTGGGCATGTGCACCAGGACAGGAGAACTGAGCAAGAGTGCCCTGTTCAGCAAGAACACCTCGTAACATCTGGGAGATATACTCACCGGCAGAATCAGCACGAAAAACACGAATGGGGGTAGAATATTGAGTACGGACCATGGCCGCAAAACACTGATATATGGAGAGCACTTCACTGCGAGAGCGCATAAAATACAACCAAGTGTACCGAGAAAAATCATCAATGAATAAAATATAGTAGCGATGGCCCCCTTTCGAAGCGAAAGGAGCCGGACCCCAAACATCGGAATGAACTAAATCAAAAGGTCGCTGAGATACAGACGCGCTAGTAGGATAGGGAAGTTGAATCTGTTTACCCAACCTACAGCCCTGACAATGTAAAGACCCATCTCCGGAGACAGACCCCAGAAGACCACGATGAACTAATGACGACAGGCGGGAGTCACAAAGGTGACCAAGACGATGATGCCACTGCTGAAAGGAGCTGGTAGCAGAGGCGACGACCGAAGAAGAACTGGCAGATGAAGTGGCAGCGGAAGGAACACGGAGCCAATCTAACTCCCAAAGTCCGGAAGAGTCACGACTGCGAGGGCCAGCTCCAACCAGGGCCTGTGTGTGACGGTCCTGGACAACACAAGAATCAGCATCAAGAATGACGCGACAACCAGAGTCAGTAAGCTGGCTAGCAGAGAACAAATTCATCTTAAGAAGAGGGACATGAGAAATATCAGGAACAGAAAAAGAAGAAGTAGAAAGGGTGCCCCGACTAGAAACAGGGAGAGAGGTACCATCAGCCGTAAAAACACGGACATGAGAAGGGAGAGAACAAAGAGCGGATAGAAAAAAAGACTCAGAGGTCATATGAAAGGAAGCTCCAGAATCCAGATACCACGGAGACATACCTGACTGTGTAGAAGGTGGTGGTCGTGTAGTGCCTGAAGAATCAGTCACAGAACCAGTAGTGCCCGTCGAGGAAGAGCCTGTAGCAGCAAGCAAACCGCGAAGACTCCTGATAATGTCCTGATCAGAGAGAGCAACTGCTGAAGACCCGGAAGGAGCCGACTGCCCACGAGCCTGGTGCTGCTGACGTAAACTGGGGTCCCGTGTATAACAGGTGGCCCAAGTGTGGCCATCCCTGTTGCAGTAAGAGCAGTGACGAAGAGAACCACGGCGACCCTGACCACGAGCCTGACCCTGAGGCTGCTGGGGCTGAAGCTGACCCTGACCCTGACCTGGAGGAGTGGGTAGTATCGGCGCTGGCGGCACAGGGGACCGCGGCTGAGTCGAGGGAGCAGGCGGCAAAGGAGCACCACGAGTAGCAAGCACAGACGGAACCGCAAGAAGACCAGCACCACGGAGACGGGTCTCCTCAGCCCGAAGCTCAGACAACACCTCAGAGAGCGGAACACGACCTCGAGCATTCAGCTGAGCACGCCGGGGCTCAAACTCCTGGCGAAGCCGAGACAGGAACTCATAGATGCGGTGAAACTCCAAATCCGAGCGCACAATCTGGCAGCATGAGCATGTGCCACAAACAGCAGTACGAAGAGAATCAAGCTGACGCCAGATAGCAGCACTCTGAGTATAGAACTCATCAATAGTGGAATCACCCTGCTGAAGAGCATGCTCCTGGCGAACCACAGATAGGTAAAGAGCATCCCCAGACGGCTGATAGCGCTGACGAAGATGTGCCCACTGAACGGCAACAGTAGGGAGACTCATGAACTCAGCAGCATACTGGGGCAGAACACTAGAGGTGAGAACAGCAGCAGCACGAGCATCCTCATCGACCCACTGAGTGTAGGCAGTCAGAGCGTGGCGATAAGTCTCGAGATCAGCAGAATACTGTTTGAACTTCAGGTCATAAGCAGCAATAGCACTATCATCGGCACTCTGAGCAGCATCCTTGGCCTCCTGAGAAGCATCAGCACCAAGAATAATCGGCGTCGGCGGAAGAGGAGCCACGGGAGCAGGAGGGCACGGCGGACAGGAGACCTCGCCGGAGAGCACACCCCAAAGACGGAGGCCGCGCATGTGAACGCGCATGAAGGCAGCGAAATCAGGATAATTCGCGCCATCGAAAATCACCGGACAGCGAGGAATCGCAACATAGCCCGATGCAGAAGACATCTCTCTCAAGTTTTTTTTTTTTTGTCAACTCTCAGATCAAATTGGTAACCGACGAAAATCAACAGTCAGATTCAATGGACGAGCTGGAGGTCGGGACAGCAGATGGAGCGGACAGGGGCGGCGGCGGGGCTGGGCCGTAGAAGGACGGAGCAGGCAGGCTGACAGTGGGACCGGCGAGCGTCCGTGGCGTGCGTCCCCTGGCGTGCGTACGTAGCAGCAGTAGCAGGACAGCTTGGCGTGCGTCCCCTGGCGTGCGTACGTAGCAGCAGTAGGAGGACAGCTTGGGCGGCAGCAGGACAGCAGCAGGCTCGTGACCCTGATCCAATTGAGCAGCAGGACGCAGCAGTAGTACAGCTGCAGGACTTGGGTGTCTTGATCGTGACCCTGATCCAATTGAGTAGCAGGACAGCAGCAGTAGTAGCACCTCGTGATTCGATCGAGGCAGCAAATCGCGCGTGAAATAAGTTGAGCGGGCAGATCCAATCCGAACCGAAGAAGACTCAGATTCAATTGGAAGTAGAGTCTTGATCGGAAGTTGCAGCTCGATCCCGCGAGGTGGAATCACGAGGTGCGCGAGGTGAAAACTGATCTGGATCCAGATCTGAAAACGGGGCAAAACGGGCGGCGATCGACGGCGACGACGACGGCAAGGCCGGCGGCGACAGGGACGGTGGCGGCCGACGAAGTTGCGAGAAAGAGGCTGGGGCTAACTTGGCTCTGATACCATGTTAGGAATAAGCAACTTGTATTTCTCAGGGGCCAAAGGCCACAATATATAATACATGTACAAGTGTGAATATACAGGAAGCCCCCTAACATATGGGGAAACTACAATACAAATATATACATCTAACAGAAGGGTGGCGCACTGTGACCTCGCCCGTCCCCATGAAGCTCCTCCGCCGGCATCCTCGACATGCTCGCCTGCAGCAACGGATGCTTTCGCAAGGTCGAAGGCCAGCGCACTGCGACCTCGTCGGCCCCTACACCGAAGCTCTAGAGTGTTGCTACCGGCGTTGTCCGGCGATCCTACATGCAAGGGGCAACTAAACTGCATGTGCTGCCCAATTTGCTACAAACGACATCAGGTTTTGCTACATATGCGGTCGGCGGTTGTGCTACAAGTAGGCATTGGGGTTGCTACATAGGCCGGTGGTGACGCTTTGCTACGGAAGTTTTATTGTTTTGCTACAATAGTGTTTATGTTTTGCTAAGAGATCTTCGGGCGAGGTCTCTGGCAAAGTTGGATTTGTTATAATAGAATTTTTTTTCGGTACAACCGTTTGTAAATTTGCTACCAACCTTTTGAGGTTTTGCTATAATGCGTAACGTTTTTTGCTACACGGTCTCCGGTGAGTTCTACCGGCGAAAGTCTCCGGCGAGGTCGGATATGCTACAATAGCACAACTTTTTTTCTATACGGTCCGGCGATGTCCAGTCTATTTTTCTATTTCTAGATTAAACCATTTTCTGCTACATATAGTAAAAAACGAAACTATTTGTAATAAAAATGGATATATTTATAGCAAAAACGGGATTTTGGATCTTTTTAGGGACACGGCGTTTGCAGAGAAACCTAAGGGATTTTAGAAAATTATACGACAGGATACGCGTAGTATGACCGAAAAATATTAACGAGGCCGGAAAGTAGTGGGCCGATGGGCCAAGCCCAAATGCTTTACGTGGGCTTCAACATTCGACAATGCTGTCGTCCCCAAACAAGATGGGCTCATCGATCAAAAAGAAAAAAGAAAACAAGAAACACCGTTCTCATGACGTCCAAAAGCCTTTCCTTGCAAGCAACGAAGTCTCGGCGTGCCGGGTCCCGGCCAAAACCACACGCAGCGGACGGACACACCATCTGCGTGCGCTCGCGCGGGCACACAACCGAAGATATCGCCGCTCGTGCGACCACGCATCACTCCCTTTGAGCGCTGCCTTGTCACGTATCGCGCCCCACGATGATCCCCATGCGCCTACCGTCCGTGCGTGCGGACGCGCGCCCCTGGGCTGCACCGGCCGGCCGGGGAAGGTGACAAAAGGGCGTGGCGCCGCTGCGCTATCCTGGCCGGCGGCCGCGTCGTCTTTTTGCGCATCGATTCGCCGGACGCATGTGCCGCTGATTGCGACGTACGCCGGAAACGGAACAAGAGACAGCATTTCTGCACATATATACTACAGTAGATCACCCGCAACAGCATGCATCCATTTTGTCACGTGTCCTCCTAACGGCCCCCATGATGCTCATCTATCCATTTAGAAGAATTCGCGACCAACCATATATGTATGTATCCAACAATCATTCCCTCGCCATTTTCCGGGATCATCAGGGCAAGGGTGGAATAGTTTACTTGACGATACGGTCTTTAGGGATCCGTGCCAGACGTAAAGTACCATGGACATTGTTGGACAAGGACAGAGGCCGGGAGATTAATTGCACGTGCAGCATCCGACGCCACATGTATGTCGCCGGCCGGCTAGCTCCTGTCCGCCGCGCCGCGCGGCTACCGGCTTTTGTCCGTGTCTCGTCCAGGGCGAGAATATTACACGCTGTTCATCATGGTATGCATGCACTTTGATTAGCTCGATCAGCCTACTAATTGGCTTTGATTGCATCACGCCGGTCTGACCTAACCTAACCAGAAGCAACCAAACAACCTACACTACTACCCGCTGCTGGCCCGTGCATGCGCTACTCAAGTTAACGTGCAGTATTGTTCAAAAAAAAAAAGTTAACGTGCAGTAGAAGTACATATCGATCGGAGCAGGTCAAAGCATGGAGTCCAAGTCGGAGCTAAGCAAGCAATCGACCTGTACGGAACCATGTGTACTGCATGCACGTAAATTCAAAAGACGGTCAGATTTTCTAGCCGTGCACGCGCGCATATAAACTAGTGTGGAAAACGATGTTCTTGCATGCATGTCGCCGCCATATACAGTAGCACAGTAGTATGGTTAGAAAAAGCGCGTGGAATTCTAGACGTTTTGCAGCCCGCTTGCGCACGTCAAGATCAGCGAAAAAACAATAGAGCCGAGCCCCTAATTATTCCTGCCACATGTTTGACGCTACCAACGCCTAAATTATAAAGAATGAACGAGTGAAGAGAACACAATTAGTCCCTCCGTTTCGTGATATAAAATGATGTATCTATATTAATTCCTTGTAATGTATAGATTCGGAAGATTTACTCTTAATCTACACACTAAAAAGTGTCTAAATACACTACATTCACATACGTAAAACATCTTATATTTTGAAACGAAGGGAGTAGACTCTAGTTCGCTCTATGCGGAACCATATCGTTACGAAGAGATTACGTAGTACGTCTTGTTGGTCAACTCTAAAGCAAAAAAGGAGCAGACAGGATTGTTAGCCAGGAGACATCCAAAGTGCAGGAACACACGGTGCGTGTTGAAGCAGAGCGCACCAACAAGCATCTTCAAAGTGAACCGAGCATATATATTGATATTGGAGAAGGTCACAGGCTTTCTGGGTATAGACAGGATCCAAATTCACTAACCAAACCAGGATTTACGACCGCCTGACGCAGGGTCCTGAACATATGCTAAAGTAGCGTCAAGTATTTTTTTTTTATAGGGGAAGCTATACCGTGCCCGACCGATGGTTCACATGTCCCCTCCATATTCTCACCCGGCTTTACAATTGGTGCGAATTCCTTTTCCGGAAAGCACCAAAGCGTTTCATCCTGCGAGATCTTAACGTCACAATGACAAGAAAATATTCCTGACAGTCACCGCATATTTTCTCTCACATCGCTGACGAGCAACCAATATTCCCCTGCCCTGTGTGGTGTTAATCCTCTGTGTTTCCGTGTTAAACCACTTGGCAAAAAAGTTGAACGAAAGAATCACAAAAAAAAAATGAATAAAGAAGAAAAGGAGTTACCTACTCCCTTCATAAATAATTGATTTGAGTTTGTCTATATTCGATGTATCTAGACGCATTTAGTGTATAGATACATTCGAATCTAGACAAACCCAAATCAGTTATTCCTGAACGGGGAGTAGAATTCTTTTGGCTGAAAGGGAGCTCCTTGGGCGATGTCCATGCCGTTCAAGGTGTCCCGGTTTGGGGATCCATGCTCAATCACTCTGTCTTACTTAGGCATTCTTATTTATTTGGTTAGAAATTCAAATAAAAATAGGATGAAAGAAGACTTGAGTATTGGCAAGGTAAGCTTCTACCCATTGAAAAGACTAACCTTGGTTAACTCATGTCTTGATAATCTGCCTATAAACATGATGTCTTTACATGAGCTGCCATTGGACGTTGGTACTATTTTTTATCTATATAGGAAAATATTGTTTATGGCGAGATGATTTAGGTACTAGGAAATACCATGTATTTAATTGAGAACCTATTTGCAAATCCAGATCTCTTGGAGGTTTGGGGATCCTAAATCTAAGACAGATGAAGATCTGCCTGGTAGGGAAGTGGCAATTTTTATTTAGAAACTAAAGAGGGGATTTGGCAACAAATCTTATGAAAAAGTATCTTCAAGATCAAAAAAAATTCTCTGACTAAGATTAAAATTGGCCATTCGAAATGCTTAAATGCGCCAATGGATACTATATTTTGGGAAGATAATTTGCTAGGAGACTATATTGTAGCTGGAAAATTTGGTAAGTTGTACATCATTCATCACTTCTTACAATGTGATAGTTACTTTAGTTATAACTAAAAGGGTGTCATAACGCAGTTTAAAAGGGCTCTTTGGGGGGAGTGGGGGGAGGGGGTGGGGGTTATTTGGAAAAGTGGATTGGTTGAATAAGTAACAGTTGAGTGGTCAGAAATCAGAATGACTCATTCATTTGGATTCCTAACCAAATAAGGATCTTTATGTGAGATCATTCGTTCTCAACTATATAGACTTCTTCCAAAATGCAACAATAAGATAATTTTATAAATGATTCCACCTAGGATAATTTTTCCCCTTGGTTATCATCAAAAATAAATCTTTTAACAAGAGGCATTTCAAATCATAGAGGATTGATGGCTCCAAAAATGTCCATCTTCTACCATGTTTAAACATTATTTTTGGTCAAGCAATTGACAGTAAACTATCAATCCTTGCCATTAATGACTAATAATTGCAAAGATATGCAAAATCTTGCTTTGAATTGTGTTGTGCAGGAAGTCACGCTTTTTAATGCGAAATCAGGAGCCATAATGAAGGTTTTTGAGGAAGTTCACATGGCCAAGTAATTGGGAAGCCATTCCCAGGCGTCAGCAAGCATAACAACCACTGGTATGGGTAGGGCCCGCCCATACTGTTTGCCCGTACCAGGTGACGGCGACTTTGTCTTGTCAAACCCTACAACTTTCATGAAGACGTCTATATATTTTGAAGCTCCAGCCGCCAGCTAGAGAGACGTCATTCTCAGATTACGTCACAACGCCATCAAAGAAGATCCACGCCATAGTTCATCCATTGTTCATCACTTCCATCATCTATCCCCTCCATTAGCATAGCCATTGCTTTATACTTTAGATCTCCTTGTGATTAACCATTATAAGAATATTTGATTTCAATCTAAGTATTTGCAAAATGTTTTCTATCATAGATCTATTCGTTATGAGTGAGTAGTCCTCATAGACTGCGGGTTGGAAAAAAACCTCACAAAAATTATGTGCATCTAATTCATGAGAGTATTGTGTTTTATTTGCAACTGAGATTTGTATCTTTTATTTCTTTGTCTCTTGTCTCGATCTGTGGACTTATAGGTACCCAAGATTCCATAGATTGATAAAGACTTGAGGTGAGATACTTGGATAGCGGCGAACTCATAGAAACCTCAATGACAGAAAGGGTAATATGATCTTCGCTTAGCGACCCATTTGGGATCACAACAACATCACCACTTAATGCTTTGATCTGTATTCTATACTTAATAATCGTTTGTAGAACGTTGCTTCGGTATGCACTCGGTTGGATTAAAAGACTACTGCTATGCCCGCTGCATCACAAGGCTCTTGTATATTAGGATATGTTGCCCACAAGATATTACACATGACTATGCTTATTATTATCTTTTATCCCATATGATGTACAGCTGCAGGTGGATCTTCAACCCTAGACTATCTCCATCCATTGATTCAACCCATTACAAAAGTAAACAACAAAAAAAAGTCTTGTATACATGTCTTTTTTATTTCCTTTTAGCATTGTTTAAACCTAGGTCTTCTAGGGAAAAAGCTATTATACTACATCCGTGAATCCGGATCAAAGGTATCAAGGATGTAAAATGTCTTTTTTGGTGAGCTGATGGATCCATTGATCATATGTTTCCAAATGTTCTTTATCTAAGTATATTTGGAATATACTTTAGTGTACCTTTAACTTGTTTGGTGTTCCATCTAATATTACACATTGTGTAGTTGTTTCTTGGTCACCGGAAGAGGTCTATGGTTGTTGGGACGGAGTCTCTGTTCTGGGAAGTTTGAACATCTTGTAACAAACCTTGCTTTTTGAGGATTTTCTCATGACACCATTTCCATTGTTCCTTATATGTACCATATGGGCGCATCTTGCTATGAGTGCTAAAGCCACCCTTTGGATCGTGCCTAGGATAGGCACTATATGTCATCTAGGGTCTTGTATTTTTCAAGCTCTAAACCCCTTAGTATGTAATGTTTAATGTCCCTCTGGATTGTAGGATTTTCATAAGAAATTTTGAGGATTCGAGTCCTAAGAATTTTTTCCTATGGAAGCCCTTTCAATCAAAAGGATTTGGCCTACCAAATTCTTACGGAATCCATTCTTATGCACGCTTTCCGTACGAATCACAACATGAGTTCAAACCACATTATAATTTTCCTTTGAAAAGTCCAATGCACTTTCGCTCTATCTCTCACTACTCTATCTCGTCAATCCTCCAAAATTCATTTGTTTGATTCATGTGCACCACCCAAAGACATATGTTGCAAAATTCTTACATTCTGGAACATCAAATGGCATCCTAGTTATATGTGTTTCCAATTTTGATGTTTCCAAAATCATGTAATCTAAAGAAGCTCTTGTTGGTGCCAAACTTACTTGTGAACCATGCATTGAACCTCTTCTGATTTCATCAAGAACTCTTTGGATTGTAGAAATTTCATACGACATTTGTAGGTTTCCAATCCTTAGGATTTTTTTGTATGGATTGTCTTTGGACCAAGTGACTGTTGATACCCAAATTCATAAAGATTGGATTTCTATGCCTTTATTGAAGGGTTCGCAACATAGAAAACAAAAAATTTCCTACGATAGAAACAACTAAGTACCAAGATCTATCTACTAGATACAAGCAACAGATGGATATACATCCATAAAATACATACCCTCGAAGACCAAATAGCGTTAACGAGGTTGTACTCGTGGATGATGTAGTCGAACGCTTGCCGATCTCAAGATCGTGATGAAGTCTATCTGGTCCAGCCGGTCCATCACCATCAATTCCAGCACCGCAAAGCAGTGGTGCATCCATGATCGCACACACGTCCGGGTACCCCGACAACCTCCGCGCCCTCGCTCTAGCGAAGTAGCGGAAGCAACAAATCATTGCAGAAAAAACCACCGGAAACATGTATCTCGCTGATCCGAGACCATGAGGAAATTCTAAAGGGGGGAGAGAGATCCTTCACGAGGAGGTGTGACAGTGGGGGAGGAGAGGGAGGCCTTTTATAGAGAGAGGGGGCACCCAAGGGGCATGACGCCTAGCCATGGTGTCTGCCCCCACCTCTTTCACATTCATGTGGGTGGAGCTCCCACTCAAAATGAAAAGCCTTCACTCACATAAACATGCCTCCACTCAAAAATTCACCCACATGCATTAAATTTTCACCAAATTTAATGCAAGCTCTCATTTAAATAAAACTCTTTTATTTATTTATTCATAATTTTTTTAATTACTCTAATTAACAAACATTCATATAAAACCCCCTACAAGATTTCAATTTCACATGCAGAATCAGTTTCAGCAATTTTAACCGAAACGATTCCGGTGTCTAGTGAAATAAATTCCTGCGCTTTCTTTTTCTTTCTCTGGTATCTTATTTGCTCCAAATGGTGTCAGTATCCATTAAGTGTGTCACCCTACGGTTCACGAATAATTTAGATAGGATCGAGACCCCCTCTTCGATCAATAATCAGCAGCAGTACCTGAAGATCCGTACTGACTCCCACATATTCAACGATGACTTCTGTGATCGTGTGAACCTTATATGCATGTAAACTCAATCCCTTTGTCTCACGATATATTATATGTCCGATATTCGATCATCGGTATCCCTATACCTAGTTTGATCTCGTTACCGACATGTACTCTTTTCTCGTTCCCGTGATATAACATTCTAGTGATCAAATCACTTTCTTGCAAGCTAACTAATGTGATATCATCGAGAGGGCCCAGAGTATATCTATCCGTTATCGGGATGGACAAATTCCACTCTTGATCCATGAGCCTCAACATAACACCTTTGTAGCACTGAACCCACCTTTATAGTCACCCTGTTATGGTGTGACGTTTGATGTTATCAAGATACTCTTTCGGTGTTAGTGATTGACATGATCTCATGGTCTAAGGACTAAGATTACTTCATATGATGTTATAGCAATATAAATACAATAACCTTGATCGTAATACTATATTTCTTGTGGTATTTATTAGATCGAAGCTTTGTTCAAAACTCAAATTTATTATAACCTCAAGAAATGACCATTATTGGGTATTCGGCGGATGAATGTCACTCCACCGGCAGTACTTACACTCACTAAGCCCAAAAAATTGGCTAAGTATTTCAAATGGCGGAAAGATTGGAGTGCTTCATCTTCTAATTTTTCTTTTTTATAGTCATTGCACGGATCATGTAATTGAAGGTTGTTTGACTATGCAATATAGGTCGCCATATATATATGTTTAGATGACCATGTATTTGTTTTTTCATACCAATCTATTGCCATGTTATAGTTTGTTGGAGAAGTGCCAATCCAGTGTATGTTTTTTCTTTAAGAAAAAAAAATACTTCCTCTGATCCATATTAGTATGGATTTGTTAAAATTTGAATGAATCTAAACACTATTTAGTATATAGGTTCATCCAAAATATGACAAATCCAAATCAATTAATATGGACAGAAGAAAGTACATTTATAAAATAAAGTTTTAAATTTCTTGCCCTTTCACTACGGTCAAGACGTGCGTTGCAGGTGCCTGATTACTAGCTGAGACAAAGAATTGGAATAGTTGTATATCCAGGTGTGAGAGACTTTGTTTAGAAGTCGTCGCAATTGGGGAAGAAAATGTACGTGGCCCAAGCGTAGTGGGCCGATGGGCCAAGCTCAAATGGCTTACGTGGGTTTCAACATTCGACAACGCGGCTGTCCACAAACAATTATTCCCATCATCATCAAAAGAAAAAAAAAACAAGAAACACTGTTGGCACGACGACCGAGTGCCCTTTTTCCTTGTAATAAGCCACAAAGTTTCGCCGTCTCGGCCAAAACCACACGCAGCATACGGCACTGTGCCACTGTCGACAGGTCGACGCCGATCCACACCGTCTGCGTGCGCAGGCCCCCGCGATGAAACAATCGAATGTCTCGCCGCTCTGGCAGAATGGACAAAAATAACCCAAAGTTAAAAGAATTTTATAAAATAAACTCTCGGTAAAATTTTTTTACAGAACTAAACCTTTTGGATAGCGTCTAACGCAAAGGCGTTATGCTCAACAGTGTGCCTTTTCGAAAGGCGCTACACTCTTTGCCAGCGTGGCACGTCACTATACGTAGCATAGCGTCTAACTGTAAGGCGCTACACCAGTCTATATATAAAATGTCCATATCTCTTTGATAGAGAACTGTGGTGGCTGAGTTGGTTGAAGTCTTTGTTGCTAGCTCATTATGTCATGAGTTCATCTCCCTAAAATCCCACTTTTTATTTTTATTTTTCAAAGGCTGCAACTTTGGTTGTATTGCCGTACGTTTGAAAATATATTAATTCTAGCATACTTATTTATTTTTTTAAAATAGAAACCGAGTATACAAGTTCATAATCTGTTTAAATTAGAAAAAAAATGTTTAAATTTAAAAAGCCTAGAGGCATGGATTTTATAGAAAAACAAAGAGGGGGACTTGTGGCAGCGCATCATCGAAAGTGGGTGAAAAATTAGAATGCTGGGATACTAAAGAGGAGAAAATACTGCAGAACGAATACGCGGAGGTTAATTTTGGGTAGGAATTGGACGCAAAATCCAAACATGAGGATGAGAACGTCGAGGAAGAAGATGAGTATGAGTGGGAGAAGGGTTAAGAGGCAACGGCATATGGCAACATGGCAGTTTGCCTAACACCAAGAATAGGATTTAAATATTAGTATTAAGTATTGGATCTTCTTTGTAAAGTAGTTACTTATTAAGTTTTTGTTAATCCTTATTAGGCCGAAAACTTTCTGAACAACAGAAAACTAAACGCTTTTGTGACTCTAAAGAACCTGATCACATGGTTTCATGATGAATGGAACCAGGGCAGACGTCCCTGTTTCTCTACATAAAATATTAGGGATTCCGTGCATATTTAATTCCAGATATGTAAAAGAAGCAGAATTCTAAGAAGAGTAATACTCCAATACAAGGACCTCTAAAGCAACAACATCAGGGAAAAAATATGGAGTAGTAATAAAGTAGTAATGCAGCAACGTGGAAAATGGGAAAAACAATCGCTAGGCTTTTTAAATTTAAACCCTTTTTTCTAATATAAACAGATTATGAACTTGCATACTCGGTTTCTATTGAATAAGTATGCTAGAATTAATATTTTTTCAAACGTACGACAATAAAATCAAAGTTACAGCCTTTGAAAAATAAAAATAACTAATTTAAACAGATTATGAACTTGCATACTCGGTTTCTATTTTAAAAAATAAATAAGTATGCTAGAATTAATATATTTTCAAACGTACGGCAATACAACCAAAGTTGCAGCCTTTGAAAAATAAAAATAAAAAGTAGAGTTTTGGGGAGTTGAACCCATGACCTATTGAGCTAGAGAAAATGACAAAAAACCACCACATTTAAGGACGCGGGGACACGAAACTACCACGTTACGGTTTTTTGACACATAAATACCATTTTACAGGACGGGCTGTGACGCGAGGCACATATTCCTCGTGGTTAACCCTCTAACCAAGTTTCTGGCAAGTGGGGCCCACTGTCAGTGCACGCGTGGCGGGGTGGCGGACGGACCGGCCAGACGGCCGTTAACGGCCGCGTTAGGGCACAGTCTGAGCCGCATCTGAGCTGTCTGGATCGCTTACTCTCGCCAGTTAGCTCCTGCGAGTGCCATGGCGACAGGAGGAGGCGGCGGCTCGCCGGAAGGGCACGGCGCCGGGCCGATTGGAGGCGGTGGCGGCAGATACGTGAAGCAGGTGCTGTTCGGGCCAGGCTTCAACATGGGCGCCGTCGATTTGGACAGCGATGACGACCGCGAGTCGATGGAGATGTCACTGTAGCTAGAGCAGTATGGTGCACCGGAGGAGGCGTCGTCGCAGCTGGAGCCGGCGAGCCAGTGTAGCAACGACCCGCTCAGCCACTACCGCTCCGACTACGGGTAAGGAAAAAGTCCCTTCCCCTGTTCTCTGTACTAAATTTTTTGGAATGTTCAGAACATCAGGGCAATATGCTGTTTTATTTCATATTAGGGAACATTCAGAGATGTGGAAACTGTTTATTCAATTTGATGGGGCCAAATTTGTGTCAACAACCATGCGTCGGTCTGATATTAGGTTTCTAAACTTGTTGGGACTGATGGAGAAGGAAGGGTATGGGCTCTGTGATTCAATTTATTATGTGAAAAATGAAGGAGAGGGGTTGAATGGCCTAGAATTAGTGGACAACAACATTAAGGTGGAAGAAATGCTGAGAAAGTATGAAAGGTCAAGAAAGCTTGTGTTGACAGTGATGAGGGACAAGGCTAAGCAAGCCATTGTGTTGTCCCCTGTGAAGAGCAAGAAGGGAAAACAAAAGTTGTATGCTAGATCATATTCTAGCCACATTGCAGTTGATCTGGATGAGGAAGAGCATTGTGACAACAACATGTTGCAGACTCAGAATAGTGACAATTTTGAGCCTCTGTGCACACAGATTGATGAAAATATGCAGAAATCAGTAGAGGAGGGAGAAGATACAGAGGAAGAAGAAGATGTAGAGGAAGAAGGAGATGCAGATGAAGATGACAGTTGGATGCATCCTTCCAAGTATGATTCAGTTCAGACAGAGAAGTTGAGGAGGAAGGAGGTTGATGAAATGCAGAAAAGAATTGGTAAGAGGAAGAGAAGGGTAGATGAGGATTTGTATGAGGATGAGTCAGAGCCAGAAGATATTTTTGACTCTTATATTCCAGAGGAGCCAGTGAAGAAGACAGTTAAGAGGCAGGGCCCAACAACCAGATCACACTCTCATGCAGAAGTGGCAGTTATGACAGATTGGGCTCCTTCTGATGATGAAGAGGAGTTTGGTTTCCTTGGAGAAGAGGATGATGATGGGTTTGAGCCTTTGCCATTTGTGTTGCCAAATGGGAGGAAGAGCAGAGCAAAGAAGCAGACAGAGAGGGTGTGGTATGATGAGACAAGGGAAAATCCAGAGCAACAATTCAGGTTAAAACTTTGTTTTAAGGATGTGTATCAGTTCAGGCAGGCACTGTGTAGACTACATATTGTGCAGGTTAGGAATTTACATTACCACAGAAATTGCCCAGATAGGATCATTGTGTGGTGCAGGCCAGAGAAAAAGGAGAAGTACAATTGCCAGTTCTTCATTTCTGATTCAAAGATAAAGCATGAAACTACCTTCTGCATAAAGAAGATGCACTTGGAGCACTGCTGTCCTACTGAACCATCAAGCACCAGAGTTAACAGTAAGTGGCTGAGCAGTGCTTATGTTGACAAATTCAGATCAGACCCAAACACAGGTATTAGATCTTTAGTTGACAAAGCTAGAAAGGACTTTGGTGTAGATGTGCCAAAAAGGATGGCATACAGGGCAAAGACAAAGGCAAGAGAGATTGTTATGGGAGATCACAAGAAGCAGTATTATAGAATAAGAGATTATCTGCAGACTGTTATTGACAAAAATCCAGGATCTAGATGCATTGTCACCACTGAGACTGGCCCAACAGAGGAAGAGAAGGAAGCTATCAAAAGAGGGCAGCAGGTTTTCATTAGCGACAAGCCAAGATTCCATGGGCTTTTCTTTTGTGTCAATGTTGCTAGGCTTGGATTTCTTGAGGGATGTAGGCCCTTCATAGGATTGGATGGTTGTTTCATAAAACTGACCACTGGAGCTCAAATCCTTGCAGCTACAGGCAGAGATGGAAATAACAACATTTATCCAATAGCTTGGGCCATTGTAGCAAAAGAAGATACTGAGAATTGGGTGGTTTCTAGAGCAGTTGAAGGAAGCACTTGGTGGAGAGGAAGGCCAGTTTGGACAGTACACCATCATGTCTGACAGGCAGAAAGGGCTAATAAAAGCTGTGACCACTGTCTTCCCAAACTCACCCCAGAGATTCTGTCTTAGACACATTTATGCCAACTTCCAGACTGCAGGATTCAGAGGAGAACCTGAAGAAGTGCATGGATAGGGCAGCATATTCTTACACCAAGCATGGATTTGACAAGGCAATGGATGAAATGAAAAAACAGTGTGAGCAAGCTTGGCAGTGGCTTTCAAAAATTCCAGTGCACACATGGGCAAGGTGGGCTTTTGACTCAAACTGCAAGACAGATTTGGTGAACAATAATCTCAGTGAAGTGTTCAATAGATATATCTTGGATGAAAGAAACAAACCAATAGTGACAATGCTGGTAGGGATCTATGACA
The DNA here is from genome assembly GCA_910589765.1 of Avena atlantica. Taxonomy (NCBI): domain Eukaryota; kingdom Viridiplantae; phylum Streptophyta; class Magnoliopsida; order Poales; family Poaceae; genus Avena; species Avena atlantica. The sequence goes on along the minus strand of OU342738.1, from coordinate 342,825,141 downwards.
AGCAAATGGTCAGGTTTGATGACAAGAGAGATGGTGGTAGAAAAGCTAGGTGGGAAATCACACCACATTATGCTGAGAAGCTTGAAATGATGAAAAAATATGCTAGACATTGCATCCCACAAAGAGCAGATGAAGGACTATGGCAGGTAGCAAGTGGTGATCACACATATGAGTTAAATCTAGATAGTAGAACTTGTTCTTGCAGAAAGTGGGATTTAACTGGGTTGCCATGCAATCATGCAATCTCAGCCATCTATAAAGCAGGAAAATATCCAGAAGATTATGTCTCAGATTTCTACAAGAAACCCTACTACCTCAAATCCTATAGGCCTGTGTTCTATCCAATGCCACAGAAGCATGGCTGGACAAGAACAGATACTGAAGACATAATGCCACCTGCTTTTAAAGATCACCAAAAGGGAAGGAGGCAGGAAAAGAGGAGAAAAGGGAAATTTGAGGTCCCTAAACCCAAAGAATCATCTAGGATGGCCACTATCACATGTAGCAACTGCAAATTACAAGGACACAAGTACACAAGCTGTGCACAACCACTCAGACCTGATCTTGCACTTAGGAAAAGCCATCACAAGGTGACTAAATTATTGCACAAAGGATTTCTGCATTGTATTTATATTTTAGTTAATAACTCTGTTATTTGCAGTCAAACAGGACCATTCCTGCTGGGGCAGGCCCTAGAGTTGATGGAGAAGGCTCAACTTCCAGGGCACCATCCTCATCTTCTATGCCAGAACAAACTCCCAGGCCACCAAGATTCTCTTTTGTTCCTCCAAGATCAACTACTGATGCACAACCTCCTACTGGTTCAGCTCCAAGGCAAGGGAGAGGATTCATGTCCTACTTCACGGCTGGAGCAAATGCATGTGCTGGTAGGGACTCAAGTAGTGGTCCTTTAGATGGTTGAAGCAAAGTAGTGGTCCTTTAGTTTCTGTTATTTGCTTGGAGCAAAGTTTCTGATGTAAACCTGTTATTTTGCTGTGGCAAATTGGTGAACCAGTATGTACCTACCTATGTCAGTCTTGTTGAACCAGTATGTCAGTCATGTTGAACCATTATTTAGCTACCTATGTCACTATTGTTCCACCAGTTCATTCAAATGCTTTTTGGCAGCTGATCCAGGCCATAATTCTGGCATGATGTGTGTAATTTCACCATAATTTCACCATAATTCTGGCTGATCCAGTTCATTAAACCTGTTACATGATGTGTGTAATTTCACCATAATTCTGGCAGCTGATCCAGGCCAAAACACATATATTTCAGACCAAAACACATCATTCAGACAATAGTTATTCACATATAAATTATGGCAGCTCACAGATACTTAAGAATTTAAACCAAAGCTCATCTCATAGTTCAACAAACAAAGCATCAGTCAGACAATAATTGTACTTATTACAACTCACAAACACTTAAGAATTCAGCTCTGAGAGCACCCATCATAGTTCAACAACACATCCTAATTGAACATTACTTAATGAAGATAAAATTACACATCACAAAGATCTTTTATCTTCTTGAACCTGCTCTTGTAAGCTTCTTTCTGCTTCAACAAGTCAGAAATGATGGACTCCAACTTCCTCTTATCTTCTTTGTACTTGTCCCTATCATTCTCTGCTTTTTTCAGCAAGCATTTGTGCATCTTACAGGTTGTTTCATCAGTGATCCTTTTCCCCTCTAATGCAGCCCTAGCATCTATCAATCCTTGTTCAGCTATAGCCTTGTGGGCTAAAGTCACCTGCTTTTCTTCCACTTGTTTAGCTAGCTCATCTTATGAATTCCTCAGATCAGTGTGGAGCTTGTTTATTTTATCTTGACAATCAAACTTCTGCTCCATGAAATTCAGGGCATCAGTGGTCTTGGCTTGCTTAACTTCTCCATACATATCCCATAGCTTGCCTACTGCTCTCATCATAGCATCAGTAGGAACTGGATCAACCCATTGCAGAAAGTCACACTTCCATTCCTCCTAAAATTCAGTGACATTTTAGTTAAAAGAAGAACTAACTATGAATATGAGAGAAAATGGCACAAACATTTGATCACACACCTCTTAGAAACCTTCTACCAGTGTTGTAGCCCTCAAATCCAACAAATTTAGCCGCCACAAATCCACATTTACAGAGAATGGGCTCAGCCCCATCGTCGGCTAAACCGCACCAGTCCGAATCATATATGACATTCATGCTCTAACAAGTGCAGATGGAATAGCAAATTAGACTAGGCTTGACCTAAATAACAATTTCATCACAAACCCTAGAAATCAACAATATGAGCCCGAAAATCCCCAAATCCAGTGGCAAGAACTTACACTCTCGCCGTCAGAGCTCACATCAAGAGGCGATTCGTCTCCATCGGACCACGACACCATGGCGGAAAGGGCGGCGCACCCTGCTTCTTCACCGGCGTCGGGAGGCAACAGCGCGACAATGGCGGGCGCGAGCAGACCAAGAACAGAGCGAGGGGAATAAGCTCAGATGTGGCGGCGCAACGGTTAAAACCGTGCCCTAACGCGACCGTTAACGGCCGTCTGGTCGGTCCGTCCGCCACCCCGCCACGTGTGCACTGACAGTGGGCCCCACTTGCCAGAAACTTGGTTAGAGGGTTAACCACGAGGAATCAGTGCCCCGCGTCACAGCTCGTCCTGTAAAATGGTATTTATGTGTCAAAAAACCGTAACGTGGTAGTTTCGTGTCCCCGCGTCCTTAAATGTGGTGGTTTTTTGTCATTTTCTCTATTGAGCTAGCAACAAAGACTTCAACCAACTCAGCCACCACAGTTCTCTACTAAAGAGATATGGACATTTTATATATAGACTAGTGTAGCGCCTTACAGTTAGGCGCTATGCTGCATACAGTGACGTACCACGCTGACAAAGAGTGTAGCGCCTTTCAGAAAAGCGCTACACCGTTAAGCATAACGCCTTTGCGTCAGACGCTATCCAAAAGGATTAGTTATGTGAAATTCTTTTACCGAGAGTTTATCTTATGAGATTCTTTTAACTTTAGGTTATTTTTATCCATTCTGCCCGCCGATCTAGCCAGCTCGTGCGACCATGCATGCATGCATCAATCCCTTTGACCGCTGCCTTGTCAAATACTGTACTCACACACGCGCGCCTACCGTACCGTGCGTGCGTGCGCACGCCTGTTCTGGGCTGCACCGGCCGGCCGGTGACAAAAGGTGTGACGCCGCCGCTGCGTAGGGATGCAGAGGTGGGACAATTGGATAAGTAAGATACCACTTTTAGATTATTAGACTAACTTTAATTTAGATAGAATAAGTGAGATATGTTAAAATCTAGTTTGTCTCATTTGTCCATATAGTTTTGAGTTAGTCTAGTAATCTAAAAATAACATCCCACATGTCCCATTATCTCACTTCTGCATCCGTACCGCTGCGCTATCCTGCCGCGTCGTCTTTCTCGGCACGCATGCATCCGTTAGCCGAACGCATGCATGTGGCCCGCCGCTGATTGCGACGCCAGGAACGGTACAAGCGACACGGATAGATCATTCGCAACGCCGTCCATTTTGTCACCTATACCTACTCCCTCCCAACGGCACCAGCATGCGCTGTGCTGGCGATCAAACATGCATCATATGCATGGCTCGATCCAACAATCATTCCCTATCGATTTTCCCGGATATAAACGGATCGCTGATCATCAGGCGAGGCTGGAGTAGTTTACTTGACGATACGGTCTTTACGGGATCACGTCCTCCCATCGTCCGGGTCGCACCGCGAGCAGCAAGGGTCCACCTTATCCTTGTACCGCGTTCCTCTCTATTCTCGTGAGCAGTTTCTTCCTCACGCAACGAGGCCGCCCAAAACTAAATTCCAGCCCACCGTCCTAGCTTTCTGCCCCCCCACGTCATCGGAGTTGGAGGTTGCCATCGCGTGAACTCCGTCATCGGCCCCGCTGTCGCCATGCCCCTACTCGTGTGGGCGCTCCATGCACCAGCCCTTCGTTGCCATGGCCTACCTCGCTGCCCTATGTACAAGGCGCCCGCCATCGCCGGAGATGGAGGACGGCGCATGGATGCTCCGCCACTAGCCTGCCGTCGCCATGACCTTACCCCCATGTCGAAGTTGCGGCGGACAAGCTTGCTTCCATGGGCAACCGACCTTGTTGCCATAGGCGGCCGTGGTTGCTGCCAACAGCGACCAAACTTGCTTCCAGCGGTGGCCGAGTTTGCTTCCACGGGCGGCCGAGCTTGTTTCCAGCGGTGCCCAAGCTTGCTTCCATGGGCAGCCTTGGTCGCTGCCATGGGCGGCCATGGTTGCTATCAGTGGCGGTCGGCCTGGATTTTGCTACAAGTTCTCTGACAAGGTTTTTTGCTACATCAGAAGAACTTTGTTGCTACAACCGTTATGTGGTTTTGCTACAACAGTGTCAAATTTTTGCTACAAGGTCTCCGGCGAGAGTCACCGGCGAGTTTTTTCCGACGATATCTCCGGCAAAGTCGGTTTTACTGCATTAGCACAATTTTTTTGCTGCATGGTCTCCGGCGAGTTCTCCGGTGAGGTCTCCGGCGAGACGTTCTATTTCTGAAACGAACCGTTTTTTTTTGCTTCAGAAGAAAAAGCGGAAACATATGTAGCAAACACGGGATGTTTTGCAGCAAATGGACACGTGTCAGCACGGGAAGCAGGACGATGGGAGCATCCCATCGTCCGGGGACGGCTAGCACTTCCCTTATTCAAAAGTAGTTGGCTGATGGCAAAGTTCAAGTGGCTTACGTGGGCTTCAACATTGGACAATGCGGTCGTCCACAAACAAGCTTAAGATGGGAACATCAATTTTTGGCCGCAAAAAAAAAAAACATTCACAATGCGGTCGTCCACAAACAAGATGGTATCTTCAATCAAAAAGAAAAAAAACAAATCAATCAAAAAGAGAAACAAGAAACACCGTTCGCATGACGTCCAAAGATCCTTCCTTGCAAGCAACAGAGTGCCGCCGTGCCGGGTCCCAGCCGAAATTAAACCACACGCACCATACGGACATACGGTCTGCTCTATGGACAGGGCGACGTCGATCCACGCCGTCTGCGTGCGCACGCGCGGACACACAACCGAAGATATCGCCGCTCGTGCGACCATGCATCACTCTCTTTGACCGCTGCCTTGTCACGTATCGCGCCCCACACACGCGCCGGCCGGAGAAGGTGACAATGAAGAGGTGACGCCGCCGCTGCGCTATCCTGGCCGCATCGTCTTTTTCTGGGCACGCATCGGTCGCCGGACTCATGTGCCGCTGATTGCGACGCCGGGAACGGTACAAGCGACACCATCCATTTTGTCACGTCCACCCAACGGCGCCACGCATGCATGATGCGCTGTGCTCGCGACCAACCATGCCTCGATCCAACAATCATTCTCTCTCGACTTTCCCGGATCTAAACAGATCGCCGATCATCAGGCGAGGGTGGGGCAGTTTACTTGAAGATACGGTCTTTAGGGATCTGTGCCAGACGTAAAGTACCATGGACAGGGATAGAGGGAGATTGCAGGTGCAGCCGACGCCACATGTCGCCGGCTAGCTCCTGTCCGCCGCGCCGCGCGGCTGCCTACTCACCTGGATTTTGTCCAGGGGCGCGCGAGAATATTAGAGCATCTCTAGTACAACGTCTAGATGAAAACGTCTATATCTTCATATAGATGACCGTGTATAAAGATTCTTTTTTAGATGTCTTCAGTTTTCCAGTGGAATGTCTATATTCAGGAGATCTATATTCTCTCTCATATATTTAACAATATATTCTAACTACCATCCAACGGCTTTCCAATGGCTATATTCCCAAGTCTATATATACCACTCCTCTCATATCTCATTCAACATTCCTCAGTGTGGCTTCTCTCATCTGCGAGTTGTCCATCTATGAGTTGTTCATCGGCGAGTTGTCCATCTGCATACAAAAATACACAGCAGAATAATTCAGTGTCTAGGTAAATTTTGTGTGCAAACTAACATCACCCCATCTATATTTTTGTTCATACAAACATCTGTAAAGAAAGCAGCAGCCGGTGTAGTACCAACCAAGCAGCAACACTCCAATTCAGCCGTGCTACCAAGAAGCAGCAGACTGGCATCTGCACTCACCCACCCGCATCTGCGCTCCAATTCAGCTATGCACTCCGTCCGCCCGCATCTACACTCAACAGCCCGTCTGCGAGCCAAGCCTCCGTCGGCCGGATGAGCCACCGAGCCCTCCCGCACACTCGGAGCCCACCCCGCCTACGAATCTGGTGCCACCCCCGCCCATCCCATCGTGTGCCGCCCCGCATCCATACATCATTCGCCACGCCCAACCCACCCACGCCGCGCGTGCCCATCCCCACCTCGCTGCCTCCAAATCGGGAGGGAACGGAGAGTCTACGGCCAGATCCGACGCCTGCCATGTTTCCTTGGTCGAACCCCCCTTCAATCCCATCCAATTTTGGATCTCTCTCTCTCTCTCTCACCTATTCTACAGAGAAAAGATGGCGTACCTTGATGCCGGCGAGCGGGGCGACGGCGAGACGGGAGCGCTCCGCCCGTCCTGTTTCTCCACCTCCTCCGGATGGGCGTGGGAGCAGGGATGCGTCCGCGCAGGAAGCCACGAGGAACGCGGGAGGGAAGTTTCGCGAGCGGCAGTTGAGCTTGGACATCGTGGCTCCATCGTCCAAATATGGACGATGGGTAGCAGAATTAGACGGTCGTCTAAATTTACACGACCCTTTAGACAAGCCTCTGGAGAGTTTTTTCTGCCTCACATCGTCTATATTTGCTTTAGACGGTCGTTTGGACGTTCCACTAGAGATGCTCTTACACGCTGTTCATCATGGTGTGCATGAGATGCACTTTGATTATTAGTTCGATCAGCCTACTCCCTCTGGTCTAATATGATATTAACATTGTTTAGATACGGATGTATCTAGTTCAAATACTTAACACTAATAGAAAACGGGGGCTTCCGTTGATGCCACCGAAGCAATTAGTACCGGTTGCTTCACGAACCGGAACTCAGATTCACATTAGCCCGGGTTCATAAGGCCAGAACAACACACGTTTATGAGGGACATTTAGTTTCGGTTTTTGGTAGAAACCGGGACAAAGGGTTCATGTATCTGTATATATACTCCCAGCTCCACATATTTGTGTGAGCTGGTTTGTTTTTCCTCTCTCGTGCACAAAGTGGTGTATGTTGCTAAGTTTTTCCCTCTATGAAGAGGTGCTCGATGAAATGCATGAGAACATGATGCCACTTGATTCCATACAAAACAAACATGATATGAAGTGCCCGAGCCACACTTAAGCTTTCTCCTCCTTCTTTCCTCCTCGATCGAGGTTAGCATGCAACTAAATCCTTTCATCTGTCATTGATACAATGCATGTGTCGATATACAGTGGTCATTTCTCTAGATGTTCTGTAATTATTTTTCATAAACTTAATTATATAATACAGATGAGACGACAATGGATGTACGATGACCGACGCACTGGCGACTTCATTATGGTCCTTTATAATTTTATCAGTGTGGCTGGGGCAAATAGCCTGAATGGTTTTATGTGTTGACTGTCAGAATCAGAAGGATTACTCTTCCTCGAGAACCCTCCACACGCACCTACTTTAGTCCGGTTTCATGCCAGCTAAAATTGTTGGATCAAACATGGAGAAAGAGGGGTTATGATGGAAGACAATAAAGAATAAGAGGATGATAACAACTATCATATGTGTCCTGAATATGGTCCTGGTGATACGTCGTAAACGTATCTATAATTTTTGATGCTCCATGCTTGTTTAGTATCTACTTTGCTTTGCTTTGTCTTTACTTTGAGGTGTTTTTATATGTTTTTATGGACTAACCTATTAACAAGTTGCCACAGTGTGAGTTGCCTGTTTTCTTCTGTTTTTGGTTCCAGAAAAGGCAGAAAATCAATATTCTCAGAATTAGACGGGACAAAAGCCAAAGTCAATATTTTACCGTGGGGAACACGGAGCCAGAAGACGAGACAGAGGGGAGCCACCACGGGTCCACACCCCCTGGCGGCGCAGCCAGCCCTGGCCCGCGCCTGGGGGGTGCAGCCACCCCGGGTGCCCTTGCCTCGCCTCTTCGCCTATAAGAAGTCCCTGATACCAAAACCCTAAGGACCCGATCAATATTCCACAAAACAGTCTGTAGCTACCGCCACCATCGTCCCTAGATCGGGGAGGGGGTCTGAAGCTCTTCCCGGCACCCTGTCGGAGGGGAGATCATCCCGAAGGCCTTCTTCATCACCATGCCAGCCTCCGGTATGAAGCGTGAGTAGTTCCACCTTGGACTACGGGTCCATGTAGTAGCTATATGGTTGTATATCCTCCTTTGTGCTTCCATGTTTAGATCTTGTGAGATCCGTTCATGATCAAGATCATCTCTATTTTTATACATGCATGATGTGTTTGCGGGGATCCGATGGATATTGAGATTACTGATACGTTGGAAACATATCAATACATTTTGATGCTCCATGCTTGTTTAGTATCTACTTTGCTTTACTTGTCTACACTTTGAGGTGCTTTTTACATGTTTTCTGGTACTAACCCATTAACAAGTTACAACAGTGCCAGATGCCTGTTTTCTGCTGTTTTTGGTTTCAGAAAAGTTAGTGAAGAAATATTCTCGGAATTGGACGGGACGAAGGAAAAAGTCAATAAATTTCCGTGGGAAATAAGAAGTCCAGAGGAGAGTCCGAGGGGTCGGCCAAAGGGGCCAGACCCCCCCAGGCGTGGGTGGGCCCTAGCCCGCGCCTGGCTAGGGTTTGGCCGCCCTGGCGGCCGCCTCGGTCTCCCCCTTGCCTATAAGAATCCCCCGATGCAGAAACTCTCAGTACCCGATGAATATTCCACGAAAACGTCTCTAGCCGCCGCCACCATCGTCCCTAGATCAGGGGGATCTGAAGCTCTTCCCGACACCCTGCCGGAGGGGAGATCATCCTGAAGGCCTTCTCTCCGGTATGATTTGTGAGTAGTTCCACCTTGGACTATGGGTCCATGTAGTAGCTAGATGGTTGTATCTCCTCCTTTGTGCTTTCATGTATAGATCTTGTGAGCTCCGTTCATGATCAAGATCTAATCTATTTGTAATCATGCATGTTGTGTTTGCGGGGATCCGATGAATATTGAGATTATTATGTTAGTTTGATTAATGGTTCTATCTTTATGATTCTATCATGTCTGTGTTGTTTGTGATCTTTCATGCTCTCCATTGCTAGTGGTTATCTTGGCCAAGTAGTTGCTAGTGACTCCAAGAGGTAGTATTTATGCTCGATAGTGGGTTCATGCCTCTAGTTTCCAAGGGAAGTGACAATAATCTCTTTGGTTGTAGATGTGATGTTTCTACTAGGGAGAAAACAATGGTCTCTTGTTCATGGAATATGTGGACTGTTTACCTTACACACTTTGCTTAACGCAGTTGTCTGTTGCTTGCAACTTAATACTGGAGTGGGTTCGGATGATAACCTGAAGGTGGACTTCTAGTCATAGATGCAGTTGGATTACGATCTATGTATATTGTTGTATTGCCCAATCAACCTCATAGGATCTTTCTGGCTAGTAATTTCATTATTATGCCTTGCTCAGTTCCTGTCAATTGGCCTGCTGTAATTTGTTTACCCTTCATGCCATGTTGTTTATATAAGGAGAGTACCTCTAGTGAACTATGGACCCCGGTCCAATCTTTACCATTGATACATCTTCCACTGTTATTTGTTTACTTGCTGTAAACCATTACCTTCCACACCATACATTTAATCCTTTGTTACAGCAAACCGGTGAGCTTGACAACCTCACTGATTCGTTGGGACAGAGTCTTGAGTTTGTGTTGTGCAGGTCTCCATGTTTCTTCCAACACCTGTGTGACGTTTCCTTCCTCTTTCTGGTACGATAACCTCGGTTTCTACTGAAGGAAATTTTGCTGTTGTACTCTTCATACCTTGCTCTTGGGGTTTCCAACGAAGCACTCTTCCTCCTGTTGAGTGCAGGATCAAGTAATTTCTAGCTCCGTTACCGGGGAGGCTAAGGACGTCTTCACTAGGGGAGTCCTTCAGTTCCTTTCTCTTTACTTTGTTTTTAGTTTGCTTTGTTTCTTTTGCTTGGTTTTGTTTGCCTCTTTCCAAAAAACCCAAAAAAATTAGTCTAGCTTGGTTTGCTTTCTTTATTCAAAAACACAAAAAAATCAGTTCCTGCTCTAGCTGCTACTGCTGTTTTTGGCTTTCCCACCTTTGCCAAAATGAACTCTACTGAGAACACCAAGTTGTGTGACTTCACTAGCACCAACAACAATGATTTCCTAAGCACACCTATTGCTCCACCTGCTCCTGATGCTACTTTTTATGAAATTAAGCCTGCTTTGTTGAATCTTGTGATGAGAGAGAAATTTTCTGGTGCTGGTTCTGATGATCCTGCTGCCCGTCTTAATAACTTTGTTGAACTTTGTGAGATGCAAAAGTATAAGGATGTAGATGGAGATTATTAAGCTCGGGCTTTTTCCTTTCTCCTTGAGGGGAAAAGTTAAAGAATGGTTGCTATCTTTGCCTAAAATAATATTGATTCTTGGACTAAGTGCAAAGATGCTTTTATTGGAAAGTACTACCCTCCTGCTAAGATTATTGCTATGATAAGTGATATTATGAAATTTAAACAGCTTGATAGTGAACATGTTGCTCCTGCTTGGGAAAGAATGAAATCTTTGGTTAAAAATTTCCCTACTCATGGACTCACTGCTTGGATGATTATCCAAACTTTTTATGCAGGTTTGAACTTCTCCTCAAGAAACCTATTGGATTCTGCTGCTGGAGGTACTTTTATGGGACTCACCTTGGGTGCTGCAATAAGGCTCCTTGATAATATGATGGTTAACTACTCTGAATGGCATGTTGAGAGAGCTCCACATGGTAACAAGGTAAATTCTGTTGAGAAAACTTCCTCTTTGAGTGAAAAGATTGATGTTATTATGGCTATGCTTATTAATGGGAAAGCTCCTCTAGATCCTAATAGTGTTCCCTTAGCCTCTTTTGTTGCTCAAGAAGAGCAAGTTGATGTGAACTTCATTAGAAACAACAATTTCAATAACAATGCCTATAGGAATAATTTTGGTAGCAACAACAATTATAGGCCTTATCCTCTTAATAATGGCAATTCCTATGGAATCTCTTACAATAATGCTAGAAGTGCCCCCTTTGAACTTGAAGTCATGCTCAAGGACTTTATTAGTAAACAAACCACTTTCAATAAGACTATAGAGGAAAAAATTTTAATTGTTGAGAAAAATATATCCTCTTTGTCTGAAGCTCAAACTTCCTTGGTTAATAAAATGGCTGCTAAACCTGAAACTATGAAAAACACCTTTGCTACTGCTCATGCCATACAAGTTACTATTGATGAAAATATTAGGCTGTTAGCTCAACTTCATGCTAGGTGGGAAAGGGAAGCTGAAATTGATAGAAACAATAGTGTGTGCACTATCACCACTAAACCACAAGTATCCCCTACTCCTCCTCCTACTATGCCTAAGCCTATTGATCCTACTACTAGTGATTCTAAGTTTGATTTTGATATTGATGGTTGCAATATTTCTGAAGTGATTATGTAAGGAAGAGAAGCTAAAACACAAAGCTTCTATTCTTAGAAAAGTAGAAGATAGTTGGGAACCCATTATTAATATACAAGTGAATGACTTTGATCTCAAAGCTTCATGTGATCTTGGTTCTAGTATCTCTATTATGCCTAGGAAGATTTATGAAATGCTTGATTTATCACCATTAGAAGATTGTTATTTGAATGTCCCACTCAATGATAATGCTAAGAATAAACTCATGGGGAGTATTAATGATGTTCTCAGTATGGTTAACAATGCTTATGTCCCTGTGGATTTCTATGTTTTGGATGTTGAATACAATGCTTCTTGTCCTATTACTTTGGGAAGACCTTTTTTTAGAACAGTTGGTGCCATCATTGATATGAAAGAAGGCACCATCAAATATCAATTTCCATTCAAGAAAGGTATTGAATACTTCCCTATGAGGAGAGAGAAGTTGCTTTTTTCTCCTCCTTTGAAAGCAAGATTTGATGTTAATGCTTCTTCATTTGAAAGTACTTGATTCTTCTTGCTTCTTGTGCCTAACTTAAAGGCATTAAAGAAAAGTACTTGTTGGGAGATAATCCAAGAGTTTACTTGAGTCTTGGAAGTTATTACTTCTGTAATAACCTATCCTTATCCTTTTTGTTTGCTTTTTGTGCCAAAAATGACCTCTAATGAGAGGGAAGTAAGATTTGGGGAATTGCTGTCCCGAAACAGATTTCTGTCCTCCACAAAAAAAATTGTGAGGAGGCTCTATTACTCGGAATAAGATCAAAATTTACGAATAAATCCCCCAGTATGTTGGCTAACTTTCGTTAGTTCAACACTTTTTGATTTGAGCAACAGAAGATGTTTAAAAAAAATTGTTTCTACCTGTTGGTCTGTTTTGACAGATTTCTGCCATTATTTGCATTTGCTTCTTATTGATTCCTTTTTGAGCTCTCTTCAAGTAAATTGAGTTTCTTTGAAGGAGTTACTTCAGTAGCTTGTGTTTTTAGTAAAAAGCCTTGCTGTTCCAAAGCTTTTCCAGCGGTCTAATATCTTTTGAATAAGCTAATGTTGCTAATGAAGATTGTGTGAAGTTTTGTATGAAGGAAAAATTTCAGGTGTAGAGAGAGTGATGCAATGAGATGAAGAATGGACAAAAGCTCAAGCTTGGGGATGCCACCATGGTGTCACCCCAAGAAATATCCAATAGGTACAAGCGTCAAAGCTTGGGGATTCCCAAAGCATCCCCTTCTTCATCAATAAAAAGCTCAGGTTTGTCTAGACACTTTACTTTTATTGTTTCATGCACAGTTGTGTTGTTCTTGGAGAATCTTAGTTTTTGTTTTTGGTTTTTGTTTGATTTGTTTGCCTGAATAAAGTAGTTTGGACCCCCGTACTCGCTGTGTTGTTTCAAATAAGTTGATTGGTATTGGAGAGGAGTAGAAAGTTCTTGATTGAATAGTACAAGAGGAGCTTGCTTTGACTGTGACTTAGACTTTATCTTGTCATGCAAGATGTTGTTTTGACCTTATGCTTAGTGATTATTGTTGTAGCATGACTTGATCCAAATCATTGAGATTGCTTAGTGTGCCTTGAAGGAATCATGCGTTGTTTTAGCATACAAAAGCATAGTATTGTGGTATTCTCCTTTGATGCTTTGTTTGGGTTGACTTGGCACATGCTCACACCATGTTATGACTCTAACAAGTCACCATTAGCCTCTATGATCATTTAGTCCTTAACTTGTATTACCACTTTATGCTTTGATTAGTAATGTTTTGTCGCTTTGCATGATTATGGCCATTATTGCTCTCTTAGTTGGTCGATCCCAGTCTTTTGGTAGCCTCCACTTGTATGAGTAGGCTCTACTCATGCATCGAACTCCCAAGAAACCAAGTTATTCCAAAGTGTCCACTATAAATTCCTATGCATGGTGTGTTACACCATTCTAAGTATATTCTTGTTTTCATCTATGTTCCAATTAAAAAGTATTTTGTTATGAGAAAACTAGTGATTAAAGCTCTCACGAACTTGATGACACACTTTATTTTTCTTGCCCCTAATAAACTTGAACCATTGTGTCATCTATGTTGTATATGCTTGCACTTATACACTGGAATTAGCAGAACCATGTTTTCATGGGGAACACTTTCAACACTTTTGGATATCTATCCAGTTGATATGATGCTCTTTTGTTTATGGATGTTGTCGGTGTGAAATAAAAGGGGGATCTTGTAAGTCCATGGAGTTATGTATGTGTGTTAGAGAAACGCCTGGGCTGCTAGCCTAAGCCATGCCTAATCATGGTGGAAACTTGCAGCATCACAATAATGAGCAATCTATGAAGCTTTCTTCTTATATAAAAAAAGAGAGATATTGAAAAGAGGAAAGAGAGAAAAAAGCACCATATTCCCATGGTAAATAAGAGATTGCTGAGATGCTCATTGTCTACTTGCCTTGTCATTTTGTTATGGACAACTCCTATAGCATGTGCAAGGGGTACCCCGTTGGCGGTTCTCTATGATACACATGTACTTACTATGACAAGAACTTGCTAGTAACTAAAGTTGAGTAGCATGAGGAGCGGCCCTCGTATTCAAGGGATATGAGATTGCCAACTTATGCTTTGTCAAGCATATACTCCATAGTTTGTTCACTTTAACCTTAGTCACTTCAAGATGCCTATGATAGGGGCAATGAGAGCTGAAAGCTAACAAGTACCATAATTTTTGGAAGCTCTTTTTGAAACTTGAAATCCCTGCTTCCCTTTTATGAAGGGCCTTTCTTCAACTATTATATTGAGTCTCCACGTTCTATCCATAGGCACCAATTATGAGAGCATAGTTGCCATTCTTAGTTCTATGTGCATTGTCCCAAAACTTATTGATTGATTCATATTGTTGATATTGCTTGTTCTTGAACTATTTGTATCTAGTCACTCTTATGAACTTTGAAGGTGTCCTATGCATCTATTTTCTACTCCATGACGGACAAGTTGAATGCCACTATGCTATGTTTTCTATATGTGAAACAAACAAATTTTTTTCAATGCATGTTATTCATGATCTTTGTTTGTATCCCTTCATGTTGCAACAATAGTTGCCATGTCTTATTGTTAGAACTCCGTCTTTCATGCTCATGTTTAGAGTTCTTTTATCCCAACTTTCAATGCTTGCAAATGGTTTGATCTTGATTGTGATGGTGCATGTCACCTCAAAAATTATTCTTTTTATCACTTACCTACTCGAGGACGAGCATGAGTTAAGCTTGGGGATGCTTGATACATCGTAAACATATCTATAATTTTTGATGCTCCATGCTTGTTTAGTATCTACTTCGCTTTGCTTTGTCTTTACTTTGAGGTGTTTTTATATGTTTTATGGACTAACCTATTAACAAGTTGCCACAGTGCCAGTTGCCTATTTTCTTCTGTTTTTGGTTCTAGAAAAGGCAGAAAATCAATATTCTTGGAATTGGACGGGACAAAAGCCAAAGTCAATATTTTACCGTGGGGAACACAGAGCTAGAAGACGAGACGGAGGGTAGCCACCAGGGGTCCACACCCCTGGCAACGCGGCCAGCCCTGGCCCGCGCTTTGGGGGCTGCAGCCACCCTGGGTGCCCCCTGCCTCGCCTCTTCGCCTATAAGAAGCCCCCGATACCAAAACCCTAAGTACCCAATCAATCTTCCACGAAATAGTCCGTAGTCGCCGCCACCATCGTCCCTAGATCGGGGGGATCTAAAGCTCTTCCCGGCACCCTGCTGGAGGGGAGATCATCCCAGAGGCCTTCTTCATCACAATTCCAGCCTCCGATATGAAGCGTGAGTAGTTCCACCTTGGACTATGGGTCCATGTAGTAGCTAGATGGTTGTATCTCCTCCTTTGTGCTTTCATGTTTAGATCTTGTGAGCTCCGCTCATGATCAAGATCATCTCTATTTGTATTCATGCATGTTGTGTTTGTGGGGATCTGATGGATATTGAGATTACTATGTCAGATTGATTAGTGGTTTTGTCTTATTGATTCTATCATGTATGTGTTGTTTGTGATCTTGCATGCTCTCTGTTTCTAGTAGCTATCTTGGCCGAGTAGATGCTAGTGACTCCAAGAGGGAGTATTTATGCTCGATAGTGGGTTCATGCCTCTATTTAATTTGAGGGAAGTGACAGAAATCTCTAAGGTTGTAGATGTGCTGTTGCTACTAGGGAGAAAACAATGGTCTCTTGTTCATGGAACAAGTGGATTGTTTACCTTACACACTTTGCTTAAAGCAGTTATCCGTTGCTTGCAACTTAATACTAGAGGGGGTTCGGATGATAACCTGAAGGTGGATTACTAGTCATAGATGCAGTTGGATGGCGGTCTATGTATCTTGTTGTATTGCCCAATCGAATCTCATAGGATCATGAATGTCTAGTATTGCATTGTTATGCCTTGCTCAGTCCTGTCAATTGCCCTGCTGTAATTTGTTTACCCAGCATGCCATGTTTGTTTATCATAAGGAGAACACCTCTAGTGAACTATGGACCCCGGTCCAATCTTTACCATTGATACATCTTCCACTATTACTGTTACTTTCTGCAAACCATTATTACCTTCCACACCATACAGTTAATCCTTTGTTTTCAGCAAACCAGTGAGATTCACAACCTCACTATTCGTTGGGGCAAAGTCTTGAGTTTGTGTTGTGCGGGTTTCCAAGTTTCTAGCAACACCTTTGGGTCGTTTCCTTCCTCCTACTGGTTTGATAACCTTGGTTTCTTATTGAGGTAAAACTTGCTGCTGTGCTCATCACACCTTCCTCTTGGGTTCTCCCAACGAATCTTTGCATTCAACCACACACCATCACCTAGAAATATATAATTCGCGCCGCCCCTGCTCCTCTTCCCCCACCCCATCTCAATTTTCGCAAAGTTCCTGAGGAGCGGACACCCCTGCACCATCACCTGGGGTTTCCAAGAAGCGCGGCCGGCCGAAGAAGCCCGCAAAGGAGCAGACACCGGAGGAGCGGAAAATAGAGTCGGGAAAACGCGTTGGCCGGCGTCTAGCGGCGAGAGCTCCACTCGTTGCTATTAGGCTCAAGAAGGAGCACCAGGAGGAGAACGAGTGCTTCCTCTCCACCCAGAATATGGCCGACACCAACGAGCTGGCAGTGAGTGCCTCTAGGTGCGCCATCAACATGATCAATCTAAAGGGAATATGCCCGAGAGGCAATAATAAAGTGGTTATTATCTTATTCCTTGTTTATGATAAATGTTTATTTCTATACTATAATTGTATTAATACAGAAATGTTAATACATGTGTGTTTAATAAACAAATAGAAAGTTTTTAGTTATGCCTCTCTTATAAACTAGCTCGTTGATTAACAAGATGATCAAAGGTTTCCTGATCATGGACATTGGATATTGTTAATAACGAGGTCACAACATTGTAGGAATGATGTGATGAACATTCATCCGAAGTATAGCATTACGATCAAAGTCATTATGTTTATTGTTATAACATCATACAAAGTAATCCTAGTCCTTAGACCATGAGATCATGTCAATCACTAACACCGGAAGAGTATCTTGATAACATCAAACATCACACCGTAACAAGGTGACTATAAAGGTGGGTTCAGTATTACGAAGGTTTTATGTATAGGCTCATGGATCAAGAGTGGAATTTGTCCATCCCGATGATGGATAGATATACTCTAGGCCCTCTCGAAGATATCACATTAATTAGCTTCCCAGCAAGTGATGAGATCACTAGAATGTTATATCACGGGAACAAGAAAAGAGTGCATGTCGGTAACGAGATCAAACTAGGTATGGAGATACCGATGATCGAATCTCGGACATGTAATATATCACGAGACAAAGGAATTGAGTTACATGCGTCTAAGGTTCACACGATCACAGAAGTTATCGTTGAATGTGTGGGAGTCAGTACGGATCTCCAGGTCCCGCTGTTGATTATTGATCGGAGAGGGGTATCAATCATGTCTACATTATTTGCGAACCATAGGGTGACACACTTAAGAGATACCGACACCATTTGGATCAAATAAAATGCCAGAGAAAGAATGTCAAAGCGCTGGAATTATTTCAATAGAAACCAGAATTTTTTCGGGTGAAATTGCTAAAACTGGTTCTGCATGTGATATTGAAATGTTGCAAGGGGTTTTATGTGAATGTTTGTTAATTATTGTAATTAGCAAAATTATGAATAAATAAAATAGTTTTATTTAAATGAGAGCTTGCATTAATTTTGGTGCAAAAGTAATGCATGTGAGTGGACATGTGAGTGGAGGTGTGTTTTATGTGAGTGGAGCTTCCACCACATGAATTAGGGAGAGGAGGGGGCACCCTCTATGGGCAGCCAAGCCCCCTTGGGCTGCCCCTCCCTTATATAAGGAGCACCTCCTCCTCCACTCTCACACCTCCTCGCTAAGGATCTCTCTCTCCCTCCTTTAGAATTACCCCATGGTCTCGGATCAGCAAAATACATGTTCCCAGTGGCTTTTTCTGGAAGGATTTGTTGCTTCCGCTGCTTCCTAGAGCGAGGACGCGGATGTTGTCGAGGTACCTGAACGTGTGTGCGATCACCGATGCACCACTGCTTTGCGGTGCTGGACCGGCTGGGCCGGGTGGACTTCTTCTCGATCTTGAGATTGGAAAGCGTTCGACTACATCATCCACGAGTACAACCTCATTAAAGCTTTTCGATCTTCGAGGGTATGTATTCTATGGATGTATATCCACACGTTGCTTGTATCTAGATAGATGGATATTGGTGCACCTAGTTCCCATCATAGGAAAATTTTGTTTTCTATGCTGTGAACCCTATAGTGGTATCAGAGCCGGATCTATGCGTAGATGCTTTGTAAGGGTAGTACACATATGAGTATGTGAGCGCTGATGGTCATGTTATTGCTTCTTGCTTGTATTTTGGATATTGGTGGCATAGTGGGATGGAGCGGCCCGAACAAACTTTGCATGTCCCCACACTTGAGACATGTTCCACACTTGACATGCAACTAGTTTTGCATAAGTTGAAGGGTTCGCAGCATAGAAAACAAAAATTTTCCTACGATGGGAACAACTATGTACCAAGATCTATCTACTAGATACAAACAACGGGCGGATGTATATCCGTAGAGAACATACCCTTGAAGACCGACAAAGCTTAACGAGTCCAAACTCGTGGTTGATGTAGACGATCTCTTGCCGATCTCAAGATCGAGAGGAAGTCCTAGCGCCGCAAAACAGCAGCGCATCCGTGCTCGCACACACGTTCGAGGCACCGAGCAACCTCCGCCTCCTCGCTCCAGCGATGCAGCGGAAGCACAACTCTTTCTTGCCGAAAGCCACCGGGAACATGTATCTCGCTAGTCCGAGACCATGGGGGATAAATTCTAGAGGGGGAGAGAGATCCTTCACGAGGAGGTGTGATGTGAGAGGAGGAGAGGGGGGCCTTTTATAGGGGAGAGGGGGGGCACCCAAGGGGCATGGCGCCCAGCCATGGGGCTGCCCCCACCTCTTCCACATTCATGTGGGTGGAGCTCCCACTCAAAATGAAAAGCCTCCACTCCCATTAAAAAGCCTCCACTCAAAAATCCACTCACATGCATTAAATTTCCACCAAATTTAATGCAAGCTCTCATTTAAATAAAACTCTTTTATTTATTTATTCAGAATTTTGTTAATTACTTTAATTAACAAACATTCACATAAAACCCCTTGCTAGTATTCCATTTCACATGCAGAACCAGTTTCAGCAATTTCAACCGAAACAGTTTCGGTGTCTAGTGAAATAAATTCCTGCGCTTTCCTTTTCTTTTTCGGCATGAAACTTTTGCTCCAATTGGATGTCGGTGTCTCTTAAGTGTGTCACCCTACGGTTCGCGAATAATGCGGACATGACCGAGACCCCTCTCGGATCAATAATCAGAAGCGGGATCTGGAGACCCATACTGACTCCCACACATTCAACGATGACTTTCTTGTGATCGTCGGAACCTTTTACGCTAGTATCTTAATCCCTTTGTTTCACGATATATTACATGTCCGAGATTCGATCATCGGTATCTCCATACCTAGTTTAATCTCGTTACCGACATGCACTCTTTTCTCGTTCCCGTGATATAACATTCTAGTGATCAAATCACTTGCTTGCAAGCTAATCAATGTGATATCACCGAGAGGGCCCAGAGTATATCTATCCGTCATCGGGATGAACAAATTCCACTCTCGATCCATGGGCCTCAACATAAAACTTTATTAGTTCTGAACCCATCTTTATAATCACCCTGTTACGGTGTGACGTTTGATGTTATCAAGAAACTCTTCCGGTGTTAGTGATTGACATGATCTCATGGTCTAAGGATTAGGATCACTTCGTAAGTTGTTATAGCATTATAAACTCAATGACTTTGATCGTAATGCTATACTTCGGATGAATGTTCATCACACCATTACACTAATGTTGTGACCCCGTTATTAACAACATCCAATGTCCATGATCAGGAAACCTTGATCATCTTGTTAATCAACGAGCTAGTTTATGAGAGAGGCATAACTAGGAACTTCCTTTTTGTTTATTAAACACACATGTATTAACGTTTCCGTATTAATACAATTATAGCATGCAAAATAAACATTTATCATAAATAAGGAATATGATAATAACCACTTTATTATTGCCTCTCGGGCATATTCCCTTCAGTCTCCCACTTGCACTAGAGACAATAATCTAGTTTGAGAACTTTGCGTATTGAACACCTATGGCTTTCTGGTGTTCCATATACGCAATTGCAAGTGGTTAACATAATCTACGGATCTGACGCTCAGGTCCGTGTGTATTTGCATGTCTTTGCGTCTCCACGCATCACTCATTCTCCAATGAGATGGCATTGTATAAATTTGGTCTTTTGGTGAGACCTTTAGTTCCTTGGGGTTAAAACACATCGATACTATTGTCATACAATATATCTTTAGTGTTAGCCCGTTGCGAACCACACCTTAGTTTGATAACAAACCACTTGACACAAATTCCCTCCTTTGCTGCTACTATAGCAGTCATATACTTAGCCTTTTGTTGTAGTATTCGTCACAATGTCTTAACTTTGGAACTCTTCCAAATCCATCATGGAATCTCCTTTCCATTACATTGTGCCACCCATAGTTTAAATTGAGATAAACTTAATTTGTATCTTGTGACAAAACTAGTATCAATGTAACGCTTTACAATGAACTATTTGTAATTGTTTGTCACCTCTACACAAATATATTCTTAGTTCTTCCAAAAGATCATAAGAATATCCTCACTATTGTCCAATGATCATTTTATGATTCATTCTGGTATATGCTCATAACACTTAGAGCATAGGACATATCTGGATATGTACATATCATGGTATGATTGATCAAAACATTCTCGTGGTTTCACTCATCAAGTGTCAAAACACTTGAATCTTGTTTCACTTATTAAGTGTCGATACACTTGAATCTTGATACAATTCCTTTCCATGCAACAAGAACTGTTTCTTGTCGTTTCTATATTGAACTCCTTCAATATCTCATATATGTACGTTTGGCATAACCATATTGGCGTCACAGTCTATCCACTATAGACATTCACGCTAAATATTCGGGTTTTACCTAAGTCTTTCATCAAAATGAAATTCTTAACCTTTGTCAATAAAAGATACATCATTTCTAATCAACAAGATGTCCTTCACATAATGTATTAGAAATATGTCTTAGCGCTCCCACTTAATTTCTTGCAAATGCAAGCATCTTCATCGTCTCCTGATGAAAACTCGTTTTCATCATGGTGAAGATTCCAACTCCGCGATGCTTACTTCAACCATTGAAGTTTGCATGCCCTTTTAGCATCCTTTGAATTTAACAAAACCCTTTGGACCGTGTCTTGTACACGTCCTAGGTAACCATTCTATTAGAAGAACTTTGTTTTGTTTATTCATCTACCATATACCAAATTATATGTAGTGGTTGCTACTTTAATCCGTTCAGACTAAATATCGCTATGAAAAATCAAATCTTGTCATAGTCAACTCCTTGAACATTGTCATAAAATACTTTACGACATGTCGACTATTTCATAGATGTGAAACATCCATGTCTGTTTCTTTATAGATCCAAATACGACCGATAGGTTTTTACACCTTTCCGGAGGGTCTTCCAAGTTCAAAACTTGATTTCTCGTGTATGGAACTATCACGGATTTTATGGCTTCAAGCCATTTGACGGAGTCAGGGCCCATCATCGCTTCTTTGTATGTATTCGGTTCATCATTGTCAAACAATAATGATTTACTCTCAAATCTTAGCATTTGATTGTTTAACCGACCTACTTGGTTCAATAGGAACTTAGATCTCCGTGACCACAACCTTTGAGGCACATAAGCTATGAGCATTATGGCAGCCTCCAGAACCATTTCCGGCGCTGCGCAACTCAGCACATTTAGCTAAGGTTCGTTAACCTTATCAAAGTTCTATTGTCCTCCCACTTAACTTTTATGAAAAATTCCTTCTTCAAGAAACTTCACATTTCAAGCGACAAACCCTTTTGTCCTCGGTGTTAAGGAGGAATAACCAATTGTTATTCAAAATAACCTACAAAGACATGCTCATCCGACTTTGGTTGTAAACATCTTACTTATGTTTAGCATACCAAAATTTAAGAAAGGACAACTTGGGTTTTACCCCAAACCATAACTCATATGGTGTCATTTCAACGGATCAAGATGGAGCTCTTTTCAGTGTAAAAGCGGTAGTCTCTAAAGCTTTAATATTTTAAAACACAATGGCAGTTTTATAAATAACACCTTTGATCCAACCATGTCTCACAAGGTTTCATTACAAATCTCAAACACTCCATACTCCTATGGTGTTTCGGGAGATGTAAATCTAGGTGTTTTGCTAAACTTGCAACTCAAATAAATCCCTTTATGATAAAATCGTAATTCATTTATTTTTCTTGTTACACTTGTAACTCAAATAAATCCCTTTATGATCAAATCATAATTCCATTTATTTTTCTTGTTACAATGATTTTTCACTTCATCTTGAAAGTCTTTGAAACATTTTCAAATATTTCATACTTGTTTCTCATTAAGTGAACATTCACTCAAATTTCCGGAGAAAGCATATGAAGTTGAAACCCATCGCTTACGACTACACATAATGGAATACATACATCGATATGTATAAATTCCAATATTTTAGTTGTTCGTTCTTCTTTGGCCTTTGAACGAAGTTTTAATTATCACGTGGAAAGTCTCACAAGCGTCACTTGATCAAATCAAAGACTCCAAAAATCCATGAATATGGAGATTCTTCATGTTTTCTTTCCAATATAATTTAAACAGCGATGTCACTTCATAAGTGATCTTTCAATCATTTGTCTTGCGACATTTTAGCATTAGGTTTTATGGATGTGATTTCTTCAACTAGATTTGTAAATCATCCATCTTATATGGAATACGGTAATTATTTGAACAACCTTTGTTCTTATAATACCTGATTCAAATAACAATTATTAAAACAAATCTTGAAGTCTTTCTTCAACTAGATTTGTAAATCATCCATCTTATATGGAATACGGTAATTATTTGAACAACCTTTGTTCTTATAATACCTGATTCAAATAACAATTATTAAAACAAATCTTGAAGTCAAGCTTTGATGTCAACGAGAAATACAAACAATGGTTTGTTTGTTTTCGATGAACATCATCACATTTTCTCTTGCTAGTTACTTAGGCCATTGTGGTTCATGAATTGCGTCATTCCGTATGAAATTTCATACCAACCAATTCGGTATCCAATACCCAAGAACCACATTGTTTAACAAGCAAAGAATACAACCATAACATGTATATCATCCATATACCCAAATTGGATATTTCCAATCTTTTCTTTTCTGCCAAATATATTTTATAGATTCTCTTTCAGCATTTCCTTTTCCTTTTTAAAAGAAATTATCAACATCAACAGTGGCGCCATACACATGACACATAGTCCAAAGCGTGTATATTCAAATAATAATACCTTTGGACTTGCACTTTGAAGTAGATCACCATCATTAAAATGATCGGTATTCTTTCAAAATCCATTCTTTAGTAATCTTTTAGTGTAGTAAACATTTTACATACATATTCTATTCACCCTTATCATGACGACTTTCATGATCAAGCTACTTTAGCTTATAAAGGCGAATCGTGAGTATAACATTACTTTCCAAAACCCTTTTGGATGATTAGGATGTCTAGCATCTCCAACCTTTGTAAATTCTCATCCAATATGAGAACATATATATACTCTATCATATTGCAACCAAAACATTGTTTCAGATATCATTATATCTGCCACACATGATGGTTTCTGAAACAATTCTTTCAGCTCCTAGATAAACTTGATGTTTAAATCAAGAATCATGGAGGCAAACATGATACTTAAGATACTAACACTGGAATTGTTACTCTCGATTTAATACCAATTATTAAATTTCACGGAGTAAATAGAATTTTGCTGAAAGTTTGCAATAGGACTTTAAACTTTAGATTGACACTCAACACAATACGATACCAGTTCGTAAAGTATATATCCAGAATTCTATAGTTCTATTATCTCAATTACAACTATGCATAAGGTGGTGAACGAATGCCAATGACTACAACAAATTATGCAAATTCACTTTGATTTAATTTATGATAAATTGAGTTCTACTAATCCAAATTAGAAATGAACTCCCACTCAAAAACGACATCCCTCGTGCCTTTTTGGTGATTACATGAACCAAATCCACTACACCAAGTCCGATCATCACGTGAGTCGGTATAGCTTCAAAGGCGAGCATCAAATGGGCATCATATCAACTATATGACTCATGCTTAACCTTTCGGTCTGTGTTCCGAGGCCATGTCTGTACATGCTAGGCTCGCCAAGTTAGAACCTTAGTATTTTTGCGTGTGTAACTGTTTTACACCCGAGAATGCTCGTGGATTCAAGTACACCCGATCATCACGTGATGTCTTGAAGCGACGAAACATTGTCGGTGCATACTTAAGGAAGAACACATTTTTATCTTGATATCTAAATGAGGGATCATCTTATTATGCTAATAAAACGCCAAACAAGCAATATAAGATGCTATCAAACATCACATGTTTATTAGTGGAATGATATGGTTCTCGCATATGATCTCTATCATGTGCATCGTGGTATGATCACTATCATACCTTTATGTGTAAGTCCAAGGTCTATGGATATTACACGTTATGTGTGTTGTAAGAGTATCATCTCATACTTCTACTTACAACATCACCATATCATAACACTAGCCCAGCAACAATCTAAACTAGACGCCTCTAATTTATCCATTGCAAGTTTTACGTGGCTTAGGGCTTTCGAAGATAGAACCGTTCTTACCTACGAACATGAACCACAACGAGGATAATCAAATTGTTGACAACTCGTTGCAAATTAGATATTGACTATAGTAGGAGAGACAGACACCCGCTAGCCACTTATGCAAAACTAGTTGCATGTCAAGCGTGGAACAGGTCTCATGTGCGAGGACATGTAAAGTTTGTCCGGGCCGCTTCATCCCACTATGCCACCAATATCCAAAGTACAACTAAGAAGCAATAAAATGATCATCATCGCCCACATACTCATATGTGTACTACCCGTGCAAAGTATCTACGCATAGATCCGGCTCTGATACCACTGAAGGGTTCGCAGCATAGAAAACAAAAATTTTCCTACGATGGGAACAACTATGTACCAAGATCTATCTACTAGATACAAACAACGGGCGGATGTATATCCGTAGAGAACATACCCTTGAAGACCGACAAAGCTTAACGAGTCCAAACTCGTGGTTGATGTAGACGATCTCTTGCCGATCTCAAGATCGAGAGGAAGTCCTAGCGCCGCAAAACAGCAGCGCATCCGTGCTCGCACACACGTTCGAGGCACCGAGCAACCTCCGCCTCCTCGCTCCAGCGATGCAGCGGAAGCACAACTCTTTCTTGCCGAAAGCCACCGGGAACATGTATCTCGCTAGTCCGAGACCATGGGGGATAAATTCTAGAGGGGGAGAGAGATCCTTCACGAGGAGGTGTGATGTGAGAGGAGGAGAGGGGGGCCTTTTATAGGGGAGAGGGGGGGCACCCAAGGGGCATGGCGCCCAGCCATGGGGCTGCCCCCACCTCTTCCACATTCATGTGGGTGGAGCTCCCACTCAAAATGAAAAGCCTCCACTCCCATTAAAAAGCCTCCACTCAAAAATCCACTCACATGCATTAAATTTCCACCAAATTTAATGCAAGCTCTCATTTAAATAAAACTCTTTTATTTATTTATTCAGAATTTTGTTAATTACTTTAATTAACAAACATTCACATAAAACCCCTTGCTAGTATTCCATTTCACATGCAGAACCAGTTTCAGCAATTTCAACCGAAACAGTTTCGGTGTCTAGTGAAATAAATTCCTGCGCTTTCCTTTTCTTTTTCGGCATGAAACTTTTGCTCCAATTGGATGTCGGTGTCTCTTAAGTGTGTCACCCTACGGTTCGCGAATAATGCGGACATGACCGAGACCCCTCTCGGATCAATAATCAGAAGCGGGATCTGGAGACCCATACTGACTCCCACACATTCAACGATGACTTTCTTGTGATCGTCGGAACCTTTTACGCTAGTATCTTAATCCCTTTGTTTCACGATATATTACATGTCCGAGATTCGATCATCGGTATCTCCATACCTAGTTTAATCTCGTTACCGACATGCACTCTTTTCTCGTTCCCGTGATATAACATTCTAGTGATCAAATCACTTGCTTGCAAGCTAATCAATGTGATATCACCGAGAGGGCCCAGAGTATATCTATCCGTCATCGGGATGAACAAATTCCACTCTCGATCCATGGGCCTCAACATAACACTTTATTAGTTCTGAACCCATCTTTATAATCACCCTGTTACGGTGTGACGTTTGATGTTATCAAGAAACTCTTCCGGTGTTAGTGATTGACATGATCTCATGGTCTAAGGATTAGGATCACTTCGTAAGTTGTTATAGCATTATAAACTCAATGACTTTGATCGTAATGCTATACTTCGGATGAATGTTCATCACACCATTACACTAATGTTGTGACCCCGTTATTAACAACATCCAATGTCCATGATCAGGAAACCTTGATCATCTTGTTAATCAACGAGCTAGTTTATGAGAGAGGCATAACTAGGAACTTCCTTTTTGTTTATTAAACACACATGTATTAACGTTTCCGTATTAATACAATTATAGCATGCAAAATAAACATTTATCATAAATAAGGAATATGATAATAACCACTTTATTATTGCCTCTCGGGCATATTCCCTTCATAAGTGGCTTGCAGGTGTCCGTCTCTCCTATTATAGTCAATATTTGATTTACAACGAGTTGTCAATAATTTGATTATCGTCGTTGTGGTTCCATGTTCGTAGGTAAGAACGGTTATATCTCCGAAAGCCCTCAGCCACGTAAAACATGCAAAAGATAAATTAGAGGCGTCTAGTTTTTGGTTTTGCCGGGCAAGTACTATGATATGGTAGTGTTATAATTTGTGGTATGGATTGATACTATTGATAATTATAATATGACAAAGTGTAAGTTCCATAGACCTTGGCCTTACACATATAGGAATGATAAAGATCATTCCATGATTCACAAGATAGTGATCTAGTGCAAGCACCATATCATATCACTATAGAATATGATGTTTGTTTGCATCTTATATTGCTTGTTTGGCGTTTTAGTAGCATTATAAGATGATCCCCCATTTAGATTCAAGATAAAAATGTGTTCTCCCTTAAGTATGCACCGATTATGTTTCACCGCTTCAAGACATCACGTGATGATCGGGTGTACTTGAATCCACGATCATACTCGGATGTAAGACATTTTTACACACGCGAATACTATGGTTATGACTTGGCGAGCGTAGCATGTATATACATGGCCTCGGACCATGGACCAAAAGGTTAAGTATGAGTCATATGTTTGATATGATGCCCATATATATGCTCGCGTTTAAAGCTACACCGACTCACGTGATGATCGGAATTGGTGTAGTATATTTGGTTCATGTAATGACCAAAAATACACGAGGGATGTCGTTTTTGAGTGGGAGTTCATTTCTAATTTGGATTAGTAGAACTCAATTCATCATAAATTAAATCAAAGTGAATTTGCATAATTTTTTGTAGTCATTGGCATTCATTCACCGCCTTATGATCAGTTGTAAGTGAGATAATAGAACTATAGAATTCTGGAGATTTACTTTACGAACTGGTATTGTATTGTGTTGAGTGTCAATATAAAGTTTAAAAGTCCTATTGCAAACTTTCAGCAAACTCCATTTACTCAATGAAATTTAATAATTAGTATTAAATCAAGAGTAACTTCCAGTGTTAGTATCTAAAGTATCATGTTTGCCTCCATGATTCTTGATATTCAAAAGTTGTTTTAATATCGAGGTTTTCTAGGAGCTGAAAGAATTGTTTCAGTAACCATCATGTGTGATAGATATTACGATATCTAAAACGATGTTTTGGTTGCAATATGATAGAGTATAATATATGTTCTCATATTGGATGAGAATTTGCGAAGGTTGGAGATGCTAGACATCCTAATCATCCAAAAAGGTTTTGTAAAGTATTATACACATGATTCACCTTTATAAGCTACATTATCTTGATCATGAAAGTTTTCATCATAAGGATGAATAGAAGATGTAGGTAAAATGTTTACTACACTAAAAGATTACTAAAGAATGGATTTTGAAAGAATGCCAAACATTTCAACTTCAAAGTGCAAGTTCAAAGGTATTAGTATTTGACTATACACGCTTTGGACTATATTTCATGTATATGGCTCCACTATTGATGTTGATAGATTCTTTTAAAAGGAAATGCTGAAAGAGAATCTATAAAATATCTGGCAGACTAGAAATGTCCAGATAAGGTATATAGATGATATACATGTTATGGTTGTATTCTTTGCTTGTAAACAATGTGGTTCTTGGGTATTGGATACCTAATTGGTTGGTGTGAAATATCATACAGAACAACGCAATTCATGAACTAAAATGGCCTAAGTAACTAGCAAGAGAATATGTGATGATGTTCATTGAAAACAAACAAATTGTTGTTTGTATTTCTCGTTGACATCAAAGCCTGCATTCAAGATTTGTTTTAATAATTGTTATTTAAATCAGGTATTATGAGAACAAAGATTGTTAAAATAATTACCGTATTCCATATAAGATGGATGATTTACAAATCTAGTTGAAAAAATCATGTCCATAAAATCCAATGCTAAAATGTCGCAAGAAAAATGATTGAAAGATCACTTACGAAGTGACATCACCGTTTAAATTATATTGGAAAGAAAACATGAAGAAACTCCATATTCATGGATTTTTGGAGTCTTTGATTTTGATCAAATGACGCTTGTGAGACTTTCCTCAGGATAATTGAAACTCCATCCATAGGCCAAAGAGGAATCGAAGACTAAATTTTTGGACATTGTGCATGTTGATGTATATATTCCATTATGTGTACTCATGTGCGGTGAATCTTTCAACTTCATATGTTTTCTCCAAATGTTTGAGTGAATATATCTATATATTTACTTAATAAGGAAGAAGTGTGAAACATTTGAAAATTGTTCAAAAGACTTTCAAGATGAAGTGGAAAATCATTGTAACAAGAAAATAAATATTTGAGTTACAAGTATAGCAAAACACCTAAGATTTGAGGGATCGTTCCATATATTTGCATTTCCCGAAACACCATAGGAATATGGAGTGTTCGAGATTTGTAATGAAACCTTGTTTGACATGGTTAGATCAAAGGTGTTATTTATAAAACTGCCATTATATTTTAAAAATATGAAAGCTTTAGAGACTACCGCATTTACACCGAAAAGAGCTCCATCTTGATCCATTGAAATGGCACCATATAAGTTATGTTTTAGGGTAAAACCCAAGTCGTCCTTTCTTAAATTTTTGTATGCTAAGCATACGTAAGATGTTTACAACCAAAGTCGGATGAGCATGTCTTTGTAGGTTATTTCAAATAACCGTTGGGTAATCCTCCATAACACTGAGGACAAAAGATTTTGTCGCTTGAAACGTGAAGTTTCTTGAAAAAGGATTTTTCACAAAAGATAAGTGGGAGGACAATAGAATTTTGATAAGATTTATGAACCTTGGCTATATGTGCTGAGTTGCGCAATGCCAGAAAATGTTTCAAAGGCGGCCACAATTCTCATGGCTCATGTGCCTCAAAGGTTGTGGTCATGGAGATCTAAATTCCTATTGAACCAAGTAGGTCGTATAAACAATCAAATACTAAGATTTGAGAGTAAATCATTACTGTTTGACAATGATGAACCGACTACATGCAAAGAAGCAATGATGGGCCCTGACTCCGTCAAATGGCTTGAAGCCATAAAATCCGTGATAGTTCCATACACGAGAAATCAAGTTTTTGAACTTGGAAGACACTCCGGAAAGGTGTAAAAACCTATCAGTATTTGGATCTATATAGAAACAGACATGGATGTTTCACATCTATGACATAGTCGACATGACGTAAAATATTTTATGACAATGTTCAAGG
This sequence comes from Avena atlantica, assembly GCA_910589765.1. Taxonomy (NCBI): domain Eukaryota; kingdom Viridiplantae; phylum Streptophyta; class Magnoliopsida; order Poales; family Poaceae; genus Avena; species Avena atlantica. Next base: position 342,794,834 of record OU342738.1, on the reverse strand, counting down.
AGTTTACTATGACAAGATTTGATCTTTCATAGCAATATTTAGTCTGGACGGATTAATGTACCAACCACTACATTTATTTTTGGAATATGGTAGATGAATAAACAAAACAAAGTTCTTCTAATAGAATGGTTACCTATGACATGTACATGAAAGGATCCAAAGTTTTTTTTAATTCAAAGGATGCTAAAAGGGCATGCATACTTCAATGGTTGAAGTAAGCATCGCGGAGTTGGACTTCACCGTGATGAAACTGTTAAAGGAGTTTAATTTCATCAAGATACGATGAAGATGCTTGAATTTGCAAGAAATTAAGTGGGAGCACTGAGACATATTTCTAATACATTATATGGAGGACATCTTGTTGATTGGAAATGATGTATGTTTTATTGACAAACGTTAAGAATCGTTACCTATTTTTGGAATATGGTAGATGAATAAACAAAACAAAGTTCTTCTAATAGAATGGTTACCTATGACATGTACATGAAAGGATCCAAAGTTTTTTTTAATTCAAAGGATGCTAAAAGGGCATGCATACTTCAATGGTTGAAGTAAGCATCGCGGAGTTGGACTTCACCGTGATGAAACTGTTAAAGGAGTTTAATTTCATCAAGATACGATGAAGATGCTTGAATTTGCAAGAAATTAAGTGGGAGCACTGAGACATATTTCTAATACATTATATGGAGGACATCTTGTTGATTGGAAATGATGTATGTTTTATTGACAAACGTTAAGAATTTCATTTCGATGAAAGACTTAGGCAAAATCCGAATATTAGGTATGAATATCTATATGGATAGATTGTAATGCTAATATGGTTGTGCCAGACATATATATATGAGATATTGAAGGAGTTCAATATGGAAACAACGATAAAAGGTTCCTGTCGCATGGAAAAGAATTGAATCAAGATTCAAGTGTATTGACACTTGATAAGTGAAACAAGATTAAAGTGATTTGACACTTTATGAGTGCAATCACAAGAATGTTTTGATCAATCATTGTTGTTGTTATGGGAAGGGTAGTGCCTGAGAAGGCTTGTTCGTGGTGCGGGAGCGAGCAGGGAAGCGAGCGACGACGTCCGCAGGCGGGATTGGGCACAAGCATGCGTCGGGGACACAAGAAGTACCCAGGTTTGGGGCCCTCGTGGTGAGGTAAGACCCTACTCCTGCCGATCTGACTATCTGGATAAACACACAAAGGGATACAATGGCTCCTCGAGCTGTATCTGTCTCTAGCTAGAAGAAGGATTGACCAACCCTTGCTACGATGCCCCTGCCGCCCCTTATATAGGCCGAGGCGGCATGGGCAAAGACACAACCGATAGGCGGGTCCCACAGGCGGGCCCGATCGACTATTACAACACGGTGTTCTGCCTCCCTCATGTATGGTATAGTGCCGCGCCGCCCGGCCGGCACGGAAACAGTGATGGCCGCCTCCGGCCGGCACGAAAACAGTGGAGGCCGCCCCGGTCGACGGCTCTTGTTCCCGCCCGACACAGGTACGGACCGGATCCTCTGGCGTCGATGCCGCTTCCTCCGTCCTTTTGTCTGCTAGGGCTGCGGGGCACTGTGCCCTACGTCATCCGTCTTCCATGAAGGTCCGGCTAAGTCGCCCTAGCCGGCTGCTCCATCCTGACAGGGTGGTTGGGTCCATCCGGCTAGGTGTCTAACCTTTGCTGTCTAATCCGGTTGATGGCTTTGCCGCCTCATTCTTGGTTTATCTTGCTCCCTCCGGCTGGCGTGGTCTAGCCGGCTGGACATCTTTAGGAGTGCTTTTTATCAGGATGACTGGCTTGCTAGCTTGCTCTGTGTCTGGTCTTCTTCTTGACCCGCCTTTGAGTTTTTACATCTCGCTGGTATAGTCGGTTGGTAGTTACATTGCCCTTACATCTTGTCCGATTAGCCTACCCGGGGGTGATCCCCCCGACACTAGCCCCCGAGCGCGTGTAGATTCCACCCTTAGGCGAAATGTGCGCGGGCTCCCAAAGCTAGTATTTGAATTTTTCCCAGTTGATTTTTGGCGGTTGAGCTGCTCGGCTGCATCATCACTGACGTCCGCCACAGCGTAATGATGACTGCGGCAACGTGCGTCAAGGGGTCATGTCAGGCACCACCTCGGGAACCGCCGCTGGCGCCTCGCTTCCCACGCCTAGGATCTTCTGTGCATCGCGTGCCAGCGTAGATGATTCGGCCGCTCTGGGGTGCCGCCACATGGCGAGTCGGCGGTTTTCCTTCCTGGCCCCTTAAGTAGCGCCCACGGCGCCCCGCCACCCCTTACTTTCCATTTGCCCCCTTCTCCACATTGTCGACGCTGTGCCTCCCTCTCCCTCTTGCGTTTGCTTTGCATCCGCACTGTTGATGAGCTCGCACCGCCTCCGCTTCGTCGGTGCCGCTTGCTCTTTTCTTGCCGGAGTGACGGGACACCGCCACTCCTCCGCCGCTCCCCCTTTGCCTTTTCCTCCTCCATTTTCTTCTCCGTCGCGCGCCACCGCCATCGAGATGGCTGAGAGCCGTGGCGCGTGGTGCGGCTCCTCCGTCATGGAGGCGTAGGTTGAGAAGTATAGGCGGCCGCGCCTTCTGCCGACCGCTGGCGAGGTTGGGGTGCGCCTTTCTCCGGCCGGTGAAATCTCACCGGCGCCGCAAGCCGGCGAGCGAGTCATCTTCCTCGTGCATCTCGCGCGCGGTATGGCCTTCCCCGCTAGCGCCTTCCTCCTTTCTTTTCTCGCCCACTTCAGTATATCCCTCCACCACCTCGGCCCGAATGCAATCGACATTCTGGCCCATTTCGTGGCATTCTACGAGTGCTACCTCGGGATTCAACCGGATCTTGGGCTCTTTTGCCAGCTATTCCTCATCCGGCCACAGGTGCAATACGCCAAGGGACCGCTCGTGCCCTGCGGCGGTGCCTCCATCTACTCCCGCGTGCAAACCGGTGTAGGGTTCGTAGCATAGAAAACAAAAAATTCCTACGATGGGAACAACTATGTACCAAGATTTATCTACTAGATACAAACAATGGGCGGATGTATATCCATAGAGAACATACCCTTAAAGATCGACAAAGCTTAACGAGTCCAAACTCGTGGTTGATGTATACGATCTCTTGCCGATCTCAAGATCGAGAGGAATTCCTTAGCACCGCAACTTAGCAGCGCATCCGTGCTCGCACACATGTTCGAGGCACCGAGCAACCTCCGCCTCCTTGGTCTAGCGATGCAGCGGAAGCACAACTCTTTCTTGCCGAATAGCCACCGGGAAAATGTATCTCGCTAGTCCGAGACCATGGGGGATAAATACTAGAGGGGGAGAGAGATCCTTCACGAGGAGGTGTGAGTGAGAAGTGAGGAGGGGGTGCCTTTTATAGGAGAGGGGGGACCACAAGGGGGTGGCTGGCGCATGGGGGCTTCCCCCTTGCCCTCCCCTCATTCATGTGGGTGGACACTCCACTCACAAAAATCCTTTCAATTCCCTCCACTCAAAATCCCACTCAAATTCCCATTAAATTTCCACCAAATTTAATGCAAACTCTCATTAAATAAAACTCCTTTTATTTATTCAGAATTTTGTCAATTACTTTAATGAAAAACATTCACATATAACCCCTTGCTAGTATTTCATTTCACATGCAGAAACACTTTCTGCAATTTCACCCAAAAACCTGTTTCAGTATCTAGTGAAATAAATTCCTACGCTTGTTATTCTTTCCAACATGCAACTATTGCTCCAATTGGATGTCGGTGTCTCTTAAGTGTGTCACCCTATGGTTTGTGAATAATGTGGACATGATCGAGACCCTTCTCCGATCAATAATCAGAAGCGGGATCTGGAGACCCATACTGACTCCCACACATTCAACGATGACTTTCTTGTGATCGTCGGAACCATTAACGCTAGTATCTTAATCCTTTGGTTTCGCGATATATTACATGTCCGAGATTCGATCATCGATATCTCCATACCTAGTTTGATCTCGTTACTGACATGTATTCTTTTCTCGTTCCCATGATATAACATTCTAGTGATCAAATCACTTGCTTGCAAGCTAACCAATGTGATATCAGCGAGAGGGCCCAAAGCATATCTATCCGTCATCGGGATGTACAAATTCCACTCTCTATCCATGGGCCACAACATAACACTTTATTAGTTCTGAACCCATCTTTATAATCACCCTGTTACGGTGTGACGTTTGATGTTATCAAGAAACTCTTCCGGTGTTAGTGATTGACATGATCTCATGGTCTAAGGATTAGGATCACTTCGTAAGTTGTTATAGCAATATAAACTCAATGACTTTGATCCTAATGTTATACATCGGATGAATGTTTATCACATCATTACACTAATGTTATGACCTCATTATTAACAACATCCAATGTCTATGATCAAGAAACCTTAATCATCTTGTCAATCAACGAGCTAGTTTATGACAGAGGCATAACTAGGAACTTTTTGTTTGTTTATTAAACACGCATGTATTAGCGTTTCCGTATTAATACAATTATAGCATGCAAAATAAACATCTATCATATACTTGGAATACACATAATAACCACTTTATTATTGCCTCTGAGGGCATATTCCCTTCAACCGGATACCCCAAGTTCAAGCTGCACGACACAGTAAAGCTACGGCAGCAGACGTACTTCTACGTACGGAACTTGGGCGTCGACGACCATCTCAACCTCCCGGCCTTCCAGGACATGGAGTCCACCCGAGAGAACTGGGAGCAGAAGAATTTCGGCTCCAAGAGGGAGTCGAAGGAGCTGCTGTGCCGGATGAGGGCGTTGGTCACAGCCGGCTTGACTAGCGTCGACGTGACGCTCAGCTGGGACAGCCAGGTGATGATGCCCTCCAACAACGAGCACACAAGATGTGCTATTACTCTGGGCGCCTTGACCCGACCCGGATCTCCCGCCGTGATCCCTCCTTCGCCAACCTCTACGAGTGGGTGTGGATGATCACGAAGGAGAAGATCGAGGCCGACTGGCGCTTCGGTCTTGCTTCTTACACCTGCGAGTACCGCGCTCCCCGGGTGAGTTTAACTTGTCGCTTTTTCCTTCCTTTCTCTTGTTCCTGCCTCGTTCAACGTCATTGCTTGATTTGGTTCTGACTTGCGTCTTCCCTTGCTGACCTTCCCCTGCACCATCAGGGAGGAGGGCAAGGAGCCCCTCTAGGTCCTTGCCGCCGACCTCTCCGAGCCGCGCCCATGCTGGGCCGGCAGCGAGGGCTCGGACAGTGAGGAGGGCTTCTTCCCCAGCCGGAACGACGAAGCGATGGAGGACCCACACGACCCTGCGCCTTAGGAGAGTGACGACACCCCGCTACCCGAGCCGACGCGGAAGCATGCTGGCGAGGGGAGATCGAGCAGCGCTCCCGCCCCTGACGATCCAGCTACGAAGCGCAGCCGGGTGGGCGTTCCTCCACGCCCCTGCCAGGACGGAGGTGGCCGGAAGAGGGGCGGCGCGCCCATGGTGCAGGGGTAAGCTTGCGTTTCCTCCATCTTGCTTTGCTTGCGCCTGTCTTTGATCCCACCTTCATTCTTGACCTCACTTTTCCCTTCGCAGTTCTCTTCTTTCCTTCGCCGCGAGCCCAGCTTGCAGCGTGCCTTCCTCGCTGCCTCGCTACCCTTCTCTCCATTCGTACGCCCCGTCGACGGCCACTCCCCCTCCGCTGACTGAAACCCTGCCCCTGCTAGAGCCAGCGGTCATGGTTAAGCCGACTCCCGCCGCGCCTGTGCGCACGGCAAGTCAGCCGGATGCGACCTCCAGTCAGGGTGGGGGCTCTTCAGCCGGTGCGGGGGGCTCGCGTGCCGGAAAGGAGACGGTGGTGGTGTAGGACGTTGACTCCGACGAGGAGGTTACGGCGCAATGGCTGGAGGCCGCGCGCAACGCCCCGGCTGCCCTAGCCGCCCCCTAACGCCGCTGCCCGTGGAAGCGGGGCCTTCTCTACAAGCCCTTGAGGTGAACCTTGAGGCTGGGCTCGTGGAGTGCCGACAACTTCAGGCGACGCTGGCCAGCGCCAACCAGGCCGCCGCGGTGCAGTTGGCGACTGCGCGGGGGACCGTGTGGAGTAAGTTTTCCCTTCAACCTCTATTTTTGTTTATCCGACTGCCTTCTTACTTGTCCCTCTTTCTTGGACTTGCCACAGCCGTCATGGTCTGTGCGCAAAGCGAGATTGACCGGCTGACGCGCTCCAACGCGCGCCTCAGCCGAGACAACTCCGCGCTCTAGCTGTAGAACAAGGAGTGGCACTCCCGGGTGAACCAACTAGAGGCCACCGTGAAGGAGAGTGATGAGGCCCTCGCCAGCCGGGCTACCGCCTTTGATCTCCTAGATAAGGAGGTCACCCGGCTGAAGGAGCACACCGCCTTCATGGAGGATGAGCTGATGAACATCGGCCACGTCTCCAAGGGTAAGTCTGACTGCTTTCTCTTTTCATTCCATCCGACTACTCCTGCCGGATTGCCTTTTTTGACTTCCCCCCTCTGATAAAAAAGGCTTCTACCCGCAAGTAGATGCCCTTGCCTACGATCGGGTGCAGCAGGTCACGCCGGGTGAGCAGGCCACTGTCCGGGACCTGGTGTCCCAGCTCGGGGAGGACTCCGCCAACCTTCACAAGGCTGGCGCCTGCATCCATGACCTCGTATTCCTGAGGGAGATCCTGCTGGAGACCATGGGGGCCCTCGCCATCAAGCTGGGTGACACGCTGAATGCCATCGACCAGCTCCGCGAACACACCAACCGGCGCCCAGATGGCCTTGGCGCTGATGATCAGCTGGTACAAGGATGTGCGGCTGGAAAAGCTGTCGAACGGCTTTCGAGCCGGCGTGGACCTTCCCATCGTGCGCCAGGCCAACCCCGGACTTCGGTCTGCTGCCATCACGATTGCCGGCTATGCCAACATTGACGAGGTGCTGACGGAGAGCGAGGCCAGTGCGGGGCCAGAAGGTGAGGTGGAGACGTCCTCCCAGTAGGCCGGGGCCGGCTTGGCTCCTCACGGCAAGGGCCCGACGGCGTGAAGAAGGAGAAGACCCCGGGATGCCAGGTGGAATTGTAAATAGTTTTTGCCTTTCATACTTGTGCTTGGATACTTTGGGTCTGTGCCCCCCGCCATTTGATTAATCATCTGGCTGGGTTCTGCCTTCGTGCACCCACTTGCTATTGTGCCTTGTCTGGTTAACTTATCTGGCTGGTTTGTTCTAGCCGGCCTTATCTTGCTTTTTGACTTGCTCGGCTGCGAGCCCTTCCACCTGTGTGTTCTTTCTCCAATGTTGTGCTTCTAACTTGGTAGTGCTCTGCCGGCTTGTTCTAGATGCCTAGCACGCCTTCTAGCTGGACACTACATTCTGCCAGTGGGGGCGCGCTAGCGCACCCTCTGGGTGTATCCCCCGAGATTCGAAATGGCTGGAGTAGCCAGGTGTTTCAAATCTTCAAAACTTTCTTGCCTCTCGTCTTATCTCTTATAGTCCGACTTGCTTAGCCGGAGTGGGGAACCTACACCCCAGCCCGGCTACACTACCCAGCCATGTCTTGGGCCCTTTTCTCTATTGCTTTCCTTATCTCATCTTTCCTTCTCTCTTTATTTCTTTCCTCTTTCCATCTTTCTTTCAATCCTCTTTTCTTTGACCGACTGGCCCTGCTTAGCATGCCCGACTAACTATGTTAGCTGGATGGGAGAGGCTGCGCCCTTGCCCAAGTGATCTTGTTGCCTTGCTTTCTATCTAGTTACGTCCTTCTCTGTTCGGCTGGGACACCCTTTAGCCGGACGCTGCATGCCTCCAGTGGGGGCGCGTTGTAGCCCCCGAGATTCAGAGTGGCCACCGCAGATACGTACTTCGAATCTTCTCCATCTTTGATTTTTGGCTCGGTGCGGTTTGTGCAAAAGGAAACACACGAAAATGATTTCTTATCAGTATATTATTATGTTGCATGTCATTTACTATCCGACTAAAATTTCTCTTTTCGAAAACTAGCTTATGCTTTTCTGAACACTTAGTTACTTTCTCATGCGCAATGTTGTTTACGCTGCACCTTGCCAGACAACCGGGTTGAGGTCCGGAGCCAGAATCGAAGGGAGCTGACAATACATTTCCGCACAGTACTAGAGGCTTAGTAGCCGGAAAATACAAACTAGGCACATGGTCGGACTGTCCGATCTATCGCATCTTTCACAGTTTTCGTGTGGGATGCCTCATGCTTTTGCTCTTGCTAGCCGGACAGCCGGGTTGCGGTCTGTAGCTGAGACGAAGAGTGTGACTCTGGCATCATCGTACACTACTCGTCCGGCTTACAGAATTAGTAGGCCGGGCCAACCGACGAGCCCCCGCGGTTGGGGGTCGACGGAAGCCAGAAAAAACGCAGCAGGGTTTAATCGGAAACGAACAATAACAAAGTTTCTTGCAAGGAGCCCCCGAGCGTTAGCCGGGGTTCCACGTCTTTCATTCATTCAGGGTTCCGGATACATACACTAATTTGTGACTAAGTGTCAAACGGTCGGAGCAGGTCTGCGTTCCACGGCCACTCCGTCTCCTCGTCCGACTTGTCCATCTTGTTCTTACGTGGCTGCTGCGCGTCGATGAGATAGTAGGAGTTGTTGTGCAGCGCCTTGCTGATGATGAAGGGGACCTCCCACAAAGGGCACAACTTGTGCGTGCCCTTCGTGTCTTGTATCAGTAGGATCACTAGATCACCTTCGCTGAACGCGATGGGCCGGATGTGGTTGGAGTGGTACCGGCGTAAGCCTTGCTGGTAGATGGCCAATCTGGACAGAGCCAGCTCGCGGGCCTCCTCGAGGAGGTCAATGCTGTCCTCCATTGCCTCCTGGTTCTCCTTCTCCGTGTAAAGGATCTTGCAGGGCGATTCAAACTCGATGTCCGCCGCGAGGACCGCTTCCGAGCCGTAGGTGAGGAAGAACGGGGTGAAGCCGGTTGATCTATTCGGGGTGGTGCAGAGGTTCCACAGCACATCCAGGAGTTCCTCGATCTAGCAGCCGGGTGACCGTTCCAGTGGTTCGATCAGCCGGGGCTTGATTCCGGCTAGCACCAGGCCATTGGATCTTTCCACCTGCCCGTTGGACTGCGGGTGCGCTACGGACGCGAGGTCCAGCCGGATCCCCTTGTTGTGGCAGAACCGGGCAAAGGCCCCCTTGCCAAAGTTCGTGCCATTATCGGTGATGATGTTGTGGGGGTACCCGAACCGGATGATGATGACACGGAAGAAGGTGACGATGGTGGCACCGTCTAGCTTCTGGATTGGCTTCGCCTCGATCCACTTGGTGAACTTGTCCACCGCCACCAGCAGGTGGGTCATGCCGGATCGGGATCGCTTAAAGGTGCCGACCATGTCCTTCCCCAAACGGAAAAGGGCCACATGATCAGTATGGTCTTGAGCGCGGAAGTCGGCATATGCCTTAGCCGGTCGAACCGCTGGCACCCATTGCATGCGCGAACCAGCTGGTCCGCGTCCTCCGAGGCGGTAGGACAGTAGAATCCGTGGCGCATTGCTTTCAAAACCAGAGCGTGATAAGAGGCGTGGTGAACGCACTCCCCCTGGTGGATTTCCTTCAACAGTCGGTAGCCGATATCTGCGTTGACACAGCGCTACAAAATGCCTACGGCGCTGCGCTTGTACAACTCCTTGTTGTTGATGGTGTACGTGTGAGCGTGGTGCCGGATCTGCCTTGCCTCCACCTCGTCATCCAGGAGCTCGTCGTTGAGGAGGTAGTTCATGAAGGGATGGGCCCAGGATGGCACTTCCTGGATAGTGAATACACTAGCCGACATGATTTGGAGCTCGTTTGAGGGGCGGTCGGGTGGGATGCCCGAGTCAGCAGCCCCCGAGCCCTTTGTCTTGCTCGATGATGCCTTGCCTGAGGAGGAGGTAGCTCCTGGGTCTTTCAAGAAGGAGGGCACAACGGCGGGCCCAGCTCTTTCAATCCGGCAGCCCCCGGGTCCGCTACCCAGATAATGGACTCGGATTCCGGAGAGGGAGTGATGCTGGGCTTGTAGAGGTGCTCCAAGGAAACTCCGGGTGGGATGGCCGCTCTGGTGGATCCGAATCGCGCGAGCGTGTCAGCTGCCTCGTTGTTGGGACAGGGAACGTGATGGAATTCACATCCCTCGAAGCCGGCACTGAGCAACTCGACGTGGAACCGGTATAGGGCCATGTTGGCATCCCGAGCATCCCACTCGCGGGGTACTTGCTATACCACCAGATCTGAATCGCCAAAACAAAGGATTCGGCGGATGCCGATGCCTTTCGTGAACCGGAGTCCGTGCACGAGAGTCTCGTACTCGGCAACGTTGTTCAACACGGTGAAGTGGATCTGCAGCATGTACTCTAGTCTGTCTTCCTTGGGCGAGGTGAGCACGATGCCGGCTCCCAAGCCCCTGCGCATCTTCGAGCCGTCGAAGTGCATCTTCTAGTAGTCAAAATCAGGAACCGACCGCAGGTACTGGTTTTCCGCCCAGTCGACGAAGAATTCTGCCACCGCCTGAGACTTGATGGTGATCCTGGGCTCGTAACGGATGCAGTAGGCAGCTAGCTCGATGGCCCACTGGGCCACCTGGCCCATGGGGTCCTTGTTGCTGAAGATTTGTCCCAACGACGCGGTGTTTACCACGGTGATCGGATGCTCCTGGAAGTAGTGCTTGAGCTTCTTGCAGGCTAGGTAGACACCGTAGCACATCTTCTGCTAGTGGGGGTAGTTCTGCTTAGAGAGGGAGAGCACCTCGCTGAGGTAGTAGACGGGTCACTGGACCGGCTGGGCCTTGCCTTCCCCGTGACGCTCCACTAACAGGACGACGCTGACGACCCGGTTGGTGGCGGCTATATAGAGCAGCATCGACTCCTTCTCAGCCGGCATGGCGAGAACCGGCGTTGTGGATAGCATGCGCTTGAGGTCGTGGAATGCGGCATCCGCCTGCGCAGTCCAGGTGAACTTGTCTGTCTTTTTCATTAGCTGGTATAGTGGCAGTGCCTTCTCCCCAAGCCGGCTGACGAATCGGCTAAGGAAAGCCAAGCATCCGGTGAACTTCTGGATGCCGAGCAATCTCTTAGGCGGCTGCATCCTTTCGATGGCCGCGATCTTCTCCGGATTGTCCTCAATCCCTCAGCTCGATATGAGAAAACCGAGGAGCTATCCCGCTGGCACGCCGAACACGCACTTCTCTGGGTTTAGCTTCATCTGGTACCGACAAAGGTTTGCGAACGTCTTGCCGAGGTCCTCCAGCAGGGTCTGCTTCTCCTTCGTCTTGATGACGATGTCGTCCATGTACGCGTGCACATTCCGGCCGATCTGTGAGTGTAAGCATTTCTGCATGCAACGCTGATAGGTAGCACCTGCATTCTTCAGGCTGAATGGCATGGTTACATAGCAGTAAGCCCCGTATGGGCTGATGAACGATGTTTTCAATTGGTCAGTTGGGTTCAGCATGGCAACGTTGCGCATCATCTCACGCTTCTCTTCAGTGATAAGCAGGGCCTTCACTATCTTCGTGCCTTCCTTCGCGCACGCCATGAACCACCTGTAGTAGGCGGCCACGGTGATCACACCATTTGGCACCGACAACTTCATCTTGAGGTACGCATAGTGGGGGACTGCCATGAACTTTGCAAGGGCAGGGCACCCGAGAAGGCCATGGTAGGTGCTGGCAAGGTTAACCACCTCGAACCAGATCGGCTCGCGCCGAAAGTTATCCTCCGAGCCGAATATGACATCCAGCCGGATCTTGCCCAATGGGACGCACGGTGGCCCAGGCGCGACACCGTGGAACACAATGGTCGAGGGCTGCAGGTCACACTCCCGGATGCTCAGCTTCTCCATGGAGGACCGGAAGAGCAGGTTAAGGCTGCTCCCACCATCTACCAACACGCGTGAGAATCGGTAGGTGCGCACGTCGGAGATGACCAGGGGGTCTAGAACCATCGCATATCCCCCGGGATTCGGAAGCAGATCCGGCTGATCCTCTTGGCTCTAGGTGATGGGAGTCTTGGACCAGTTGAGGCACAGGGGGACCAAGGGAACGACAGTGTTTACCTCCATGGTGCGTTGCTTCCGGATGCGGTTGTCAATTGGCTCGGCCTCGAAGATGTGGTAGTTCTTGTGTTGCTAAGGGTAGGCCCCATTGCCGTGGTTGTTGTCGGCTGCCCTAACCGATGGTGGGTGTCCGCCGGGAGGGCTGGGGGGGGGGGGAGGAGGAGGCAAACCAACCTGCTCCTTGATCTGCCAGGTCTAGATGCACTGCCGAGTGGTGTGCGTAGCCGACTTGGCGCCGTTGTGGTACTTGCACGACCTATCAAATATCTGCTCGAAGGTGAAGGCATTTTTGTGCCTCTTGTCATTGCGAGCCGGTGCGCCTTGCACCATGTTGACTTGCCTCTAGTGGTACAGTGGGCTCTGCTACTCAACCGGACGCTTTCCCTGGTAGCGGTTGTCACCACCATGCCGCCTAGACGATTCGGCATATCCTCCTTCGCCGGCTTACTTCTCTCGAGCTGGCTCGATGGGGACCGGCCGTCCTTCCGCATTCACCCGGAGGGGCTTCTTCATTACCGCGCCCGAAGTGGCGTACTGGTCTGCGATGGTCATCAGTTCCACCATGGTATTGGACTCATCGCACAACAGCCGGTGACTCATCATCGTGTTGAAGATATGCCCTAGAGGCAATAATAAATGTAGTTATTATTATATCTTTGTGTTTATGATAAATGTTTTACGTTCATGCTATAATAGTATTAACAAGGAAACATTAATACTTATGTGATTAGTAAACTTAAATTGAAGTCCCTAGTAAAGCCTCTATATATTACTAGCTTGTTGGTTAATAAATGATTGTGGTTTCCCTATCATGAACATTGAGATGTTATTAACAACAAGATCATATCGTTAGGAGAATGATATGGTGGACATACTCCTATAGATAAGCGTAGCATAAAGATCAAGTCATTTCAATAGTTCAATTGCTATATGATTTCTGATACATAGTAACCTAATTCCTTCGACCATGAGATCATGCATATCACCTTTACCGGATGGATGCTTTGATGACATCAAACACCACACCATAACTGGGTGGTTATAAAGGTGGCATTGAGTGTTCGGAAAGTATTGGTTGAGACACATGGATCAAGAGTGGGATTTGTCCATCCACATGACGGATAGATATACTCTGGGCCCTCTCGGTGGAATGTCATCCAATTAGCTTGCAAGCATGTGACTGGGTCACAAGGGATCACATATCACAGGAACGAGAAAAGAGTACTTATCAGTAACGAGGTTGAACTAGGTATGCAGAGATACCGACGATAATAACCTCGGATAAGTAAACTATCATGAGACAAAGGGAAATTGGTATCGTATGTAAGTGGTTCATTCGATCGCAAAGTAATCGTAGAAATATGTGGGAGACTTATGAATTTCCAGATTCCTCTATTGGTTATTGTTCGGAGAAGTGTCTCGATCATGTCCGCATAATTCACGAACCGTAGGGAGACACACTTAAGGATTCGACGTTGTTTGAGTAGTTATGGAATGATGAGTAAGAGATCGAATGTTGTTCGGAGTCTCGGATGGGATCCGGGATATCACAAGGAGATCCGAAATGGTCCGGAGAATAAGATTCATATAAGGAAAGTCCTGTTTCGGGGTTGGAGAATGGTTCCGGTGTTTTCATCAGGAATGTTCTAGAAGGTTCCGGAATGTCCGGCACTCCGAAGGGGAAGGGTACATGAATGTGTCATACCAAGTTGGAATGATTGCATCATGTACTAGGTGTCATCGCTGAACAAAATAAATGGTTAAATCAAATCCTAGTTTGAAAAGTCAAACGCCAATTTGAAAAGTCAAACGACTATTTTGGGAAGTGGAGGGGAAGGTGGAAACCGAGTTGGGGAGGAGTTCCTCCCCTCCACCGCCGGCCCCCTTGGGAAACCGAGTTAGGGAGGGACTCCCCTCCCCTGGCGCGGCCCCTCCACCTATATAAGGAGGGGCAGGGCTGCCCCTCCTAGCACCCAACACCTCCACCCGCAAACCCTAGCCCTAAGCCGCCGGCCCTCCTGCAGCCGCCGCCGCCCTAGGGCAAGCCGCCACCGCCTAGATAACCCTAGCCACCGGCCAAGACTCCTCCTTGGTGTGTCTAAACCCTAGATCGCCGAGGATCTCTCTCATAGTCCACCATACTCGCTCCGGCTTAAGGCGAAGCCCTGCGAGATCTCCCCTCTACTTCCGGTACCACGCCGTTGTGCTGCCGGAATCGCGAGGAGAGTGCTACAACCTCCGCTGACTGCTGGAACAAGGGAGAGGAAGGTCTTCGTCGAGTACCGAACGTGCGACCGACTGCGGGAGCGCTGCTGGAACGCAGCGCCGGAAGGATCGTCTACGCGATCTTGATATCGGGAAGAGTACGACTACATCATCCATGAGAATCCGCTCTCGTTAAACACTTTGGAATCTTTGAGGGTGAGTTATTCCATCGACTCGTTGCTACAATCTAGTAGATAGATCTTGGCTTGTTTGTTTGTATGCGATAGAAATTTTTTGTTTTCCATGCTACGAAACCCTACACATCGTGCCTTCTCGGCACCCCTCGATGAAGAAACTGATTGCCTGGTTCTCCACCACTCTTTCGCAGGAGTTGCGCAGCTCGCTCCAGCGGGCGAGATACTCGCGATCTGACTCGCGGTCTCCTTGGACACACATAGAGAGATCGCGTGGTCTACCCGGGCGCTTGTAGGGGTCGTTAAAGTTTCGGATGAATACCTTCTCGAAGGCTAGCTAGGTGTTGATGCTGTTGGGCGCGGGGCTATTGAGACAAGTTCTCGCCGAGCCGGTCAACATGAGGGGATGTAGAGAACCACCACGCGCTTGTTGCCGTGGGCGATTCTGACTGCCGTGACATAGTCGGTCAGCCAGTCTTCCAGCTTCATGCTGCTGTTGTACTTGGGGGTGTCCCGTGGCAGGGAGAAGATCGGGGAACGACTCCTTCCAGATGTGCGGCCCAAAGCACACTGGGCCGATTGCGTCTTCCTCCTCCGTGAGGCAAGCTTGCTTTAGGAGGTTGATTCGGTCGTGCGTGTCTAGCTCAACCGGATTAGGCACTTCCACCCGGCCAGCGAGGCGGGATGGGGGAGGGGTGGAGGGGGGTTCTGGCCAGCCAGAGGCGGATGGCTCATGGCACCTTGGTCGTCGCAGGGTTGGCTTCTGCCGGACTAGCAACACTTGGAGCGCGGGGGGTGTTATCCTAGAGACGTGGAGTACTCAGTCTGGCGAGGGCCTCCGCGGCTTCTTACACCTGGACGGTTCCCTCTGGAGCCGGCTTCTGCTTCGTACGCGATCTAAGCGGCCTCGGCCTGCTCGTCAACCACGCGCAGCAGGTGCTGCACCCGCTGAAACTGCCGCATCTTTTCCTCCCCCTCCAGGTGAGGTAAATCCTCCGCGACGGCTCGCGCCGCCGGGAAGTTCTTGACTGCGGTGTCATACATGGGCGGTGGGAAGAACGTGTGGGGACTCGGCTCAACATCTTGCTCGAAGCGGGCGCTCAGCCCTCCCCCGCGACACTGCACAGAGCCCATCTGACTAGGATCTTGATTAACCAGGGTGAGGGCGTCGGTGTGATGATACTCGCGGATGTTGCTCTCCATCTGGTACTTGGTTGAGGCCAAGCCCTGAGCCTGGTGAAGCAAACACTCTCGCGCTGCCTCGATATTTTCCATTGCCTCTTCCGGGTTCTCTCCGAGATCAACCGGTTCGAGGAGCACATCAATGACCTCTTCCACCATGCGTTTCTCGCACAGAGTAGTGGACGTGCCGGCTTGGTCACTGGTGCGCTCGAGGGCGGGATCGCGGCCATGACTAGAGCCGGCCATCATCACCTCCGTCCTACGAGGAGCGACGAGTGCGCTGCAGGCTGAAGTCAGCGACTCGGCGAAGGAGACAATCTCCCGAGGGAAACCCTCCGGCACGGTGGCGATGTAGACGGCCAGGTCGCCGAACAGCAGGATGGAGGATCTTGCCGGGAAACTGGAGCCGGCAAAGCAGCGAGCGTTGTCGATGACGCAGTTGAATTTGCCCAGCGTGAGCACGAGGCCGAAATTCACGCGCTCGCCGGGCGAAGTACGGGATCCCGTGCAGAACATCACTCCGGTCGCCGCCATCTTTGACCCACGGTGGACGCCAACTGTCGTTGTTATGGGAAAGACAGTGCTTGAGCAGGCTAGTTCGTGGTGCGGGAGCGAGCAGGGAAGCGAGTGACGACGTCCGCAGGCGGGATTGGGCACAAGCATGCGTCAGGGACACAAGAAGTTCCTAGGTTCGGGGTCCTCCTGGTGAGGTAACACCCCTACTCATGTCGATCTGACTATCTGGATGAACACACAAAGGGCTACAATGGCTCCTTGAGTTGTATCTGTCTCTAGCTAGAACAAGGAATTACCAACCCTTGCTACAATGCCCCTGCTACCCCTTATATAGGCCAAGGCGGCATGGGCAAAGACAAAGCCGACTGGTGGTTCCCACAGGCAGGCCCGACCGACTATTACAACACAATGTTCTGCCTCCCTGATGTCTGGTATAGTGTCGTGCCCCTCGGCCGGCACGGAAACGGTGGAGGCTGCCCTGGCTGACACGGGCGTCGACTCCTGTTCCCTCCCGACATGGGTACGGACCGGCTCCTCCGGCGTCGGTGCCGCTGACTCCGTCCTTTTGTCTGCTAGGGCCGCGGGGCACTATGCCCTACGTCATCTGTCTGCCTTGAAGGTCCGGCTAGGTCGCCCTACCCAGCTGCTCCATCCTGGACGGGTGGCTGGGTCCATCCGGCTAGGTGTATGGCCTTTGCTGTCTTATCTGGCTGATGGCTTTGCTGCCTCATTCTTGGTTTATCTTGTTCCATCCGGCTGGCGTGGTCTAGCCGGCTGGACATTTTTAGGAGTGCTTTTTATCCGGCTGGCTGGCTTGCTAGCTTTCTCTATGTCTTGTCTTGTTCTTGACCTGCCTTTGAGTTTTTACATCTGGCTGATACAGCCAGTTGGCAGTTACATTGCCCTTACATCTTGTCTGGTTAGCCTACCTGAGGGTGATCCCCGCGGTAATCATACTGTGATATGTACACATCCAGATATGTACTATGCTCTAAATGTTATGAGCATTGATGTCTACGCACTTCTATTCTTGTAGACAGTTGTTGGGCCTCCAAATGCACAGGTTTTCGTGGATTTCCACCAGATTATATAGGGTTTTTGGGTCGGAGGCTTCTTATAGGCAAAGGAGGCAAGGTCGGTGGAGGGCCAGGGGGCCCACACCTCCTGTGGGCGTGGCCTAGGGTGGGCCCGCGCCCACCTAGGGTGTGGACACCTTGGTTTCCTCCTCCGTCTCGTCTTCGATTTTCTGTATCGCTCAGGGAAAAATATGAACTTTGGCTGTTGTCCCGTCCAATTCCGAGAATATTGATTTTCTGCCTTTTTGGAACCAAAAACAGAAGAAAACAGACAACTAGCACTGTAGCAACTTGTTAATAGGTTAGTTCCAGAAAAGATATATAAACACCTCAAAGTGTAGACAAAGCAAAGCAATGTAGATACTAAACAAGCACGGAAAATCAAAAATTATAGATACGTTTCCGACGTATCAAGCATGCCCAAGCTTAACTCATGCTCGCCCTCGAGTAGGTAAGTGATAAAAAGAATAATTTTTGAGGTGACATGCACCCTCACAATGAAGATCTAACCATTTGCAAGCATTGAAAGCTGTGATCAAAGAACTCTAAACATGTTCATGAAAGATGGAGTTCTAATAGTAATACAAAGTAACTATGCATGCAACATGAAAGGCTACAAATAAAGATCATGAATAACATGCATTGAAAAACGTTTGTTTGTTTCACATACAGAAAACATGGCATAGTGGCATTCAGCTTGTCCCTCATAGAGTAGCAAATAGATGCATAGGACACCTTCAAAGTTCATAAGAGTGACTAGATACAAATAGCACAAGAACAAGTAATATCAACAATATGAATCAATCCGTAAGTCTTGGGACAATGCACATAGAACTAAGAATGGCAACTATGCTCTCATAACTGGTGCCTAAAGGTAGAAGGTGGAGACTCAATATAATAGTGGAAGAAACACCCTTCATAAATGGAAGCAGGGATTTCAAGTTTCAAAAAGAGCTTCCAAAAATTATGGTACTTGTTATCTTTCAGCCCTCATTGCCCCTATCATAAGCTTCTTGAAGTGATTAAGGTTAAAGTGAACAAACTATGGAGTATATGCTTGACAAAATATAAGTTGGCAATCTCAAGTCCTTTGAATATGAGGGCCACACCTCATGCTACTCAACTTCAGTCACCTGTAAGTTCTTGTCATAGTAAGTATTTGCATATCATAGAGAACCGCCAACGAGGTACCCCTTGCACATGGTACATGAGCTTTCCCATAACCAAAATGACAAGTCAAGCAGACAATGAGCATCTCAGTGATCTTTTTATTTACTATATGCATAGATTTTTATTGAGGATGCTTCATAGATAGCTCACTATAGTGATGCTGCAAGTTTTCACCATGGTTAGGCATGGCTTAGGATAGCGGCCCAGACGTTTCTCTAACACAAAATACAAATTCCATGGACTTACAAGTTCCCTCTTTATTTCACATTGGTGACATCCATAGACAAAAGAGCATGATATCATCTGATTACAAAGTACAAGTGCAATGTTAAAAACGTTCCTCATGACAGCATGGTTCTGCTAATTCCAACGTATAAGTGCAAGCATATACAATATAGATGACACAATGGTTCAAGTTTATTAGGGGCAAAGAATATAAAGTGTTCCATCAAGTTTGTGAGGGCTTTAATCAGTAAGTTTTCACATAACAAAATAGTTTTTAATTGGAAGATAGATGAAAACAAGAATATACTTGGAATGGTCTAACACACCATGCATAGGAGTTTATAGTGGACACTTTGGAATAACTTGGTTTCTTGGGAGTTGGAAGCATGAGTAGAGCAAAAGACTGGGAGCAACCAACTAAGAGAGCAATAGTGGCCATAATCATGCAGAGCGATAAAACATTACTAATCAAAGCATAGAGTGGTACTACAAGTCAAGGACCAAATGATCATAGAGGATATGGTGACTTTTTCATAGTCATAACATGGTGTGATCATGTGCCAAGTCAACCCAAACAAACCTCAAAGGAGAATGCCACAATACTATGCTTTTGCATGCTAAAACAACGCATAATTTCTTCAAGGCATAGTAAGAAATCCCAATTGTTTCGAACAAGACATGCTACAACAATAATCACTAATCATAAGGTCAAAATAACACCTAGCATGTCATGCTAAAGTCTAAGTCGCAGTCAATGCAAGCTCCTCTTGCACTTTCAAGAAGGAACTTCCTACTCCTGTCCAACACCAAGCAACTTATTTGAAATAAAACACAGGAAAAGCGGGGGTCCAAACTACTCAAGCAAACTAAACAACTAACCAAAACATACAAAAACTAAGACACTCCAAGAACAACACAACTGTGCATGAAACAATAAAAATGAAGTGTCTAGACAAACCTGAGCTTTTTATTGATGAAGAAGGGGATGCCTTGGGCATCCCCAAGCTTTGACGCTTGTACCTCTTGGATATTTCTTGGGGTGAAACCATGGTGGCATCCCCAAGATTGAGAGTTTGTCCATTCTTCATTTTATTACATCATTCTTTCTCTACACCTCAAAATTTTCCTTCATACAAAACTTCACACAATCTTCATTAGCAACATTAGTGTATTAAAAAGATAATAAACCCTTGGGGTTTAGTTTTAAAACATAATTTTTTTTACCAAAAACACAATATACTATAGAAATTCCCTCAAAAATCTTAATTTTCCAGAAGGAACCCAAAAAGGAATCAATAAGAAGCAAATGCAAATAATGGCAGAAATCTGTCAAAACAGAACAGCAGGTAGAAACCGATTTTTTCGAAGACCTTCTGTTGCTAAAATAAAAAAGTGTTGAACTAACTAAAGTTATCTAACATACTGAGGGATTTATTCGTAAAGTTTCAGCTCAATCCGACTTAAAGAGACTCCTCAAGAATTTTTATGGTGGAGGACAGAAATCTGTTTCGGGATAGCAACTCCCCAAATCTTACTTCCCTCTCATTAGAGGTCATTCTTGGCACAAAAAGCAAACAAAAAGGATAAGGAGAGGTCATTACTTAAGTAATAACTTCCAAGACTCAAGGAAAATTTTGGGTTATTTCCCAACAAGTACTTTTCTTTAACGCCTTTAAGTTAGGCATGATAGTTTGAGAAGATGCTCACATAAGAAATATCAATTGAAGTAAAAGATAGCATCAAGAAGTAAATTCAAAACACATTTAATTCTAACCCACTTCCTATGCAAAATAATCTTATGATGAAAAAGTCATGAAGGCACGAAACATCAAGCATATGAAAGCAAAACAAGTGCAACTTCAAAACTTTCAACATAAAGAGGGGAAACTTAATATTATTGAGATGTATAAAACCATGTTTCCCTCTCTCATAATAACTTTCAGTAGCATCATGAATAAAATTAACAATATAACTATCACGTAAAACATTCTTATCATGAGCCACATGCATACAATAATTATTACTCTCCACATAAGCATAGTCATTTTTATTGAATTGTAGTGGGAGAAAATTCAACAAAATAGCTATCACTATTATTCTCATCACCATAATCATCAAATATAGGAGGAATATTGTAATCACAATTAATTTCCTCCTCAATAGTAGGTGGATTTAAAATATCATACTCATCATTGTAATCATTATATATTGGAGGTAAAGTATCATCAAAGAAAATTTTCTCCTCTATGCTTGGGGGACCAAAAATATCATGCTCATCAAAACCAGCTTCCCTAAGCTTAGACTTTTCCATAGCATTAGCAACAATGGTGTCCAAAGAATTCATACTAATAACATAGCTATTAGCATGCAAATGAAGTTCCATAGGTTTTTTAATTTTCTCTTCAAACACTTCATGTCCTAACTCAAGATAAATACTATAAAGCTCTCTAATTTTTTGTTGTTTTCCATTAAGCCTAACTAGTGAAGACAAGAAACAAAAAGAAAAAATTGCAGAATCTAGAGGAAATAACTTCGATCACTCACACTGGAGGATGTGCGTACCTTTTACCTTACCTCCTCAGAAACATCGCTAGAAAATATCTTGATGTCTACACACTTATATTCTTGTAGACAGTTGTTGGGCCTCCAAGTGCAGAGGTTTTCGTGGATTTCCGCCAGATTATTTAGGGTTTTTGGGTCGGAGGCTTACTATAGGAGAAGGAGGCAAGGTCGATGGAGGGCCAGGGGCCCACACCCCCTGTGGGTGCGGCCTAGGGTGGTCCCGCTCCCACCTAGGGTGTGGCCATCCTAGTTTCCTCCTCCATCTCGTCTTTGATTTTCTGTATCGCTCAGGGAAAAATATGAACTTTGGATTTTGTCCCGTCCAATTCCGAGAATATTGATTTTGTGCCTTTCCGAAACCAAAAATAGAAGAAAACATGTAACTGGCATTGTGACAACTTGTTAATAGGTTAGTTCCAGAAAAGATATAAAAACACCTCAAAGTGTAGACAAAGCAAAGCAAAGTACATACTAAAAACGCATGGAACATCAAAAATTAGAGATACATTTCCGACATATCAAGCATATACTAGAATGAATCATAAGATGATCATTGGACGACAGTAAGGATATTCTTATAATCTTTTGGAACAATTAAGAATATATTCTATGTGTATAAGAGACAAATAGTTCATTGTAAAATGACACTAGTTCTGTCACAAGATACAAATTAAGTTTATCTCAATTTAAACTATGGGTGTCACAATGTAATGGAAAGGAGATTCCATGATGGATTTGGATGAATTCCAAAGTTAAGACATTGTGACAGATACTAAAACAAGAGGCTAAGTATAAGACTGCTATAGTAGTAACAAAGGAGGGAATTTGTGTCAAGTAGTTTGTTATCAAACTAAGGTGTGGATCACAACGGGCTAACACTATAAAGATATATTGTACGATAATAGTATCTACATGATTTAACCCTAAGGAACTAAAGGTCTCACCAAAAGACCAAATTTATACAATGCCATCTCATTAGAGAATGAGTGATGCGTGGAGACGCAAAGACATGCAAATACACATGGACCTAAAAGTGTCAGATCCGGAGATTATGTTAACCACTAGCAATCACATATATTCAACACCAGAAAGCCATAGGTGTTCAATACGCAAAGTTTTCAAACTAGATTATTAACTCTAGTGCAAGTGGGAGACTAAAGGGGATATGCCCGAAAGGCAATAATAATGTGGTTATTATCTTATTCCTTGTTTACGATAAATGTTTATTTATCATGCTATAATTGTATTAATATGGAAACGTTAATACATGTGTGTTTAATAAAAAAATAGGAAGTTCCTAGTTATGCCTCTGATGGCGCCCGGTGTTGACGTGTGAGCGCTTCGTTGGAAACCCCAAGAGCAAGGTGTATGAGCACAGCAACAAGTCTTCCCTCAGTAAGAAACTGAGGTTATCGAACCAGTAGGAGCAAGGAAACGTCTCAAAGGAGTTGCAAGAAACGTGGAAACCTGCACAACACAAACTCAAGACTTTGCCCCAATGAACAGTGAGGTTGTCAATCTCACTGGTTGCTGTAACAAAGGATTAACTGTATGGTGTGGAAGGTAATGATGGTTTGCAGCAAGTAAACAACAAAAGTGGAAGATGTATCAATGGTAAATATTGGACCGGGGTCCAAAGTTCACTAGAGGTGCTCTCCTTAGATAAAAAAAAACATGGCATGAAGGGTAAACAAATTACAGCAGGGCAATTGACAGGACTGAGCAAGGCATAACAATGCAATACTAGACATAAAGATCCTATGAGATTCGATTGGAAAATACAACAAGATACATCGACCACCATCCAACTGCGTCTATGACTAGAAGTCCACCTTTGGGTTATCATCCGAACCCCCTCCAGTATTAAGTTGCAAGCAACAGACAACTGCTTTAAGCAAAGTGTGTAAGGTAAACAATCCACTTGTTCCATGAACAAGAGATCGTTGTTTTATCCCTAGTGGAAACAACACATCTACAACCTTAGAGATTTCTGTCACTTCACCATATTAAATAGAGGCATGAAGCCACTATCGAGCATAAATACCCCCTCTTGGAGTCACTAGCAACTACTCGGCCAAGATAGCTACTAATAACAGAGAGCATGCAAGATCACAAACAACATAGACATGATAGAATCAGTAAGACAAAACCATTAATCAGTCTGACATCATAATCTCAATATCCATCGGATCCCCACAAACACAACATGCATGATTACAAATAGATGAGATCTTGATCATGAACCGAGCTCACAAGATCTAGACATGAAAGCACAAAGGAGGAGATACAACCATATAGCTACTAAATGGACCTGTAGTCCAAGGTGGAATTACTCACGCTTCATACCAGAGGCTGGCATGATGAAGAAGAAGGCCTCCGGGATGATATCCCCTCCGGCAGGGTGCCGGGAAGAGCTTCTGATCCCCCGATCTAGGGACGATGGTAGCGGCGGCTAGATATGGTTTCGTGGAATATTGATCGGGTTCTTGGGGTTTAGGCATCGGGGGCTTCTTATAGGCGAAGAGGCTAGGCTGGGAGGCGGCCAGGGGGGGCACACCCTGCCCAGGCACGACCCATGGTGGCCTGCGCCTGGGGGTGGCCGCCCTGTGGCGTCCCTCCGTTTCTCCTCCGGACTCCGTGTTCTCCTCGGTGGAATATTGACTTTGGCTTTTGTCCCGTCCAATTCCGAGAATATTTCCTTACTAGCTTTTGTAGAACCAAAAACAGCAGAAAACATGCAACTGGCACTGTGGCAACTTGTTAATAGGTTAGTACGAGAAAACATATAAAAAGCACCTCAAAGTGTGGACAAAGCAAATCAAAGTAGATACTAAACAAGCATGGAACATAAAAAATTATAGATATGTTTCCGATGTATCAAGCATCTCCAAGCTTAACTCCTGCTCGTCCTCGAGTAGGTAATGATGAAAAGAATAATTTTTGAGGTGACATGCACCATCAAAACCAAGATCTAACCATTTGCAAGCATTGAAAACTGGGATCAAAGAACTCTAAACATGTGCATGAAATATGGAGTTCTAACAATAAGACAAACTAACTATTGTTTGCAACATGACAGGATACAAACAAAGATCATGAATAGCATGCATTGAAAAACGTTTGTTTGTTTCACATACATCAAACATGGCATAGTGGCATTCAGCTTGTCCCTCATAGAGTAGAAAATAGATGCATAGGACACCTTCAAAGTTCATAAGAGTGACTAGATACAAATAGCATAAGAACAAGTAATATCAACAATATGAATCAATTAGTAAGTCTTGGGACAATGCACATAGAACTAAGAATAGCAACTATGCTCTCATAACTGGTACCTAAAGGTAGAAGGTGGAGACTCATTATAATAGTTGAAGAAAGTCCCTTCATAAGGGAAGCAGGGATTTCAAGTTTCAAAAAGAGCTTCCAAAAATTATGGTACTTGTTAGCTTTCATCCCTCATTGCCCCTATCATAAGCATCTTGAAGTGATTAAGGTTAATGTGAACAAACTATGGAGTATATGCTTGACAAAGTATAAGTTGGCAATCTCATGTCCCTTGAATATGAGGGCCGCTCCCCATGCTACTCAAGTTTAGTTACTTGCAATTTCTTGTCATAGTAAGTACATGTGTATGATAGAGAACCGCCAACGGGGTACCCGGCCCCTTTCACATGGTACAGGAGCTTTCCCATAACCAAAATTACAAGGCAAGCAGACAATGAGAATCTCAGCATTCTTCTTATTTACCATGGGAATATGGTGCTTTTTTCTCAACTCTTTTTCTGAATCTCATAACTCTTTTTTATAAGAAGAATGCTTCATAGATGTCACTATGGTGATGCTGCAAGATTCCGTCATGATTAGGCATGGCTTAGGCTAGCGGCCCAGGCGTTTCTCTAACACAAAATACATACCTCCATGGACTTACAAGCTCCCCTTTCATTTCACACTGATGTCATCCATAGACAAAATAGCATGATATCAACTGTTCACAAAGTACAAGTGCAATGTTGAAAGCGTTCCCCATGAAAACATGGTTCTGCAATCCCAACGTATAAGTGCAAGCATATACAACATATATGAAACAATGGTTCAAGTTTATTAGGGCAAGAAAAATAAAGTGTGCTGTCAAGTTCGTGAGAGCTTTAATCACTAAGTTTTCACATAACAAAATACTTTTTAATTGGAAGATAGCTGAAAACAAGAATATACTTGGAATGGTGTAACAGACCATGCATAGGAATTTATAGTGGACACTTTGGAATAACTTGGTTTCTTGGGAGTTGGAATCATGAGTAGATCCTACTCATACAAGTGGAGGCTAGCAAAAGACTGGGAACGACCAACTAAGAGAGCAATAATGGCCATAATCATGCAGAGCGACAAAACATTACTAATCAAAGCATAGAGTGGTACTACAGTCAAGGACTAAATGATCATAGAGGCTACGGTGACTTGTTCATAGTCATAACATGGTTTGAGCATATGCCAAGTCAACCCAAACAAAGCATCAAAGGAGAATACCACAATACTATGCTTTGGCATGCTAAAACAACGCATGATTCCTTCAAGGCACACTAAGCAATCTCAATGACTTAGAGCAAGTCATGCTACAGCAATAATCACTAAGCATAAAGTCAAAACACCTAGCATGACATGATAAAGTCTAAGGCATAGTCAAAGCAAGCTCCTCTTGCACTTTTCAAGCAAGAACTTTCTACTCCTTTCCAACACCAATCAACTTATTTGAAACAACATAGCGAGAATGGGGGTCCAAACTACTTTATTTAAGCAAACTAAACAAACTAATCAAAGCAAACAAAAACTAAGACGCTCCAAGAGCAACACAACAGTGCATGAAACAATAAAAACAAAGTGTCTAGAAAGACCTGAGCTTTTTATTGATGGAGAAGGGGATTCCTTGGGCATCCCCAAGCTTTGATGCTTGTACCTCTTGAATATTTATTTGTTTTGCATCCCCAAGCTTGAGCTTTTGTCCATTCTTCATCTCATTACATCATTATTTCCCTACACCTGAAAATTTTCTTTCATATAAAACTTCACACAATTTTCATTAGCAACATTAGTGTATTCAAAAGATAATAGACCCTTCGGTTTAGCTTTATAACATCAAAACTTTCACTACAAACACAAGCTACTGAAGCAACTTCCTTTTAAAAGCTCAATTCCCCAAAAAAGAACTGAAAAAGAAATCAATAAGAAGCAAATGCAAATAATGGCAGAAATCTGTCAAAACAGACCCACAGGTAGAAACCGATTTGTTTGAAGACCTTATATTTCTCAAATCAAAAAGTGTTGAACTAACGAAAGTTATCTAACATACTGGGGGATTTATTAGTAAAATATCAGCTCAATCCGACTTACAGAGACTCCTCATGAATTTTTATGGTGGAGCACAGAAATCTGTTTCGGGACAGCAACTCCCCAAATCTTACTTCCCTCTCATTAGAGGTCATTCTTGGCACAAAAAGCAAACAAAAAGGATAAGGAGAGGTTATTACAGAAGTAATAACTTCCAACATTCAATAAAACTCTTGGGTTATCTCCCAACAAGTACTTTTCTTTAACGCCTTTAAGTTAGGCAGAAGAAGCAAGAAATCAAGTATTTTCAAATGAAGAAGCATTAACATCGATACTTGCAAAGTCTTCAACTATGAAGGGTATCTCATCCAAATATTTTTCGGAGGATCCCTTCTCATCTCTCTTTGGTTTACTAGTTTCATCAAAAGTATTTTCAGGAACAATCCAATCAAAATTCTTTTCAATGGCTTCATGCATCCCAACAAGCTTAAAGGGTATGGGTATCTTAATTTCCTCTCTAGGTTTGGTTTTATCTGAAGTACCCACAACATCTACACATGAGCCCAATATATTAAAATGCTCAAAGAACTTTTTGGCTTCCTTAGCAACATCATGAACTCTTTTAATAAAGTTTCAAGGATAAATTCTCTCTTTTCAGCATTTTTCTTCTTTTAGTTTTAGGAACAAAATTTGCATCATGGGGTTAAGGCTAACAAACCTATCCTCCAACATATGAACTAAAGAAGCTGCAGCAATTTCATAATTAGGAGCAAGTTATGCTATAGATCTATCCTCAATATCCTCATGCTTGCTAACATCATTAAAGAATTCTTCAATATTTTCTTTTCCAATTATAGAGGCACTACCAATCGAAAGGTCCTTCAAGGTGAACTTGGGGAACAACATGGTGAGCTAGAGCAAGGTGGCAACTAGAGTAGGAACTATTTTTTGTGTTTTTGATAAGAGAAAGCAAACCAAAATAAACTAAAAAATTGAGTTTTTTTTTATAAAAAGAGGCAAACAAAACAAAGCAAAAGAAACTAAGCAAACAAAAAACAAAGTAAAGAGAAAGGTTATGGAGGACCCCCCTTGTGAAGACGTCCTTAGCCTCCCCGGCAACACCGCCAGAAAACTTGATGGCGCCCGCTGTTGACGTGGGAGATCTTCGTTGGAAACCCTAAGAGAAAGGTGTGATGAGCACAACAGCAAGTATTCCTCCAGTAAGAAACCGAGGTTATCGAACCAGTAGGAGGAAGGAAACGTGTCGTGGGAATGGCCACGGCAGATGCTGCAATCGGCAGTGAGTAGTAGAACGAGGGGCAAGGGCGGCCAGCCATCTGGGGTGCGAGATGAGGGCTGAGACACAAGGGTTTACCCAGGTTCGGCCCCCCGGAGGGTAAAGACCTACTCCTGCTAGATTGTATTATGGATAGAGTACAAGGGCGAGCTCGACGACTAGGCGGAGAGTCGCTGGGGTGTATGATGGAACGTGTCCTCTATGCGTACCCTGGGGAGGTTTATATAGGCTCACCTCGCTAGGGTTTACAGATCTACAACCGAATTGGTTAAGGATTCGGAGGGTATTTGACCTAATACGACTGGGCCTAACTATGCTTCTGGGCCTCCGGCTTCCAGTCGCTTGGGTCCTCGCCAAGTCTCGATCCAGTCGCCGTCCTGCGGACCCACTCGTTGGCAGCTTGGGCCAATAGGAAACGTCCTGCTGTGCATACCCCGGTAGGCATATCCCCATCAGTAGTCCCCGAGGCCGTCGTTGATTCGTCCCAGGTGTTCGTTGGCAGTCGGAGTATGCGGGTCCAATTCGGACGCCCAGTCGAATCGGCTGTGGACTCCTGAACAAAGGAAAGAACTTAGTCATTTGAGTCGCAATAACTGCGACTAATCAGATCGCAGCTTGGCGAACGGGTTGGCGAATAATTAAGTCACTGTTGTAGTGATCAGGTCAGCGAATCGTCAAGTCACTAAAGACAGCGAGTCGAGAATATGAAGTTGGACCGTCAGCTTGGTCAAACTAGCCGTTGGGTAATCCAATGGTAATATCAGCGTAATTAATGCGTGGTAACGGCTCCCCAAAAATGGCGGGTAACAACCACTATATAAGGAGAGTGACGGGTGAGGGGAAAACACTTCCCTCACTCCCTTCGATCTCGTGCATTCTAAATCCTCCATTTCGTGCAGCGACCAGAGTAACCCAGAGCGATTCGCAACCCCAGATCCCCCAATCGATGGCCCCTCCTGCGGAACCATGGGGCAGACCCAAGTGTACGAAGGTGCTGCTAAGATCGTTCGAGGAGGCAGGGATCCTCCATGCCGGGAGATGGCGCATCCCCGCGGACGGAGAGGTGATCCTAGATCCGTGCGAGGGGGAATTCGTCTGCTTCACCAGCCATCTGGAGCGGGGGCTCGGATTCCCCACCTCCCTCTTCTTCCGCCGTTTCTGCGCCTACTACGACAACCAACCGTCAGACCTAGGACCGCATAGCATTGATCAGCTCACCATATTCGTGGCGTTCTGCGAGTGCTACTTGGGCTGTCGGCCATACTTCCCCTATGGCAAGATCTGTTCCATGGGAGGATCAGCCGCGAAGAGGCAGGCGGCCCGATGTTAGCTGCGGGCAGCCTGACTTTCCAGCTGAAGTCAAAGGCGTCGTTCTTCGATCTGATGCTGCCTGCCAAAGAAGTGAATGAATTGAAGAAGAACTAGTTCTACGTGACCGAGTCGCCGCCAGGCAACGAGGTGGCTCTTCCGAGGTACTCCACCGACCGGCGGCTCCAAGTCACCAAGCTTCCGCTGGACCAGCGGATGGTCATTGATAAGATGTTGCAGACCATCTGCAACCTGAAGAAGAAGGGCCTCCAAACCATCAACCTCTACAACTGCTGGCTCGGGCGACGGCTCGTGCCTCTGGCCAGCCGTGCCCACTATATGTACGAGTATACAGGCAAGGACGACTGCCAGAAGTGACGGGGGTGATGGCGATGACGATGACGACGATGGCGACGAAGCCGTGGAGGTCGCTGCACCCACGGTCTGCAAGACCCGTGGGCAACATCAACGTGAACCCGAGGCCAGAAAAAGCCTCGAGGCCCACGACGAAGATGATGACGAGCTCCCCAAGCATACCTCACAGCGTGAAGCCACACCATTAAAGAAGAAGAAGAAGCCGCCACCAAAGAAGAAGACGAAGCCGGTGTCTCCGCCTCGGTCCGCGAGTAGCTCTGATGCTACCAACACGACCGAAGAAGCAGCGGTGTACGCGACTGGTGCGACCATCGCGGAAGACGAGGTGCCGTTGGCATCACTACCACCACCGTCCGTCCCAGTTACTGGGCTGGTGGCCGCTCCAGCCACAGGGGCATCATCGCCAAGAGGAGCTCCCGTGGCGATCGCCACTGAACCTCTTATCGCGGCCTCGTCCTCGAAGAAGCCGTCGGTGTCTTAGGTGAAGAGCGTGTTCGAGACGGGCCTCAGTCGGAAACTGGGGCCAGAGCTGGAGAAGTCGGACAGTATTCGTACTGGCCTACAATTTATCACAATCTCCAATTGAGTATTTCTCAAAACTTTCATTTGTCTGCTTGACTCATGTTCGACTGGCGAGTGTTATTGACGGAGTTGTTCCGCAGGACTGGAGTGAAGAAGATAGGTCACCCTTCGGTGGCCAAGGTTCCATCGGGCGTCGCGGAGGCGCCAGCCGATCCCTTGAAGAAAAGGAAGGGCGACGAGGTTGAGGCACCCGCTAAAGGCTCCAAGAGAACAAAAGGCGACGAGTTCTTCACGATCTGGGACGAGCCAGCAGTTGCCCCGAGCGAAACCCCGATTGCGGTGGACGTAGCTCTGAAGGCCATGGAGGACGCGGAGTCGCAGCGGGTAGTCCCACGGCCTCGGTTGAGTCGACCGGGCCGCATTCGGGTGGCGCAGGAGCCGCGGTGGCGATGTTCCGTCGCTTTTTAGTGAGGGCCGCCACGGCGAGTGAATTGGTGCCATCGAGCCAATTGCCTGGGGCCGCCGGTACGAAGGCCGGACAGCATCGCGGGCATACTCCAATTGTGCTCTCGTCAGTGGACGCAATGGAGCTTCACGGCGTGCTAGGTGCCGCCATCCAGGTATGTCCAGTCCCCGAGGATCGGGCCACTGAATTTTAGTGGTCGGATTCTTACTGTTTTTCGCCATCCAGTCCCCGAGTGTCTAGTCGCTGAATTTCAGCGGTTAGGCACTTAGGAATTTTTGTCGTCCAGTCCCCGAGTGGCTAGTCGCTGAATTTCAGCGGCTAGGCACTAAGGAGATTTTGTCGTCCATTCCCCGAGTGGCTAGTCGATGCATTTCAGCGGCTAGGCACTAAGGAGATTTTGTCGTCCAGTCCCTGAGTGGCTAGTCGCTGAATTTTAGAGGCTAGGCACTTAGGAAGTTTTGTTGCTGACGTTGTAATTTTTGCACAGGTCCTGCAGCGCGAGTCGGCCGAGTGGCTTGCTGCCAAGCACCGCATGGACAAGGAGCTCCTCGCTATTCATAATGCGAACGAGCAGCTTTGAGCGATCGAGGGTGAGTGTTTGTCGTGTTTGGCACTAGTCACGAACTTGTCACGTTTGTAACCGTTTTTTTGTGGAAGCAGAGGATAGCGCGGCCGTGGTGAAGGAGGCTCGCCAGGGCCTCGTTCCGGCGAGTGAGTTGACGGCTGCTCAATCATCCTTGAGCGCCGTGGAGAAGCGAATCGCCGAACTAGAGTGTGAGCTCAAGGAGGCGAAGGCGGAAGCGAGCTCAGCGGAAGGACAGGCCAAGGCGACTGTTACTTCTGCTGCTGAGGAGAGGAAGGTGTCGAACATGCTCATTGCCGGGCTGCAAAATGACCTCTCAGCTCTTCAAAATTTCATCACGGAACTCTGTCGCCCGCTGATTGGTAAGTGTTTCTTCTACAGATCCCCGGGCCCGCGACTCGCATTGTCTTGCTGGTGCTTCCCTTACTATTTGCTTGTGTGATCTAGGCATGATCACTGATAACACCAAAGAGGCGCAATCGTACGACGCGCAACAATGCGTCACCACTCTGGTCGATTCTGCCGTGCTGTCAACGACCTGCCTCTGGGCGTATCTTTAGGAGATCTCGCCCACGGAGGTGATCCCCAGCGACCTCATCGAAGTTTGGCGCTATCTGGAGAAGGCCTCGGCAGTTGTGGAGTTCATGATGGGGTCGACCTTCCGTCGTGGAGCGGCGACTGCGCTGAGCCTTGGGCTCGCGCATTTTCCCGACGACTTCGACCTTGACGACGTCACGAATGGGTACCCTTCGCCGACGGGCTCAGTCGAGATTGCCGAGGTGCTGAAGCTGACGGAGCGAGTCGCGGTGTACTCTGACCACGTGTGGGCGATGGGCGACCTTATTCCTTATCAGGAATCGGTCGTCGCCCCCAATGACCCCGAGCCAGCGCACCGCGACTTCAAGGTGGAGCAACCGTTTCGTGCGGCCATGGTGGGTGAGATCACGATGTACCCGTCGAATCCTTGGGTTCCCTTTATCCGCAATCGCAAGGATGGTGGCGCCTCCTCGTCAAAGCCTGCAGAATAGAGTATTTTGCCACTCGGCATTAGATTAAGATAAATATGTAATTCTCTGTGTATGCGAACAAATTTTGCTGCTTTGAAGGAATGCAGGGGTTCTTTTTTCATTGTTTTTGTGGTTTGGTTGTTGGTTGTGCGAGTCCTCGAGCGCGTCCGCCCTTTTTATGGGGTTGACCTCGTTTTTATATGTTGTTTGAACTATTGGTGAGTTAGGGTCGACTCGCCACGGCTCGGGAAGCCAGTCGCATGGCGACTCCATGGGGTGCTCTTTACTTGGCCGTTTTCCCGGGCGCGAATGGGGTCGGGTCGCCGAGTCCCCGAGCGTGGTACTTGGCTGTTCTAGTTGCATGCCCGAGGTAGGTGAGGACTAGGCGCGTTGTGTAAGGAGCGTCACTCCACCTGATCCGTAAGACCAGTCGCGTGGCGAGTCCAGGGCGCACTCTCCTACTTGGCGTTTTTCCCTAGCCGCTCTTCTTTGGGCTGGCGTTAGTCCCCGAGCGTGGTACTTTGCCGTTCGAGTTGCTGCGCCGAGGATGTGGAGGACTGGGTCGCTGTGGGAATGCAGTTGTCTTGGCTCGGGAAGCCAGTCGAGCGGGGCGACTCCAATGGGGATTTGGGATAGCTTTTTTCGTGGACGGTACGAGGCCTGAAGTTTTCCAGTGCCCTCATACCGCACTACTTGGCCGTGCCGGTCCCGTCACCAAAGGTTGACTTCTACAAATAGCATAGCGCTGTTTTTACGAGTGCGAGTGGCACAAGGTACGGAGAGTGGACGCAATTTGTGCGAATTGATCTTTTTTATTTCATAGCGGGTAGGAGGTACATGTCTAGAGTTCTAGGAGTAGAACTTCTGTTGGAGGTTTACATTCCATGGCCGCTTGACGTCGAGTTTTCGGTCGCCTTGGACGTCGGTGAGGTAGTAGGCGTGATTGCCTAGGACTCTTCCGATGGCGAATGGTCCCTCCCAAGGGGGAGAGAGCTTGTGCATGCCCTTCTTGTCCCGGATCAGATGCAGTACCAGGTCGCCTTCCTGGAACATGCGAGTCCATACTCGCCGGTTGTGGTAGCGGCGAAGCCCTTGCTGGTAGATGGCGGTGCGGGAGGGAGCTAGATCGCTCGCTTCATCGAGCTAGTCGACTCCGTCCTGGCGTGAGAGCTCGTTGTCGGCCTCCGTGTAATTGACCACCCGTGGTGAATCGTGCTCGAGGTCTGTTGGCATGATGGCCTCGGCACCATGCACCATGAAGAAGGGAGTGAATCATGTCGACCTGTTGACAGAGGTGCGGATGCCCCAGATGACAGAGGGGAGATCTTCGACCCAGCACCCGGGAGTTCGCTCGAGTGGAACTTGCAGTCACGGCTTCAGGACATGGAGGATGCTCTGGTTGGCGCGTTCCGCCTGTCCATTGGACTCCGGGTGGGCGACTGAGGCGAGGTCGAGTCGTATATTGTGATCCTCGCAGAATACCTCCATGGATCCTTTGGCGAAGTTTGTGACGTTGTCCATGATGATGTTGTGCCGGAACCCGTAGCGGTAGATGAGCTCGCATAGGAATTTGGTAGCAGTTTTCCCGTCGCACTTGCGGACTGGCTTGGCTTGCACCCATTTTGTGAACTTTTCGACCACGACTAGGAGGTGGGTGAAGCCGGAGGGGGCCTTTTTGAACGGGCCCACCATGTCCATGCCCCATACGGCGAATGGCCAGGTGATGGGGATGGTCTTGAGTGCCGAGCTCGGCACGTGAGTCTGGTTGGCGTACTTCTGGCACCCGACGCATCGTTGGACAATGTCGACCGCGTCGGCATGTGCGGTGAGCCAGTAGAAGCCATGTCGCATGGCCTTGGCGACCAGGGATCGGACGCCAGCGTGGTGGACACAGTCGCCGACATGGATGTCTTGGAGGATCTTTCGTCCTTCTGCAGGTTGGACACAATGTTGGAACACGCCGGTCACGCTCCACTTGTGGAGCTCGCCGTTGATGATGGTGAAGGATTTGCAGTGGCGTGCGATCATCCGGGCCTCCGTCTCGTCAGCGGGTAGGGTGCCTCACTCCAGGTAAGCGACGTATGGCGTGGTCCAGTCGCTTGGCTCGGCGATCAGTGCGACTAGGGCTGCGTCTGGTTGCGGCGGAATTCCGATGTTGATCTCCCTCGTGGGAGAGACGGAAGGCTTGGTGATGGTGTCGAGGAAGATGCCGACAGGTGGTGCGAGTCGAGCCGAGCCGATGCAGGAGAGTGCGTCGGCCTCATCGTTTTTCCTCATGTCGATCCACTCGACGGAGTAGCCCACGAAGTGGCCTCCCAGCTGGTCCACTTCTTGGAGATATGCCGCCAAGGTGGGGGAGGCTGCATCGCAGGTGCCGGCGACTTGCCCGACGACGAGGTCGGAGTCGCCGTAGCAGCGCAGGCGATTGATGTTCATCTCCTTGGCTGCCCGCATGCCGTGGAGTAGCGCCTCGTACTCGGCCATGTTGTTGGTGCAGGGGGTGAAGTCGAGGTAGAGGACGTAGCGTAGCTTGTCGCCCTTCGGAGATGTAAGCATGATCCCTGCCCCTGCGCCATCTGCGTTCTTGGATCCGTCAAAGTGTAGGCTCCAATAATGGAGGTATGGCCGTTTCTCTGGCTGCTGGGCCTCTTCCCAGTCGGCAAGCAAGTCTGCGAGAGCCTGCGACTTGATCGCCTTGCGCGGATCGTACCTAATGTTGTGGACGCCGATCTCGACGGCCCACTTGGTGACTCGCCCGGTCGCTTCACGGTTGTGGATGATGTCCTGCAACGGTGCTGAGGAGACGACCGTTATTGGGTGCTCCTGGAAGTAGTGGGGCAGTCACCGCTGTGCTCTGAAGACCGCATATACCAATTTTTGGTGCTGCGGGTAGCGCTGGCGAGACTCGGTGAGGACTTCGTTGATGTAGTATACATGTCGCTACATGGGGCGCTCCTTGCCCTCCTCTGGTCGTTCGACAACCATGACGGCGCTAACAACGCGCTCAGAAGCCGCTACGTAGACGAGCATGGGCTCCTTGTCGACTGGGGCGGCGAGTAGCGGTGCCGTGAGTAGCACCTCCTTGAGAGCGTGGAGTGCGTTGTCTGCCTCCTTGTCCCACTGGAAAGTGGGGTTCTTGCGCATTAGGCGGTAGAGGGGCATCGCCTTCTCGCCTAGCTGGGGGATGAAGTTACTGAGAGACGCGACTCGCCCGGCCAGCTTCTGGACGTCGCGCAGGCACTCGGGTCTGCCGAGCCGGGCGATCGTGTTGATCTTGGCGGGTTTCACCTCGATTCCGCGCTTGGAGACGACGTACCCCAACAGCTGTCCAGTAGGTACACCGAAGGTGCACTTCCCTGGGTTTAGCTTTATCTTGTACCTACGCAAGTTGGCGAAGGTTTCCGCCAGGTCGGTGAGTAGATCGTCCTGGCAAGTGGACTTTACTACCACGTCGTCGATGTAGACGTGGATATTGCGGCCGATTTTTCTCTCAAGGCACTCCTGCATACACCTCTGGTATGTCGCCCCAGCGTTCTTGAGGCCGAAGGTCATGGCGGTGTAGTAGAATGCTCCGAATGGCGTGATAAACGTCGTCTTCTCCTTGTCCTCGACTGCCATTTTGATCTGGTTGTACCCAGAGTAGGCATCGAGGCAGCATAGCGACTCCGAGCCCGCAGTTGAATCGATGATTTGGTCGATCCACGGGAGGACAAACTGCTCCTTCGGGCAGGCGCTATTGAGGTTTGTGTAATCGATACACATTCTCTAGGTCCCGTTTTACTTCTTGACCAGGACTGGGTTTGCGAGCCACTTGGAGTATTTGATTGGCCGGATGAAGCCTGCAGCGAGTAGATGCTGCACCTCCTCAGCGATTGCTCGGCAGCGCTCTTTATTGAAGGGCCGCAGCGACTTCTTGACATGTCGCACTTTGGGGTCGGTGTTGAGTTTGTGCTCAGCGAGTTCCCTCGGGACACCAGGCATGTCGGATGGCTTCCATGCGAAGATGTCGCGATTCTCACGTAGAACTCGATGAGCGTGCCTTCCTATGCTGGGCTGGGCTGATGCCCGTCCCAATCGTCACCGTCTGGCTGGAGTCGCTTGGGACCAGCTCGACGGTGCGGGTGTGCGTCGTTGCCTCGAAGGCGGTGAAGCTGCCACCCACCGAGTTGGGCTTCTTGAGTATGGTGGGGTCGTCATTGTTGACCATGCTCGCGTACTTGGCGAGCTCCTCTGCGTGGTTGTCCTCTGCCGCGATGACAGCATCAACGAGCTCGGCGCCTTTGGCCGCGCATTCTGTGGCCATGTCGGGATCTCCATGGATAGTGATGATGCCGCACGGCCCGGGGAGCTTCATCGTGTTGTACACGTAGTGGGCGATGCCATGAATTTGGCGAACGCCTGGCGTCCCAGGACGCAGTGGTAGAGGCTGTTGAATGGCACCATCTCGAAAACGATCCGCTCGATGCGGAAGTTTGCTGGGGTGCCAAAGGTGACTAGCAGCGTCACCTTGCCGATTGGGTACGCCTTCCGACCGGGGACGATGTCGTAGAAGGTGGTGTAGGTTGTCTCGATCATTGACTCCGGGAGCCGCAGTCGCCTGAATATGTCCAGGTATAGAATGTTGATGGAGCTGCCACTGTCCATCAACGTCTTGGGGAGCCAATAGTCCCCGACCTTGGTCTTGACCACCAAGGCGACTCGGCCCGGATATTCGATCTGTGGCGAGTGGTCCTCGCAGCTCCAAGTGATTGGTTGCTCGGACCAGATAAGGAACTGGGGGATGTCGATCTGGAACACCGCGTTGACGGCGACGGCGCGGGCGATGACCTTATTCTAGCGCTTCGTGTTGAAGCCTGTAAAGGTGTGGAGCAAGCCGGCGTTGTTGCCGAATTTGCCTCCATTTGGCGGGTGGTTGTCGGGGTCTTCCCTTGCGCGCCGTGCCTTATCGATCTCCCTCAGGGAGTGGCAGTCGGCGGTCGTGTGCGTGGCAGGTTTCCCCTCCCTTCTGCGGAATACACAGGGCTGGTTGAGAAGGGCCGAGGGGTCGAACCGCGGCTTCGCCTTGTAGTTGCTGCTATCGTGGCGCTGTCCTACGTCGCAGCGGAAGCTCTTGGGCTCGCGTGGAGCGTACCCGGCGTTGGCGACAAAGTAGACTCGCGCGTCACCGCAATGCTTGCCGGTGAGGCGAGTGTTCATGTACCGTAGCTCGGGTTGCCTCCCGTTGTCGTGGCCGCTCGTGCGGCGATTATCTCCCGACTCGTCGTCGGTTTCTTGGTTTGGGTCTTCCTCCGCGTACCACTTGGTGATCTCTAGGAGGTCCAGTATGTTGTCGAGTGTTTTGTACACCCGCTTGAGTTTGGCGACCAGGGGCTCCTAGCGGCACGAGGTCTTGAAGCAGTGGATCGCGGTGTCCGGGTGGATTCCGGCCGCGTTGTACCACAGGTCTTGCCACCTTTGGACCCAGCTGCGGGTCGACTCGCGGGGTCCCTGGACGCATCACTCCAGGTCCTCGATGGTGGTGGCGCGGGTGTAGGAGCCCTCGAAGTGCCTGACAAAGGCATCATGCATTTCCTCCCAGGAGTCGATGCTGTCTGCGGGGAGGGTGTTGATCCATCAGCATGCTCCCTCCATCATCAGGGGGAGGTAGCGAGAGGCGAGCAAGTCGGTGTGGCCGGCGATTCCCATCACCATGAGGTAGGTATCCAGACACACAGACGTGTCGTATGATGGGTCGTACTTCTCGATTTCCTTTGGCGCCTTGAAGTTTACCGGGTATCTTTCGCCTCGGATCACTGGTCCGAAGCACTGGGGTCCGACTCGGCTCAGCGACCCCCTTGGTTCGCCGTCGCGGCGGTTGGTGAGGGTATGCCTCAGGTCATCAGGTTGGCGTGCGCGCCAGCTCTGGTTGTTGATGATGTGGGTGTGTGCTTCGACTGGCTGCCCGTTGGTGGCGACAAAGTTGTTCGCCGGTCGCGGGTCGTTGGTGGAGAGTGCCGCGTGTGCGGGTCGATGTTGGAGCTGCAGGGGCTCGGGTGGTGGGCAGTTAAGGGTGTTTTCCACCACTGGGCGGCCGCTCGAGGCCGCCCTGCTGCCTGACGAATGCGAGTACATGCGACCCTATGAGTAGGCACCCGCGTTTTGTTGCTCGACTGGCTTGGCGATTAGATCCTTAGCGTACTGGATCTGCAGGGCGCCTTCTCCGGTCACGGTGATGTTGTCGACCACGGCTCGGCTCGCAACGACGTTGTCCATCGGGGTGGAGAATAGCGGGAGGACATTCGCGTCTCGCTCCCGCAAGGAGACCAGGATTCTCGGCTGATTCCGCCGGGGCGTGCGGCCGGGTGGTGGTGGTGGGGCGCCGTTAGCCTTCACGCCTGGTGGTGGCCGGAAACTTCCTCCTGGCGGCACGTTTTCGCAGATCGCGCGCTCGGCTATGCGAGCCGGGTCGCTCTCGTCGTCGAAGTTCAGGGCGCGACCCTGAACGGTGGGGTTCAGGCGCGACCTAATGCGGAGTTGGTGGTAGCGCGAAATCTCCTGCGCTGTCACCTGCTCGAGGCGGAATTTGTCGCGCTCGGCTTGTTCCTTGCGGACCGCCTCCTCCAGTCGCATGCAGAGTTCATCGACCTCCATCGCCGTCGCGGTCGGCGGGATCGGCGTGGAGAAGGGGTCTGGGGGGTGGGTCCGCTCCATTCGCCATGTAGGCCGCGACGTTGCGGCCAGATCCGACGTGGAAGTCGCCGGAGTTCTCCGATCCGGAGTCGAAGTCAAAGATCCCAAGGATGGAGGGGTCCTCAAAGTCTCCCATGTTGGAGACCTGGGTGATGGAGCCCGCGGGTGACGCGGTGACGATGGATACGGCAGCCGACGCCGGGGTCGCCGAGTCGGCGTCGTTGTTTTGGGTCGTGTCGTCCGCGACCATGGTGGTTTCATCCACGTTGCTGTTGGTCGAGTCGTACTCGGAGGCGAGGCGGTGGATAGTGCGGACCTGGCTCTTAGAGAGCTGGTCGTGTGGTGGCAACTCGCGGATGCGAGCCGGGTCCTCCGAGGTGATGGTGTCGGTGAAGCCGACGAAGAGGCTAATCGTGCCGACCGGCATGATCACGCTGTGCGTGACAGGGCGTGCCGCCGGGACGTAGATGCTCAGCAAGATCTGGAGGATCTCGCCGATCGTGATCATGCGGCCGGTGGCGATCGTCTCGTTGATGGGAAGATTGGATCTCGCCGCACAACACCGGCCTGACCGGCCAGGCCCCACGGTGGGCGCCACTGTCGTGGGAATGGCCACGACATATGTTGCAATCGGCAGCGAATAGTAGAACGAGGGGCAAGGGCGGCCAGCCATCTGCGGTGCGAGATGAGGGCGGAGACATAAGGGTTTACCCAGGTTCGGCCACCCGGAGGGTAAAGACCTACTCCTGCTAGATTGTATTATGGAGAGAGTACAAGGGCGAGCTCGACGACTAGGCGGCGATTCGCTGGGGTGTATGATGGAACGTGCCCTCTATGCGTACCCTGGGGAGGTTTATATAGGCTCACCTCGCTAGGGTTTACAGATCTATAACCGAATTGTTTAAGGATTGGGAGGGTCTTTGACCTAATCCGACTGGGCCTAACTATGCTTCTGGGCCTCCGGCTTCCAGTCGCCTAGGTCCTCGCCAAGTCTTGATCCAGTCGCCATCCTGCGGGCCCACTCGCTAGCAGCTTGGGCCAATAGGAAACGTCCTGCTTGTCATACCCCAGTAGGCATATCCCCATCAAAACGTCTCAAAGGTGTTGCAGGCAACGTGGAAACATGCACAACACAAACTCAAGACTTTGCCCCAACGAATAGTGAGGTTGTCAATCTCACCGGTTGCTGTAACAAAGGATTAACTGTATGGTGTGGAAGGTAATGATGGTTTGTAGCAAGTAAACTGTAACAGTGGAAGATGTATCAATGGTAAATATTGGACCGGGGTCCATAGATCACTAGAGGTGCTCTCCTTAGATAAACAAACATGGCATGAAGGATAAACAAATTACTGCAGGGTAATTGATGGGACTGAGCAAGGCATAACAATGCAATACTAGACATAAAGATCCTATGAGATTCGATTGGGCAATACAACAAGATACATAGACCGCCATCCAACTACATCTATGACTAGAAGTCCACCTTTGGATTATCATCCGAACCCCCTCTAGTATTAAATTGCAAGCAACAAACAACTGCTTTAAGAAAAGTGTGTAAGGTAAACAATCCACTTGTTCCATGAACAAGAGACCGTTGTTTTCTCCCTAGAGGAAACAACACATCTACAACCTTAGAGATTTCTGTCACTTCCCCAGATTAAATAGAGGCATGAACCCACTATCGAGCATAAATACCCCCTCTTGGAGTCACCAGCAACTACTCGGCCAAGATAGATACTTACAACGGAGAGCATGCAAGATCACAAAAACATAGACATGATAGAATCAATAAGACAAAACCATTAATCAATCTAACATAATAATCTCAATATCCATTAGATCCCCACAAACACAACATGCATGATTACAAATAGCTGAGATCTTGATCATGAATGGAGCTCACAAGATCTAGAGGAGATACAACCATCTAGCTACTACATGGCCCCGTAGTCCAAGGTGGAACTACTCACGCTTCATACTGGAGGTTGGCATGATGAAGAAGAAGGCCTCTGGGATGATCTCCCCTCTGGCAGGGTGTTGGGAAGAGCTTCAGATCCCCCCGATCTTGGGATGATGGTGGCGGCGTCTACAAATGGTTTCGTGGAATATTGATCGGCTGCTTAGGGTTTAGGCATCGGGGGCTTCTTATAGGCGAAGAGGCATGGCTGGGTGGCGGCCATGGGGGACACACCCTGCCCATGCGCGGCCTAGGGTGGTCCCGCGCCTGGGGGGTTTGGCCGCCCTGTGGCGCCCCTCCGTCTCTCCTCTAGACTCTGTGTTCTCCTCGGTGAAATATTGAATTTGGCTTTTGTCCCGTCCAAATCCGAGAATATTTCCTTACTAGGTTTTCTGGAACCAAAAACAACAGAAAACAGGCAACTGGCACTGTGGCAACTTGTTAATAGGTTAGTACCAGAAAACATAT
The DNA here is from genome assembly GCA_910589765.1 of Avena atlantica. Taxonomy (NCBI): domain Eukaryota; kingdom Viridiplantae; phylum Streptophyta; class Magnoliopsida; order Poales; family Poaceae; genus Avena; species Avena atlantica. The sequence continues at coordinate 342,753,683 of OU342738.1, read as the reverse complement.
AAAAAGCACCTCAAAGTGTGGACAAAGCAAAGCAAAGTAGATACTAAACAAGCATGGAATACGTTTCCGACGTATCAGCCTCTCTTATAAACTAGCTCGTTGATTAACAAGATGATCAAAGGTTTCCTAATCATGGACATTGGATGTTGTTAAAAATGAGGTCACAACATTGTTGGAATGATGTGATGAACATTCATCTGAAGTATAGCATTACGATCAAAGTCATTGTGTTTATATTGCTATAACATCATAGAAAGTAATCCTAGTCCTTAGACCATGAGATCATGTCAATCACTAACACCGAAAGAGTATCTTGATAACATCAAACATCACACCGCAACAGTGTGACTATAAAGGTGGGTTCAGTACTACGGAGGTGTTATGTAGAGGCTCCTGGATCAAGAGTGAAATTTTTTCACCCCGATGACGGATAAATATACTCTGGGCCCTCTCGATGATATCACATTAATTAGCTTGCAAGCAAGTGATGAGATCACTAGAATGTTATATCACAGGAACGAGAAAAGAGTGCATGTCGATAACGAGATCAAAATAGGTATGGAGATACCAATGATTGAATCTCGGACATGTAATATATCGCGAGACAAAGGGATTAAGTTACATGCGTATAAGGTTCACACGATCACATAAGTCATCGTTGAATGTGTGGGAGTCAGTATGGATCTCTAGGTCCCGCTACTGATTATTGATCGAAGAGGGGTCTCGATCATGTCTACATTATTAGAGAACCGTAGGGTGACACATTTAAGGGATACACGCACCATTTGGAGCAAAAAATGCCAGAGAAAGAATGTCAAAGCGCTGGAATTATTTCAATAGAAACCGAAATTGTTTTGAGTGAAATTGTTGAAACCTGTTGTACATGTGATATTGAAATGTTTCAAGGGATTTTATGTAAATGTTTGTTAATTAATGTAATTTAAAAAATTCTGAACAAATAAATAAAAGAGTTTTATGTAAATGAGAGGTTGCATTAATTTTGGTGGAAAATTAAAGCATGTGAGTGGAGGTGTGTTTTATGTGAGTCGAGCTTCCACCACATGAATGAGGGAGAGGAGGGGGCACCCTCTATGGTCGGCGGACAATCCCCCTTGGGCTTCCCACCCTCCGATATATAAGGAGCACCTCCTCATCCACTCTCACACCTCCTCACGAAGGATATCTCTCCCCTCTTTAGAATTTCCCCATGGTCTCGGATTAGAGAGATACATACTCCCGGTGGCTTTTTTTGGAAGGATTTGTTGCTTCCGCTGCTTCGCTGGAGCGAGGGCGCGAAGGTTGTTGGGGTACCCCGAACGTGTGTGCGATCATGATGGCGCCCACCACTTGTCCTGGGACATTTCGTTGGAAACCCCAAGAGCAAGGTATGAAGCAGCATAGCAGCAAGTTCCCCTCAGTAAGAAACCGAGGTTATCGAACCAGTAGGAGGAAGGAAACGTCACACAGGTGTTGCTGGACACGTGGAGAGCTGCACAACACAAACTCAAGACTTTTCCCCAACGAATCAGTGAGGTTGTCAAGCTCACCGGTTTGCTGTAACAAAGGATTAAATGTATGGTGGAAGGTAATGGTTTGCAGAAAGTAAACAAGTAACAGTGGAGGATGTATCAATGGTAAATATTGGACCGAGGTCCACAGTTCACTAGAGGTGCTATCCTTAGATAAACAATATGGCATGAAGGGTAAACAAATTACAGCAGGGCAATTGACAAGAACTGAGCAAGGAATAACAATGCAATTACTAGTCAGAAAGATCCTATGAGACTCGATTGGGCAATACAACAATATACATAGATCACCATCCAACTGCATCTATGACTATAAGTCCACCTTCAGGTTATCATCCGAACCCCCTCCAGTATTAAGTTACAAGCAACAAACAACTGCTTTAAGCAAAGTGTGTAAGGTAAATAGTGCACATGTTCCATGAACAAGATACCGCTGTTTTCTCCCTAGTAGCAACAACACATCTACAACCGAAGAGATTATTGCACTTCCCTTGGAAACTACAGGCATGATCCCACTATCGAGCATAAATACTCCCTCTTGGAGTCACTAGCAACTACTTGGCCAAGATAGCTACTAACAACGGAGAGCATGCAATATCACAAACAACACAGACATGATAGAATCATAAAGACAAAACCATTAATCAAACCAACATAATAATCTCAATATCCATCGGATCCCCGCAAACACGAGATGCATGATTACAAATAGATTATATCTTGATCATGAACGGAGCTCACAAGATCTATACATGAAAGCACAAAGGAGGAGATACAACCATCTAGCTACTACATGGACCCATAGTCCAAGGTGGAACTACTCACTCATCATGCTGGAGAGAAGGCCTCCGGTATGATCTCCCCTCCGGTATGGTGCCGAGAAGAACTTCAGACCCCCCCCCCCGATCTAGGGAGGATGGTGGCGGAGGCTACAGATGGTTTCGTGGAGATTTGATCGGGTGCTTAGGGTTTTTGCATCGAGGGATTCTTATAGGGGAAGAGGGAGGCTGAGTCGGTGGCCAGGGGCCCCACATCCTAGCTAGGCGGGGGCCCACCTGTGGCCGCGCCTAGGGGGTGTGGCCCCTCTGGCTCACCTCCCCGGCTCCCCTCTAGTCTTTTTGTTCCCCACAGAAAGTAATTGACTTTGATGTTTGTCCCGTCCAATTCCAAGAATATTGCTTTACTAACTTTTCTGAAACCAAAAACAACAGAAAACAGGCATCTGGCATTGTTGCAACTTGTTAATAGGTTAGTACCGGAAAACATGTAAAAATCACCTCAAATTGTAGACAAGTAAAGCAAAGTAGATACTAAACAAGCATTGAGCATCAAAAATTATAGATACGTTTCCGACGTATCAACATCCCCAAGCTTAACTCCTGCTCGTCCTCGAGTAGGTAAGTGATAAAAGAATAAGTTTTGAGGTGACATGCACCCTCACAAAGATCCAACCATTTGCAAGCTTTGAAAGCTGGGATCAAAGAACTCTAAACATGTGCATGAAAGATGGAGTTGTAACAATAGGACATAGCAACTATGCATGCAAAATGACAAGCTACAAACAAAGATCATGAATAATATGCATTGAAAAAAATTGGTTTGTTTCACATACATAAAACATAGCATAGTGGCATTCAGCTTGTCCCTCATAGAGTAGCAAATAGATGCATAGGACACCTGCAAAGTTCACAAGGGTGACTAGAAACAAGTAGCACACGAACAAGTAATATCACAATATGCATCAGTTAATAAGCTTTGGAACACTACATACAGAATGACCACTATGCTCTCTTAATGGTGCCTAAAGGTAGAAGGTGGAGACTCAATAGTGGTGAAATAAAGGCCTTTTATAAAGGAAGCAGTGATTACAAGTTTCAAAAAGATCTTCCAAAAATTATGGTACTTGTTAGCTTTCAGCCCTCATTGCCCCTATCATAAGCATCTTGAAGAGGTTAAGGTTAAAGTGGCAAAGATGGAGTATATGCTTGATGAATTATATGTTGGCAATCTCAAGTCCCTTGAATACGAGGGCCACACCTCATGCATACTCAACTTTGGGTCTAGGCAAGTTCTTGTCATTGTAAGTATTTGCATATCATTGAGAACCGCCAACGGGGTACCCCTTGCACATGGTACAGGAGCTTTCCCATAACCAAAATGACAAGGCAAGCAGACAATGAGCATCTCAGCAATCTTTTTATTTACCACATGCATAGCTTTTTATTGAGGATGATTCATAGATAGCGCACTCTGGTGATGCTGCAAGTTTCCACCATGATTAGGCATGGCTTAGGCTAGCGGCCCAGGTGTTTCTCTAACACAGAATACAAACTCCATGGACTTACAAGTTCCCTCTTTATTTCACACTGGTGACATACATAGACAAAAGAGCATGATATCAACTTGAGTACAGAATACAAGTGTAATGTTGAAAACGTTCCCCGTGACAGCACGGTTCTGCTAATTCCAACTTATAAGTGCAAGCATATTCAACAAAGTTGTCACAATGGTTCAAGTTTATTAGGGGCAAAGAATAAAGTGTGCCATCAAGTTCGTGAGGGCTTTAATCACTTTTTTACATAACAAACTAGTTTTTAATTGGAAGGTAGCTAAAAACAAGAATATACTTGGAATGTTGTAACACACCATGCATAGGAGTTTATAGTGGACACTTTGGAAAAACTTGGTTTCTTGGGAGTTGGAAGCATGAGTAGAACTTACTCGTACAAGTGGAGGCTAGCAAAAGACTGGGAGCAACCAACTAAGAGAGCATAATAGCCATAATCATGCAGAGCAACAAAGCATACTAATCAAAGCAAAGAGTGGTACTACAAGTCAAGGAATAAATGATCATAGAGGCTAATGGTGACTTGTCATAGTCATAACATGGTGTAAGCATGTGCCAAGTCAACCCAAGTAAAGCATCAAAGGAGAATACCACAATACTATGGTTTGCATGCTAAAACAACGCATAATTTCTTCAAGGCACACTAAGCAATCCCAATTGTTTGGAACAAGACATGCTACAACAATAATCACTAAGCATAATGCTAAAACAACACCTAGAATGTCATGCTAAAGTCTAAGTCACAGTCAATGCAAGCTCCTCTTGCACTTCAAGCAAGAACTTACTACTCCTTTCCAACACCAAGCAAACTTATTTGCAAAACAGCACAGCGAGAACGGGGGTCCAAACTTACTTTATTCAAGAAAACTAAACAACCTAAGCAAACGAAAATTAAGACGCTCCAAGAACAACACAACTGTGCATGAAACAATAAAAACAAAGTGTCTAGACAGACCTGAGCTTTTTATTGATGAACAAGGGGATGCCTTGGGCATCCCCAAGCTTTGACGCTTGTACCTCTTGGGTATTTCTTGGGGTGACACCATGGTGGCATCCCCAAGCTTGAGCGTTTGTCCATTCTTCATCTCATTACATCATTCTCTCTTTACACCTGAAATTTTTTCTTCATACAAAACTTCACACAATCTTCATTAGAACATTAGTTTATTCAAAAGATATTAGACCTCTTGGCAAAGCTTTGGAACAGCAAGACTTTTCACTAAAAACACAAGCTACTATAGCAACTCCTTCAAAAAGCTCAATTTACCAAAAAGAACTAAAAAAGGAATCAATAAGGAGCAAATGCAAATAATGGCAAAAATCTATCAAAACAGACCAACAGGTAGAAACTGATTTTTTTGAACATCTTCTGTTCCTCAAATCAAAAAGTGTTGAACTAATGAAAGTTAGCTAATGTACTGGGGGATTTATTCGTAAATTTTGAGCTCAACCGAGTTATAGAGACTCCTCACTAAATTTTTTGGTGGAGGACAGAAATCTGTTTCAGGACAGCAACTCCCCAAATCTTACTTCCCTCTCATTAGAGGTCATTCTTGGTACAAAAGGCAAACAAAAAGGATAAGTAGAGGTCATTACTGAAGTAATAACTTCCAAGACTCAAGGAAACTCTTGGTTTATCTCCCAAAAAGTACTTTTTTTAACGCCTTTAAGTTAGGCACAAGAAGCAAGAAGAATCAAGTATTTTCAAATGAGGAAGTATTAACATCAAATCTTGCTTTCAAAGGAGGAGAAAAAAGCAACTTCTCTCTCCTCATTGGGAAGTGTTCAATACCTTTCTTGAATGGAAATTAATATTTGATGGTGCCTTCTTTCATATCAATGATGGCACAAACTATTCTAAGAAAAAGTCTTCCCAAAGTAATAGGACACGAAGCATTGTATTCTACATCCAAAACATAGAAATCCACATGGACATAAGCATTATTAACCATAATGAGAACATCATTAATACTCTCATGAGTTTCTTTTAATCATTATCATTGAGTGGGACATCTAAATAAGAATCTTCCAATGGTGGCAAATCAAGAATTTCATAAATCTTCCTAGGCATAATAGAGATACTAGAACCAAGATCACATGAAGCTTTGAGATCAAAGTCATTCACTTGCATATTAATAATGGGTTCCCAACTATCTTCTACTTTCCTAATAGAAGCTTTGTGTTTTAGCTTCTCTTCCTTAATCTTAAAAAGAGCATCTGTAATGTGTTTAGTAAAGGCAACATGCATATCACTAGCATCAGGACTTCTAGCAAGCTTTTGTAGGAACATAATCACTTCAGAAATATTGCAACCATCAATATCAAAGTCAAACTTAGCATCACTAGTAGGATCAATAGGCTTAGGCATAGTAGGAGGATGAATATGGACTACTGGTGTTTTAGTGGTGATAGTGCACACACTATTGTTTCTATCAATTTCATCTTCCCTTTCCCACCTAGCATGGAGTTGAGCTAACAGCCTAACATTTTCATCAATAGTAACTTGTATGGCATGAGCAGTAGCAAAAGTGTTTTCCATAGTTTTAGGTTTAGCAACCATTTTATTAATCAAGGAAGACTGAGCTTCAGACAAAGAGGATATATTTTTCTAAACAGTTAAAAGCTTTTCCTCTATAGTCTTATTGAAAGTGGTTTGTTTACTAATAAAGTCCTTGAGTATGACTTCAAGTTCAGAGGGGGTACTTCTAGTATTATTGTAAGAGCTTCCATAGGAATTGCCATTATTAGGAGGATAAGGCCTATAATTGTTGTTGCTACCAAAATTATTCCTATAGGCATTGTTGTTGAAATTGTTGTTTCTAATTAAGTTCACATCAAATTGCTCTTCTTGAGCAACCAAAGAGGCTAAGGGAACACTATTAGGATCTAGAGGAGCTTTCCCATTAACAAGCATAGCCATAATAACATCAATCTTTTCACTCAAAGAGGAAGTTTCCTCAACAGAATTTACCTTCTTACCATGTGGATCTCTCTCAACATGCCATTCAGAGTAGTTAAGCATCATATTGTCAAGGAGTCTTGTTGAAGCACCCAAGGTAAGGCCCATGAAAGTACCTCCAGCAGCTGAATCTAGCAGGTTCCTAGAAGAGTAGTTCAAACCTGCATAAAAAGTCTGGATAATCATCCAAGTAGTGAGTCCATGAGTGGGACAATTCTTAACCAAAGTTTTCATTCTTTCCCAAGCTTAAGCAGCATGTTCATTATCAAGTTGTTTAAATTTTATAATGTCACTTCTCATATCAATAATCTTAGCAGGAGGATAGTACTTTCCAATAAAAGCATTTTTGCACTTAGTCCAAGAATCAATACTATTTTTAGGCAAAGAAAGCAACCATTCTTTAGCTTTTCCTCTCAAGGAGAAAGGAAGACGCTTGAGCTTAATAATATCTCCATCTACATCCTTATACTTTTGCATTTCACAAAGTTCAACAAAACTATTGAGATGGGCAGCAGGATCATCAGAACTAGCACCAGAAAATTGCTCTCTCATCACAAGATTCAACAAAGCAGGCTTAATTTCATAAAAGGTAGCATCAGGAGCAGGTGGAGCAATAGGTGTGCTAAGGAAATCATTGTTGTTGGTGCTAGTGAAGTCACACAACTTGGTGTTCTCAGCAAAGTTCATTTTGGCAAAGGTGGGTAAGCCAAAAATAGCAGCAGCAGCTAGAGCAGGAACTAATTTTGTGTGTTTTTGAATAAAGAAAGAAAACCAAACTAGACTAATTTTTTTGGGTTTTTTGGAAAGAGGCAAACAAAACAAGCAAAATAAACAAAGAAAACTAAAATCAAAGTAAAGAGAAAGGAAGTGAAGGACTCCCCTTGTGAAGACGTCCTTAACCTCCCCGACAACGGCGCCAGAAAATAGCTTGATGGCGCCAAACCACTTGTCGTGGGACGCTTCGTTGGAAACCCCAAGAGCAAGGTATGAAGCAGCACAACAGCAAGTTTCCCTCAGTAAGAAACCGAGGTTATCGAACCAGTAGGAGGAAGGAAACATAAGACAGGTGTTGCTGGCAATGTGGAGACCTGCACAACACAAACTCAAGACTTTGGCCCAACGAATCAGTGAGGTTGTCAAGCTCACCGGTTTGCTGTAACAAAGGATTAAACGTATGGTGTGGAAGGTAATGGTTTGCAGCAAGTAAACAAGTAACAGTTGAGGATGTATCAATGGTAAAGATTGGACTGGGGTCCATAGTTCACTAGAGGTGCTCTCCTTAGATAAACAACATGGCATGAGGGATAAACAAATTACATCGGGGAAATTGACAAGAACAGAGCAAGGCATAACAATGCAATTACTAGCCAGAAAGATCCTATGAGATTCGATTGGGAAATACAACAAGATGCATAGACCGCCATCCAACTTCATCTATGACTAGAAGTCCACCTTCAGGTTATCATCCGAACCCCCTCCAGTATTAAGTTCCAAGCAACAGACAACTACTTTAAGCAAAGTGTGTAAGGTAAACAGTCTACATGTTCCATGAACAAGAGACCGTTGTTTTCTCCCTAGTAGAAACAACACATCAACAACCGAAGAGATTATTGTCACTTCCCTTGGAAACTATAGGCATGAACCCACTATCGAGCATACATACTCCCTCTTGGAGTCACTAGAAACTACTTGGCCAAGATAGCTACTAACAACGGAGAGCATGCAACAACACAGACATGATAGAATCATTAAGACAAAACCATTAATCAAACGAACATAATAATCTCAATATCTATCGGATCCCCGCAAACACAACATGCATGATTACAAATAGATTAGATCTTGATCATGAACGGAGCTCACAAGATCTATACATGAAAGAACAAAGGAGGAGATACAACCATATAGCTACTACATGGACCCATAGTCCAAGGTGGAACTACTCACTCATCATACCAGAGAGAAGGCCTCCGGGATGATCTCCCCTCCCGATCTAGGGACGATGGTGGCGGCGGCTACAGACGGTTTCATGAATATTTGATCAGGTGCTTAGGGTTTCTGCATCGGGGGCTTCTTATAGGAGAAGGGGGAGGCTGAGGCGGTGGCCAAGGCCCCACACCCTAGCCAGGCATGGGCCCACCTATGGCCGCGCCTGGGGGAGGGGGTGGCCCCTCTGGATCGCCTCCCCGGCTCCCCTCTGGTCTTCTTGTTCCCCACAGAAAGTAATTGACTTTGACGTTTGTCCCGTCCAATTCCGAGAATATTTCTTTACTAACTTCTCTGAAACCAAAAACAGCAGAAAATAGGCATATGGCACTTGCAACTTGTTAATAGGTTAGTACCAGAAAACATGTAAAAAGCACCTCAAAGTGTAGAAAAGTAAATCAAAGTAGATACTAAACAAGCATGGAGCATAAAAAATTATAGATACGTTTCTGACGTATCAGATCACGGATGCACCACTGCTTTGCCGTGCTGGACTTGATGGTGTTGGACCTGCTGGACTGGATGGACTTCTTCTCGATCTTGAGATCGGCAAGCGTTCGACTACATCATCCACGAGTACAACCTCTTTAAAGCTTTTCGGTCTTTGATGGTATGTATTTTATGGATGTATATCCACCCGTTGCTTGTATCTAGATAGATAGATACTGGTGCACCTAGTTCCCATCATAGGAAAAAAAATTGTTTTTATGCTGCAAACCCTACAGATTTTACAAAAGAACATCTTGCAACACCTTACAAAGCCCTTAAAACTGTAATGGAGGAATTGCAGGAGGGGAAGTTCCATCTTGATAGTGAGAACGACGAGCTGGCACGCCCCCTTGGGAATAAAGAACACAAAGGAGGAACAAGATGCACTGAAGGCTCCATTTCGTGGAAGCTCGGGTTTCCCGTCGACAGGAAGAAATATCCTGGTAGATGCCATCAGAGAATAAAGGAAATTGAGGCAGACCGGATGCAGCAGATAGAAGAAACATTAAGGAGGTAGCAGGAGCAAATAAACGCACTTAGCCAGCAAGATACCAGCCCATCTCAGCGGCAGGATGAAGATGCTATTGGCCCACCATCTCGGCGGAAAAGCAGCATGTCTTCCATGGAGCACCAGACTGATGATATGACGATGTATTCCATGAATCTTCCAGCTCGTGATGATGCACTGACAATGGGTCCTCGCTACCCCATGGATGATACCATGGAGCCACCAAATTGTGAGCTACATGTGAAAGTTGTGAACATGTCGAGATGGATCTCTGATCTTCTGGACCTAGACCAACTTACCATTACTCTCCAGTTCCAGATGACTATGCTGTTGTCGGGTTGGATGAAGTTATAAACGGATTTGAGAAGCTAAAGCTTGACTTCCATGTAGGTGATGTGGATCTGAATGAACTAGGAGAAGCCAGGAAAAGCATTGTTCTATGGCGAAAGGAATACATCATGCTTCCAAATTAGACGCCAAGGCCATAGACTTCACACAGTAGCAACCCAGCTCAATCTCCAGCGCGTCTATAGGCTCCCCCGCATTAGCAGACTCCCTTGCCTCCATCGTTTCTGCAGGCTCCACCATGTCAGCAGACTCCCCCACCTCCGTCACCTCCTCCGCGTCTGTAGATTCCCTCACCTCCGCCACCTTAGCAGACTCCACCGCCTCTGCCATGTCAGCAGTCTCCGCCCCGGTTGCAACAGCGGAAGAGCACCGCCGCTCCAGGGGCTAGTACTATAGCCGCGAAGAAATCCTCAACAGGTACACAGAAGAAAGCCAACATGGCTCTTGCCAAGTTACCTTACGAAATTACTGATGAGGAAAACAAAGTGGTCATGGATGAATATGTGAAATGACATCTTGCACCGAAATAGCCCATGCCAAAGCTGTATATAGCACCGATAACAGTGAAACACTTTATGGAATTTCTTGAAAGACCAAAGCCAGTTTTTCTGCCATCAGACTATGACCGCTCTATTATGAAGTCACATAAATCTACAGCGATCGAGAAGTAGTAGTGCAAGCGGGAAAACAATTCTGCATCTCGGAGAACAGAAAAATCAACCGTTCCCTCCGCTCAAACTGTTTTCCGATGAGGATCCGGAGGTTGCACGACTATGCGCACTAACGACTAGAGATGATCATTATTTCCCCATGGCTGAATTAGCATACAGATACTGTTGGAATTTTTGCCTAAATAGGCCTAGGCCATTTATTATATGCCAATAAATTCCTAAAATCCTAGAGGCCCATTTGGTCCATTCATGCAAGGCAAGAGCTGGGATAAATGTTTAGTCCCACATTGCTAGTTGAGTGAAAGTTGGACCAGCTTATAAGGTGAGCTCTCCTATCACTTGGTAAAAGGATGAGAAGGAGAAGGAGAGAGTTCCACACGCGCGCTCCTCCTCCTCGCTCGCCTCGCCACGCCTCACCTCGCCTCGCCTCGCCACGCGCCGCGGGTTGCGGGAATCTCGCCGAGTCGAGCTTTATTTTGCCACGCATGAATGGTATATGAACAGATGTACAAAAGCTGAAATGTTTGCTTTGAGTGGACTGTTAATACAAGTTAAATGAATACGAATTGAGTGGAGGCTGTCCGGTGGACTGCCGCATGTTCGCTTCATCTACCGTCCATTCGTTTCATCTTCTGCGCAGTCTGTCTACCTTCCCCTCTGTGCCTATAAGAGAGAGAGGCCGCGCCTCCTCTCAGTTACACTACCACACATCCCTTGCGCCTCCAGTTCCAGAGCACTGCGCTACCTTCATCTTCCCCATCCCGTCTTGCGGCGTGCACCGCGAGCCGGGACAGTAGGCCTCCGAGACCCCGCTGCTTCGAGTCCTGTACGGGAGAAGGGCGATAAGGTTTTTGGGGAGCGCTATCAGCGCGACTACTGGCTTCGTCACGGACTCCCTCATAGATAGCGACGTCTTCCCCGACGACGACTTCTTCCCCGACATCAGCACTCTCTTCCTCGACGACATGGCCAACGACGGTTCCACTTCTGCTACTGCCGTGTACATCTTCTGTCTCAATCTTGTTCTGATCATATCCAAAGTTTTATGCCTTGCAGTTTGTTTGGCTAGATGCCTTAATATGTTTTCGCTATTTCACATGATTAGTATTTTGCCTACTATTCTAATCATGTTTTATCTAGCGTTTATTATAGATAATTCGCTTGGTAAATTGCTCTATTACTCAACAATCCAAAAACCTTATTTCAGGCAATTTGCCCCAAGTGGCTTTGTTGCTTCTATGAAGCCACCTGTGTTTGAAGGTGTGAATTACAAACGATGGCGTGCGAGAGCAGTGCTCTGGTTTCAGACCATGAGCTGCTATAATGCCATCTATGGTGCACCTGAGGGGGAACTTAATCTCGCTCAGGAAGAGGCGTTCCAAAAACTTGATACCACTTTCAAGGATGCCTTGATCAGCATCCTTGGCGACAATATTGTCGATTCATATCTATCATTTAGCAATGGCAAAGATATGTGGGATGCGCTCGAGAGAAAATTTGGAGTCTCTGATGTTGTTAGTGAACTGTATGTCATGGAACAATTCTATGACTATAAGATGATTGATGACCGCTCCATTGTGGAGCAGGCTCATGAGATACAGTCACTTGCCAGGGAGCTTGAGCACTTCACTTGTGTGTTACCGGACAAGTTTGTTGCCGGAGGCATCATTGCCAAACTTCCCCAGCCATGGAGGAATTTTGCTACTTCTCTGAAGCACAAGAGACGAGTTCTCCGTGATGGATCTCATTGAGACTCTTGATGTGGAAGAGAAGGCGAGATCAAAAGACACATGTGCTCGAGGTACCGAGGGAGGTTCTAATGCCAACCTGGTATAGAAAAGGAACTTCCAGCCTCACAAATTCAAGAACAAAGGCAAATTTGATGACAAAGGAAAGTTCGATGGAAAGAACAAGGCCTCACAGTCCACCAGCTTCAAGAAGAAGACTGATAAGAGGAAAGGTGCTTGTCATGTGTGCGGTGATCCTAATCATTGGGCTCCTGCTTGTCCCAACCGCTTTGACAAGCGCCAGCATGGGAAGAGCAGCAAGACTGCTAATGTTGTCATGGGCGACGTTGAGATGAAAGATGTTGGGTATGGTATATTACCTACTGTTCTTTCATTATGTCATTCTCCTGATTAGTGGATTGACACGGGCGCTAATGTACATGTCTGTTCTGATATTTCCATGTTTTCTTCATATCAGGTCTAAGGGACTCAAACCGTGCTGATGGGGAACGGCTCGCATGCTTCTGTTCATGGTGTTGGTACGGTCGATCTGAAGTTCACTTCGGGAAAGACTGTGCGCCTGAAGAACGTGCATCATGTTCCCTCAATAAATAAAAATCTTGTTAGCGGATCTCTTCTGTGTCGAGATGGCTACAAGATTGTATTCGAGTCCAATAAATTTGTAATTTCGAAGTATGGAACCTTTATTGGTAAAGGCTATGAATGCGGAGGCTTGTTCCGCTTATCTCTGTCAGACATTTGTAATAAAGTTGTTAATCATATTTACACAAATTTTGAATCAAATGTCTGGCACTCTCGTCTTTGTCATATTAATTTTGGTTGTATGACGCGGCTAGCCAAAATGAATTTAATCCCTGATTTCTCAACTATTAAGGGATCTAAGTGCCAAGTCTGCGTGCAAGCTAAACAACCTCGCAAGTCACATACGACTGCAGAAGTGAGAAATTTAACACCACTAGAGCTCATACATTCTGATCTTTGTGAGATGAATGGTGTGTTGACAAAAGGTGGAAAGAAATATTTCATGACTTTGATCGATGACTCTACGAGATATTGTCATGTGTATCTTATGAAATCAAAAGATGAGGCTTTGAGTTTCTTCAAAATCTATAAAGCTGAGGCAGAAAATCAACTTGATCGAAAGATTAAGAGGCTTAGGTCTGATCGTGGTGGAGAGTATTTTTCCAACGAGTTTGATTACTTTTGTGCGGAACATGACATAATTCATGAGAGGACGCCTCCCTACTCACCCCAGTCAAATGGAGTAGCCGAAAGAAAGAACCGTACTCTAATAGATTTGGTTAACGCCATGTTAGACACATCGGGTCTTTCTAAGGAATGGTGGGGGGAGGCACTATTGACCGCGTGTCATGTCCTAAACCGAGTTCCCACAAAGAACAAAGAAATTACTCCATTCGAAGAATGGGAGAAGAAAAGATTAAAACTCTCTTACTTACGTACTTGGGGTTGTTTGGCAAAGGTTAATGTACCAATCCCCAAGAAGCGCAAGCTTGGACCAAAAACCATTGATTGTGTTTTTCTAGGCTATGCTTTTCATAGCATTGGTTATAGATTCTTGATAGTAAAATCCGAAGTACCTGACATTCATGTCGGTACAATCATGGAGTCGACTGATGCGAATTTCTTTGAGGATATCTTTCCAATGAAGGATAAACCTAACTCATCAAATCCGGAGATACCTAGTTCATCTAATCAGGAATTTGCTATATTCTCTGAACCTATCATTCCGATTGAACACTCTGAAAGTCCTAAGGAGGAGGATAATGAAATTCCTAAAAGGAGCAAGAGACAAAGGACTGCAAAGTCTTTTGGTGATGATTTCATTGTGTACCTTGTGGATGACACTCCCACTTCCATTTCAGAAGCTTATGCATCTCCTGATGCTGACTACTGGAAGGAAGCTGTTCATAGTGAGATGAATTCCATCTTAGCTAATGAAACATGGTAGATCACTAATCGTCCTTATGGGTGCAAACCTGTAGGATGTAAATGGGTGTTCAAGAAGAAACTAAGGCCTGATGGTACTATTGAGAAGTACAAGGCAAGGCTAGTGGCCAAGGGTTATACCCAAAAGGAAGGTGAAGACTTCTTTGACACTTACTCACCTGTAGCAAGGTTGACCACCATTCGAGTACTACTTTCTCTGGCTGCCTCACACGGTCTTCTCGTTCATCAAATGGACGTTAAGACGGCTTTCCTAAATGGAGAGTTGGATGAGGAAATTTATATGGATCAACCAGATGGTTTTGTAGTAAATGGTCAAGAAAGAAAAGTGTGCAAGCTACCGAAGTCTTTGTATGGTCTTAAACAAGCACCTAAGCAGTGGCATGAAAAATTTGATAAAACCTTAACCGCTGTCGGCTTTGTTGTGAACAAAGCTGACAAGTGTGTATACTATCGCCATGGTCGGGGTGAGGGAGTCATCCTTTGTTTGTATGTTGATGACATACTGATTTTCGGAACCAACCTTAATGCAATTAAGGAGGTCAAAGATTTCTTATCTCGTTCCTTTGAGATGAAGGATCTGGGGGTAGCTGATGTCATCCTGAACATCAAACTATTGAGAGATGATGATGGTGGGATTACACTGCTTCAATCCCACTATGTGGAAAAGATCTTGAGTCATTTCGGGTATAGCGACGTCAATTTTGCTCCTACACCATATGATCCTAGTGTGTTGCTTCGAAAGAATCGAGTAAATGCTAGAGATCAACTAAGATACTCTCAAATCATTGGCTCGCTTATGTATTTAGCTAGTGCCACGAGGCCTGACATCGCCTTTGCTATAAGCAAACTCAGTCGATTTGTTTCAAATCCAGGAGATGATCACTGGCATGCTCTTGAGAGAGTTATGCGATATCTAAAAGGCACTGCGAGCTATGGCATACACTATACCGGGTACCCGAGGGTACTAGAGGGTTATAGTGATTCAAATTGGATATCTGATGCTGACGAGATAAAGGCCACAAGTGGATATGTTTTCACACTTGGTGGTGGCGCTGTTTCTTGGAAGTCTTGCAAGCAGACCATCTTAACGAGGTCAACTATGGAAGCAGAACTCACAGCACTAGACACGGCCACTGTTGAAGCAGAGTGGCTTCGTGAACTCTTGATGGACTTACCTGTGGTTGAAAAACCTATACCCGCAATTCCAATGAACTGTGATAATCAAACTGTGATTATTAAGGTGAACAGTTCTAAGGATAATATGAAGTCCTCAAGACATGTGAATAGGAGACTAAAATCTGTTAGGAAAATGAGAAACTCCGGAGTTATTGCATTGGATTATATCCAAACATCTAAGAACCTGGCAGATCCCTTCACAAAGGGACTATCACGCAATGTGATAGAAAATGCATCAAAGGAGATGGGTATGAGACCCACACTATGAGTTTTCCACAGTGGTAAACCACTCTATGTGATCGGAGATCCCGTGAATTAGAATTGGGAGACAAGATGTTGGTTAGCTGAGAGGAAAGTATCCCTACTTTAATAAACACCACTCCATAAAGATGCAATACTTTCCTATTCTGCATGGCAGGTTGATTTATTATCCTAATGTGTTCTAAGTGGCTTATCCTAAGAAAATATGTTGTCCTGCAGAACATCTTTTGAAGAACACACCTATATGAGTCTGACTGTTAAAACGTTGCAGTCTATGAGAGTAGGGTGCTCTCTAATAAACTCATGAAAGGTCATGGAGTATGACGTATAAGCTCCACCCGCGGGGAAGTCCCACGGTAGCCTAGTATCGGTCAAGATTTTTTGTGAAGCTAGGTTTGCAGAAAACTTGCAGTTCAAGGCATAGTCCACTGTACAAGTTGCGGCCTAGTATAACATAAAGCTCTAGGTGGAAGTTCAACTTAACAGTCTCCACTACAGTACCGGTATATAAACAATGTTTTGGAACCAAAGGCAAACTTCATGTGCCTCTGGGATCTGGTGGGGGATTGTTGGAATTTTTGCCTAAATAGGCCCAGCCCATTTATTATATGCCAATAAATTCCTGAAATCCTAGAGGCCCATTTGGCCCATTCATCCAAGGCAAGAGCTGGGACAAATGTTTAGTCCCACATTGCTAGTTGAGTGAAAGTTGGACCAGCTTATAAGGTGAGCTCTCCTATCACTTGGTAAAAGGATGAGAAGGAGAAGGAGAGAGTTCCACACGCGCGCTCCTCCTCCTCGCTCGCCTCGCCTCGTCACGACGCGCGCGCGCCGCGGGTTGCGGGAATCTCGCCGAGCCGAGCTTTATTTTGCCACGCATGAATGGTATATGAACAGATGTACAAAAGCTGAAACGTTTGCTTTGAGTGGACTGTTAATACGAGTTAAATGAATACGAATTGAGTGGAGGTTGTCCGGTGGACTGCCGCCTGTTCGCTTCATCTACCGTCCATTCGTTTCATCTTCTGCGCAGTCTGTCTACCTTCCCCTCTGTGCCTATAAGAGAGAGAGGTCGCGCCTCCTCTCATTTACACTGCCACACATCCCTTGCGCCTCCAGTTCCAGAGCACTGCGCTACCTTCATCTTCCCCATCCCGTCTTGCGGCGTGCACTGCGAGCCGGGACAGTAGGCCTCCGAGACCCCGCTGCTTCGAGTCCTGTACGAGAGAAGGGCGATAAGGTTTTTAGGGAGCGCTATCAGCGCGACTACTGGCTTCGTCACGGACTCCCTCACAGATAGCGACGTCTTCCCCGATGAGGACTTCTTCCCCGACATCAGCACTCTCTTCCTCGACGACATGGCCAACGACGGTTCCACTTCTGCTACTGCCGTGTACATCTTCTGTCTCAATCTTGTTCTGATCATATCCAAAGTTTTATGCCTTGCAGTTTGTTTGGCTACATGCCTTAATATGTTTTCGCTATTTCACATGATTAGTATTTTGCCTACTATTCTAATCATGTTTTATCTAGCGTTTATTATAGATAATTCGCTTGGTAAATTGCTCTATTACTCAACAGATACGAGTATGGTAAGTCTCTCGTCACACCTGAGAAGGTCATGCATCTACAAACACAAATGTGAAACTTTCATAACTGGTATATGCAAGTCTCAAAGGAAGGGCATATCATGCTCATAGCGGTAGTTAGAGATGAGCATTACTTCCATGGAAACGACAAGATACACGTTAATTTTTCAGAATCATTTCAGTTATTCAATCAAGATGCCCTCGACAAATCATTTCAGAGTCTTACTGTCTTCTACACAATCTATTTCTTTTACTTGATGTTAAGTGTAATTGATGAGTTATGTGTGCGTAACTTCCACTTTATTCTGCTAATCATTTAAGGTGACACCGGAAAAGTACTTGTCATGGACTCGAAACGTAAATACCCTTAGAGATGGATGGACCTGGTTTATATGATCCAAAGGTAATTTCAATTAGTATCGCACAATATCGGCATATTTCGTTCATTTCCTAATATCAAGTACTTAATAACTCATTTACTCATTTTCTTTGCCATGCAGGGTTTGGAACTAGTTCATCAAGGCTGCTAGGGATGAATGGAAAGAAGATCTGACATTTTGACCAATCCCTATAAGTAGTACTATAGCTAGGTTTGCACATCTCTTTGATTCTTTTTTCAATACCATAACTGAAGGAAATATTCCATAGAGGAAAATAATAAAATGTTTATTATTGTCATATTCCGATAAGTTTATAGTAGTTTCATGTTGAGCTATAACTGTATCAAGTGTAAACATTGATATAGGTGTGATATGAAACATAAGTCCCTAGTAACCTCTATTACTAGTTCGTTGGGTAACAAGATGATTAAAAGTTTCCTGATCATGAAGTGATAGCGCTGGTTGACAACAAGGTCATATCATTGGTGAATGATGTGATGGACATCCCTCAAAGATTACGACACGATCAAGTCACAAAATTCATCTCTGCAATAGTCAGAAATGAAGTCTCCTTCTCCTTAGACCGTGAGACCATATCATAATCATTCAATAAAATGGTGATTATAAAGGTGTACGTTGGGTATCCAGAGGAACGGGTTGAAGAGATTGTGTCAAGAGCGGGATTTGTTCACCCAGTGATGGGTAAGATATAGTTAGGCCGACTTGGTGAGATTACATCCATAAATGTTGCAACATGTGACTATGTCACGAGGATGTAATATCGCGATAACAATAAAAAATACTTGTCAGTAACGAGATTGAAAAAGGTATGGAGATACCTTAACGATCCGATCTCAGATAAGTAGTATCGAAGAAACAAAGGGAAATGGACTCGACGTTTACGGTTCAAATGACATCGTCAATCTGGAATGCACAAGGATCATTATGGGCATCATGGTCCCGATGTTGATCATTGATGCAAGAGAGCATAAGTCATGTCTGTAGTTGTTCCCGATCCGTGAGGGGATACACTTAAGGGTGCGATGAGCTTGAGGTTTTTTGTAAATTTAAATCCTAGTAGAGAAAGAGAATGTAGAAAATTGTTCCGAGGAGAAAGGTCCAAAGTTGTTCGGATAAAGAAAGGAAACCAACAAAGTTCCGCTGAGAGGACCATAATTGTTCTGGGATGTTCCGAAGCTGTTCGGAGGATATGGAAGAGGAACCGAAAGGTGTTTCCGGTCGAATCGGATTTGGTAATATGTATTTACATATTAATTAATGTAATAAATATGAAATATAATATTAAAATCTAATTTGAAAGTTTATTCCACTAATGGGCCAAGTTCCCTAGGAAAAAAGGGCCCATGAGGGAAAAACAAGAGAGGGGAGGGCCCGTGCTCCTAGGGAAACCCTACGGATCCTAGGGTTTGGGGTGCCCTAGGGGTGCCCCCCTTGTTCGCCGCCCCTCTCCCCCTTTGGCTGCCGGTTGGAAGGCTTGGGGGAGAGGAAAGGCTACCTCCTCACCCCCTATACAAAGAGGCCCTCTCCCCTTGGACAGACACACGAATACGACAGATCCCATGAGTCAGGAGCTCTTGTCCTCCTCCTCTCCAATATCTCTAGTTGTCTCCATGCATTGGAATGGCTCAGGGCTGTTCCGCACTCCCGGCGTGATCGGGGAGACGGAAGTTCTCGTCATACACCGTATGTGTACGAAGCCACGAGGTGCAACACTTGAGTCACTTTGGATGTCATTGGCCGGACTGCTGCATGGTGATGGAGCAAGGGTGACCTGTGAGGAACATCGCGACCTTGACGTCGGCTACGAGCACGACTACATCAACCACGTTCCTCTCGGAAGGTAAACCGCTTTCAGACTACAAGGGTATGTATCCAAAACCTTCGACGGTTACTGCATTGCTAGTAGATAGATCTTGGGCATCGGGGCAATCTAATTTTTTTATTTTCTTCCCGGAACCCCTTCAGTGGTATCCGATCCGATCTATGCGTAGTAATGTTATACGGACATTACGCACATGTGTTGTGCGTGCATTGATGCTATAGTTGTTACCCTCCCACGTGTACTTGTTTATATCGTGGGATTTTTTTATGAAGAGGCTCGAACCAACCTTACGCGTACTCTTTTGCGAGACTGGTTCCACGCTCGACATACGGCTTGTTCTGTATAAGTGGCTAGCGGGTGTCTGTCTCTCTTACAATAGTTGATATAGAATTTACAACGGAGGGCCCTGAAAGGGGTGTAGTACATACAACTGTATGGATCCGATGTTGTAGTTGGAAAGTTCGTAGATTAGAAACGGTTCTATTGCGAAAGCACTAACAACCATGTAAAACTTGTAATAGATAAAGTAAATACGTCTCACTTTATGATGCAGGAGGGGCATGTGATTTGATATGGTAATGGTTGTTATGAAGGTAAAGTAGTTTACTTTTATGTTACTAAGGCCCAGTTCTTTTGGTGGCTTCTTTGAGAAGCCGCCCTACCCCTAGCTTTCTAGGGAAGCCGGTTTCAAAATTTTGTGAGGCTTCCAAATTAGTTTAGCCTTAACCACTTTGAAAGCCTCATAATTTTTTTAAATCGGCTTCCCCAGGAAGCTGGGGGTAGGGTGGCTTCTCGGAGAAGCCGTCAAAAAGAACTTGGCCTAAGTTGTTTAGTAATACTCATCGTTTCGATGAACGACCTTCCGATGGCGTCATGGACTTGGCGTCAAAACCGGTGGCACGATGGAGATCATGCCAATGGCACGATGGAGATCATGCCAATGTCACGATGGAGATCATGCCAGAGTGCTCGATGGAGATCAAGGCGCAAGGAGTACCATATCATATCACAATATACATATGATGTTAATACCTACTTTGCATCTTATTGTGTGCTAAGTATTATATACTCAATGGTAGCAGAAATAAGATGATCCCTATTAAAACCAATACTAAATTGGCGAGCCTTGCATGTGCAGACATGACCTCGAAATTCCAATGATAGTGTCCCCCTTGTGTGTGCACCACCAACAAAGTTCTTAGGTATGAAGCTGGCCATGACGATCGGGGGCTAGACATACCTACGTTCGCATACAGTGGGTGTAAGAAAGGTTACACTACAATACACACAAGTTTGAGTTGGAGAGCCTAGCATGTGTAGACATGGCCTCGGAACATCGGAGATCAAAAGAACGAGCATGAGTCATATGGATGATGTGATTGACATTTAAGATTGTCTACCTTTGAAGCTATGTTTCTGGCCGTGACGATCGGGGGTTGCATAGTGGATTGGGATCGTGTGATCGCTAAAATTGTCTAGGGGATGACGATTTCAGTTGGAGCTCAATTATGAATTGAACTCATTATTATGAACTAAGTCTAGATGTATGTTTACAAATATCTTAGTAGATAATGGCCTATCTCATTGAGGTCCTTTGTGTCCATGAGAAATAGTTGATGGCTGACATCAACTATTTAATGGAGGTCATGGATGAAAAGGGTATATGTCAGATATACAAAGTTATAAATTTAATTCATGCAAAAACTCGTTGCAGATTATAAAGTATTACATACTTGTCCCATTTTGTGAAAACAGGATAGGTATTTCTTGCTTGGTATGGAACTTAGCAAAAGGCTCCAACTTCGTAGATTAATACCCACGCCCAAGGGATATCCTCATGATAAGCCGATCTTCTATTCTTTATACAACAAACATTTGGAGATAATCCGATGACTCCACAAGTTTGTGTTTTATCCATAAATCATCCAAAAGGGTATATTCTCCATTCGATGGAGAGTTGGACTACTATTTTGCATTCTGCAAAATAAGGCACGTAAGGTATGAGTCGTTGGATAAGTTTTCTTCCATGGTGGATGAAAACATAATATTTGGAGAATCACTTAGCACTCTTGAATTAGAGTTGAGAGCTCTCAGAAGGGCTTGATTGTAATGGAGGTCATGGATGAAAAGGGTATATGTCAGATATACAAATTTATAAATTTAATTCATGCAAAAACTCGTTGCAAATTATAAAGTATTACATACTTGTCCCATTTTGTGAAAACAGGATGGTCTGCTTGAGAATTGCTCGAATTGAGGCAATGTGGCTTGATGACGGCAAGCAAAATAGTTGATGGCTGACATCACTCCTTCCCTCGAAGTTTATCATTTGGATTAGGGGACTTGAATAAAATTTGTAATCCCTATTTGTGTGTCTTGCTTTTGGCAAGACGATTATTCATATCAATAAGTTATAATCCAGTTGTACTGTTCTTATGAGTAATACCTTTATGGTCACATGATTATAAATAAGTTATTCTCATCACTAATGATAATATTTTAAGCATTTACAAAGGATTAGAATGCTAAAAGATATCCAATGGTTAATAACAAAGTGACACTATTTTTTAAGTCAAGGTGGTTATTGCATGTTTTTCATTCTTGATGAAGATTGGGGTCTTATATATTTGATCTAGAAACTTTGCAAAACCATGCCTCGTTTGTCGAAATGACTAAAACTCCGCATTTCGGTAAAACGGTGATATGCGAAGAATTGTTGAATCTTATACATAGTGATGTATCACATTTTCAACAAATAGTGGAAAACATTATTTCATTGTGGACTTAAGTGAATAGGTGTATTTACTTAATGAAACGGAAGTTTTGAAACAGTTTGAATTGTTCAAATGAGTTCGAAACAAAGTGGGATATGGAATTAACAAGAATACAAAGTCTCTTTGATTTGATCGATATGACTAAAGTATTTAGTTATGTATTGTCATAAAAGGGACTTGTGAAATATGTTTCACAAATTATGATAATTGGACAAAAACAAGGTGTTGATATGTCTAGATATCATAATCACTTTGTATTAGATACACATGGTATAATATTATCTCTTATCATGGTTATAGTTATCATTTAGAGTTAAAGATAGAAATAATCAAACATTTGTTTGAAATAAAAGGAACATCTAAGAATTCGTGGAAACAACACCATAATAGTTATGGCATGTTCAAGTTTCTAGAGGTTTTGATGATTCGGAATTGTGGCAAATAAACAAGTCTTTGTAGCGTATTCTTAGGCAACTATGAATACATGTTCCACAGAGGGCAAACCCGTTATTGTCCTAAGGATATGTGTCTTGATGAAGATACATGTGGAAGAAAGTAAAGGTTCAAAACAAGGTATTTGACCTTACCTCCTGATTGTTGAGAGGCACAGCAAAATTTGTTTTGTGAAACTGAACTCTACAAATAGAGGATAAACTAATGATAATGATCATTAAGTTTCAGCGAATACTTTTACAAAAGAAAGTAGGATTCAAGAATATATTTTGCAATTCAGCGGAATTATATTTTGATTCACTTGTCATGTTATTTGAGCAAGACATACCTACGAAATACAAAGAAGTGTATGGACCTAAGTGCGAGATATGACTAGGAGTCATATAATCCTATATTAAGTTACATTTATGATTGGAAAGTAATATGTTACTTGATATTATTAAGTAAATATGTTTACTTGATATTTCTAAAATGACTGCAATGTCATAAGAAAGAAATGAAACTTAATGGAAAGACATAAAGCTCGATTTGTCACAAAAGCAAGTTTGGACAAATTTAAGGAGTTGACTACAAATGTAGCGATGCTTGAGTCTATTGGATTTACACTAGCAATATATGGATATTGTGAACTCATAGATGGAATTCTAAATTTGATGGTGATCAAAGAATTTTGGAAAGTCCAAGATTATTGAGAGGATTTTTATTTGAGTTGGAGCATATTGGCTTGGCTTAACCTTAATATGTAGGAGATATATTTTGAATGGAAGCTTAATGGCTTGGCTAGGACTCAATATTTAGGAGAAATATTTTGAGTGGGAGCTAAGTAAAATCCATGGATCTCATATATGGATGCCATTTTGAGTGGAAGCTAGTTCCTAGATCTCATATATGGATGCCATGTTTGAGTGGGAGCGTGTCATTATTTCTGAAATATATGGATGACATATGTGAATTATGTGATTTTTATTAATAATATTTAAACTAGTAAATATGTAGTTGAAGAATTTATTAAACAGTGGAATCTATCGAGATAGATTGGTCAGTTTAATAAACATTATTGTCGGATGCTTCCTGGAATTGATTCTGAAGATGTTCAGAATGTCCTAGGTAAGATTCTGAAAGTGTTCAGAATGGAACAAGATAAGAAAGAGGTTCTTACTTGTATGAAGCATTGAGCTAGTCTTAGTGTCGCAACTATGGTTAAAAGAAAGAAAGAGATGCATTACATCGCATATGCCTCGGTCATAGGTTCTTCCAAGGAACCATATTGTATACTCGACATTATATGACCCAAAATGATCTGGTTGAAAGAATATGTCTTGAAGTGATTCCGGAGTTAATCACTGAACCAGAGTTAAAGTTCATTCTTGAATAGCAAGAAGAAAAGTTAGGCACATAGTTGCATGTTATGCACTAGGATCTACATAAAGATAAAAGTATATTTTGGCTCAAGAAGTTTGACTTCTATAAGTGTGTTTCCGGAGTTTACATGACAACAATGAAGGTTAAATTGACTCAACGACCGCCATTGTAAACAACGGAAACAAAAGTCTCACACGCCAAAACGAATACTTCAACCCATTATGATATAATGGAGGGAATGTCAAAAATTGAGAGGACTTTAATGATTTACAAAAGACATATTGATCTGGTAAAACAGAACATGGACATGACGTTTCTCATGAGCAGCATGATCAATAAACTCATATGGGGATATGGTTTATGATTAGTAAATTCTATCTAAATTATTTGTACTCTAGTGCAAGTGGGAGACTGAAGGGAATATGCCCTAAAAGAAAATAATAAAAGGTTTATTATTGTCATATCCTAGTTTCATGTTGTGCTATAACTGTATCAGGTGGAAACATTGATACAAGTGTGATATGAAACATAAGTCTCTAGTAAACTCTATTACTAGTTCGATGGGTAACATGATGATCAAGGTTTCCTGATCATGAAGTGATAGCGCTAGTTGACAACGAGGTCATATCATTGGTGAATGATGTGATGGAAATCCCTCAAAGATTGTGACACGATCAAGTCGCAAAGTTCATCGTTGCAATAGTCAAAAACGAAGTCTCCTTCTCCTTAGACTGTGAGATCATATCATAATCACTGTCTCCCGAGGCTTCTTTGACTGCATCAAGCGTCACTTAGTAAAATGGTGATTATAAAGGTGTACGTTGGGTATCTGGAGGAACGGGTTGAAGAGATTGTGTCAAGAGCGTGATTTGTTCACCAGTGACGGGTAAGATACAGTTAGGCCGACTTGGTGAGATTACATCCATAAATGTTGCAACATGTGACTATATCACGGGGATGTAATATCACAGTAACAAGTAAACAGTACTTGTCAGTAACTAGATTGAAAGGTATGGAGATACCTTAACGATCGGATCTCGGACAAGTAGTATCGAAGAAACAAAGGGAAATGGACTCGACGTTTATGGTTCAAACGAAATTGTCAATCTGGAATGCACAGGGATCATTATGGGCATCACGGTCCCAATGTTGATCATTGACGCAAGAGAGTCTAGGTCATGTCTGTAGTTGTTCCTGAGCCGTGAGGGGATACACTTAAGGGTGCAATGAGCTTAAGGTTTTCCTTAAGTTGGAATCATAGTAGAGAAAGAGAAAGTCGGACTTGTTCCGAGGAGAAAGGTCTGAAGTTGTTCGGATAAAGAAAGGAAACCAGAAAAGTTCCGGTGAGAGGACCAGAATTGTTCTTGGATGTTTTGAAGCTGTTTGGAGGATATGGAAGGGGAACCGAAAGGTGTTTCGGGTCGAATAGGATTTGGTAATATGTATTTACATATTAATTAATGTAATTAATATTAAATCTAATATTTAAATCTAATTTGAAAGGTTATTCCTCTAATGGGCCAAGTTCCCTAGGGAAAAAGGGCCCATCAGGGAAATACCAAGAGAGGGGTGGGACCATGCGCCTAGGGTTAGGGTTTGGGGCGCCCTAGGGCTACCCCCTTGGTCGCCGCTCCTATCCCCCCTTTGGCCACCGGTTGGAAGGCTTGGGGGAGGGGCAAGGCTGCCCCTCCCCCTATATAAAGAGGCCATATCCCCTTGGATAGACACACCAATACAACATATGTAACATCCCAAAAATACTAAGCTTGGATCATCAAATTCTAATCATCAAAATTAGGGTTAACAAAAACTTTTCTAAATGAAATCATGAATGCATGCATATGTGTATCCATGGATTTTGAAATCCTTTAAAACCACCTTGTTTGTTTGTTCCAGTGCTTGTAAAATGTTTCTTAGGTGAAATAAACATCATCTAAAACGTTTCCCACACCTTTCCTAAATACAAGTAAATCAAAACACATATATGAAATGAATGGTCATTTTGGCCAATTTAACTCCCATGCCTACTTTGGCTGTCTCAAACTTTCAGAACCTAACAGAAACTTTTCTGGATCTTTGCACCCCTTGAATGTACTCATAACAAGGTATCAAGGCCCACGTTGTGATAATCCAGAAACTTTCAAATGCATAGTTTAAATGACAATTCAAAATTGAATCTTTATCATATGGGAAGATCCCACTTTTTCAAAAACTACTCAAACAAGCTCAACTTTCAAAACCCAAGCATCTGCAGACTCACCAGCACCAATCTAGCAAACCCACCAAAAATCATTTCAAAATTCAAAACTTGATTTCATGCGGCCATTTCATCAAACAGATTGCAGTCACAAATCAAACAAACATCAAACACTATTGTGAGCAGTGATTCTTGCCTAACTGGTTCCCCATTATCGCACACATAACTCAGTAGATCATCTAGGAAGATTAGCCAGGCACTAGCACCACTGTGAGCTTTCCATTGTCATCAATGGTGAATAGCCGAGCACCCTCTTGCCACCCCATAGTCGACAGCAAGCTAGGAGCAGCAGCAAGCCTAGCCAGCATGTCTGGGAGGCAGCCTACCGTCCACCGCCACTCACTGTCCCAGCCGCGAGCGTTGCCAAGCCCTGGACCACGCGCACAAGCCGCGCCCAGACCATGCCGAGCGTGCGCCAGAGCGCCACCCTCGACCATCACCCACAGACCGCACGCCGCCCTCGCCGCGTGCATACACAATCCCCACCGACCCAGGAGACCGCCAGACATCCCTGTTTGCCGCCCCGTGACGTACAGCCACCGCCCGCCGTTGAAGACGCCGCCTCTGCCGCGCAGAGCACCGCCCGTTCCAGACCAAACCACACCGCCCCATGCCTCGAGACCATGTCGTTGAGCATCACCAGGAGACACCGCACCGTCCCCTACCCTTGCCCATGCCTTTAGCCGCCTGTAACCTCGCCCCCGATAAGCTCACCGTGCGCCCCGACGGTCCCCTCGCTCGACTATAAATAGGGGCCACCCCCGCACGATTTCTTCACACCATCTCACTCCCCTCTCCTCACTGATCGTGCCACACCATTCTCAGAGCAAGGCGAGCACCACCTCGCCGGAATTTTACTGGAGCCTGTCGCTACCGGAGAAGAAGGGAGCCAGCGATTGGAGCCGCCCCAGGAGCTGCCGCGACCACCCCTGAGTTCGACGTCGTCGACTTCGTCGTTCGCCCGCCTCGCCGACCCTCGCCAGCACCCCGGTGAGCCCCCAGCGACCCTCACTGGCCGCGCTAGGTTTCGTTCTCACTGGAGTTGTCTCGCGTCGACGATGACTCCCAACCGTTAGATTAGAACTAGATCGAACGATCCACGTCGCCCCATACCGCTTCGCCCAGCCCCGTGTCACTTACGAGTGGGGACACCCACTTAAGCAGCCCGCGGGAGCACTGCGCTTAGTAGGCCGGCCCAGTAACTTTTCCCGCGCAGCCCAGTTATTCAAATTAAACCTTTTTCTATTTCAATTCAAACACACTTCTGTACCCAACTTCAAAAATCAACCCAGATCGATTCAGTGCACCAAATTGAATGAAACCAATTTTTTTGGAAAGGTCTGTGAATGCTGAATCCAAGCCCGTTGGATTCAAGTCATTTGGATCTATAGATCACCCATGGTAAAAATAACAAGGCAGAAGATTTTCTACATTCAAACATTTTTCAAATTTAAACCATAATATCTTTTGAGTTGATTCCAACTCTCAAAATCACATTTAACCATACCTTTCAGAATATATAAAAATATATAGGTTTACTTGCAGAAATAATGTTTAAGGAATAAAAGAGTACCACATAAGCATTTCTAGCCACTTTAATTAATTAAAATAAAAGGGTAAAACCTTATTAAATTGTGACACCACTTTAAATCACATTCCCATGGACTACAATATGTGGTGATGACATGTGTCAACATGATCCCATGATGGGTTTGGAGAATATTAAATCTTAAGTAGTTTTTCAATGAGTAGAAATTACTTTTCTAAAAATAAAAGAAATTAAATCAAGCCTTAACCTTGTAATGTTAGGGATGATGCTAGATCATCCATAGGACCCTTGTGTGTGATGATTGCAAGTAGTTAAGTATTGTTTGGTGATTGTGTACCTCGTATTTATTCATAGACGCTAGTACCGACCAAGGATACGAGGAGGAAGGAGGATACTACGAAGAAGAAGCCGAGGAGAACTTCAACCACTACTCTGCACAAGGCAAGCCTAATGCTATTAGTTGAATGTGCAAGCTGAGACTATACCTATGCAATCCCATACTTGTTACTATACCTACTATATGCCTTAAGCATATGTGATCATACCCACTTGATAAACCAATCCTAGTTTTACTTGCAAGCTTCTTACTCTATTTCTTTATCAAAGCTTACTTAGAGTTTACTTAAGTGACTGGTAGATATTGGAAAGATGCTGAAGGTTGCATAAAGATCATAAAATTTGTCCTAAGTTAGAAACCTTGACATCAGCCTAAGACATGAGGTTGTACTTAGTTGAAACTCCACTAGTTACCACCCCTCATCATTACTACCCCCACCTGTAGATGCTAGTGCTAAGCATAAAACTTGATCAACTTTATATGGGAATACTTGGTGGAAAAATGGTTATGAAAACCTTGGAATGATGAATCATTCTATTGAAATGTTTTGGACATGTGTTGCCGAACACCTGATGATTTTGGTGATGAAAATGTTGAGGCATGAGCCTTACCCCTTTTTAAAAATGATGGTTGTCTGGATGCGATTCCATTCCAATTTTATTGTACAACCACAATACCCGAATATTGGGTAGGGCTTGACTGGAAACTTATATTCCTTAGTATTAGTTCCCTCACGGACAAGGTCTGAGCTGAGGCTAACTTGTGAAGATTGTCCACATGTGCAGTACCCAAGATGACAGTTGGTCATGGTTGGGAGGCCAAACTCACAGGAGAGGTGCTTATACTAGGGCGTGTAATCGAAAGGTTAGGATTGATTATCTGCATACTGAGTATGGTGAATTCAGGATTTGTTCCTGACGGATGTATCGAATGTTGTTGTGAAAGTGTACAATCTCTGCAGAGTGTCAAACTATTCGAATAGCCACGTCCGTGGTTATGGACAGTTGGAGTGGCCATACTGTTTCCTCGTCAGACTTTTCAAAATGACCTGTGAGCTGAATTGAGACTTTGACTTGACCACAACAGAGTTGTGATATGAAATACAAGCTCCCGCTTAGAATTTGTAAAATTGTGACTAGCTTTAGAACTTAGTAGAGATAAATCTGGCTTTTGCAAAACAACCCTAGAGCCTAGTGTCCTATTATCCAAAAACCCCCTTTTACCTATTAGTATTAGTTTGCGAGTACTTAAAGAGTACTCATGGCTTTGTCCCTGGCTATTCCCATGGCCAGACTATGAAGAGGAGTACCTGGAGGATGGAACCCAGGAAGGTTACGACAACTAGGATCATCTCCCATCGTCAGCATTGCCTGTGACCCCGAAGATGGAGCTTCGCCTACGCTACCGTTATTATTACGTATTACGCTGTTTGATGTTGTATTAAGAACTGGATCATGAGATCCCTATTTGTGTAAGAACTTATGTATCGTTTGTAATGGATGATGTACTATGGTATCCAATTCTGTTATGTCTCGCAAAAATGGTAATCCTGGGATTGCGATGTATGGCATAACAGGCATCTAGGATTGAAAAATCCGGGTGTTGACAACAGATCCCATGAGTTGGGAGCTCTCGTCTTCCTCCTCTCCAATCTCTCAAGTTGTCTCCACGTGTTGGCATGGCCCAGTGCTGTTCACGCAAGAGACGATGCATCCGCAACACGCCATTGCGGTGCGGGGATTCTGAAGCCGGATAACTACTTACGCACTCCCGCGTGATCGGGGAGACGGAGTTTCTCGTCGTACAACGTATGTGTACGAAGCCACGAGGTGCAACACTTAAGGCACTTTGGATGTCGTTGGCCGGACTGCTGCATGATGATGGAGTGAGGGGTGACCTATGAGGAGCATCGCGACATTGAGGTCGACTACGAGCACGACTACATTAACCACGTCCCCCTCGGAATATCAACCGCTTTCGGACTACAAGGGTATGTATCCGAAACCTTCGGCCGTTACTGCATTGCTAGTGGATAGATCTTGGGCATCGGGGCGATCCATTGTAGTAAAAAATTTGATTTTCTGCCTGGAACCCCTTCAATAACCATGCTTGATTATTGTTTTGATTGAACCCTATTCTCGTGATGTGTTTGAGGCAGGAAGACGGGAACAATTTATGTGGATACTACGTTTGCGAGTACATTCGCCAGACTACCTGTGAGCTCGGCAGATTTTCACAACAATCTGAATTACGTCAACAATGTTTACAATCTTATTTTATTACCATCAGTTGTGTTGAGTTTCATTCATATATGTTGATCCCCTTCTTTAAATTAGATTGAACAGATGCGGAAAGGTCTCCTAGAACAGATCGTATACGAGTTATTCAAGAGGAATTTACGGGATTCTTAGTTAAGGAGGTCCTAGATCCAACCGGAGAATACCATTGAGAATTTATATTTATAAAATAAGGATAGTAAGAGAAATTATATTGTATATATGTATGAATGTATACTGTATGTAATATGTTCGATCAAACACGAAAAAAGAGGTCATTCTTCGATCTCTATATTCATGACGATATTCTGTAATGGTTCCTTCGTTGCACGTCACACATGCTAAACCTCGCCCTCCCTCCTCTACCAATTTTCCTGCCACGACAGAAAACCGCCCCAAAACACTTCCGCGGCAGAACTTGCTGCTGCAGAGCCACCCGCTACCGTGGCAACAAAAACCCCCCAAAACGCTGCTACGGCAGAGCTCATGTAGTCCAGGGTCGTGATATAAATCGGGACTAAAGGTCCTTCACCCCTGCTCTACACCGACGCCACATGGAGTGACATTCGTCCCGGTTTATTGCGGGACCGGGATAAAAGGATTTTATAGTCCCGATTCGGAAACCGAGATTAAAAAACCCTTATGAATCGGGACTAATGGGCCGTTTTTTACAAATAAAATTAAAACTATTAATATGAATCATAATGAGTAGCTATTTTGGCTTTGCATCACGCCGGTCTGACCTAACCAGAAGCAAACAACCTACACTACCATTCTTACCCACTGCTGGCCCGTGAGGTACTCAAGTTAACTTGGTCAAAGCTTGGAGTCCAAGTCAGAGCCAAGCAATCGATGAAGAATGTCTGTACGGAACCAAGTGTACGCATCACGCATGCACGTAAATTCAAAAGTCGGTCAGATTTTCCAGCCCCATGCCGTGCACGCGCGCATGTAAACTATAGTGTGAAAAAGGATATTATTCTTGCATGCACGTCGCTGCCACATACGGAGTACATGTGGTGAGAAAAAACGCGTGGAAAACTCGACGTTATTATCATTGCAGGCCGCTTGCGCACGTACACGTCCAGATCACGGAAAACAGGATCATCCCACCACGTGTTTGACGCTACCAACGCCTAAGGAATGAACGAACGAGCGAGTGAAGAGGACACAAATAAACTCTAGTTCGCTCTATTGAACCATATCGTTACAAAGAGATTACGTCTTGCTGGTCAACTCTAAAGCAAAAAGGAGGAGACAGGAATCCAAAGCGCATAAACACATGGTGCGTGTTGAAGCAGAGCGCACACCAAGCATTTGCAAAGTGAACCGAGAATCGGAGGAGGGTCACAGGCTTTTTGGGTGTATAGACCGGATCCAAATTCACTAACCAAACCAGGATTTATTGCGTTCACCTGTCGCGGGGTCCTGAACAGATGCTAAAGTAGCGTCAAGTATCTATACCGTGCCCGACCGATGGCTGACAGGTCTCTCCTCCATATTCCAAACCTGGCTTTACAGCCGGCGCAAATTCCTTTTCTAGAAAGCAAGAAAACAAATGAAAGAGTTCCATTTTCAGAAAGCAAAAAAGCGTTTCATCCTGCGAGATCTTGATGTCACAATGACAAGAAATAAAATATTCCAGACATGACATTCGCCGCAACATCGCTGACGAGCAACCAATATTCCCCTGCCCTGTGTGGTGTTAATCCTTTGTTTTCCGTGTTAACGCACTTGGCAAAAAAGGTGAACGAAGGAATCACAAAAAAAATCAATAAAGAAGAAAAGGAGTTATCTAGAATTCTTTTGGCTGAAAAGGAGCTCCTTGGGCGATGTCCACGCCGTCCCCGTGGTGTCCCGGGTGGGGGATCCATGCTCAATCACTCTGTCTTACTTAGACGTTCCTATTTATTTGGTTAGAAATTTGAATAAAGATAGGATGAAAGAAGACTCGAGTATTGGCAAGGTAAGCTTCTACCCATTGGGAAGACCGACCTTGATCAACTCATGTCTTGATAATCTTCCTATAAACATGGGGCATGTTTGTTACTCATGTCTTTTACTCGCACTTGAAGATCATGGATCCACGGAAGCTGCGCGCGGCAATGCAATCTCTCGTGCCAAAAGGGCCTCTCATTTGGTTTCTTGTATTCTCGTTTTCCTGGGGGTTGAGAAGTCAAGCACCAGTCGTTTGGTTTCATGCATTCATGGATTTCAGCAAAATCATGCTTGTTTGGAGAGCTGCATTGTCCCTGCTAGCCTTACCTCCTGGCTAGTGAGATGAGCTTACCCAACATCATCAAGCAAGGGAACAAAGTTTAGACAAGTACAATTCTGAGAACTACTAGCTTATATTAACACAGGTTCGACATAATAAGTCGTGGCGTGTGTGCTGCATCACGAGTTAACGAGCAACTGCCCGTGATGCTGCACTAGTTCATCACATACGCAGGGGTTATAACTGAATACCACCTCCCAAAATATACAGACCAAAGTTCAGGGGTCACCGCAACCATAGTTCATCAGTTTAGCTACTCCAAAAATACACATCAGAGCCATCAACACTAACACCGCTACCAACACATCCTCGAACAGCTCAGTACGCTGCTCAGAGGTAGTGCTTATTCAGGAAGGCGGTGAACCAGTTCAGCCTGTGGTCGGGGGTCATGGCAAGGTACCTGCTCGCATGTCCGTTGGAGCACTCCATCAGGTGGGAAAGAGCATGGTGTATCGCGGTCATAGAGATGGGCGCAGCTGGAATGCGAGCACCGTAGATGATCTTCATCCGAGTATAGTTCTCAATGGGCTTGTTGATCATATCGGTGTCCGATGGTGAGCTTACATGAGAATCACAGTTAGTTCATGAAATGTAGTTCACATGTGAGCATTATAAAAACTGATGCAAGTGCAAATATATCATACCTTGATATGCTCATAGTAAACTTCGTCGTCCATCATGATGGCAGAGGTCTCCTCAACCTAGCGCATGTTCTCAAGCCTTCTGAGCTTCATCACCCTAATCCAGCGCACTCTCCAGTGCCTCATGTGGTTGTACACCTGGTCCCCAGTGACTGTTCGACCATAGAAATTGAAGACATCCTCAGCAACCAAGCTCATGTCTGCCTGTCTGAATCCACGCACTACTAAACTGCTTTTCTCGATCAACTGGACCACCCGATTCAGGACGAAGGTGGACAGAGATGCTGGCCATGACATGGCCTTCTTTCTCATGGCCACTGCATCAGGCATCGACACATAAGGGAGAGGCAACACAAAGGTTACAGATAGATTAGGGGACGCAACCTTCTCCTACGGGATCATGGTAAAAATATGTTCAGTTCTACGGCAAAAACTCTACTCATACCACTAATCCTACCTACAGCAAATGGCAATCCTCATAGAACAACATGATTAGGTCTAGATCTAGAACACCAGCTCATAGCTTAGAACTGTGAGCTAGAACATGGAAAGAGATCTAAGCTGAGAGAGCTAGGGTTAGATGTTTCTTACCATGATCTCGTCCTCGCATGACGAGGATGACATGTCTGACATAGCCGAGGAGGAAGACTTGCTGGAGATGAGCTAGACCTGTCGGAGTAGGAGGCGCCGCTTACCTTCTCGTCAGTAATGAAGAGGATTTGGAGGGAGAGCTCGAAATTGGGGGAAATGGAGGTGGGAATTTTAGAGCCGGCGTAGGGGTGGTGTAAATAGACGCGGCTAATCGGAGGGAGGTAACCCAATTTCTCCCACCGGATTTCGCGAGCTCCCGCCATCCCGATCTTGCACTCGCGCGTGCATCTTCTTCCCCCACGAGCACGAGAAGAAGTTGGCTCCTTGTAAACTCCCGATTTCGGCGTTCCTCCAGGGACTGGCTGAGGGGCGCTTTAAGAATCTTGCGATGCAAAGATTCCATCCGCCACGCGGAACCAAAGCCCTTATTTTTTCCCGCCCCATGCAAGAAACGAGTGAGCGACCAACCAAACACGCCCATGGTGTCCCGGTTGAGGGATCCATGCTCAATCACTCTGTCTTACTTAGGCGTTCCTATTTATTTGGTTAGAAATTTGAATAAATATAGGATGAAAGAAGACTCGGGTATTGGCAAGGTAAGCTTCTAACCATTGGGAAGACTGACCTTGGTCGACTCATGTTTTGATAATCTACTTATAAACATGATGTCTTACATGGGCTGCCATTGGGTGTTGATACTATTTTTTTATCTATATAGGAAAATACTGTGTATGGCGAGATGATTTAGGTACTAGGAAATACCATGTATTTAATTGAGAAATTGTTTGCAAATCCAGATCTCTTGGAGGTTTGGGGATCCTAAATCTAAGACAAATGAAGATCTACTTGGTAGGAAAGTGGAAACTTTTAATTAGAAACTAAACAGGGGATTTGGCAAGAAATCTTATGCAAAAAGTATCTTCGAGATCAAAAAAATTCTCTGACTAAGATTAAAATTGGCCATTCAAAGTGCTTAAATGTGCCAATGGATACTATATTTTGGAAAAATAATTTTCTAGGAGACTATACCGTAGCTGAGAAATTTGGTAAGTTGTACAACATTCATCACTTCTTACAATATGATAGTTACTTTAGTTGTAATTAAAAGGGTGGCATAACGCAGTTTAAAAGGGTTCTTTGGGTGGTGTGTGTGCTGTGTGTGTGTGTGGGGGGGGGGGTATTTGGAAACGTGGATTGGTTGAATAAGTAACGGTTGAATGATGGGAATGACTCATTCGTCATTTGGATTCGGAGATCATTCGTTCTCAACTATATAGACTTCTTCAAAATGCAACAATAAGATAATTTCGTAAATGAAAGTTCCACCTAGGATAATTTTCCCCCCTTGGTTATCGTCGAAGAGAAATCTTTTACCAAGATGCATTTCAAATCATAGAGGATGTAAAATATCTTTTCTGGTGAGCTGATGGATCCATTGATCATCTGTTTTTCAAGTGTTCTCTATCTTGATATATTCGGGATATACTTTAACTTGTTTGGTGTTCCATCTAATATTACACATTGTGTAGTAGTTTATTGGTCAGCGGAAGAGGTCTATGGTTGTTGGGACGGAGTGTCTGTTCTGGGAAGTTTGAACATCTTGTAACAAACCTTGATTTGTGAGGATTTTTCTCATGACACCATTTACATTGTTCATTATATGTCCCACATGGACGCATCTTGCTATGAGTGATAAAGCTACCCTTTGGATCGTGCCTAGGATCAACACTATATGTCATCTAGGGTCTTGTATTTTTCAAGCTCTAAACCCCTTGGTATGTGATACGTCATAAACGTATCTATAATTTTGGATGTTCCACGCTTGTTTAATATCCATTTTGCTTTGCCTTGTCTACACTTTAAGGTATTTTTATACGTTTTCTGAAACTAACCTATTAACAAGATGCCATAGTATCAGTTGTCTGTTTTCTGTTGTTTTTATTCCAGAAAATCCAGAAAATGAATATTCTCAGAATTGGACGGGACAAAAGCAAAAGTCAATATTTCATCGAGGGGAACATGAAGCCAGAAGACGAGACGGAGGAGGGCCACGAGGGGCCCACACCCCTGTTCGCGCGGCCAGGCCTAGCCCGCGCCTGGGGGGTGCGGCCGCCTTGGGCACCCCCTCGGTCTCCCCCTTCGCCTATAAGAATCCCCCGATACCAAAACCCTAAGGACCCAATCAGATCTCCACGAAAAAGTCTGTGGCCGCCGCCACCATCGTCCCTAGATCGGAGGATCTGAAACTTTTCCCGGCTCCCTGCCGGAGGGGAGAGATCATCCCGGAGGCCTTCTTCATCACCATGCCAGCTTCCGGTATGATGTGTGAGTAGTTCCACCTTGGACTATGGGTCCATACAGTAGCTAGATGGTTGTTTCTCCTCCTTTGTGCTACCATGTTTAGATCTTGTGAGCTCCATTCATGATCAAGATCATCTATTTGTAATCATGCATGTTGTGTTTGCGGGGATCCGATGGATATTAAGATTACTATGTCAGATTGATTAATGGTTTTATATTATTGATTCTATCATGTATATGTTGTTTGAGATCTTGCATGCTCTCCGTTTCTAGTAGCTATCTTGGCCAAGTAGATGCTAGTGACTCCAAGTGGGAGTATTTATGCTCGATAGTGGGTTCATGCTTCTATTGAATCTGGGGAAGTGACATAAATCTCTAAGGTGGTAGATGTGTTGTTGCTACTAGGGAGAAAACAACGATCTTCTGTTCATGGAACAATTGTATTGTTTACTTTACACACATTGCTTAAAGCAGTTATCCGTTGCTTGCAACTTAATACTGGAGAGGGTTTGGATGATAATCTGAAGATGGATTACTAGTCATAGATACAGTTGGATGGCGGTCTATGTATATTGTTATAATGCCCAATCGAATTTCATAGGATCATAAATGTCTAGTATTGCATTGTTATGCCTTCCTCAGTCCTTGATACGTCGGAAATGTATCTATAAGTTTTGATGTTCCATGCTTGTTTAGTATCTACTTTGCTTTGCTTTGTCTACATTTTGAGGTGTTTTTATATGTTTTCTGGTACTAACCTATTAACAAGATGCCACACTGCCAGTTCCCTGTTTTCTTCTGTTTTTGGTTCCAGAAAGGCAGAAAATCAATATAATCAGAATTGGACGGGACAAAAGCCAAAGTCAATATTTTACCGTGGGGAACACAGAGCCAGAGTACGAGACGAAGGGGAGGCACCAGGGGGAACACCCCCTGGCGACGCGGTCTAGGGCTAGCCGCACCTGGGGGGTGTGACCACCCTGGCCGCCCCCTGCCTCGCCTCTTCGCCTATAAAGACCCCTCGATGCCAAAACCCTAAGTACCCGATCAATATTCCATGAAATCGTTTGTAGCCGCCGCCACCATAGTCCCTTGATCGGGAGGGGGGTCTAACGCTCTTCCCGGCACCCTGCCGGAGGGGAGATCATCCCGGAGGCCTTCTTGTTCATCATGCAAGCCTCCGGTATGAAGCGTGAGTAGTTCCACCTTGTAGTAGCTAGATGGTTGTATCTCCTCCTTTGTGTTATCATGTTTAGATATTGTGAGCTCCGTTCATGATCAAGATCTCATCTATTTGTAATCATGCATGTTGTGTTTGTGGGGATCCGATGGATATTGAGATTACTATGTTAGATTGATTAATGGTTTTGTCTTATTGATTCTATCATGTCTGTGTTGTTTGTGATCTTGCATGCTCTCTGTTGTTAGTAGATATCTTGTCCAAGTAGACGCTAGTGACTCCAAGAGGGGGTATTTATGCTTGACAGTGGGTTCATGCCTCTATTTAATCTAAGGGAAGTGACATAAATCTCTAAGGTTGTAGATGTGATGTAGCCACTAGGGAGAAAACAACAGTCTCTTGTTCATGAAACAAGTGTATTGTTTACCTTACACACTTTGCTTAAAGCAAATGTCTGTTCCTTGCAACTTAATACCGGAGGGGGTTCGGATGATAACACGAAGGTGGATTTATAGTCATAGATGCAGTTGGATGGAGGTCTATGTATCTTGTTGTATTGCCCAATCAAATCTCATAGGATCATGAATGTCTAGTATTGCATTGTTATGCCTTGCTCAGTCCTGTCAATTGCCCTGCTGTAATTTGTTTACCCAACATGCCATGTTTGTTTCTCTAAGGAGAACACCTCTAGTGAACTATGGACCCCGGTCCAATATTTATCATTGATACATCTTCCACTGTTATTGTTTACTTTTTTCAAACCACTATTACCTTCCACACCATATAGTTAATCCTTTGTTACAGCAAACCGGTGAGATTGACAACCTCACTGTTTGTTGGGGCAAAGTCTTGAGTTTGTGTTGTGTAGGTCTCCAAGTTGCTAGCAACACATTTGAGTTGTTTCCTTCCTCCTACTGGTTCGATAACCTCGGTTTCTTACTGAGGGAAAACTTGTTGTTGTGCTCAGCATCACACCTTGCTCTTGGGGTCTCCGAACAAGGCGTCAACAACACGCCCATCACAAGCTTTTCTGGCGCAATTCTCGGGGAGGCTAAGGACGTCTTCACAAGGGGACTCCTTCACAATCTTTCTATTTACTTTGTTTTTGTTTTGATTAGTTTCTTTTGCTTGGTTTTGTTTGCCTCTTTTTATCAAAAACTCCAAAAAAAATAGTTTAGTTTGGTTTGCTTTCTCTTATCAAAAACACAAAAAAATAGTTCATGCTTTAGTTGCTGGTATGTTATTGCCTTGATTTGTCATGCTTTCTATCAATGGATGGTTTCTTTGAAACTACTTCTTATTGGCAAGGTGGGTTCACAGAAGAACAAAAGTATTTTTATAAGGAACACCATTAGTCACAAAAAGGGAAACACTTATGGGAACAAATTGATAAATTGAATACTATTGCTAGAGAGGTGTGCTCTACTTATAATGTTACTTATTGCTTTGATAAATATTGTTGTTGTAGGAGGTATAAACACCTTCCTTTTCAATATGATTATAATGATAATGCTACCATATCTTCTTATGTTAAAGGAAATTGTGATTTTTATGATTGTTTCAAGGGTGCATTTGAACTTGCCAGTTTGCTTGAAAATATTGATGATGCACCTTATGAATATGAGGTTTA
The DNA here is from genome assembly GCA_910589765.1 of Avena atlantica. NCBI lineage: Eukaryota > Viridiplantae > Streptophyta > Magnoliopsida > Poales > Poaceae > Avena > Avena atlantica. Next base: position 342,714,252 of record OU342738.1, on the reverse strand, counting down.
TGAGATACTAAAATTTTGCTTTGATAATTACAAAGAAGAAAATGGATATATTCTCGAATATTTTAATAAATGCTTTCCACAAACGAAAGAGACTAATGCTTTGCAGGATCCTATGGAAGATTAAATTGCTGAACCTAAAAGCTCATTAGATGAAAAAGAGGAGAGTGATGAAAAAAGGAGGAAGAATGGATCTACCCATGCCTACCTTCAAATGAGAGTAACTCTTTATCCCTTACATTATTTGATTGTCCCCCTTGCTTACCAAAGGAGGATGAATGTTATGTTCCTGTGGATCCTTTATTTGTGCCTAACTTCGAAATGCATGGTACTAAAGAGTTTTGCTTAGAGAATGTTTATGATAAAGCTCTAGATGAGGTCCTATATTGGTTGATAATATTAATTATACTACTATTGAAAATAAGTATGATCAGTCAACTTGTTATAAAATTGTTAAAAGTGGGTTTGAAGGTTTTAATCCCGCTATTTTTGAGCTTGATAAAAATTATGTGTTTGTAGATCATGAAAAGCATGCTTTATGTGATAGTTATATTGTTGAGTTTATTCATGAGGCTACTGAAAATTATTATGAGAGAGGAAAATATGGTTGTAGAAGTTTTTATGGTACTCAAACACTTCTCTATGTGCTGAAATTTTTGAAGTTACTCTTGTTTTATCTTCCTATGCATGTCACTTTGTTCTTTGTGAATTTATTTTCTTACAAGATTCCTATGCATAGGAAGTGGGTTAGACTTAAATGTGTTTTGAAATTTCTTCTTGATGCTATCTTTTAGTTCAATTCATATTTCTTATGTGAGCATCTTCTCAAATTATCATACCTAATTAAAGGCATTAAAGAAAAGTACTTGTTGGGAGATAACCCAAGAGTTTTATTGAGTCTTGGAAGTTATTACTTCAGTAATGACCTCTCCTTATCATTTTTATTTTCTTTTTGTGCCAAGAATGACCTCTAATAAGAGTGAAGTAAGATTTGGGGAGTTGATGTCCCAAAACAGTTTTTTGTGCTCCACCGTAAAAATTCGTGAGGAATCTGTGTAAGTCGGATTGAGCTAATATTTTGCGAATAAATCCCCAGTATGTTAGCTAAATTTTAGTAGTTCAACACTTTCTGACTTGAGCAACATAAGGTCTTCAAAAAATCGGTTTCTACCTGCTGGTCTGTTTTGACAGATTTCTACCATTATTTGCATTTGCTTCTTATTGATTCCTTTTGGGGTTATTTTTGGGAAATTGACCTTTTTAATGGAATTGCTACAGTAGCTTGTGTTTTTAGTGAAAATTTTGTTGTTCTAAAGCTAAACCCAAAGGTATATTATCTTTTGAATACACTAATGTTGCTAATGAAGATTGTGTGATGTTTTGTATGAAGGAAAATTTCCAGGTGTAGAGAAAGAATGATGTAATGAGATGAAGAATGGACAAAAGCTTAATCTTGGGGATTCCACCCCGTGTCACCCCAAGAAATATTCAAGAGGTACAAGCATCAAAGCTTGGGGATGCCCAAGACATCCTCTTCTTCATCAATAAAAAGCTCAGGTCTTTGTAGACACCTCGTTTTTATTGTTTCATGCACTGTTGTGTTGTTCTTGGAGCGTCTTAGTTTTCGTTTGGTTTGCTTAGTTTTCTTGAGTAAAGTAGTTTGGACCCCCGTTCTCGCTTTGTTGTTTCAAATAATTTGATTGGTGTTGGAGAGGATTACAAAGTTCTTGCTTAAGTAGTACAAGAGGAGCTTGCTTTGACTGTGACTTAGACTTTAGCATGTAATGCTAGGTGTTGTTTTAACCCTATGCTTAGTGATTATTGTTGTAGCATGACTTGTTCCAAACAATTGGGATTGCTTAGTGTGCCTTGAAAGAATCATGTGTTGTTTTAGCATACAAAAGCATAGTAGTGTGGTATTATCCTTTGATGCTTTGTTTGGGTTGACTTGGCACATGCTCAGACCATGTTATGACTATGAACAAGTCACCATAGCCTTTATGATCATTTAGTCCTTGACTTGTAGTACCACATTATGATTTGATTACTAATGTTTTGTCTCTTTGCATGATTATGGCCATTATTGCTCTCTTAATTGGTCGCTCCTAGTCTTTTGCTAGCCTCCACTTGTATGAGCAAGTTCTACTTATGCATCCAACTCCCAAGAAACCAAGTTAATCCAAAGTGTCCACTATAAATTCCTATGCATGGTGTGTTACACCATTCCAAGTATATTCTTATTTTCATTTATCTTCCAATTAAAAAGTATTTTGTTATGTGAAAACTTAGTGATTAAAGCTCTCACGAACTTAATGGCACACTTTATTTTTCTTGCCCCTAATAAACTTGAATCATTGTGTCATCTATGTTGTATATGCTTGCACTTATACGTTGGAATTAGCAGAACCGTGCTGTCACGGGGAACACTTCCAACATTGCACTTGTACTTTGTACACAGTTAATATCATGATCTTTTGTCTATGGATGTCGTTGGTGTGAGATGAAAGGGGAGCTTGTAATTCCATGGAGTTAAGTATGTGTGTTAGAGAAACACCTGGGCCGTGATACGTTGGAAACGTATCTATAATTTTTTTATGCTCCATGCTTGTTTTGTATCTACTTTGCTTTGCTTGTCTACACTTTGAGGTGCTTTTTACATGTTTTCTGGTACTAACCTATTAACAAGTTGCAACAGTGCTAGATGCCTGTTTTCTGCTGTTTTTGGTTTCGAAAAAGTTAGTAAAGAAATATTCTCGGAATTGGACGGGACAAACGTCAAAGTCAATTACTTTCCGTGGGGAACAAGAAGTCCAGAGGAGAGCCAGAGGGGCCGCCAGGGGGGCTAGACCCACCACAGGCGTGGGGTAGGTGGGCCCGTGCCTGGCTAGGGTTTGGTGGCCCTGACCGCCTCCCGGTCTCACCCCTTTGCCTATAAGAAGCCCCCGATACAGAAACCCTGAGTACCCAGTCAAATCTCCACGAAGCCGTCTGTAGCCACCGCCACCATCGTCCCTAGATCAGGGGGGATATGAAGTTCTTCCCGGCACCCTTCCGGGGGGGAGATCATCCCGGAGGCCTTCTCTTCGGTATGATGCGTGAGTAGTTCCACCTTGGACTATGAGTCCATGTAGTAGCTAGATGGTTGTATCTCCTCCTTTGTGCTTTCATGTATAGATCTTGTGATCTCCGTTCATGATCCAGATCTAATCTATTTGTAATCATGCATGTTGTGTTTGCAGGAATCCGATGGATATTGAGATTATTATGTTGGTTTGATTAATGGTTTTTTATTTATGATTTTATCATGTCCGTGTTGTTTGTGATCTTGCATGCTCTCCGTTGTTAGTAGCTATCTTGGCTGAGTAGTTGCTAGTGACTCTAAGAGGGGGTATTTATGCTCGATAGTGGGTTCATGCCTCTAGTTTCCAAGGGAAGTAATAGAAATCTCTTCGGTTGTAGATGTGTTGTTGCCACTAGGGAGAAACAATAGTCTCTTGTTCATGGAACATCTGGACTGTTTACCTTACACACTTTGCTTAAAGCAGTTGTCTGTTGCTTGCAACTTAATACTGGAGGGGGTTCGGATGATAACCTGAAGGTGGACTTCTAGTCATAGATACAGTTGGATGGCGGTCTATGTATCTTGTTGTATTTCCCAATCGAATCTCATAGGATCTTTCTGGCTAGTAATTGCATTGTTATGCCTTGCTCAGTTCTTGTCAATTGCCCCGTTGTAATTTGTTTACCCTTCATGCCATGTTGTTTATCTAAGGAGAGCACCTCTAGTGAACTATGGACCCCTGTCCAATCTTTACCATTGATACATCTTTCACTGTTACTTGTTTACTTGCAGCAAACCATTACCTTCCACACCATACGTTTAATCCTTTGTTACAGCAAACCGGTGAGCTTGACAACCTCACTGATTCGTTGGGGCAAAGTCTTGACTTTGTGTTGTGCAGGTCTTCACGTTGCTTGCAACACCTGTGTGACGTTTCTTCCTCCTTCTGGTTCGATAACCTCGGTCTCAATTGAGGGAAGACTTGTTGTTGTGCTCTTCACACCTTGCTCTTGGGGTTCCCAACAAGACTCCACATTAAGCACCAAGTTCTCTGGCACCATCAAGGAGTCATCAACGAGTTTTCTGGCACCTTTGTCAGGGAGGTTAAGGACGTATTCACTAGGGGAGTCCTTTACTTCCTTTCTCTTTACTTTGTTTTTAGTTTGCTTTGTTTCTTTTGCTTGGTTTTGTTTGCCTCTTTTCAAAAAAACCCAAAAAAATAGTCTAGCTTGGTTTGCTTTCTTTATTCAAAAACACAAAAAAATTAGTTCCTTCTCTAGTTGTTGCCATGTTGGGGTCTGCCTTTATTTCCCCTATGGTAGAAATCTCCACTTTTAAGCAAAAAAGTGAAGAAAGTTTTAAGGAAGCTTGGTCTAGAATCTCTGCTTTCCAGAGGGAAACTAAGACTAAGGTAAGCCTGATCTTGGTTATTGATATTTTCTACCGCGGTATTGCTCTTCGTTATAGATATGCTGTTGTGGCTAAAAAAGATTTTTTGCTTTGTACTGAGGATGAAGCTTATGATGCTATAAGGAAATTAATCATGATCTATGGTACACCTGGCAAGCCTGATTCCTCTTTCACAAGTATTTTTGCTAGGTTGAACCATATTGAGACCAGTATTGCTGCCATGAATAGTTGCTATCACACTCTTAGGGCTTACCATGATTATGTTCCCATAAATTCTGAGCCTTCAAATTGGTTTTCCACAATTAAAGTCTCAATAAACACTACACTTTTTGATGCTCACTATGATATCATGTCTGAATTTTGTACCATGCCTAAAGATATTTTTGATTCCTTGAGTCTTTGGGGGATTATTGAAGGAGGAGAGGAAATCTCTCTTACCAACAATGCCACTACATTGTCCATTGGAATAGCTGAAGGAGTGTTTACAAAAATCTTAGGGAAAATGGTGTCTACGGATTATCTTGTTATTGAATGTGTAAGCAAAGGACAAATCACACTTGGAAGATCTCTACTGAAATACCTTGGGGCAGTAATAGATGTGGGAGAAGGCATCATGCACTTTAATCCCCCGGTAAGCAATCATATCTTCCCTAAGAAGAAAAAGAAAGGTAAGAAAAGAAGGAATAAGAGGGGCAATTCTTCTTGCTTCTTGTGCCTAACTTAAAGGCATTAAAGAAAAGTACTTGTTGGGAGATAACTCAAGATTTTCCTTGAGTCTTGGAAGTTATTACTTCTGTAATGACCTCTCCTTATCCTTTTTGTTTGCTTTTTGTGCCAAGAATGACCTCTAATGAGAGGGAAGTAAGATTTGGGGAGTTGCTGTCCCAAAACAGAGTTTTGTCCTCCACCAAAAAAATTCTTGAGGAAGCTCTGTAACTCAGATTGAGCTCAAACTTTACGAATAAATCCCCCAGTATGTTAGCTAACTTTAGTTAGTTCAACACTTTTTGATTTGAGCAACATAAGATGTTAGAAAAAATTCGTGTCTACCTGCTGGTCTGTTTTGACAGACTTCTGTCATTATTTGCATTTGCTTCTTATTGGTTCCTTTTTTGAGTTCTCTTCAGGTAAATTGAGCTTTTTGAAGGATTTACTACAGTAGCTTGTGTTTTTAGTGAAAAGCCTTGCTGTTCCAAAGCTTTGCCAGAGGTATAATATCTTTTGAATAAGCTAATGTTGCTAATAAAGATTATGTGAAGTTTTGTATGAAGGAAACATTTCAGGTGTAGAGAGAGAATGATGAAATGAGATGAAGAATGGACAAAATATCAAGCTTTGGGATTCCATAACGGTGTCACCCCAAGAAATATCCAAGAGGTACAAGCGTAAAAGCTTGGGGATGCCCAAGGCATTCCCTTCTTCATCAATAAAAAGCTCAGGTTTGTCTAGAAACTTCGTTTTTATTATTTCATGCACAGTTGTGTTGTTCTTGGAGCGTCTTAGTTTTCGTTTGCTTTGCTTAGTTTGTTTAGTTTTCTTAAGTAGTTTGGACCCCCGTTCTCGCTGTGTTGTTTTGCAAATAAGTTGCTTGGTGTTTGGAAAGTAGTAGTAAGTTCTTGCTTGTAGTGCAAGAGGAGCTTGCATTGACTGTGACTTAGACTTTAGCATGACATGCTAGGTGTTGTTTTAGCATTATGCTTAGTGATTATTGCTGTAGCATGACTTGTTCCAACAATTGGGATTGCTTAGTGTTCCTTGAAGAAATTATGCGTTGTTTTAGCATGCAAAAGCATAGTATCGTGGTATTCTCCTTTGATGCTTTGCTTGGGTTGACTTGGCATATGCTCACACAATGTTATGACTATGACAAGTCACCATTAGCCTCTATGATCATTTAGTCCTTGACTTGTAGTACCACTCTTTGCTTTGATTAGTATGCTTTGTTGCACTGCAAGATTTTGGCCATTATTGCTCTCTTAGTTGGTTGCTCCCAGTCTTTTGCTAGCCTCCACTTGAATGAGTAAGTTCTACTCATGCCTCCAACTCCCAATAAACCAAGTTATTCCAAAGTGTCCACTATAAACTCCTATGCATGGTGTGTTACACCATTCCACGTATATTCTTGTTTTCATCTATCTTCCAATTAAAAACTATTTTGTTATGTGAAAACTTAGTGATTAAAGCCCTCACGAACTTGATAGCACACTTTATATTCCTTGCCCCTAATAAACTTAACCATTGTGACAACTTTGTTGTATATACTTGCACTTATAAGTTGGAATTAGCAAAATCGTGTTGTCATGGGGAACATTTTCAATATTGCACTTGTACCTTGTTGTACTCAGTTGATATCATGTTCTTTTGTGTATGGATGTCACTGGTGTGAAATAAAGAGGGAACTTGTAAGTTCATGGAGTTTGTATCCTGTGTTAGAGAAACGCTTGGGCCGCTAGCCTAAGCCATGCCTAATCATGGTGGAAACTTGCAGCATCACCATAGTGACATCTATGAAGCATGCTTCCTCAAAAAAGAGACACAATGAGAAAAGAGGAAAGAGAGAAAAAAGCACCATATTCCCATGGTACATAAGAAGAATTGCTGAGATGATCATTGTCTGCTTGCCTTGTCATTTTGGTTATGGGAAAGCTCCTGTACCATGTGCAAGGGGTACCCCATTGGCGGTTCTCAATGATATGCAAATACTTACAGTGACAAGAACTTTACTCGAACCAAAGTTGAGTATGCATGAGGTGTGGCCCTCGTATACAAGGGGCATGAGATTGCCAACTTATACTTCGTCAAGCATATACTACAGGTTTGCCACTTTAACCTTAACCACTTCAAGATGCTTATGATAGGGTCAATGAGGGTTGAAAGCTAACAAGTACCATAATTTTTGGAATCTCTTTTTGAAACTTGTAATCCCTGCTTCCTTTACAAAAGGCCTTTCTTCCACCATTATTTATTTGAGTCTCCACCTTCTACCTTTAGGCACCACTAAGAGAGCATAGTTGTCATTCTGTGTGTAGTGTTCCAAAGCATATTGATTGATGCATATTGTGTTATTACTTGCTCTTGTGCTACTTGTTTATAGTCACCCTTGTGAACTTTGCAGGTGTCTTATGCATTATATTGCTACTTTATGAGGGACAAGCTGATTACCACTATGCTATGTTTTCTGCATGTGAAACAAACAAACGTTTTTCAATGCATGTTATTCATGATCTTTGTTTGTAGCTTGTCATGTTACATGCATAGTTACTATGTCCTATTGTTAGAACTCCATCTTTCATGCACATGTTTAGAGTTATTTGATCCCAGCCTTCAATGCTTGCTAATGGTTGGATCTTTGTGAGGGTGCATGTCACCTCAAAAATTATTCTGTTTATCACTTACCTACTCGAGGACGAGCAAGAGTTAAGCTTGGGGATGCTGATACGTTGGAAACGTATCTATAATTTTTGATGCTCCATGCTTGTTTCGTATCTACTTTGCTTTGCTTGTCTACACTTTGAGGTGATTTTTACATGTTTTCTGGTACTAAACTATTAACAAGTTGCAACAGTGCCAGATGCCTGTTTTCTGTTGTTTTTGGTTTCAGAAAAGTTATTAAAGAAATATTCTCGGAATTAGACGGGACAAACGTCAAAGTCAATTACTTTCCGTGGGGAACAAGAAGTCTAGAGGAGAGCCGGAGGGGCCAGCCAGGGGGGCCAAACCCACCCCAGGAGCAGGGGCATGTGGGCCCGCGCCTGGCTAGGGTTTGGTGGCCCTGACCGCCTCCCGGTCTCACCCCTTCGCCTATAAGAAGCCCCCGATACAGAAACCCTGAGTACCCGGTCAAATCTCCACGAAGCCGTCTGTAGCCACCGCCACCATCGTCCCTAGATCGGGGGGGTCTGAAGTTCTTCCCGGCACCCTCTCGGAGGGGAGATCATCCCGGAGCCCTTCTCTCCGGTATGATGCGTGAGTAGTTCCACCTTGGACTATGGGTCCATGTAGTAGCTAGATGGTTGTATCTCCTCCTTTGTGCTTTCATGTATAGATCTTGTGAGCTCCATTCATGATCAAAATCTAATCTATTTGTAATCATGCATGTTGTGTTTGCGGGAATCAGATGGATATTAAGATTATTATGTTGGTTTGATTAATGGTTTTGTATTTATGATTCTATCATGTCTGTGTTGTTTGTGATCTTTCATGCGCTCCGTTGTTAGTAGCTATCTTGGCCGAGTAGTTGCTAGTGACTCCAAGAGGGGGTATTTATGCTCGATAATGGGTTCATGCCTCTAGTTTCCAAGGGAAGTGATAGAAATCTCTTCGGTTGTAGATGTATTGTTGCCACTAGGGAGAAAACAACGGTCTATTGTTCATGGAACATGTGGACTGTTTACCTTACACACTTTCCTTAAAGCAGTTGTATGTTGCTTGCAACTTAATAATGGAGGGGGTTCGGATGATAACCTGAAGGTGGACTTTTAGTCATAGATGCAGTTGGATGGCAGTCTATGTATCTTGTTGTATTGCCCAATTGAATCTCATGGGATCTTTCTGGCTAGTAATTGCATTATTATGCCTTGCTCAGTTCCTATCAATTGTCCCGCTGTAATTTGTTTACCCTTTATGCCATGTTGTTTATCTAAGGAGAGCACCTCTAGTGAACTATGGACCCCGGTCCAATCTTTACCATTGATACATATTCAACTATTACCTGTTTACTTGTAGCAAACCATTACCTTCCACACCATACGTTTAATCCTTTGTTACAGCAAACCGGTGAGCTTGACAACCTCACTGATTCGTTGGGGCAAAGTCTTGAGTTTGTGTTGTGCAGGTCTCCGTGTTGCTTGCAACACCTGTGTGATGTTTCCTTCCTCCTTATGGTTCGATAACCTCGGTCTCAACTGAGGGAAGACTTGTTGATGTGCTCTTCACACCTTGCTCTTGGGGTTCCCAACAAGACTCCACATCAAGCACCAAGTTCTCTAGCGCCATCAAGGAGTCATCAGTCCGCTAGCCTAAGCCATGCCTAATCATGATGGAAACTCGCTGCATCACCATAGTGACATCTATGAAGCATTATTCTTATAAAAAAAGAGATAGAGAAAATGGAAAAAATATGAGAAAAGAGGAAAGAGAGAAAAAATCACAATATTCCCATGGTAAATAAGAAGAATGTTGAGATGCTCATTGTCTGCTTGCCTTGTCATTTTGGTTATGGGATAGCTCGTGTACCATGTGCAAGGGGTAGGCGGTTCTCTATGATACACATGTACTTACTATGACAAGAAATTGCAAGTAACTAAACTTGAGTAGCATGAGGAGCGGCGCTCGTATTCCAGGGACATGAGATTGCCAACTTATACTTTGTCAAGCATATACTCCATAGTTTGTTCACTTTAACCTTAATCACTTCAAGATGCTTATGATAGGGGCAATGAGGGATGAAAGCTAACAAGTACCATAATTTTTGGAAGCTCTTTTTAAAACTTGAAATCCCTGTTTCCCTTATGAAGGGCCTTTCTTCCACTACTATATTGAGTCTCCACCTTCTACCTTTAGCCACCAGTTAAGAGAGCATAATTGTCATTCTTAGTTCTATGTGCATTGTCCCAAAACTTATTGATTGATGCATTTTGTTGATATTAATTCTTCTTGTGCTATTTGTATCTAGTCACTCTTATGAACTTTGAAGGTGTCTTATGCATCTACTTGCTACTCCATGAGGGACAACCTGAATGCCACTATGCCATGTTTTCTGTATGTGAAACAAACAAACATTTTTCAATGCATGTTATTCATGATCTTTGTTTGTATCGTTTCTTGTTGCATGCATAGTTACTTTGTCTTACTGTTATAACTCCATCTTTCATGCTCATGTTTAGAGTTTTTTATCCCAGTTTTCAATTCTTGCAAATGGTTTGATCTTGATTTTGATGGTGCATGTCACCTCAAAAATTATTATTTTTATCACTTACCTACTCGAGAACGAGCAGAAGTTAAGCTTGGGGATGCTTGATACGTCGGAAACGTATCTATAATTTTTTATGTTTCATGTTTGTTTAGTATCTACTTTGCTTTGCTTTGTATACACTTTGAGGTGTTTTTATATTTTTTTGATACTAACCTATTAACAAGATGCCAAAGTGTCAGTTGCCTATTTTCTTCTGTTTTTGGTTCCAGAAAGGAAGAAAATCAATATTCTCGGAATTGGACGGGACAAAAGCCAAAGTCAATATTTTACCGTGGGGAACACGGAACCAGAGTACGAGACGGAGGAGAGGCACCAGGTGGCCACACCCCCTGGCGGCGCGGGCTAGGGCTAGCCGCGCCTGGGGGGTGTGACCACCCTGGCCGCCCCTGCCTCGCCTATTTGCGTATAAATACCCCCCAATGCCAAAACCCTAAGTACCCGATCAATATTCAACGAAACCGTCTATAGCCGCCTCCACCATCGTACCTAGATCAGGGGGATCTGAAGCTCTTCCCGGCACCCTGCCGGAGGGGAGATCATCCCAGAGGCCTTCTTCTTCATCATGTCAGCCTCCGGTATGAAGCATGAGTAGTTCTACCTTGGACTACGGGTCCATGTAGTAGCTAGATGGTTGTATCTCCTCCTTTGTGCTATCATGTTTAGATCTTATGAGATCCGTTCATGATCAAGATCTCATCTATTTGTAGTCATGCATGTTGTGTTTGCGGGGATCCGATGGATATTGAGATTACTATGTTAGATTGATTAATGGTTTTGTCTTATTGATTATATCATGTCTGTGTTATTTGTGATCTTGCATGCTCTCCGTCGTTAGTAGCTATCTTGGCCAAGTAGATGCTAGTGACTCCAAGAGGGGGTATTTATGCTCTATAGTGGGTTCATGCCTCTATTTAATCCAAGGGAAGTGACAAAAATCTCTAAGGTTGTAGATGTGTTGTTGCCACTAGGGAGAAAACAACGGTCTCTTGTTCATGGAACAAGTGGATTGTTTAGCTTACACACTTTGCCTAAAGCTGTTGTCTGTTGCTTGCAACTTAATACTCGAGGGGGTTCGGATGATAACCCGAAGGTGGATTTCTAGTCATAGATGCAGTTGGATGGCGGTCTATGTATCTTGTTGTATTGCCTAATCGAATCTTATAGGATCATGAATGTCTAGTATTGCATTGTTATGCCTTCTTAGTCTTGTCAATTGCCCTTCTGTAATTTGTTACCTAGCATGCCATGTTTTTTTATCTAAGGAGAACACCTCTAGTGAACTATGGACCCCGGTCCAATATTTACCATTGATACATCTTCCACTGTTACTGTTTACTTTTTGCAAACCACTATTACCTTCCACACCATACATTTAATCCTTTGTTACAGCGAACCGGTGAGATTGACCACCTCACTGTTCATTGGGGCCAAAGTCTTGAGTTTGTATTGTGCAGGTCTCCAAGTTGCTAGCAACACCTTTGAGTCGTTTCCTTCCTCCTACTGGTTCGATAACCTCGGTTTCTTACTGAGGGAAAACTTGCTGCTGGGCTCATCACACCTTACTCTTGGGGTCTCCCAACAAGGCGTCAACAACACGCCCATCAGTCCTGTCAATTGTCCCGTTGTAATTTGTTTACCCAGCATGTTATGTTATTTATCTTAAAGAGAACACCTCTAGTGAACTGTGCACCCCGGTCCAATCTTTACCATTGATACATCTTCCAGTGTTACTGTTTACTTTCTACAAGCCACCATTACCTTCCACACCATACGTTTAATTTTTTGTTTTCAGCAGACCGGTGAGATTGATAACCTTAATGTTCGTTGGGGCAAAGTCTTAAGTTTGTGTTGTGCAGGTTGTCAGGTTGCTAGCAACACCTTTGAGTAGTTTCCTTCCTCCTACTGGTTCGATAACCTTGATTTCATATTAAGGGAAGACTTATTGTTGTGCTCATCATACATTCCTTTTGGAGTTTCCGAACGAAGCTCTACAGTGATCTGAGCCGCCATTAGTATGTAATAGTTTAGGGTTTCTCTAGATTATAGGATTTTAATAAGAAATTTTGAGGATTTGAATCCTAAGAAAATTTTCCTATGGAAGCCCTTTCAATCAAAAGGATTTGGCCTACCAAATTCCTACAGAATCTATTCCTATGCACACATTCCATATGGATCACGGCGTGAGTTCAAATCATATTTTAATTTTCCTTTGAGAAGTCTAAAATCACATTATTGCTATTGAAAATATAGCCATCAAAATAAATACATGCGCCCGCCTCCGCCGCCTCCTCTCCATCCAGCACCTATTAACGGCGATACAGGTCGGTTCGCCCCAAGAATCGACGGATCCATCTACTTGAGACTCAGCGGAGGTAGTAATCGATAAATCCGGCTACTTGGGGGCACAACGGCAGCCGGAATCGGCGACAGAGAGCTCACGGGAATTGCGGGTATGCCCTCTAGGGTTTCAGATGGAGGTGGGAGAGGGCTCGGGAGCGAGCAGTTGGTCAATTTTCACGCATAGACGTCGTGGCTGGGTCGTCTAAATGTGGACGATGCGTAACAGATTCTAGAAGACATACAAATTTAGATGACCCGATAGACGAGCCACTAGAACGTTGTTTAGGCCCACGATCGTCTAAATTCGTTTAGACTGCTATATAGACAATCCACTACCAACTTTGTCATCCATGCGGTCTTGCTAGCGTCGGCGGGACCCGACGCAGTACATTCTTATTCTGTGCCGTTCAACTTTGTCGGAGCAGACCGCGCGCCCCCACTAGCTTTGCTTTTCCTCCTGACCGCTGGACACGCGCAGCACGCATTATCACGTTTTCGAAGCTTCAGACTGTGTGCGCGCGCCCACCACGCTCACGCTCCTCCCCGGGTCGCCCGTGCGCAAGCCGCTCCCTTCATAACTCCGGCAGGCAGACCGACCGAAAGCGTCGGATCTTTGTCAACAAGGGCGGCCAACAAAATACTATAGAGGACCTATCACACAAGGGCGTTGGAGTAGAAAAATGGGAATATATCACACAACACCTGCGCATGTCATGCGTGTGGCTGGAAATACAATCCAGGTGGTTCGAGCACGAGCGATCCATATTGGTACTGGTACTAGCTTACATGTCCTGAGCGTCGTGACATCTCTACCGGACTAGTCCATTTATATTTCTGTCTATTCGGTCGATTTGAGGAGAGAGTTCGGCCTGTCTGGTCAGCCGTGTCCAGCGGTGCGATCTATTTGTCCGTGCAAGCGGACGTTGACGTCATCGCTGGACAAGAGATACAATCAGTTGAAAATAGCGTCATCGCTAGCCAAAGACACACATATTTACTGGCAAATCACATGGCATACGTGCGCCATCGCCCGGGCATCGTCAACAAGTAGCCACATGTTCTGAAATTTACAAAAGGGGGCATTTTCATACACAAATGTTTCTAAAATGGAAGCTTCCCTGCCCAAAAAGTTGCATCCACCATTGCTATTGTCTTCAAGCATCGCGAGCCCTCATGACATGCTGCCTCTTCGCAACTCAAGCCTTGCGATCGGGGTCGGCGATGCTATCCAGGTCGGTGAGCATTATGGCGTTCTCCTCTGCCATGATCTTGGCTTCGGCTTTCTTGGCCTTCGCTTCGGCCTCTAGCACCTTAGACTTGGCATCGACCTCCTTGGCATTGGTTTCGGCCTCCGTCGAATTCGCCTTGGCCTCGATCTCCATTAGCCTGACATTGACGTTGGCCTCCTCCACCTCGATGGACCTCGTCTCCAGCTCGACAAAGGTCTTGGTGACGGCCTCTTTCTCTTTGCGCCGCCTCTCCTCCCTCTCGGCGATGACCTCTTCCTTCTTCTCCAAGATCTGTTTCAATGTCTCCTGAAACGCCAAGGAACCAGCCTGTTGGGCGAGGTCGGCCTTCGTGGCCTTGTGGCCACCAGGGCAGCAGGCATGACCGGCAGTCCTGTCGCTTGCATGGGTAACGAAGCCTTCGTCATTGTCGGCATCTAGGTCGACGACACCGCCCGTCGAAGCACTGGCCTTGCCCCTGTTCTTGTTGTTCGTTTCTCTCCAAAGGGCATAGCTAGTCTCCCATTTTTTGGTGTCCTTGAGCAACGTCCAACAATGGCCCAACGAGAAGGCCTTGTTATCGTTTAGCGTCTTGAAGTTCTCCATTGCTTTCATGATCTACACGCATAGATGCCAACAATGGCTCAAAGCAAATGCAAGACATCGACAAAGAGAGGAAGAGGTTTTACCATGTCAACCGGTTGCATGCCGCTTATTTTCCTATTCGTCACCATCTCGTAGGAGCCTTGGAACTTGCTACACTCGGCATGTATGGTGCCCCAATGCTTGGAGATGGAGAGATCATTTCGATCGCTAAGAAAGGCGTCCTTCCCAAATTTCCTATGCTCATGGAAGAACCTACCCACCTTCTTCCAATAGGCAAAGCCCTTTTGCTCGGCGTCGCATAGTGGATCTTGTGAAATCTCCATCCATGCCTTGCATAGGAGCTTGCCCTCGGCGGGGGTGTAGCCCACGGTTCATTGGCCCACCTTCTTGCCGTCGACAATTGAGGACGCAAGTGAAGCGGCCAACGACGCGGCTAACGACGTGGCCATGACGCCCTCGCCCATGGAAGTGTCATCGTTCCCAAACAATGCCTCGTCTGCAATGTTGCATGCATCTTGATGGGTCTCTTGCTCCATCTCCATCTCGGCGTCGCCGTCGTCGGCATAGCCATGGCCACCCTCGTTGATCCTGTCGTGCATGACGTCCTCGCCTTAAATTTCCACGAAATCCTACACCCCAATTGGCCATCATAAAGCGGCGCGAGCAGTGCACTGGCAATGGCGAAAAATGTGGCAATCATACCGTGTCGTCGGCGGCCGACGGCTCAGCTCGCATTTCGCCAAACAGGTTGACTAGCGTCGGCATGTTCGCGGCAGAGATGGTCTGCCGCTTCGTCGATGCCTCCGGGGTTGCGTTCGCTTTGGATGGAGTGCGGTTCAGGTCGATGGCGGGCTCTCCCGCCTCCGACGACGCTGCACGGGGATGGTTGAATCGGGACAGCTGGTGGCCGGCCGGTAGGCGTGGAAGTGACGAAACTAGTAGAGGACGTGCCGACCGTGGCCAGGCTGGAAAGAGAGACGACGCCGCTGAAAAATGCATCGAGCGCCTCCTGCTTGATCAAGTTGACGGCGTGCTTAGCGGCATTCACTGCCATCTCGTTGGCATCGACCTTGTTCTGGGTGGCGAGAAGGCGCTCCTTCTCCTCCAGGCGCTCCATCTCGAGCCTAGCAGCGTCGCATAGATTTCTAGCCGCCACCCGCCGGCCATTTGATCTTCTGCTCCTCTGGCGTCTGGTCCTTTGCGGGCTTCTTCGACCGGCCACGCTTCTTGGCGGCGGGAACGGCGGAGGGCGCAACATCAACCATGGCGGCGGGATCCATCGCCTTCCCTTCCACTCCCGCTAGTGGAAATTTGGTAGAGGTTTTTTGGAGGGAGAAGTGGTGTGGTTTCTATGCCACTGGCGGGAGGACCGCCAAAGATAAAGGGAGGAAGCACTCGGACAAGCGCGCTGTGCGGGCCGACACAACCAAGTCCCGGATTAGATGCATGGATGGGTCGAGTCGGACGTGTTTGTCCGGATGGGTTGGCCCGCTAGGGCACCGCTCTCGCCCTGCACGTCCATGCGGACAAGTTCGGACACGCTCGGACGGGGCATCTCCACCGGTCGACCCAAACGGTCTGATGGGGGAATACCAATCGGGGTATACCCACGAAGCGGATTCGCCAGCTGGATCGAGCCGACTGAAGCCAAGCCCAGAGCGGGTCGACTCGCCCAATACGGCGAGTGGCGCGTGCTGGACCCAGACGACTGGCGCCGACTAGAGGCCCAAGGCGGCGACTCCAATAGAAAGCCCACTAAAGCACTTGTAAACCCTAACTGGCTGCATATATAAAGCCACCAAGGGCACCCCCAAGACGGACGTGATATAAGATCTAGTCTCTCCCTCCGCCTACGGCGGCTCCCATGTACACCAATCTATGATCATATACTGGATTGATAGCAGGACGTAGCGATCCTCCACCGAGGGGACGTGAACCTGGGTACATCGTGTGCCAATCTCGCTCCCGGATTCTCCTACGTCGCATTGCTCCCTCTACGTAAGCTACCCCCAGTAGCATCTGCCGTGCAATACCACGACAGTTGGCGCCCACCGTCGGGCTAGCGGCGCTTGGAGGGTGATAATCCGGGCGGGATCTCTTATAGTCAACGTCAGCTAAATCGCATGTGGCGCGCCGTCCGATCGCTGTCCGTCGTGACATTGCTAAACTCGCATGATCCTGAAGAAAGAATTCCGGCACACGTACATGCCAATCGGTACCAATCGATTGGAGAATTGGATCCTGGATTGGAAGTTGAGCTATACGTATCTCCTGACGATCCGTTTCCATGGCCATGAGCCACGCCTTGTGTGCAGGAATTCAGATGTAATGCACGGCATAAAATCGGCGTGTATATGGCTCAAGGATCCGATGATTCCTAGACCAGCAACAAGAACGGCAACGCGGCTGTACCGGGACAACCACAATACTGAAGCATGGAGACAACCATGTCGGCCGCGACGCACCGACAAAATTCATTATCAACATACGCGCTTAGCTGCACCCGACCATGGCGGATGATTTTCTCGATCCAATCTCATCTCTCCTATTGATTATTTTATGAGCTGATTACTTATTTTAGATTTAACGATTTGTTTCATGTTGTTGATACACAACGTTTCTAGATCGGATTGTAACAATCTTGGCGGCGGCGCTAGACACCCAGACTTCCTCCATCGCGACGAGTCAATCCTGGAAGCCGTACTCATGTAATCGGAAGAGACGCCCGTTACTCACGCGTGTGTGACCGTGGACTCTCCGAACGCAGCGTGCGCTGCAATCTCAATCGAGGATGAACCATGTCAAGCCTCGGCACAGCAACATGGGTCGTTAGATAAACATGCATAGCAAGTGCACATCGATCGTATATGGCTAGACTGATGTTATAATCACATACGTTTTCTTTCTTACTAATCATTTTCTCAGTAAATTATTATTTGATCTAATCATAATCATGTATTTACTTGTATACGCATGACATACTGTTTGAAACAATGGAGTCGCGAAGGAGCCAACTTAGTCGCTCAGCCGCCGCGGACTCGTCAAGCCCGGAAAATCACCCATCACAGACTCGTCGTGCCTGTCATGGAGCTCGGGGACTCGTCCGTAGCGAACTCGCCATCGCGGACTCGCCCCATGCCAATTTGCCAATCTCGCTCCCGGATTCTCCTACGTCGCCTTGCTCCCTCTACGTAAGCTACCCCCAGTAGCATCTGCCGTGCAATACCATGACAGTTGGCGCCCACCGTGGGATCGCCTATCGCGGGATCGCCATCATGAACTCGTCTCTCACGGCTTCATCCATCGCCGACTCTCCATGCTTCGGAACTCGCCTAAACGCGGACTCGCTAGGCTCGGGGACTCGCCCGTTGCGGACTCACCTGCCGCGTTGACTTCGTCATAGCGCGACCTCCGCCCGCCGCGTCGACTTCGCCATAGCGCGACCTCCGTCCGCCGCGTCGACTCCGTGTCCGCCGCGTCGACTTCGCCATAGCGCGACCTCCGTCCGCCGCGTCGACTCCGTGTCCGCCGCGTCGACTTCGCCATAGCGCGACCTCCGTCCGCCGCGTCGACTCCGTGTCCGCCGCGTCGACTTCGCCATAGCGCGACCTCCGTCCGCCGCGTCGACTCCGTGTCCGCCGCGTCGACTCCGTGTCCGCCGCGTCGACTTCGCCATAGCGCGACATCCGTCCGCCGCGTCGACTCCGTGCCTGCCGCGTTGACTTCGCCATAGCGCGACCTCCGTCCGCCGCGTCGACTCCGTGTCCGCCGCGTCGACTTCGCCATAGCGCGACCTCCGTCCGCCGCGTCGACCCCATGTCCGCCGCGTCGACTTCGCCATAGCGCGACCTCCGTCCGCCGCGTCGACTCCGTGTCCGCCGCGTCGACTTTTTCCGGCTAAACGTCGTGCGACCCTGTCCGCTATGACAAATGTGTACGCCACACCTGCTAAGGGACCTTCATCGTCCGAGTCGCCAGAGAGGGTCGCTTGCCACGCTGCATGGACTCACCACTGGGCGTCTCTTTCCCTCGGAACAAATCTATTCGCCTTTGTCAACCTTTGAAAGAGCGACTCGCAATGGCCAAGTAGTGCGGACGAGGACTCGCAAACCGAGCCTCGGATCGTCCACGAAAAACGCTAACCGAGAGCCATCATTGGAGTCGCCTTGCTCGACTGGCCTCCCGGGCCAAGACAAATGGTAGTGCTACACAAACAGCACCATGTCCTCCTCAACCTTAGACAGTGCGACTCGCACAGCCAAGTACTGCGGACGAGGACTCGCAAACCGAGCCTCGGATCGTCCAGGAAGAACGCCAAGTCGAGAGCCATCTTTGGAGTCGCCATGCGACTGGCCCCCCGGGCCAAGACGAGAGACTCGCTAACAAAATAGCGCAATCAACATCATCGCGGACTCGCAATCATCGCGGACTCGCAATCATCGCGGACTCGCCACACTCGGGGACTCTCCCCTCGCGGACTCGCAATCATCGCGGACTCGCCACACCCGGGGACTCTCCCCTCACGGACTCGCAATCATCGCGGACTCGCCGCGCTCGGGGACTCTCCCCTCGCGGACTCGCAGTCATCATGGAATCGCCACGCTCGGGGACTCTCCCCTCGCGGACTCGCCGCGCTCGGGGACTCGGCGCCCGTCGGTCGATCGACCTCGCCGCTCGCCGCACTCGGGGACTCGGCGCATAATCGGTCGCTCGGCCTCGACGCTCACCGGTCGCTCGATCTCGCCACTCACCGCGCTCGGGGACTCAGCGCTCGCCGGTCACTCGACCTCTCCACTCGCCACGCTCAGCAACAACCACTACTATTTTCAAAATATGAGCCTCGAGTCGCTTCTACAAGCCAACTCGAGCCTCGGGGACTACTCCTAGGCATGCTGCATGTACGTGTGGTTGCACGACCGCGGCTCTCCCTCTTCGATTCGTCACCATGTACTATCCCTCGCGTACTCAACACGCTCGGGGACTCGGCGCGCTACAGACAGCGGCACTCGCCGGTCGTTCGACCTCGCCGCTCTCCGCGCTCGGGGACTCGGCACCCGTCGGTCGATCGACCTTGCCGCTCGCCGCGCTCGGGGACTCGGCGCCCGTCGGTCGCTCGGCATCGCTGCTCTCCGCGCTCGGAGACTCGTCGCCGAGGACTCGCCCTCGCGTACTCGACGCGCTCGGGGACTCGGCGCGCTACAGACAGCAGCACTCGCCGGTCGATCGACCTCGCCACTCTCCGTGCTCGGGGACTCGACGCCTGTCGGTTGCTCGTCCTCGATGCTCGCCGGTCGCTCGACCTAGTCGCTCTCCGTGCTCGGGGTCTCGACGCTTGCCGGTCGCTCGACCTCGCCCCTCGCCGCGCTCGGGGACTCGGCGCCCGCCGGTCGCTCGACCTCGCCGCTCGTCGCGCTTGGGAACTCGGCACTCTACGGTCACTCGACCTCGCCCCTCGCCGCGCTCGGGGACTCGGCATGCTCCATGTT
Organism: Avena atlantica; assembly: GCA_910589765.1. NCBI lineage: Eukaryota > Viridiplantae > Streptophyta > Magnoliopsida > Poales > Poaceae > Avena > Avena atlantica. The sequence goes on along the minus strand of OU342738.1, from coordinate 342,694,152 downwards.
CGGAGAATCGTCGCAACTGGCGGCTTCACCGACACCCTACGTCTTTCGCCAACTGGTCATCACAGACTGGCTCACGCCGACTGCCTCCCGCTTCATGATTCTTTTCTATGTTTAGGAGCTCGTCGCCGATTCGCCACGACCCATCGTCAAGACTCTCCGCGCCCTGCCTCAAGCCCGCGTCGAATCGACAACGCGCTCGGGGACTACTGATGGGGGAATACCAAACGGGGTATACCCACGAAGCGGATTCGCCAGCTGGATCGAGCCGACTGAAGCCAAGACCAGAGCGGGTCGACTCGCCCAATACGGCGAGTGGCGCGTGCTGGACCCAGACGACTGGCGCCGACTAGAGGCCCAAGGCGACGACTCCAATAGAAAGCCCACTAAAGCACTTGTAAACCCTAACTGGCTGCATATATAAAGCCACCAAGGGCACCCCCAAGACGGACGTGATATAAGATCTAGTCTCTCCCTCCGCCTACGGCGGCTCCCATGTAAACCAATCTATGATCATATACTGGATTGATAGCAGGACATAGCGATCCTCCACCGAGGGGACGTGAACCTGGGTACATCGTGTGCCAATCTCGCTCCTGGATTCTCCTACGTCGCCTTGCTCCCTCTACGTAAGCTACCCCCAGTAGCATCTGCCGTGCAATACCACGACACGGTCTATTTGGGTCGGACCGCGGTCGATTTGGGGACGAGGTCCGGCCTGTCCGGCCGACCGCGCCCAGCGGCGCGACCCATTTATCCACACTTGACCATCGCCAACGCCGGCCCCTTCTTTCCCGCCGCTTCCCGCGAGTCCAGGCACAACCATAAAAAGGGGAGGTCATTGAGATATCTTCGGCGAGACACACACCACCCACAACACAAAAAACCACCATGCCTGGACGCGGGCACCGACCCGACGAGCTCTGTGCCAACCCCGACGCCGACAAAGAAGAGGTCCACGAGCGACCATGGTGGTTGCCGAACCCGTCGTTGCCACGACGCTCTCACTAGAACTATAATAGGACCAATGTCGAGCGTATCTCGTTGGAGGTGATGAATCGTGTCTTTCTATCGGAGCATCACCGACGTCTAGCGCTCAAGGAAGTGCGTGACGAACTCTGCGAAGCATTCCAATCCTGACGACGCGTACATGTGTGCCCGTCTCGCCCAAGCCGAAGAAGAGTTGTAGACGCAGGAAGCGATCTACCGCTCTCTCGGCGTAGAATGGGGCGTTGCTGACCCATAGTAGACGCCTAGCTAGACTATATATATGTGACGGTCGAATAAAGATTTTCATTGCAAATGGCCAATGCCTACATTAATACATCATACATGGCGCGCACAACCTAGCTTACTCGCCGGAATCAGAGGAGGAGTCGGAGTGGTAGCAGCGGCGGCACATGGTGTGGTCGAAGACGCTGACGCCAAACTTTCCTTTGTCGTCGTACCTGAAGACAAGGATGTTGCCCGCTTCGATCTGGTGCGAGCGGACGAAGCACTCCCAGCCATTGTCGAGGTACATATGGCCGAGGTGGTCGAATTGCAGTTCAACCGGGTACCTGTTGGTCCTGAAGCCGTTTTCCCGCAGCATGGCAAGCGAGGGTGGCGCGTCGCCGATCAGTGTCAAGAACCCGCGGGGCAGGAGCAGCCTGTCACACGGCATGCCGAGGTGGATGGCCACGACGAACTGTGTGCCTTGGTCAAAATCTTCAGGCGATGGCGTTGAGGGAGAGTGTGGTGGCACGGTGAGTTGGCCGCGTCCTCCACACCTCCCTCGGCGTCCACGGCCGCCACACCCTCACCTCGATCCAACACCGGCGGCCATGGCTATCTACAGGTAAGAACGAAAAGGAGGAGAAGGAGAGGATGGTGTTCTGTGTGGGAGAAGATGGTCGCGGATGGCCAGTTAAAAAGGACCATCATCGGATGCCGACGTGAAGGCCGAAGAGAGGGGCATTGAAGTGTCCAGTCAAGAGGCATGCGTCGGGCGGCACATGCAGCGGCGGTGGAGAGCATGACGTCCAGTGAGCCAGCGCCTCTGAATCACTGCCGCGATTATGTCTGAGTCGGTGCCGCTGCGCGCGTCTGAATCAACGCCGCGGTGGCTGACGGTGGGCCAGCGGCGCCAACAGGCAGGACACGACCTCTGTCCGTACGCATCCGGGCCGACGTAACCGAGTGTCAAATTAGATGCATAGATAAGTCGAGCCGGACGTGTTTATCCGTATGGGTCGAGCCGTTGAAATGCCGCAACGCCCACGCATCCGCGCGAACAAGTTTGGACTGGATGGATTGGCCCGGTAATGATGGCATTAGTAATTCGTTCGCCTGCCCCGTGTTTATTCCCGACACGGGTGACGAATGTTTGGCTCCAAGATAACAACATTATCAAACCCCAATATAAAAACCGTGACAAATCAAGGCGTTAAACGCAAAGCTGCGGAGGAGGAAAAATCAGCGGCAACAACCCAAAGTCAGTGAGTCAGTCTCAGTCAGCCTCGTCCCGTCCACCTTTGCGGTTCGGTGCCTCCCCGTGCAGTGCAGTCAGCGCTAGCGACTGATTAACAAACAAAGCCGTCGAAAAACCCAAATCAGACACAACACTTGCTTGCTGAGACTACTATTCCGGTAATAATAAGTAAGCAGCAAGAATTCAAAGGCACGGACGAGGGACAGCGACGGCCGATGCGTGTACTGGTCTAGTCTGTTCGTCGCTCCACCCACATGTGTGGATTATACGCCCTAAAATAATCTCGCCTCCCTTTTGTCTTTCCTTGCTCGCTCACTTCACATCTCCCCATCCATCGTCTTCCACCCAACTGGAGAGCCAGACAAAGCAAACAGGGCCAGAGCGGAAAAACAGAGCCGGCCGGGAGGAGCTCGCGCGCACATCGCATGCGGAGGAGCCTTGCCGCAACTTTCGTGTTTCGTCTAGGATTCTTCCATGTTTCAGCATCGCAGGCCATGTCTCCCTCGCTCCTCCAGTTCCTCCTCTGCATACTCCTCCTCGCAGGTACGATCCTCTTCTTGGCTCTGTTTCTGCTCTTCGGTTGCTCTGTTTCTTGGCGTGTCATCTGACCTGACGGGACCGATTCGGTTTTGTCTTGAAGGCTCGGCGGTGCTGATCGGCGCGCAGGGCAACGGCGACAAGGAGGTGCTGGTGGAGCTCAAGCGGTTCCTGGTCGCCAACAACAGGGTCAACCGCGGCGCATACGACGCGTGGCCCGAATCGGACCCGTCGCCCTGCCACTGGAGCGGCGTCGGCTGCGACGCGGCCGGCCGCGTCGCCTCGCTCAACCTCACCCGCTCGTCCATCTCCGGCGCCGCGTTCGGAAACTTCTCGCGGCTCACGGCGCTCACCTCGCTCGACCTCTCCGACAACTCCATCACGGGCCCGCTACCCGCGGGCGACCTCACCCAATGCCGCGGCCTCCTGCACCTCAACCTCTCCCACAACCTCATCGCCGGCCCGCTGGACATCTCCGGCCTCACAAGCCTGCGGGAGCTCGACGTTTCCGGGAACCGGCTCGAGGGCGGCGTGGCGGGGAACTTCCCCGCGGTATGCGCCGACCTCGCCTTCCTCGACCTCTCCACCAACGCGCTCACGGGAAACATCACCGGCCTCTTCGACGGCTGCGCCAGGCTGGACCACGTCGACCTCAGCTCCAACAACTTCACCGGCGAGCTGTGGCCGGGAGTGGCACGATTCACGCACTTCAGCGCCGCCGAGAACAGACTCAGCGGGGTCGTCCCGGCGACCACGTTTCCGGACGGCTGCAGGCTCCTCTCCCTAGACCTTTCCACCAACCAGCTGACCGGGAACTTCCCGGACTCCGTCGCCAGGTGCGGCAATCTGACCTACGTCTCGCTGTGGGGGAACGATTTCGCCGGAGAGATACCTGCCGGGATCGGGAAGCTCGCCGCCCTCGAGACGCTGATTCTTGGGAATAACAGCTTCGACCGCCTGATACCGCTGGAGCTGACCAACTGCACCAGGCTTCAGTTCTTGGATGTCAGCAGCAACATGTTTGGAGGGGATGTGCAGGAGGCTTTCGGCGAGTTTGTGAGCTTGAAGTACCTAGTGCTGCATCACAACAGCTACACCGGCGGCATCGTGTCCTCCGGCGTGCTACGGCTGCCGGAGCTCGCCAGGCTCGACCTCAGCTTCAATGGGTTCAGCGGCGGTCTCCCTCTTGAGGTGGCCGACATGAAGAGTCTCAAGTACCTTATGCTCGCCGAGAACAACTTTTCCGGCGAGATACCGCCGGAGTACGGCCGGCTCGCGGAGCTCCAGGCGCTGGACCTGTCTAACAACACGCTCCGGGGCGGAATCCCGCCGAGCATAGGGAACCTCACGTCGCTCCTCTGGCTCATGCTCGCCGGGAACCAGCTCTCCGGCGAGATACCGCCTGAAATCGGCAACTGCACCAGCTTGCTCTGGCTAAACCTGGCCGACAACCGGTTGACTGGCAAGATCCCGCCGGAGATGGCAGAGATAGGGAAGAATCCAGGCCCAACCTTCGCCAAGAACCGGAACGATACGAGCGTGCTCGCCGGCTCCGGCGAATGCCAGGCCATGAAACGGTGGATCCCCGCGAGCTATCCTCCGTTCAGCTTCGTTTACTCTGTCATGACTCGGGAGAACTGCCGCAGCATATGGGACCGCATCCTCAAGGGCTACGGAATCGTCCCAATTTGCACCAATTCGTCGTCGCCGGTGAGGTCGAACATGGTCTCCGGGTACGTGCAGCTGTCGAGGAACTTGCTCTCCGGAGAGATACCGTCGCGGATCGGTGCAATGAGGAACATCAGCTTGCTCCACCTCGATGGCAACCGTCTCACGGGGCGGCTGCCGCCGGAGATCGGCCGGCTCCCGCTCGTCATGCTGAATGTCTCGAGGAACAACTTCTCTGGACCGATCCCGTCCGAGATCGGCGACATTATGTGCCTGGAGAGGATGGACTTGTCATTCAACAACCTCTCCGGCGAGCTCCCGGAGAGCCTGTTCAAGCTCACCGAGCTGGTTATGTTCAACGTGTCGTACAACCCGCTTCTCTCCGGCAATATCTCCAGCACCGGCCAATTCGGCACCTTCGACGAGCAGTCCTTCCTTGGCAACCCGCTCATATCATTCAATCAGGGTGCCGGCAAGCAGCAACCTCGACCGGAAGCTGCCGATGTTCCGGCGGTTAAGAGACGCAGTACGCTTCCGAGAAGCATTGGGATGTGGCTCTTTTTCTCCCTCGTCGTCGCCTTCATCGCCGGCACCGCCGTGTTCATCATCGCCAGCCTGCGCACAAGGTTCCCGGTGGACCAAGAGCCGGACCAGGAGTCATTCTCCCGCGAGCACCCCAAGTGCGGCAAGTACTCGTTCCAAATGTGGACGTCCTCGCCGCCGTCCGGCTCGTCGTCGACGGCGACCGGGTGCTCCTCTTCGACAGAGGGAGTGAAGGTGTTCCGGCTGGACAAGACAGCGTTCACCTACCGCGACATCGTGTCGGCCACGGGCAACTTCTCCGACGACCGGGTGATCGGGCGTGGCGGCTATGGCGTGGTGTACCGCGGGGTGCTCCCCGACGGCCGCGCCGTGGCGGTCAAGAAGCTCTCCAGGGCACGCGACGGCGCGGGGGAGGACGACGGCGAGCGCGAGTTCCGCGCGGAGATGGAGGTGCTCGCCGACCGGATGGGGTTCACGTGGCCGCACCCGAACCTCGTCACGCTGTACGGGTGGTGCCTCTCCGGCGCCGCCAAGATACTGGTATACGAGCACCTGGAAGGCGGCAGCCTGGACGCGCTCATCTGCGACACGGCCACGTTCGGGCGGGCGGCGCGGCTGGACGCGGCCGTCGACGTGGCGCGCGCGCTCACGTTCCTGCACCACGAGTGCGTGCCCGCCGTGGTGCACCGCGACGTGAAGGCCAGCAACGTGCTCCTAGGCCGTGACGGCCGCGCCAGGGTGACGGACTTCGGGCTGGCCAGGGTGGTGCGCCCCGGCGACACGCACGTGAGCACGATGGTGGCCGGCACGGTCGGGTACGTGGCGCCGGAGTACGGGCAGACGTGGCGCGCTACGACGAAGGGCGACGTGTACAGCTACGGCGTGCTGCTCATGGAGCTCGCCACGGGCCGGAGCGCCGTCGACGTCGGCGAGGAGGAGTGCCTGGTCGACTGGGCCCGGCGCACGGCGAAGGAGGGCTGGCAGGCAAGGCGGCAAGAAGGTGAGGATGGATCGACGAGCGGCGCCGTGTTCTGGGAGCTGCTCGCGCTCGGCATGCGGTGCACAGCCGACGCGCCGCACGAGCGGCCGGACATGCCGGACGTGCTCGCTGCGCTGTTCGACATCGCTGCCGCCGTCGGCCCAACGACGGAGGGTAGTTTAACATGTCCCCTGACATAGTTTTTCGAGGTTAAGATACAAATTTATTCTTTGTGCACAAAATTTTGGTTGTTTAGTTCAGCTTGGCGTTCATTCTTGATGTGAAATTGTAAATGTACGTAGTTTCTTCTTCTTTATAACCTGGAAGGTACATAACAGATAACAGCTACGGAGTAGAAGAGAGATACATACCTGGTTGGTTTTTTTTACCATCAATATCATGTTATATTTGTAGTAGCAAATAGTACATGGTAAAGATATAACTATCGATTATAAAATAAAGTCTAAAAAAAACTAGCAAATATTTAAGGTCTTTAATTCCTTTCTTCTTTCAAAAAATAATCTTGCACTTTTTTAAAGGCAGCCGAACACTGACATATATCAAACTATAACATGCAAATACCAATAAAGGTTCTCCCATAATTTTTTAGCCGTGGTGCCACCATGCACGCGCGCAACCATTAAGGTAATCAATCAACATCAACAAAAGATCCAACACAAGCACTTCATGAAAAATTAACCGAACAACCTAATCGACATTATTGGCATACCGAGAGTACGAATCACCATTGTCGAGGACGTAGCAGCCGGAACAAATATTGCGAGAATAATCCTTCTCGCGACAACCATGAGAAAAAGTCCAAAATCAATACAGGGAAGAAAAATCTAAAAGACTGTACCTATAGAATCTATTTAAGTTGTTTACTAAACTTATATTTTATTTGAAACAAAGCAATTTTTTTGCCTTATCTTTTAATTAAGAAAAAGGTACACACGGAAAACTAGGTTAAAACCATACAACACCAACACGGCAGGGCCACACCATGCTTTTTTCCTCCACTGAAGAGAAAAAGTCATGACTGCTATGGGAGAAATAGACCGGATACGCTCCCACAAAGGTAAAGAAGACCAATCGAACACTTGGGACCACCATCTCGACATTCCTTCGCTTAGCCGCGCCTTGCGTGGCTCACCGCACACTACCTTCTGAGGCTACCGCCCCGATACAACATCGCTCATCCGAGTTGCATGTCGCACGACCTGACTGCCTGTAGCCCAAGCCACACAGGGCAACCAATTGCAAAGCACGATAGTCACACCAAATCCAGGCCCGCCGCCATGACACATTGTCTAGCCATCCCCGATGGGACACGTCAACCGAGCATACAACCCTGCAACCCAAGTCTTTAAAAGTCGCCACCCAAGTCTTGCGAAACCGCAACCCTAATGAGTGGAAACCAGGTGATTCTCAATTTCGGGATAGCCTAAAGAGTGCAAAATGGTACCTTTTGCGGTTTTAGATGTATTAGAGAACCTCCGCTCATTGGGCATTCCCAAGCCATGCCAACTAACACGGGATGGATGGAACTTTCAGCCTTAGAATGGCCGAATTCCCACTCGGGTTCCCAGGTGGTGTTCCTAGGCAGACGACTTTTCGGCAAAGTTGTGATATTTCAACACAATTCAGCTCAAATTCGAAAAACATCATTTTGATCACATAGTGCGACATAAAAATGAATACAAAGCATTGTTCAGCATAAAATGAAACACAACATAGTTTGGCATAGTTTGACATAAAATGAAACACAACATAGTTCAGCATAGTTCACCATAAATTTAACAAACTTTGAGACATAAATTACAACAAACTATGTGTTTCATCTATGTATCCATATGTGCTCGACTAGAAAGCACCCATGCAGTTGATGATGCACTGTAGGGCGATCTCATGACACATAGCGATGAAAGCACCCATGATGCCGGCACCTAATGATCATGCTCGACAAGAGTCCCCTATATGTACTATGGTTGTTCCTATTCGACCTGATCCAATGGATGCTTCTGCTCGTCCTCAATAATCATGTTGTGCAAGGTCACACAATAGTTCATCATTTTTTCACACCTGGTCTTTCAACCAGGTCATAACAGGAACCAGACAACTTCAAATCTCTATTGGAGCACACCAATTTCCCACTCGACGTCCTTCCTACAAGCATCTTGTTCTCTGGCAAACTGGGAATGCTTGGGAAGCATGTGGCTTTAGATAGTCTCCACAAATGTTGACCATCTTAGATAGATTCCATCTGCAAGATAGTATCCCTTGTTGTAATGGTGCACATTGATCTCAAAGTCTACCAGGGGAGCATCACCCTCAACAAGCTTGGTGAAGATAGTAGAGGACTAGAGGACATTGATGTCGTTGTTTGATCCTTCCATGCCAAAAAAGTGCTAAATCCAGAGATCATGTGTGGCAACTGCCTCGACTATCACATTGCAACCTTCTTTGTGGCCTTTGTACATTTCCTGCCAAGCAAATGGACGGTTTTTATATTGCCAATGCATGAAGTCGATGCTTCCAAGCATCCCAAGAAATCCTCTTCTTTCATTGATTGAGAGGATTCAAACAGTGTCTTCAGTAGCATAGGCGAACCGTCGGCTGGATCATGCAGGGCCCTGGCCTGGTATTTGCAAAATGCAACAGAAGAATAGCAGAAAAAATGACCCATGTTGCTGTTATAGGCCCTAAATTACCGCTGGATTTCAGAAGCTTTGGCCCATTACTAAACTACTGGCCCGGTCTTTAGTTTGGCAGATGTCTCGCTAGTGTTCAGCAGTGGGTGATCTCAAGTATAATGTCCCAAACACTTCCACCACTGCTCTACAGAATCTGTACAAACAATCAACGGTGATGGACTCGGCCATCCATAGATAGTCATTGGCACTGTCACCCGGAGCTCCGTATGCAAACAACTTCATCGCCACCATGCACTTCTGAAGTGAGGAAAACCCTACCATGAAGGTGTAGTCCTTCTTGCATATGAAGTACGGGTCAAAATCCTGGATGGCATACACGATCTCGATGAAGAGTTTTTGGCTCATCCTAAAATGGGGACGAAACACGGCCTCTTCGTGCAATGAGTTATCAGCAAAGTAGTCGGTGTATAATATGCAGTAGCCCTCCATCTGCCGCCTTGCCTTGCATTTTTGGCGTACCTTTGCCGTGCCTCCAAGCTTAGGCTCTGCATTCTACGTGTACGGTCTGTCTAGGCAGCCGAGGATCTACATATGCTCTTCATCTTCAGAGGCTGGCGGTTTCTGTAGGGTTCGTAGCATAGAAAAAATTCAACCGCAAGAACGCATAAAACCAAGATCCAATCTATGGAAAAGTCAAGATCTAATCTAAGAGATCGGTGCAACGAGATTGTAGAGAACTAAACCTCGTAGATTCAAAGCGTTAACGATATCGGATCTCGTGGTTGATGTAGTCAATCACTTGCTGATCTCAAGATCGCGTTGACGATCCTTCCGGCGCCGCGTTTCGGCTGCGCTTCCGCACTCGGTCACACATACGGAGTCGAAGAAGACCTTCCTCTCCCCGTTCCAGCGGGCAGCGGAGGTAGTAGATCCCCTCGGAATCCCAGCAGCACGACGACATGGTGGTGGTGGTAGAGGAGAGAATCTTGTCGGGCTTCTCCTAAGCTGGAGCAGGAGGAAGGAGGAGGAGGGTGGCAGCTAGGGTTAGAGGAAGGGGAAGGGTGCGCCCTCCCCTCCCCTATTTATATATAAGGTGGGTGCGGCTAGGGCTACCCCTTTTCCCTCCACCTCTAGGTCCGGCGCAAGGGGAGAGGGAGGGAGCTAACTTGCCCCCAAGTCTTCCCCCCAAACCCTAGGGGTGGCGGTTGGGCCCCTAGGTCTTGGTGCAGCTGTCCCATGGCCCCCCGCATCATACATCATCCCGTGTGGCCCCTCTCGGGGTGGTCGGCCCACTGGTAACCCCTCTAGAACATTCTAGAAGCTCCGATCAAATACCAAAAACTTTTTTGAACCCCGGAAGATGACTTCCTTTATGTGAGTCTTATTCTCTAGACAACTTTGGAACTCCTCGTGATGTCCTGGATCCAATCCGAGACTCTGAACACCATTTGGTCTCCAACTCATATTCCATATCTACCTAAACAACATCGAACCTTAAGTGTGTCACCCTACGATTCGTGAACTATGCAGACATGATCGAGACACCTCGCCGATCAATAACGAATAACGGGACCTGGATATCCATAGTGTCTCCCACATATTCAACGATGACTTCGTGCTCGAATGAACCATTAACATACGATACCAATTCCCTTTGTCGCGCGATACTTTACTTATCCGAGGTTCGATCGTCTGTATCTCCATACCTAGTTTAACCTCGTTACCGATAAGTACTCTTACTCGTATCGTGATATGACATCCCTTATGACCTAGTCACATGCTTGCAAGGCAATTGGATGAAATTCCACCGAGAGGGCCCATAGTACATCTATCCGTCATTTGGATGGACAAATCCCACTCTTGATCCATGCGCTTCAACACATACTTCCAGAATACCTAATGCCACCTTTATAACCACCCAGTTACGAAGTGGCATTTGATGTCATCAAAGCACTCATATGGTGATGGTGATTAACATGATGTCATGGTCGAAGAATTAGGTTACTATGTATTTGAAATCTTGTAGAAAAACAAACTTAATGACTTGATCTTATGCTATGCTTACTATGGGTGTGTTCGTCACATCATTATCCTAATAATATGATCTTGTTATTAATAACATCCAATGTCCATGATCATCTATTAATCAACAAGCTAGTTTAACAAGAGGATAACTAGGGACTCTTTTATGTTTACAAAACACATAAGTATTAATGTTTCCTGTTAATATACAATTATAGCATGTGATGCAAACATTTATCATAAACATAAAGATATAATAATAACCACTTTATTATTGCCTCTTGGGCATATCTCCAACAGTTTCTTCCTCCAACAACATGTTGAATATCTCCTCACCGACGGAGTTCATGTCCGAGTAGGAAAAACGCCGAACACTTCGCGGACGCGGTGGACACGAGCTCGAAATAGAGATGAGCTGCCGGAGACACCGAGAGAAGGCGAAATAAGGCCAACAATGAGGTAAGGGATGTTGTAGTGGCGATGGACCTTTCTATCGGCGTGGGTTTGGGCGGGGTAGTGCGGGACAACACCGACAACGACATGGCGGCAAGGGAAGGTGGAGAGGGCTCTATATCACGGGGGAGCTAAATCTCGGTGTGGAAGTCGGACATCTCATTGATCGGGATGACCCTCCTGTTTCTCCTTCCATCCGACATTCCCAGGTGACACTCGACGTATCGGGTTTGGCCTGAGAACGTAGGATGAAAGTTGTGCCAAATTCGGTGAAAAAACATGTCCTAGGAACGCGAGTGGGCGAAATTTTGCTGCCCGGAAGAAAAAATAATTAGCCTCGGGAGGCCCTCCTGAGAATGCTAGTTGAGGGGTTTTTATACCAGAGTAGATGTCAAATGAGATTCTATGTGGATATTTGGCGTGGAAAACTACTACCGCATAATAAAATCTCAATCGACTAAGAACTAAGTTACATGTCATTGAAGTCCTTATATTAGGTTTAAATCGCGATTTGTGCATCTAGTGAGTTCTAAGTTAGGTTGCACTAGAATTTTTTTAGTTGCAATTGAGATTACAATTGAGACTTTTTAATACCAAAGGGTTGCAATTGAGATATTTTTAGTTGCAAGTGGGATTGCAGTTGAGATCCTATGACATCACCTGACTAAGATTTAAGCCAATTATCAGTGGTAAAAAGCCCTCGACTCCATCATGTATCTGTGGTGACCTAGCAGAGCTCTTCATGTTGTAGTGCACAAGTCCTTGACATAACACTCACGAAAAACTATTTTATAAATATAACATCCCTCAAAGTAGTATATCATAAACATTATGGGACCAATTTATCACATATGTATTAGTAAAAAAGTGTAGAAAACCTCTGAAACCCTCAAAGTAGTCCACAACTCTTTACAAAAGATCCGGAGAACATTCTAGGTTATAGATAGAAAAAGCAACTTCTTTCAAAGAAGAACCAGAAATAGTAATCACATATATCTTACTAATAAGACTAGTATCTAAACTATTTGGCTTGCAATTGCTTCTATTGCATTGTTGTGTAGGAGTAGGTTCTATGGCTAGACATTGTACTCCTATCTACTCAGAAACTTCATCTTCACTTCAGTTGATGTATATGTTAATCTCCTCGACAACTTTGAAGAACTTGAGCTTTTTGTGACGATTCCTTCGAGCAGAGGTTGATGTATACGTCGTCTGTATTGGCTTCAGAATCTTGCAAGGGTTAAGAAGATATGTTGATGTAACACCCCGGTTCTGAAAAGACCGTGGCCTCTATGTGACATGCCAATCCCTGGATTGGTTCATTGGCCCACAATAGAGTAAGATAGATAATCATAGCAAATAACCGTGTATCATGATCTACAAAGATCCAGAGTACCATTATTACAATAAAAGCTTAGCATAAAGCTAGCTCAAATTATTCAGGTAGCAACAAAAGCAAGTAAATCCTCCAATCTTCAAATTGCCCACAAGTGAACAAGTGCCGAGTGGAGTACCGTGGCCTATAACGATCAATCAGAATCGGAATAACCTGCAACATGAAACGTAGCAGCCCCGAAGGGTCAATACATGGAATGTATGGCAAGTAGAGCTAGTAAAGGAGACAATAGTACTAACATCTACATGCATATTTGGCAAGTGGAGCTGTGTCTGGCTTGCATTTGCAAATACATTTGTCCTACTTTCATAAACAGTTTTCAATTTTCTTTGAAAAGATCCCAATTAAGTTAACCCAACAATATTAAAACAATTATGAAATTAGAATGAGCGAGAAACATGTCATGGAGTCAATATCTAGCAACTCAGTTGTCCATAACCGGGGACCCGGCTAATCGATTAGATTATACACTCTGCAGAGGTTAGTACACTTTACCCATGTGACTTGGCCAGCCCAGCTCGTACCATCACTCTCATTTTGGGTGATGATAGGGAGAAGACCAAGAAGAGACTGTTCGGAAAGTAGCTCCTTAATCCCGACGCGCACCGGTCCAACCTACCAAAATTCTACATCTCTGGATACGCGGGTTCGAGTTACCACAACCTACTAAGTCCAACCAACCGCCCATTTCATTATTGGCACATGGTTGTACACGTAAGCTACACAATAAAGAAGCCAATCATGCTCTCTTGATACCTGGGTGCCTTTCCGCAATGAAACCACCAAAATTTATCAATACCATCACACCCAGGGGTTTCATTGATTAAGTTGTTTTAGTTTTCACAAACCAATACTTTTGAGAAAACAAGTATCAATGATATAACCCAGCCCTCGTTCATCAAGCATGGCTAAGCACATCTACCAACGATGGTTCATCTACAAAGAGGGTCTTACCACATAATAGGACGTAGCATAGCGATAGTATCATCCTACACATGCATCTACAAAATACACGACAATGCATAGAAAATAGTAGGACGATATTCATGAAAAAAGTAGCATCTACTTGCCTTGGTTGTAGCGGTCTGGAGCACAATCCTCACACGAGCAAGCGTTGCACTCAACACAATCTACACGACACAATTGCATTCATAAACAAACAATCCACAACATATGCAACAAATATGATGCATGAATGCAAGAACGGCTAGTGAATTGGTGCTACAGCTGCACCACAATATCCTATAACATAACACTACCGATTGCATGCATGAAAAATAGTTTTAGCGCTAGGGAAACTAATAGACAAAAGTAATGCTCACAACTAGAGCTAGAACTTAAATAATTCACTACCGGTAGTATACTGTTTTTAAAATCTTGGGAAAAATCTACCGCATAGGCATCGCTGAATAGAAACAGTACCAATTGAAATTACTCGAAAAGGAATTACAAAACTCCCCGAGTAATTAAAACACTGCAGAAAGCCATTAGACAAATACTGCAGAAGTTTTTACTGTAAGCCTATCTTTTTAATACACGATGAGATTCCCCTCGTTCATACGAGCTCAGGGACATATCACACACGATTTTTGGAGCTACGGATCTTTTTCTACGAATTTATTACTCCGAAAAGGCCATTAACTAGTTTGGTTAAACTGTACTAAACCTTACAGTAAAAGTCTGAACCAAAGCTACAGCGAGATTCTACACGACTCACTGAACTCGTACATATTTTAGTTGCAATTTTTGGCCAAGCGGTTGAATTTCTACGCAATTTACAAGATTCTACCGAAATCTGTCTAATAAAGGGATTAACGAAATTGACCCAGTCAACTGTGTCTGTTTGACTGGTCAAGCGTCTGCTGACTGGGCGCTGACTGGGCGTCTGACTAGTCAACGCCTGGGATGCTGACCAGTCAACGAACGATCTAAGCCGCTGATCTGAGATCTGACGGTGGCTGCTGTCTTACCGAAAACGGATGGCGAATCCGACTTCGGAAGATGCGGCGAGCTCCGGACGGCGGCGGTGATCGGATCCGGAGACGTGGTTCTTCCTGCACGGACGCACAAGGTCAACGAACGGTCCGGGAAAAACAATCGCGGCGCGCGTACGTGCGTGTATGCGTGCGCGCTTGCATGCATGCAATAACAAACGCGCGCACGTGCGTGCGTGTATGCGAGCACGCGAAACGAGGCGGCGCGGCGCACGGGGGCGACGGCGGCGGCGGCTGCGGTCGCGGCAGCGCGCAGCAGCGCGCGCGGGCTCGCGCGGCGAGGCAGCGGCTCGGCGCGGCAGCGGCGAGGCGGTGGCGGCGCTGCGCAGCTGCGGGGCGGCGAGGCGGCGACGGCGACGCGAGGCGCGGCGGCGGTGGTGCGGTGGCCGGCGGGCGTCGGCGGTACCTGGCGGCGGGGCGGGTGACGGCCGGCGGCGAGGTGGCGGCTCCAGGAGGCGGCGGCGCGGCGGTTCCCGAGGGCCGCGGGTGCGGTCGCGGGCAGGAGGCGGGCGGTCGAGGCGGCGGGGTAGGGCACGGAAATCGAGGCCCTGGTGGGGTCCTCTTTAAATAGCACCCTGCGCGAATTCTACTCCGAATCGGTCTAGAACTGTACTAGAACTCGGAAATCGGTCCAGATTTTCGGACCGTTTTCCGGCGGATTACTAAAACGTCCGAGTCTTTTGCATACGAACTCCGATTGGAGCGATTCTCGCGCCTACGGGTTCGTATCGTCGATACACACAACCTTCAGTCGAAGTTTGAGTGAAAACTCAAACCTACAGGGGTGGTTGTTGCAACTCTCTCTAAAGCCTCCCGCGGGAAACTCGTAGCGAAACAAAATAGGGTTTTGAAGGTGGCGTTTCGCCGAACCTTTCTACTCGACGGTTTTGCATGGAAAGACATGATGCAATGACATGAATGATGTGCAAGACCAAATCTAAAATTTGGGATGTGACAAGACTAACCCCCTTAAGATGAATCTCGTCCTCGAGATTCGGCGCGGCTAGCAAATAGGTGTGGGTAGTCCTCTCAGATGTCATCCTCACGCTCCCAAGTGGCTTCCTCTTCGGTGTGGTGGCTCCACTGCACCTTGCAAAACCTGATTGTCTTGGTACGGGTAATCCTCTTCGCTGTCTCCAGAATCTTGACCGGTTTCTCCTCATAGGTCAAGTCGTTCTCAAGCTGAACCTCCTCTAGCGGCACAGTGTCCCTCAATGGTGTATCTACCATCTCCGGATGGCACTTCTTTAGCTGGGACACGTGGAACACGTTGTGAACAGCGGACAGAGCCTCTGGCAACTCCAACTGATAAGCAACTTCTCCTTTGCGTGCTAAGACCCTGTACGGTCCAATGAATCGAGGTGCCAGCTTACCATTAATTCCAAATCTCTTGATTCCACGAAGCGGCGATACTCTGAGGTATGCTCTATCTCCTATCTCGTACACCACTTCCTTGCGCTTGGCGTCAGCGTAGCTCTTCTGCCTTGATTGTGCTACCTTCAGCCTATCCCTAATCAAGGCGACCTTCTCCTCAGCATCCTTGATCAAATCAGGTCCAAACAGCTGACGTTCTCCTACTCCATCCCATAGCAATGGTGTTCGGCACCGTTTCCCATATAGCACATCGAATGGTGACGTCTTGATGCTGGTTTGATAGCTGTTGTTGTAGGAAAACTCCGCATATGGCAATTTCTCATCCCAACTAGAACCATGAGCCAAGGCGCAAGCTCTCAGCATGTCTTCCAAAATCTGATTCACCCTCTCGGTCTGTCCATCAGTCTGTGGGTGAAACGCTGTGCTAAACTCCAATCTAGTACCAAGTGACTCGTGTAGCTGGCGCCAGAAGTGTGAGGTAAATTGGGTGCCTCTATCAGATACAATACTCTTGGGAACTCCATGTAGGCACACAATCCTGTCCATGTAAATCTTGGCCAACTTTGCACTCGTATAGGTCGTCTTTACCGGTATAAAGTGGGCTACCTTGGTCAAATGGTCGACCACTACCCAAATAGAGTCATATCCTAACCTGGTCCTGGGCAGTCCTGTGATAAAATCCATTCCCACTCTATCCCACTTCCATTCCGGCACGGGCAATGGCTGTAGCAGTCCTGCTGGCTTCTGGTGTTCTGCCTTCACTCGGCTACATACATCACATAGGGCAATATGCTCCGCGATGTCTCCCTTCATGTTGTTCCACCAGAATCTGTCCTTTAGGTCCATATACATCTTCGTATTGCCCGGATGTATGGAATACGGCGAGTCATGAGCTTCCTGCAGAATCAACTTCCTTATCTCGGGATCGTTGGGAACGCACAAACGATCTCCGTACCACAGGGTTCCCTGCTCATCCTCGCGGAATTCCCTTGCTCGACCTTCCTTCATCTTTTCCTTAACTTGATCTATCTCTTTGTCTCCCACTTGAGCCTTTATGATCCTGTCCTGTAGCGTTGGTTGGACTTCCATTGTAGCCAAGTATCCTTCAGATACTACTTCCAGTCTAAGATCCTTGAATTGCTTGCACAAATCCTCAGGCAATTCACCAATTGTCAACCCATTGGCATAAACCTTCCGGCTCAGAGCATCTGCTACTACATTGGCCTTTCCCGGGTGGTATTGCAAATTCATATCATAATCCTTGATAAGCTCCAACCATCTCCTTTGTCTCATGTTCAATTCCTTCTGTGTAAATATGTACTTCAGGCTCTTGTGGTCGGTGTACACATCACAGTGTTTTCCCATTAAGTAATGCCTCCATACCTTGAGCGCATGAACCACTGACGCTAACTCCAAGTCGTGTGTGGGGTAATTCCGCTCATGGTGCTTGAGTTGTCGCGAGGCATATGACACTACTCTCCCATATTGCATCAGTACACTCCCAAGTCCCTGTCGTGAAGCATCACAGTACACTTGGAAATCCTTCTGAAGATCTGGTAAACACAGAACTGGCGCGGTCACTAGTCGACGCTTCAGTTCCTGAAAGCTGTCTTCACATACGTCTGACCATTCAAACTTCCTCTCCTTCTTCAGAAGTTCAGTCATCGGCTTAGCAATTTTGGAAAAGTTTTCAATGAATCTCCTGTAATATCCAGCAAGTCCCAAAAAGCTTCGAATCTCTCCTGCATTTTTGGGTGCTTCCCACTCTGTTACTGCAGTCACTTTGTTTGGATCAACAGCAATTCCTTATCCTGACACTACGTGCCCAAGAAACCCAACGGTGTTAAGCCAGAATTCACACTTGCTGAATTTGGCATACAGCTTGTGTTCCCTCAGCTTCTCCATAATCATCCTCAGATGTTTCTCATGCTCGGCATCATCCTTGGAATATATCAGTATTCCATCAGTAAACACCACCACGAACTTGTCCAAATACTCCATAAATACCTTGTTCATCATGGTCATGAAGTATGCCGGGGCATTCGTTAGTCCAAAAGACATAACCGTATACTCATATAAACCATACCTAGTGGTGATGGCGGTTTTTGGTACATCCTCCTCTCGGATCTTCAATTGGAAATAGCCTGATCGAATATCAATCTTGCTGAACACCTTCACTCCTTCCAGTTGATCAAACAAGTCGTTTATGTTCGGCAGAGGGTACTTGTTCTTAATGGTTACTTCATTCAGCGAGCGATAGTCTACCACTAATCTCTTGGTGCTATCTTTCTTCTCCACAAACAGAACAGGTGCTCCCCATGACGACGCACTAGGCTGAATGAATCCCTTTTCCAGCTATTCTTTCAACTGTTTCTTCAATTCTTTCAGCTCATCCACATCCATCTTATATGGCTTCTTTGCTATCGGTCCAGTTCCCGGCATCAGGTCGATAAGAAACTCCACATCCCTGTCAGGTGGCATCCCTGGCAGCTCTTCCGGAAACACGTCGGGGTAATCCCTAATCACTGGCACAGTATCCATGCTAACCCCCTTAAGAGAATTCAACTTACACCTTCTCGGTCGTGCAGCCGACTTGAATCTAATCCTCTTACCATCCGGGGGTTTGAGTGAAACAGCTCGCTGTGCACAATCTATGTGTCCCCCATGCATAGACATCCAATCCATACCCAGAATGACATCTAATCCCTGTGAATCCAACACTACCAAATGTGCAATGAAGTTGTGTGTTCCAATCCTCACAGTTAAATCGCGGCATCCCGCGCTAGCTATCATATCTCCTCCAGGTGAACTCACTCTAATAGACCTTTTCATAGACTCAGTAGGTAACTTATACTTATCCACAAATGCCCTTGATATGAATGAATGCGATGCACCAGTATCGAAAAGTATAATTGCAGGGTAAGTGTTGATTGGGAACTTACCAATCACAAGGTCTGGCTCATCTGGAATCTCCTCCACATTCATGTGGTTCACTGTGGCCTTCTCGCCATTGGTTGGCTTCAGTCCTTTCCTCTCCGGACAGTTGTCAGCATAGTGTCCCTTCTGCTTGCACTTGAAGCACGTCACCTCACTCAGATCCTTCTTCACGAAGTTGCGATCACGGTTGCGGTCATGTCCACCGTGTCCTCCAGAGGGGTGAGAGTGTCCTCCCTTGTGGTTGTGGTGGTTGCTTCTATGGTTGTCATGACGATGTCCATCGCGGCGGTCATGGCTCCCATGGTCACTTCCTCCATGCTTGGAGTATCCATCATAAGAAGTGCGAGACTTGTGGTGAGAACCAGAGTGGTGAGTACTGCTCTTTCTCTTGCGGTTCTCCACCTGCTTGTGCTTCCCTTCCAAGATCCTGCCCTTGTCCATAAGCTCCTGGAATGTGGGGCAATAAACCACAAGTAGCTGTACTGAAAGCTCATCACTGAGGCCATCCAGGAATCTCTCCCTCCTTTTGGCATCAGTGTCAACATCCTCAGGTGCATAACGGGACAGGTTGTTGAACTCCTCAATGTACTCGGCCACGGTGCGATTGGTTTGGTGCAAGTTGCGGAACTCCTTCCTCTTCAGGCTCAGAACTCCTGAAGACACGTGGTTGGTCCTGAAACCTTCCTCAAACATTGCCCAAGTCACGGTATCCAGCGGGTGGGTGATCTGAAATGTGTCCCACCAAGAAGCGGCTGGTCCCTCCAGTAGGTGAGCGGCAAACCTCACCTTCTCATTATCAGTGCATCCGACAGTTACTAGATCCTTGTTGACTGAACGCAACCAGTTGAGAGCAACCATTGGTTCCGTTGCAGTAGAAAACTTAGCTGGCCTTAACCTCAGAAATCTGGTGAGAGCATCTCCCTGAGGCTGATTGTTTCCATTGTTGTTGTTCTGATTCGCCATGAACTGGGTCATCACTTGGGTCAGCTGTGCCTGAGCTGCCATGAGCTGCTCCATCTCAGTGGGTTGGCGGCGGGGAGGCATCTGCGGTTCAGCATAGGTAAGTTTAGAAAGAATCAACTACGATAATAGGATTCTACCCATGCATATGATCAACCAACAACAAACAATAGCAGACAATCACACGCAAGCAACACATCAACAAACAAGCGATCCAGCAACATTCCAGGTGTTATCCTAGCAGTATATACCTACTGAAATAGTTTTGCAAGAGTTGGCGATGGTTAACTAAACAGTTGATCAACTAAACTACCAAAACAACAATCTGTCAGAACAGTCCAGCAGCTTTCACGAATTTTTCCGCCTGACTTAAACTCGTCAGAAAATTTAGCCAATTTTTGTGCATATGGCACAGAGAGTTTCTCATCAGCCCAATTTTTTTCAGATTTTTTAGAGTTACCAGAAAAATATGAAAAATCGTGCAGTACTGCTGTATCAGCAGAAAACTGCAGCGAAAAACACACAGATGATAACCAAATTGCCATAACTTTTTCATAAAAATTCGCACAAATCAATCCTGGGATATTGGAGTACACAAATAAGCAACTAAACACTTTTAAACTAACACGAACTAAGCTTCACAACGATCGAGACTAATCTTAACGAGTTCTCCTAACGTGGACTAATTGGTGGACTTCTATCTACTTCTTGAAGAGATTGAGGTAGGTCCTTGCGGTCATGCGTTGGTGCTTCGGCTCGCGGTACAACCATGGCGGCGGAGTGTACACCTCTCCGGAACCATCACTTGAGACTTCAAACTCCACCTCTTCTGGATCCTCCTCTTCTTCTTCATTCTCAGCTGCAACAGCAACAGCTTCATCTCCTCCACCATCATCGTCTCCATCATCATCATCCTCGTCCTCATCATCATCATCGTCTCCACTGTCATCATCATCCCCATTGTTGCCATCATCTCCATTGTCATCATCAGAGGGTGGATTCAGCTGTGCTTGGAGAGCGGCAATCTGGGCTGTCATTGCTTCAATGGTTTGGTTCCTTTCCTGGACGGTCCCTTGCAATTGCTGTATGTTCTGGGTGTTCTCCTGCACAGTACCATGAAGATGGGCTATGGTCTCATCTCTGGCTATCAGGGCAGTTTCCATAACTCCCACAGCTTCATGCAGAGT
This sequence comes from Avena atlantica, assembly GCA_910589765.1. NCBI lineage: Eukaryota > Viridiplantae > Streptophyta > Magnoliopsida > Poales > Poaceae > Avena > Avena atlantica. The sequence continues at coordinate 342,672,981 of OU342738.1, read as the reverse complement.
GTCTATCTCCTGTCCTTGGACCACCATTCCATTGCTAGTGAAGTCTGCAATCTCCTTCAACATCCTCACCTTCTCTGCTAGAGCTCCATTCTCTCTCTCCATGTCCTCTATGTGCCTCTGACGGGGCGGCATGTTGTTCCTGTCGCCCGGGGTAACCACAATGTTCCCATCTTCATCACGCCTTCCATAGTCACGGTAGGGTGAATCTGCAGGCAGTAGGTGTCGGACATAGTGGCACTGGCGAGACAGAGCTTCATGTACGGCCAAGTTGATTCCAAGTCCCCAATTGAAGTATATCTTAGTGTAGACCAAGTGCGCGGGATTTGGCAAGGCGGCATCTCTGAATATGAAGGTAGTGATCTCCCATGCATCCTCTCCATATCCATAGGTGTACAACCTTCTTCCCTTGAACATAGGCAACGGCAATCCCAATGACTGAGAGAGCTGAGCTAACTGCCTTGCAAAGGGCCTTGGTGACTCCATGGTGACATACTCAGTCCTAACGTCTCCCATCTATCAAGTAAAAGAGGAAAGTGTGAGAATAGCATATGGTAAGAATATACGAGGGTGAAAGGCATAAGAGGAAGGACAGAGTTAATATAAGCTTAATAATTCTATGGCTTCCTAATCCAATCCTAGGTCACGATCCTACAGTCGACACACGGGCTCTGATACCATCCTGTAACACCCCGGTTCTGAAAAGACCGTGGCCTCTATGTGACATGCCAATCCTTGGATCGGTTCATTGGCCCACACTAGAGTAAGATAGATAATCATAGCAAATAACCGTGTATCATGATCTACAAAGATCCATAGTACCATTATTACAATAAAATCTTAGCATAAAGCTAGCTCAAATTATTCAGGTAGCAACAAAAGCAAGTAAATCCTCCAATCTTCAAATTGCCCACAAGTGAACAAGTGCCGAGTGGAGTACCGTGGCCTATAGCAATCAATCAGAATCGGAATAACCTGCAACATGAAACGTAGCAGCCCCGAAGGGTCAATACATGGAATGTATGGCAAGTAGAGCTAGTAAAGGAGACAATAGTACTAACATCTACATGCATATTTGGCAAGTGGAGCTGTGTCTGGCTTGCATTTGCAAATACATTTGTCCTACTTTCATAAACAGTTTTCAATTTTCTTTGAAAAGATCCCAATTAAGTTAACCCAACAATATTAAAACAATTATGAAATTAGAATGAGCGAGAAACATGTCATGGAGTCAATATCTAGCAACTCAGTTGTCTATAACCGGGGACACGGCTAATCGATTAGATTATACACTCTGCAGAGGTTAGTACACTTTACCCATGTGACTTGGCCAGCCCAGCTCATACCATCACTCTCATTTTGGGTGATGATAGGGAGAAGACCAAGAAGAGACTATTCGGGAAGTAGCTCCTCAATCCCGACGGCACCGGTCCAACCTACCAAAATTCTACATCTCTGGATACGCGGGTTTGAGTTACCACAACCTACTAAGTCCAACCAACCGCCCATGTCATTATTGGCACATGGTTGTACACGTAAGCTACACAATAAAGAAGCCAATCATTCTCTCTTGATACCTGGGTGCCTTTCCGCAATGAAACCACCAAAATTTATCAATATGTGTCGACTGTAGGATTATTGATAAATTTTGGTGGTTTCATTGCAGAAAGGCACCCAGGTATCAAGAGAGAATGATTGGCTTATTTATTGTGTAACTTACGTGTACAACCATGTGCCAATAATGAAATGGGCGGTTGGTTGGACTTAGTAGGTTGTGGTAACTCGAACCCGCGTATCCAGAGATGTAGAATTTTGGTAGGTTGGACCGGTGCGCGTCGGGATTGAGGAGCTACTTCCCGAACAGTCTCTTCTTGGTCTTCTCCCTATCATCACCCAAAATGAGAGTGATGGTACGAGCTGGGCTGGCCAAGTCACATGGGTAAAGTGTACTAACCTCTGCAGAGTGTATAATCTAATCGATTAGCCGTGTCCCCGGTTATGGACAACTGAGTTGCTAGATATTGACTCCATGACATGTTTCTCGCTCATTCTAATTTCATAATTGTTTTAATATTGTTGGGTTAACTTAATTGGGATCTTTTCAAAGAAAATTGAAAACTGTTTATGAAAGTAGGACAAATGTATTTGCAAATGCAAGCCAGACACAACTCCACTTGCCAAATATGCATGTAGATGTTAGTACTATTGTCTCCTTTACTAGCTCTACTTGCCATACATTCCATGTATTGACCCTTCGGGGCTGCTACATTTCATGTTGCAGGTTATTCCGATTCTGATTGATCGTTATAGGCCACGGTACTCCACTCGGCACTTGTTCACTTGTGGGCAATTTGAAGATTGGAGGATTTACTTGCTTTTGTTGCTACCTGAATAATTTGAGCTAGCTTTATGCTAAGCTTTTATTGTAATAATGGTACTCTGGATCTTTGTAGATCATGATACACGGTTATTTGCTATGATTATCTATCTTACTCTATTGTGGGCCAATGAACCGATCCAGGGATTGACATGTCACATAGAGGCCACGGTCTTTTCAGAACCGGGGTGTTACAGTTGATTACGAGCGTACTCAGCAAGTTCACTAAAAAGGAGTGTCTGATGCACTAGCTACAGACACATGCCATAGGTCATAGGCAATGCAGGTTTTTGTAAACATTTCTTCAAAGGTTGCTTTTATTCTGAAAACCTATGTCCGTAAGCCTTCACAGGTTTACCAGGATTTTCATGGAGTTCCTTTCCTGCAGCGTTCGCTGCTCCTTTCCAGAACAGGGAGTAACAAGTTATAGTTCGTACACTCTGCAGAGAAGCGTTCCTTTTCCCATGAGAGATGAACTCCTTGTTGCACAGCCAGGCAGCTTATTCCCGTCCACAATTCCGTAATGTGGGCCCAGTAGATGATCCAATCCAATCACTACCCTATTCACGGCCCCGCATGTCTCCTTGGTGTACGCCATGCCTACATATCGAATTACGGCAATCGTTAGTACATAACGTTCAGATACCAGAACTATCATGGGATGTTGAGGGTTCCCACCCATATGCTGCATATCCTCTATGAATTACCAATTATTGCATGCTACAAGGATAAAAACCACGACCCACGCATCCGGCTACATGCGAGTGGAAGAATATACAGTTTACTTCTCTGTCCCATTCCAAATCTCATGGTTAACGCCTGCTATACAGTGCAAGAATCATTGGCGACATTGGTTGTTAAGTCCTAGATGATATATTCATGTGAAGTGGTATTCCAACTGCCAGGCTTAATAGATTAGCAGATCACCCTAGATCAGTAACCAATAGTTCACATTATTATCAAAAATAGTGTTTTCTGACCCTTTTAAATGCAGGTGATGAAAACACTGGATTTCCAAAATATTTGATAGAAAATAACGAAAGGACATGAGAAAGTGTGAACTTGCCTTTTATGCTTGCAAGATTATGCACTCACAGTCTTCGAGACAATAAAAGATCCAATATCTGCAAATAACATCATTCGTCCGGTAAGGACTAATGTTTAAATAATCAATATGCAGTTATGTATAAGTAATGCTATGAATTTGGTAAAATTCCCAAAATGTATTCCTAATAGTTTAAGTGAGTTAAACTTTGGTGATTTTCTTAAGAGTTAGTTTATCTTTAGTGCTTACTTTATAAATAGGTGTGTTTATAATGAAGTTGAGTTTTAATATCTAAGGTATAACAGTAGAGTATAAAGCAATGTAGGATTGGTGTTGATTGATATCTAGTGGTTATGATAGGAATCCAAGTGTTGGCTTAAGGATTTGGAAGAAATTATTATATAGTCGTCGTTTGAAGTGGCAAAATGAATAACTTTTGAAGAAAAGGTTTCTTTAATAAGGTTTAAATAATCTTTATGATTAATATAATGTGATTGATTTCACTTGCGTTTGCTCGAATAGTTTGGACTTGAGATACCTAGTGTCTTAATTGAAATAGATCAAAGTTAACTATAAAAATATAAATAATTTTAAGATATGATGATTATAAACTTTGGGGCTAAAGTTAACTTTAAAACAATAAATAAACTTAAGAGGTATATGTTTTAACTATTACCAAGGTTTAGGGTGATGATAGGTATGCTTAAGGATGTGTAATCATTCACTTTATATTTAAGTGAATGATTAGTTTAAATTTGTATTGTGATTATGAAAATAATATGCAACTTATTTAATGATCTTATTATTTTGTTAGGGTTTGGAGTCATATTTAAGTGTGGTTAAGACATGAAATTTATTTACCATATTATATATGAGTGATACACAATATTTATTTAAAAGGGGAATTAATTTGAATTTTAAGATTTTAAAGAGTATTTTGAAGTTAATAGTTTTTTTAAGCTTGACTATGAATCCAAGTTATGGTTTTGGAATTACTGCTTAGATATAAAATATTTAAGGTTTTGTATAAAATTGTGATTATTTCTTACTTAAAAAATGTTTTAAAGAATTTACCAAAATAGGCAATAGATAAGGATTTATTATTTTAAAATCTTAAAAACCTTTATAATAATACATTTAATATTTTTCTAGTATATTGTATTTCTTCAAGGTCTTAAAAATGTTTTTAAGTATTATTCTTATTTATAAAATTCCATAAAGGATTAAATGTTTGTGAATACTTACTTTAAATTTTATTTATAAAAGGATTAAATTAGTCTTTTTATAAAATAGTAGATTTATGTTTGTACACAGAAATGATTTTTATTGACTTTTAGGGCTTCTCTTTATTTTATAAATTTTCACTATGGATTTAATGGTGTTAATTTTTATTTGCATTTCATCTAACTTCAACAAGGAATGGTGTATTTTTCCTAGGTATATAATATTTTTGTGATCATTTTGATATATTGAATATATTTATAGGATTTTTCTATATTTCTAGAGTTTAAAACATTCATAGGGCCATTTTGGTAATTTTACTTTTTTTCTTTTCAGTTAGATCTTGGGCCTGGTCTTTTGGGCTCGCCCAACCCAACCCAGTGGGTCTAGGTCAAACTCACTCGGCAGCCACTAGATCGACCCACCGACCCAGTGCGCTCAACCCTACCCGCTCGTTCATCCTTGCTCGCTAGTTCCCCTCTCTGGCGACCGAGGGTTGCCTCACCGCCGCCGCTCGATTCCGATCGTTGCTGGCCTTCCCGTCCGCCACCGTGATGCAGGATGAGTGGCAACACCCGAATTTTTAATCCCAGATGCCTGTTATGCCATACATCGCAATCCCAGGATTACCATTTTTGCGAGACATAACAGATTGGATATCACAGTACATCATCCATTACAAACCATACATATGGTCTTACAACAAATAAAGGATCTCATGATCCAATCTTAATACAATCATAGAAGCGGAATAAAGTAATAATAACAGTAGCGTAGGAGAGACTCCATCTTCATGGTCACAGGCAATGCCGACGATGGGAGATGATTGATACGCCCAATTTGCATCACCATTCTATATCATAATTTACCTATATTCATTGATATATGTCTTATTATGAGGTATTACTTATGGCTTTTCATCTGTTTATAAATGTTGGATGATTCTTGGAGGATGAACTGTCGGAGTCTGGATTCTGATGGAAAAGAAGGCGTTTTAGTGCAATTTCGCGAAGATCAGAAAAATATGGGAAAATATTATTTTTCCAGGAGATTGAAGAAGCCAGAAGGAGGAGCGAAGAGGGGCCGTAGGGGGCCCATGCCCCCTAGGCGCGGGTCCCCCTAGGCCACGCCTAGGGAAGGTGTGGCCCACCTGCCCGTCTCCCGACTCCGCCCCTTCGCCTATATCTTCCCTACGAAACCCAAAGGCCAGGGGGCGACCAGAGATAGATTTCCGCCCCCTCTGGGGGGCAGAAAACACCAAGAGAGAAAGATCTCTCCGGCAGACAGATTTCTGCTGGGGGGATTCCTTCCCAGAGAGGGGAGACCGTCACCATCAACACCATCGTCAAGCTAGGCTTCATCGGGATTATCATCATCATCATCCACACCATCATCACCACTCCGTCCTGCTGTAACAGTTGTGTTGGATATTGCTTTAATTCTTGTGGGAAACTTTCCCGGTGTTGATTACTATTGTAGTTGATGCTTCTGAGTAACCATCGGATTATTGTTTATGTTCAGATTGTTATCCATTATCATATCATCTTTGATCTTGATCCATATGATGTCTTGTGAGTAGTTCATTTAGTTCTTGAGGACATGGGATAAGTCATGTTGTTATTAGTGGATTTGTGTTGAGTCATTATTCAACGGTTTAGTATTTAAGTTGTTGTTCTATTCTTATAGTGGTGTCATGTGAACGTCGACTACATGATACTTCACCATTTATGGGCCTAGGGGAATGCATTGTGTATTTGGCTACTAATTGTGGTGTTGCCAGAGTGACAGAAACCTGAACCCCCGTTAGGACACCTTTGCACAAGGGAGCGTAGGATCTCAAAGTTTAAGGCTGTGGTTAGATTTATATCTTAATTACTTTCCTATAGTTACGGATGTTTGCAGAGGGTTTAATCACAAGTATGTATTAGTCCAAGTAAGGTCGGTATGTTAGCACAGGTTCACCCACACAACACTTACAACACAAGAGAAGAGTACTCAGCTATTTGAAGCGAAAGCACTTGACAGAATTCCCATGTGTCCTCGAGAACATTTGGTCCTTATAAGTATTTCCACCGGCTTATCCTTTGCTAAGAAAGGATTGGGCCACTTGCTCCGTTTGTTCGTTGTCTTTATTACTTGCTCTTTGTTTTGTTGCCTTATCAGAAAACCACTAAAAATACGTTTGCTAAGTATTCACAGGGATTTCCTGCTCCATACCACTGTTCAGCACCTTCTGCTCCTCGTTGGGATCGACACTCCTATTTTTCGAAAGTACTACGATACACCCCCTATACTTGTGGGTCATCAATGATCCTAGTTGTCGTAACCTTCCTGCTGTCTGTCCTCCTGATAGTCCTCTTCATAGTCTGGCCATGGGAATAGCCAGGGACAAAGCCATGAGTACTCTTTAAGTACTCGCAAATTAATACTAACAAGTGAAGTGGTTTTGAATAGGAAGTACTAGCCTCTAGGTTGTTTTGCAAAAATCCAAATTTATCTCTACTGAGTTCAGAAGCAAACAAATCTAGTTGAAAGTTTTATAACACCTAAGCGGGAACTTGAATTTCATATGACAACTCTATTGTGGTCAAGTCAAATTCATGATTCATTTCACACGTCATTTTTAAAACATCTGACGACGGTACATAATGGCCACTCCAAATGTCCATAACCGCGGACGCGGCTATTCGAATAGTTTAACACTCTGCAGAGGTGGTACACTTTCACCATAACATTCGATACATCCGTCAGGAACAATCCTGAATTCACCATACTCAGTATGCGGATAATCAATCCTAACCTTTCAATTACACGCCCTAGTACAGGCACCTCTCCTATGAGTTTGGACTTCCAACCATGGCCAACTATCATCTTGGGAACTGCACAGGTGGACAATCTTCACAAGGTAGCCTCAGCTCAAACCTTGGCCGCAAGGGAACCCATACTAAGGTATATAAATTTCCAGTTAAGCCCTACCCAAATTTCTGGTATTGTGGTTGTACGGTAAAATTGGAATGGTATCTCATCCAGACAACCATCAGTTTTATAAAGGGCTAAGGCTCATGCCTCAACATTTTCATCATCAAAATCATCTGGTGTTCAAGAACACATGTCAAAACATTTCATTACAACGAATCATCATTCTAAGGTTTTCATAATCATTTTCACCAAGTATTCCCATCTAAAGTGATCAAGTTTTGTGCTTAGCACTAGCAACTACAAGTGGGGGTAAACACTAATGAGGGGTGGTAAACAAGTGTAAATGATCTATGTTCAATCTCATGCCTCAGGATGACATCAAGATTTATATAACTTAGGCCAAGTTTTATGCTCTTTATGCTACCTTTAAATAATCTTTCTAAGCTCTACAAATCACTAAGTAAACTCTAATAGAAAGCTTTGATAAAGAAATAAAATAATTAAGCTAGCAAGTAAAATTGGGATTGGTTATAATCAAATGTATCTAACCAAGCATGCCTAATGCATTGCATAGGTTATCTAACTTTCACAGTTGCAAGTGTTAGCTTGCTTAGATAGTAGCTTGCTAAGTCAACTTGTAGTGTTAGGATGGCCTTGTGCAGAGCAGTGGTTGAAGTTCTCCTCGGCTTCTTCCTCGTAGTATTCTACTTCCTCCTCTATCCTTGATCGGTACTAGCATCTATAAATAAATACGAGGTACACAATCACCAAACAATACTTAACTACTTTTATTTATCACACCAAGGTTTTCACTAGATGATCTAGCATCATCACAATATTACAATCATCAAGGCACTTGTCTTATTTATTTTATTTTTAAAAGTAATTTCTACTCATTGAAAAACTACTTAAGATTTAATATTCTCCAACTCAAACATGGGATCATGTGGACACATGTCATCACCACATATTTCAGTACATGGGAATTGATTTAAAGTGGTGTCACAATTTAATAAGGTTTAACCCTTTTATTTTAATTAAATAAAGTGACTAGAAATGCCTATGGGGCATTCTTTTATTACTTGTCCATTATTTCTGCAAGTAAACCTAGATATTTTTATATATTTAGAAAGGTCTTGTTAAATGTGATTTTTGGAAGTTGGAATCAACTCAAAAGCTTCTGTGGTTGAATTTTGAAAAATGTTTGAATGCAAAAAAGCTTCTGCCTTGTTATTTTTACTATAGGTGATCTACAAATCTAAATGGTTTGAATCCAACGGTCTTGGATTAAGAATTCCATTACCTTTCTAAAAAATTTGGCTTCATGCATTTTGGTTTAGTGAATCGACCTGGGTTGATTTTTGAATCTAGGTACATAACTATGTTTGAAACTAAATGAATAAACCTAAATTCAAACTACTGGGTCACGCGGGAATGTAAATTGGCCGCCCCACGGTGCACAGCGCACGCGTGGGTGAGTTTAAGTGGATGACCCCACCAGTCAGCGAGACAGGGGGTGCGAAGCGGTACGGGGTGATGTGGACCGCACGATCAAACTCTAATCGAACGGCTGAGACCTATCGTCTCCGTTGGGCAACTCCGGCGAGATAGAACCCTAGCGCGGCCATTGGGGGTCTACGAGGGCTCACCGGGGCTCAGGCGAGGGTCGGCGAGGGGGCGAATGACGAAGTCGACGACGGCGAACCTCCTGGTACCGATGGCTTCTCCTGGGGTGGCTCCAATCGTTGGATCCTCTTCTCCTCCTCCGCGGCAGACTCTAGCCAAATTCCAGCGATGTGCTGCTCGCCTTGCTCCGGGGGTGAGGTGGGGTGGTCCTGAGAGAGAGGGGAGGGTGTTGGTGTGAAGAAATCGAGCGGGGATGTCCTCTATTTCTAGTGCAGCGAGGGGACCGACGGGCACGGGTGGAGCTCGTCGTGGTCGTCGGCATAGTGGGTTAATGTCATGGGCGACGGTAGGGGTGGTGCTGTGCTCCCTGGCGAAGCTCAACGGTGTGGTTACGCGGCGTGGGGCGGTGCGAGACTGTCGGAATGTTGAGGTGCTCTGGGCGGGTGTGACAGGAAGTTTTATGGCACGCGAGCTCTCCTGGTCGCACGATGACGAACGGGGTTGTCTGTGGGGTTGCTGGGACGATGGTGATCAAGCTTGCACGCGACGAGGGTGGCGCACGGTCTGTGGGCGTGTGTCGTGTGCGGCGTGCTGGCGCTCTCTCGGCATGGCGCAGAGGCATAGGGCGTGGCAATTCTAGAGTGGTCCAGTGGCTTGCTGCTCATTGGTGTTGGACAGGAGGTGGCAGTGGATGGTGGTGAGTGTCCCAGACAAGGTGGCTAGGTTTGGTGCTAATCCTAGCTTGCTGTCGACTAAGGGATGGCAAGTTGAGCTCGGCATGGTCACCATTGATGGTGATGGCAAGCTCACAGTGGTGCTAGATCTTGTTAACTAAGCTAGATGATCTACTAATAGCCTATTGTGAGCTAGAGAGGGAACAAGTTAGGCCCAAATCACTGCTCACTATAGTGTTTGTTGTTTGTTTGATTTGTGTTTGCAAGGTGTTTGATGAAATGGCCGAAAGAGATTCAAATTTGAATTTTTGATTCAAACTTGGTGGGTGTACTAGTCACATACTCAGTAGTCTTTGGTTAGTTGGAAAGGTCAAGGGGAGTTGGTTTGGTTGGTTTTTGAGAAATGGGTGATCTTCACATATGAACCAGATTCAATTTTGAATTGTCATTTGAATCAAGTTGTCAAATGTTTCAGTAAGTTTGAAAGGTGGGATTGGGTTAAATTTTACTTGGTATAGCCAGGGGTGAAAAGAAATATAATTGTTTCTGTTTGAAATCTTGGACTAGAAACACTCAAAGGGACCTAGTGGGCAAGATTGGCAAAAATGACCATTTGCCTTATTTGGTTTGTTTTTTATTTTTCTCTTGATTTGTTTATTCTTGGAAATGTTTTAGATGATGTTGTTTTCACCTTTAAACCATTCCTTGCTATTCACAACAATCACACAAGTCCATTCATGCATTCATACAATCATCACATACACATATGCATTCATATGATTTTAATTAGCAAAAGTTTTTGTTAACCCTAAATTTGGTGATTGGAATTTGATAACCTTGTTCAATATTTTTGGGATGTTACAAATCTTCCTTCCTTAAACAAAATCTCGTCCCGAGATTTGAGAAAGAAGAGAGAAGATAACTAGGATTTAAAAAGATCGGGAAACTCCGTCTTGATGTAGTCTTCTTGTTCCCAGGTAGCTTCTTCTTCACTGTGGTTACTCCACTGAATCTTGAGAAAGTTGATGCTCCGGGTCCTGGTGGTTCTGAAAGCTTCCTCTAAAATACAGATGGGTACTTCGGGATACGTCAGGTCATCGTTGATCTCTATGGTGCGGTGATCAATGTTCTTGAAAACTTCAGTTTTCTCCGGGACTTCAAGGCATTTGCGAAGTAACGATATATGGAACACATTACACACTGCTGACATCTCCTCTGGCAGTTCCAGTTGATACGATACTTCAACTCAACGATTCAGAATCTTGAAGGGTCCGATATATCTGGGGGCTAACTTTCCTTTGAGCTGGAAACGTTGCATTCCTTTCAAAGGAGACACTTTGAGATACACAAAATCTCTGATATTGAAAGCGAGGTCTCGACGTCTCTTGTCGGCATAACTCTTTTGTCTGGACTGGGTGGTCTTGAGGTGCTCACGGATCTTGTAAACTTTCTCTTCTGCTTCTCGTAGGATGCCGGGTCCGAAAATCTGACTCTCTCCTACTTCCGACCAATTCAAAGGGGTACGACACTTCCTTCCATACATGAATTCAAATGGGGCCATTTGCAAACTGGTTTGATAACTGTTGTTGTAAGAAAATTCTGCGAAAGGCAGACAGTCTTCCCATTTAGATCCATACTCTAGCACACAGTCTCTCAACATATCTTCGAGTATTTGATTTACTCGCTCCGTTTTTCCATCGGTTTGAGGGTGATAAGTTGTGCTGAAATATAGTCTAGTACCTAGTCCTTCTTGGACTTTGTTCCAGAATCTCGAGGTAAACTGAGTTCCTCGATCTGACACAATGTTCTTGGGGACTAGTATAGGGGGTGTATCGTAGTACTTTCGATAAAATAGGAGTGTCGATCCCAACGAGGAGCAGAAGGTGCTGAACAGTGGTATGTAGCAGGAAATCCCTGTGAATACTTAGGAAACGGATTTTTAGTGGTTTTCTGATAAGGCAACAAAAAAAGCAAGTAATAAAGACAACGAACAAACGGAGCAAGTGTCCCAATCCTTTCTTAGCAAAGTACAAGCCGGTGCAAATACTTATAAGGACCAAACATTCTCGAGGACACATGGGAATTCTGTCAAGTGCTTTCGCTTCAAATAGCTGAGTGCTCTTCTTTGGTGTTTGTAAGTGTTGTGTGGGTGAACCTGTGCTAACATACCAACCTTACTTGGACTGAGACATACTTGTGATTAAACCCCCTACAAACATCTGTAACTATAGGAAAGTAATTAAGATATAAATCTAACCACAACCTTAAACTCTGAGATCCTACGCTCCCTTGTGCAAAGGTGTCCTAACAGGGGTTCAGGTTTCTGTCACTCCGGCGACCCCACAATTAGTAGCCAAATACACAATGCATTACCCTAGGCCCATAAATGGTGAAGTATCATGTAGTCGACATTCACATGACACCACTAGAAGAATAGCACCACAACTTAAATACTAAACCATTGAATAATAACTCAACACAAATCCACTAATAACAACATGACTTCTCCCATGTCCTCAAGAACTAAATGAACTACTCACAAGACATCATATGGATCAAGATCAAAGATGATATGATAATGGATAACAATCTGAACATAAACAATAATCCAATGGTTCCACTCACAAGCATCAACTACAATAGTTATCAACACCGGGAAAGTTTCCCCTAATGAACTAAAGCAATATCCAACACAATTGTTGTATCGGGACGGAGTGGTGATGATGGTGCTGGTGAGATGATGGTGTGGATGATGATGATGATCCCAATGAAGCCTAGCTTGACGATGGTGTTGATGGCGACGGTCTCCCCTCTCCAGGAAGGAATTCCCCCGGCAGAAATCTGTCTGCCGGAGAGATCTTTCTCTCTCGGTGTTTTCCGCCCCCAGGGGCGGCGGAAATCTATCTGTGGTCGCTCCCCTGGCCTTAGGGTTTCGTAGGGAAGATGTAGGCGAATTGGCGGAGTCGGGAGCCAGGCATGTGGGCCACACCTGCCCTAGGCGCGGCCTAGGGGGACCCACGCCTAGGGGTGTGGGCCCCCTGCGGCCCCTCTTTGCTCCTCCTTCTGGCTTCTTTCGTCTTCTAGGAAAATAGTATGTTTCCATATTTTTCTGGTATTTTTCCGATCTTCGCGAAATTGCACCGAGACGCCTTCTTTTCCATCAGAATCCAGACTCTAGCAGTCCATCCTCCAAGAATCATCCAACATGCATAAACAGATGAAAATCCATAAGTAATACCTCATAATAAGACAAATATCAATGAATAGAGGTAAATTATGATATAGAATGGTGATGCAAATTCGGCGTATCAACTCCCCCAAGCTTAGACCTTTGCTTGTCCCCAAGCGAAAACTGAGCTTAGTAAATATGTCCACATGTTTATGGAGTGAAGTGTCGATAAAACAATACGAACAAGAAGCATCACACTTACCATTGCACAACTCATAGAAGAGAGCAACTCACCATTATATAACTTAGCTTGCAAACAAGTACAACAGTCACAATAGAGATGCATAAATATAAATCATAATTAGAATTGGCAAACTTGTTCTTGGTCAGAGAACACCTGGAAAACAGTTTCACAAAAAGATTTTTGCAGAAGTTTTATAACAGGAGCACTCTTTGCTCAAAAAGTTTTTTCACAAGTGAAGGCTTTCAAAGTAATACTCAATAGATAAGAGTTTTGTGCAAACAAGGAAGATAAAGAACATGATTGAATCAATCACCATATGAATGCTTGAAACACAACAACTCAAATGCTTGCTGGAGATAGAGAGGAAGTAGGTTTACTGACTCAACTTGTAAGTGGGAGAAAGGTCCCTTTATAGAGGGAAGCAGGATTACAAGTCATAAAGAGCTTCCAAAAGATTATGGTACTTACTAGCTTTGAGCCCTCATTGCCCCTATCATAGGCATCTTGAGATGATTAAGGTTAAAGTGCACAAAGATGGAGTATATGCTTGACGAAATATAAGTTGGCAATCTCATGTCCCTTGAATATGAGGGCCACTCCTCATGCTACTCAACTTAGGTCACTGGTAAGTTCTTGTCATTGTAAGTACATGCGTATCATAGAGAACCGCTAGCGGGGTACCCCTTGCACATGGCACATGAGCTTTCCCATAACCAAAATGACAAGGAAAGCAGACAATGAGCATCTCAGCGATCTTTTTATTTACTATGTGCATAGCTTTTTATTGAGGATGCTTCATAGATAGCTCACTATGGTGATGCTGCAAGTTTCCACCATGATTAGGCATGGCTTATGCTAGCGGCCCAGGCGTTTCTCTAACACAAAATACAGACTCCATGGACTTACAAGTTCCCTCTTTATTTCACACCGTTGACATCCATAGACAAAAGAGCACAATATCAACTATGTACAGAGTTCAAGTGCAATGTTGAAAACGTTCCCCGTGACAGCACGGTTCTGCTAATTCCAACGTATATATGCAAGCATATACAACTTAGATGACACAATGGTTCAAGTCTATTAGGGGCAAGAAATAAAGTGTGTCGTCTAGTTCGTGAGAGCTTTACTAACTAGTTTTCACATAACAAAATACTTTTCAATTCGAAAGATAGATGAAGCTTGAGAATTTGCTTGGAAATAGCAAAAGCTACTAGGTAGATATGGTGGACACAAGTGGCACAGGTTTTGGTTCAGAGGGATTTGGAAACATGAGAAGTATGCCTTCTCAAAGCAGGTTTTTGGCTAGCAAGGCTGGGTAGCAAGCAAGAGAGTTGAAAGAAACAATCAAACATACAAGTAATAAAGCCAAACATGCAACCTTCCTTGAAGACACAAAAGAATCTTAAATAAAGAATACTAAGCTTATGAGCCAACAAGAAAGAAAATAAATGATACAAAATACTTGTAAGCTTTTTTCTCTTTTTCTCTTTCAATGTAATGCTACTGACCAGAACTCGGTTTGCCAAAACCAATTTAGATCCACTTGATGATCCCAAAGTGATGCCAATACTGATCAACAAGATCCATCATATAATAGAGATTGCAAACTAAAATAAGAAGTGCAAAAAGTAAAAGATGAGACTTCTCATTAATATTCAATAAAGGCACTCACACCAAGGGATACATAGATAATCAACTAAAGGAGAGATACTTCCACATGAAACCAAACTATAAGATAACCTCTCTACCACATATATGAATCCACTAAAAAGGTAAAAGATGAAAGATAATGGTGGTGATACCGCGGCACTCCCCCAAGCTTGGAACAAGCCAAGGGGATGCCAAACCTCATGATGAATTACTCCTTCGGTGGTGGTGCTATTCTCTTGTCATCATAAAACTTCCAAAGCAATGGTTCCCCATCCAGAAAGGATGTCCTTGTCTCCGCTATCCTGAAACTAGCAGCAGAGCTTATGCGATCAAATCTAGCCTCATACTCACAGTTTTGGTTCTGTATGTCATAGAGATGTGCTTGCAATTGGTTGGTGGTTTGACAGAGTGAGAAGATCTCTTCTCGGAGCTCAGCAACTTCTCCCTCGTTCTTGGTGATGAGTTCTGAACTTATCTTGTGAATAACATCCACTTCACGTTCTGCCATCTTCTTGTACCTGAAAACTTCCTGCTCCAATGCTTCCATCCCGTCTTCCAGGCTGCCTTCTCCTTTAGGGCCTTGAACTTATTTCATCTGTACCTTCCCCTCTTTGAGAACCAACTCTTTGGGATGAATCCTCAACTTATACATGTACGGGTTGAGGACGTCCATAGAGGAATCCTCTGTGGGTGATCCAGAGGAAGACATTGAGGCTCCAAATCTGAGAATTTTCCTGACAGAAACAGATCGAAACAAAAACACAACGAGAACACGATGCAAGAGCCTCGGGGAACCCGGGGGGTTATATATTATGAAGTTTCTAGGTATAAGGAAGGTCTTGATATGGAAACGAGGCGGCGTCGGAGCTCGGGGGGATTCAAATCCCCTCCAGGCGCGGCCAGCTGGGGCCCGCGCCTGGGGTGGGTTTGGCTACCCCGGCCTCCAGATCCTCCTCTATTCCGTCTCGTAACTTGCCTTATGTAGTAAAACATCAAAAATATAAAAATATTGGGGTTTCACGAACCTTCTGTTTTCACCACTTTTACCTATTCAAAGTCGAACTCTGCAGAATCTGGTGTTTGGCTTCTAATAAATTATTCCGGAGTCACAAGTTGAATTGTGTCAACATCTTCATTATATGAATCTCTAGAAATATAGTGTTTTAGTCTTTGACCATTCACCACCTATGTTGTGTCATCCTTCAAAGAAGATATTTTGATGGCACCTGAACGGTATACTCCCTTGATAACAAAGGTCCTTCCCATTTCGAGAGTATTTTGCCTACAAAAAGTCTGAGACGAGACCTATACAAAAGAACTTTCTCACCAACATGGAACTCCCTTTTGAGAATTCTCCTATCATTCCATATTTTTACTTTTTCCTTAAAGAGCCTAGCATTTTCATAAGCTTCACCTCTCCACTCATCTAGATTACTTAAGTCGAGCAGTATTTTCTCACCAGCAAGTCTAAAATCTCTATTCAACTCTTTCACTGCCCAATAAGCTTTGTGTTCTAATTATAAAGGAAAGTGACAAGCTTTCCCATAGACCATTTTGTCAGGAGACATCCCCATAGGATTTTTATAAGCAGTTCTATAAGCCCACAAAGCGTCATTCAACTTTTTAGCCCAATTGTTTCTAGATCTATTGACAGTCTTCTGCAAGATAGATTTAATTTCCCTGTTGGAAAGTTCTACTTGCCCACTAGTTTGGGGGTGATAATTTGAAGCAATTTTGTGGTTTAGGTCATACTTAGCGAGAGTTTTTCTAAAAACCCCATGAATAAAATGAGATCCTCCATCAGTCATGAGATATCTAGGCACACCGAACCTAGGAAAAATGACATATTTAAGCATTTTCAAAGAGGTCTTACCATCAACACTATTTGTAGGTATGGCTTCTACCCACTTTGTAACATAGTCAACAACAACAAGAATATGAGTATACCCTTTTGAAGGAGGAAAATGCCCCATAAAGTCGAATCCCCAACAATCAAAAGGTTCAATAACAAGAGAATAATTCATATGCATTTCATTGCGTCTAGAGATATTACCTACTCGTTGGCATTCATCACATGATAAGACAAACTTCCTTGCATATTTAAAAGGGGTAGGCCAATAAAACCAAGATTGTTAAACCTTTTGTGCAGTCCTATCCCCAGCATGATGTCCTCCATAAGCACTGCCATGACATTTTCTCAATATCTCTTGTTGTTCAAATTCTGGAACACATCTTCGCATGCCATCTACTCCTTCTTTATATAAGTGTGGGTCATCCCAAAAGTAATGCCTTAGATCATAAAATAATTTCCTTATTTGGTGAGCTGTAAAGGTTGGAGGCAAATACTTGGAAATAATAAAGTTAGCATAATCAGCATACCAAGGACTCTCATGCGGATTTACCCTTATTGCAGCTAACTGCTTATTTGGAAAACTATCATTAACAGGCAAAGGGTCAAAAGAAATGTTTTCCAGATGAGATAAATTATCAACAACAGGATTATCAGTACCTTTCCTATCCACAATATGCAGATCAAACTCTTGCAAAAGCAACACCCACCTTATAAGCCTAGGCTTAGCATCCTTCTTTATCATAAGGTACTTAATAGCAGCATGATTAGTATGAATAGTGACCTTAGAATCAACAATATAAGGTCTAAACTTATCATAATCAAAGATTACAACTAAGGACTCTTTTTCAGTAGTATCATAATTCTTTTGAGCAGCATCCAGAGTCTTGCTAGCATAATGAATAACATTCAAATTCTTGTCAACACGTTGTCCAAGGACAACACCCACATCAAAGTCACTAGCATCACACATAATTTCAAAAGGTAAACTCCAATCAGGTGGTTGGACAATAGGAGCAGTTGTCAAAGCTTTCTTCAAAGTTTCAAAAGCTTCCTTACAATCATCATCAAAAACAAAAGGTACATCTTTTTGAAGAAGATTAGTAAGGGGCTTTGAAATTTTGGAGAAATCTTTAATAAACCTCCTATAGAAACCAGCATGACCAAGGATACTACGAATACCTTTGATATCTCTAGGACAAGGCATTTTCTCAATTGCTTCAATTTTGGCTATGTCAACTTCAATGCCTCTTTCACAGATCTTGTGTCCAAGAACAATCCCTTCATTAACCATGAAATGGCATTTCTCCCAATTAAGAACAAGGTTGGTTTCTTCACATCTCTGCAAAACTTTATCGAGGTTGTGCAAACAGTTATCAAAATAAGTTCCATAGACGGAAAAATCGTCCATGAAAACCTCCACAATTTCTTCACAAAAACCATGAAAGATAGCAGAAATACATCTCTGAAAGGTAGCAGGAGCATTACATAAACCAAAAGGCATATGCCTATAAGCATAAGTACCATAAGGACAAGTGAAAGTAGTTTTCTCTTGGTCCTGTGCTTTCACAACAATTTCAGAAAACCCAGAATAACCATCAAGAAAACAAAAGAGAGTCTTTTTGGACAACCTCTCAAGCATTTGATCAATAAAGGGCAAAGGATAATGATCATTCTTAGTAACTTTATTAATCTTTCTAAAATCAATGCACATTTTATGCCCAACCACTCCTCTTTGGGGTATAAGCTCATTATCCTCATTAGGCACAACAGTTATTCCCCTTTCTTGGGAACACAATGAACAGGGCTAACCCATTTACTATCAGCAATAGGATAAATAATACCAGCATCGAGGAGTTTTAATACCTCATTTCTTACCACATCCTTCATCTTAGGATTTAGATGGCGTTGGTGGTCAACAACTGGTTTTGCATCAGGCTCTATATTAATAGCATGCTGGCATATAGTAGGAGAAATCCCCTTTAAATCATGAAGAGTATAGTCCATAGCTCCTCAGTGTTTCTTCAATATCTTCAATAACCTCCCTGAAAGTTTAGAACTAATAATAACAGGATATAATTTGTTATCATCAAGATAAGCATATTTAAGATCATCAGGTAAAGGTTTCAATTCGAAAACAGGGTCCCCTTTAGGTGGTAGTGTGGTACCCAAATCTTCCACGGGTAGATTATGCTTAAGCTGTTCTGGCTGACGAAGGAAAACCTCATCAATCTCATTCCTTTCCTTCATGAATACATCACTTTCATGATCTTCCATAAACTGCTGCAAGGCATTGTTAGGAGCAAGAGAAATAGCAGAAAGTTGCTCAACCCTAAAATCCTCATCAGGCGGTTCATTTTCATAAGGAGTTTTGGCAAATTTGGAAAAATTAAACTCATAAGACTCTCCAGCAAACTTAGTCAAAAGTTTTTCCTTCCTACAATTTATGATAGCCCCACAAGTATTCAAGAAGGGTCTACCAAAGATAATAGGATAGGTTTTACTAGCTTCTTTACCAAATACTATAAAATCAGCAGGATATTTAATCTTACCACAAAGTACTTCCACATCTCTTACAATACCAATGGGGCAAACTTGCTCTCTATTGGCAAGGTGAATAACCACATCAATGTCCTCAAGCTCACAGGGACCAATCTCATGCATAATTCTCATGTAAAGCTCATAAGGAATAACACTAGAACTAGCACCAATATCACATAAACCATAATATCTATGACTACCAATTCTAACAGAAAGCACATGGACACTAGCTTTTCTAACTTTCTTAGGATGAGAAACAATATTAGTAGCGTATTCATAGAAGACAATATGCTCATCCTCTATATTTCTAGTGACAAGATCTTTCACAATAGCTACCACAGGCTCAATATCAATAAGCTCATCGGGCCCCACAGTTTTCTTTGCGCTTTTGCTAACCACATTAGCAATAATAGAATGTTCCCTTACCTTGGAAGTAAAAGGGATTTTCTCAACATAAGGTTCAGACAAAATAGGATCAATAGTACAAACCTCTACGCTGGCAGGAACATGGGTAACAATGTCTTTATAAGGAGCATGGTACTTGTCCCACTCTTTCTTGGGAATTTCAATATAAGAGGCAAAGGCTTTAAAACATTTTGCAAGAACTTGAGAATCAAGACCAAACTCATTGCTAATATCATAGAAGTCATCAGTTCCCATAAAAGATACAATGCATTCATAATCATAGTTTATACTTGACTTTCTTCCTTTGTCGTTCTCCCAAGCTTCAGTGTTATCTTGAATACGGTCTAAGAGATCCCATTTAGCTTCTTCCTTCATACGTGTGAATGATCCAACACAAGAAGAATCTAATAAATCTTTATCATGAAGAGAAAGCCTAGCATAAAAGTTATTGAGAATAATATTGTTAGGGAGTTCATGAATAGGACATTTAAGCATTAGCAACTTCAATCTCCCCCAAGATTGAGTTATACTCTCTCCATCAAGAGGCCAAAAGTCATATATAAGATTTCTATCCTTATGAACCTCACTGGGAGTATAAAATTTAGAGTAAAAGAGAGATGCCATCTCCTCCCATTCCATGGATTGTCCATTCTTCAGCAGCTTATACCATTCTTCAGCTCTCCCTTTCAAGGATATGGAGAGTAAGTTATTTTTCACCTGTTCAGTTGTGATACCTGCACACTTAAACAACCCGCATGATTCATGTATAAATAGCAAATGATCACTAGGATGGACAGTTCCATCCCCAAAATAATAATTATCCATAACACGATTAACAATACTTGTAGGTATCTTAAAAGGATCTATCTCAATAGGTGGTGGTTCATCTACTACCCTAGAAATGGTAGTAGTTTTCCCAAAAAGAAAACCAAGTGGGTTATCCATATTGGAAACAAAGTAACAAGCAGTAACAAAAGAATTACTCACAAATTTCCCTTACCAGTTCCACTCTTCAATAGCGCTTCACTCCCCGGCAATGGCGCCAGAAAATAATCTTAATGACCCACAAGTATAGGGGGTACATCATAGTACTTTCGATAAATAGGAGTGTCGGTCCCAACGAGGAGCAGAAGGTTCTGAACAGTGGTATGGAGCAGGAAATCCCTGTGAATACTTAACAAACAGATTTTTAGTGGTTTTCTGAAAAGGCAACAAAACAAAGAGTAAGTAATAAAGACAACGAACAAACGGAGCAAGTGGCCCAATCCTTTCTTAGCAAAGGACAAGCTGGTGGAAATACTTATAAGGACCAAATGTTCTCGAGGACACATGGGAATTCTGTCAAGTGCTTTCGCTTCAAATAGACGAGTACTCTTCTTTGGTGTTTGTAAGTGTTGTCTGAGTGAACCTGTGCTAACATACCGACCTTACTTGGACTAATACATACTTGTGATTAAACCCCTGCAAACATCTGTAACTATAGGAAAGTAATTAAGATATAAATCTAACCACAACCTTAAACTCTGAGGTCCTATGCTCCCTTGTGCAAAGGTGTTCTAATGGGGGTTCGGGTTTCTGTCACTCTGGCAACACCACAATTAGTAGCCAAATACACAATGCATTCCCCTAGGACCATAAATGGTGTAGTATCATGTAGTCGATGTTCACATGACACCACTAGAAGAATAGCACCACAACTTAAATACTAAACCATTGAATAATAACTCAACACAAATCCACTAATAACAACATGACTTCTCCCATGTCCTCAAGAACTAAACGAACTACTCACAAGACATCATATGGATCAAGATCAAAGATGATATGATAATGGATAACAATCTGAACATAAAAAATAATTCAATGGTTCCACTCACAAGCATCAACTACAATATTAATCAACATCGGAAAAGTTTCCCCTAATGAACTAAAGCAATATCCAACACAATTGTTACAACGGGACGGAGTGGTGATGATGGTGCTGGTGGAGATGATGGTGTGGATGATGATGATGATCCCGATGAAGCCTAGCTTGACGATGGTGTTGATGGCGAAGGTCTCCCCTCTCCAGGAAGGAATTCCCCTGGCAGAAATCTTTCTGCCGGAGAGATCTTTCTCTCTTGGTGTTTTCTGCCCCCCAAAGGCGGCGAAAATTTGTTTGTGGTCGCTCCCCTGGCCTTAGTGTTTCGTAGGGAACATATACGCGAAGGGGTGGAGTCGGGAGCTGGGCAGGTGGGCCACACCTGCCCTAGGCGCGCCCAGGGGGACCTGCGCCTAGGGGGTGTGGGCCCCCTACGGCCCCTCTTCGCTCCTCCTTCTATCTTCCTTTGTCTTCTGGGAAAATAATATGTTTCCATATTTTTCTGATCTTCGCGAAATTGCACCGAAACGCCTTCTTTTCCATTAGAATCCAGACTCCGGCAGTCCATCCTCCAAGAATCACCCAACATTCATAAACAGATGAAAAGTCATAAGTAATACCTCATAATAAGACAAATATCAATGAATAGAGGTAAATTATGATATAGAATGGTGATGCAAATTGGGCATATCAGGACTCCGTGCAAACTGACGATTCTAGCAATATACAACTCCGCTAGCTTTAAACTCTGATAGGTGGTCTTGACTGGTAAGAAATGACCGACTTTGGATAATCTATCAACTATGACCCAAATAGAGTCATTTCCCGTACTAGATGTAGGCAATCCGGTGATAAAGTCCATTCTAACTGAATCCCATTTCCATTCTGGAATCTGTAATGGTTGCAACAGTCCTGAGGGTCTTTGATGCCGTGCCTTAACTCTCTGACAGAGATCACACTTGGCGATATAGCTTCCGATTTCTCTCTTCATCTTTTGCCACCAAAATTGTTCCTTTAAATCCTGATACATCTTCGTTCCTCCAGGGTGGATAGAATAAAGAGTATCATGGGCTTCTTTCAAAATATCTTGCTTCAATTCTGAGTCTGCTGGTACACAGAGACGTCCTTTGTACCATAGAACTCCTTCTTCATCCTCGGTGAATCCAGGTACTTTGCCTGTACCGATACGACGTTTGATTCCGTCGATACTAGCATTTCCTTTCTGCGCCTCCTTGATATGGCTAATCAAAGTAGGTTGAAGTTCTATGCTAGCTAAAAATCCTTCACTTACTAATTCCATTCTGAAATCTTCCATCTCCTTGTGCAAACTTGGTTACTCCTTGAGGATCATGGAATTCAAGCGACACGGCAATCTTCTAAGGGCATTTGCTACCACATTGGCTTTACCAGGGTGATAGTGAATGTCCAGTTCATAGTCCTTGATTAGCTCTATCCATCTTCTCTGCCTCATATTCAGCTCTTTCTGAGTGAATATATACTTTAGGCTCTTGTGATCCGAATAAATCTCACAACGGTTTCCCATAAGATAATGCCTCCATGTCTTCAGGGCTATAACTATGGCTGCTAGTTCAAGGTCATGGGTTGGATAATTCTGTTCATGCTTCTTCAGTTGTCGGGACAGATAAGGTATTACTTTTCCTTATTGCATCAACACACATCCGAGACCGATCTTGGATGCATCACAATACACATCAAAGGGCTTCGTAATATCTGGCATGATCAAGATTGGGGCTGAAATCAATCTCCTCTTGAGTTCTTGAAAACTCGCTTCACATTTGTCCGTCCATTCAAACTTCTTGTCTTTCTTCAACAATTGGGTCATGGGTCTTGCAGTACTCGAGAATCCTTCTACGAACTTGCGGTAATATCCCGCCAATCCGAGAAATGCACAAACTTGGGTTTGAGTGGTTGGGGCTTGCCAATCTTCAACATCCTTCACCTTTGCAGGGTCAACGGCAATTCCTCCGGCTGATACGGTATGTCCAAGGAATCCTACCTCCTGTAACCAGAATTCACATTTGCTAAACTTGGCATACAACTGATGCTCCCTAAAGGTTCCAAGGATGGTCCTTAGGTGTAGCTCATGTTCTTCTTCTGATTTGAAATATATCAGAATGTCATCGATGAAAAGAATGACAAACTTATCTAGGAAGTTCATAAAAATCTTATTCATGAGGTTCATGAAATAAGCAGGGGCATTGGTTAATCCAAAAGACATGACCGTGTACTCATATAGTCCATATCTGGTGGTAAAGGCAGTTTTGGGAATATCCTCTGCGTGAATCTTGAGTTGATGATAACCAGTTCTAAGATCAATCTTAGAAAACACTTTGGCACCGGTCAACTGGTCAAACAGATCTTCTATCTTCGGCAGTGGGTACTTGTTCTTAATGGTGACATCATTCAACTTCCGATAATCCGTACACAAATGGTTATCTCCATCTTTCTTATCCACAAACAAGACAGGCGATCTCCATGGCGACGCACTTGGTTGGATCAATCATATCTCCAGCATGGCATCCATTTGCTTCTTCATCTCCACTAGTTCAGATGGGTTCATACTATATGATATCTGGGCTATGGGCCCGGTTCCAGGGATTAGTTCAATGATTAACTCGATATCCCGATCTGGGGGCATACCGGGCAAAACATCTGGAAATACATCGGGGTATTCACAGACTATTCTGACTTGGTCAATGGTTGGTTGGGCTATACTCTTGTTGCACTTGAATTGACGGGGCAAGGTTTCAGATACATGCTCTACTGATATTCCAGCTGTACTGGTCATGGTTATGGCTTTCTTGGCATAGTCGATTAATCCTTTATGTTTCGACATCCAATCCATTCCTAGTACTACTTCCAAACCTTTAGTTCCGAGTACTATTAGATTAGCATAAAAATCTATGCAATGGATTCGGATAGGTACGGCCTTGCAAATTTGTCTAGCTTTGGTGGTTGAACTAGGTATTTGAACTATCATAACATGCTTCAATTTGATGGGTTGAATCTTACTAGTGCATGCAAATTCTTCGGTAACAAACGAGTGCGATGCTCCAGAATCAAACAACACTCTTGCAAGTACCGAGTTAACAGAAAACATACCTAGCACGACAGCTGGCGCTTCTTGGGCTTCTTCAGCATGCATGAGAAAAAGACGACCGTTGCGGTTGAGCAAATTCCCTAGGGCAAACCTTCTTCCAGGCTGAACACGACGCTGATGCTGAGCTGGGGCATTTGCATTGGGGGATGCGGCAATCTTCTTGGGGCACTCATTGGAATAGTGACCCTTGGTTCCACATTCATAACAAGTCACCTGAGACTTGCCTTTGCCGCAACAGGCACATCATTGCTTCTAGTCCTCGGGGCAGTGTTGGTGTTGGTGGCGATAGTGTTGGGGTTGCCGGGGTTGTTGTGATTTCCTCCGGGCCTTGGGTTTCCTCCTCCATGGTTGGGATAGGTCGAACAATTCATCGGGGGTCTGTTGTTTCTTGGGGCAAATCCTGGAGATGGGTTGGGGCGATACTTTGGTGTATGGTGGGTTTCTGGTTGATGCATCATGCGATGCTTGCGGTTCTCATTAGCTTGGTTGATCGTGCCTTCCATCTGAATGGCAGAATCCACTAAGGCTTCAATATCAGCAAATGGGATATTGACTAACGATGTCTGCATCTCATCATGCAGACCATTCAGGAATCTCTCCTTCTTCTTAGCTTCTGTGTCTATCTCGTCCGATGCATACCTATCCAATGACAAAAATTTGTCACGGTACTCAACTACTGTCATCCTTCCCTGTTTCAGTTCTCTGAATTCATCTCGCCCTCTTGATCAAACCCGGTGGCACATGGGTTCTACTAAACTTGAGTTTGAATTCATCCCAAGTCATCATCTGACCTCCATTCATGGCACGAATGCTGTTCCACCAAGCTCTTGCATCTTCGGCCAGGTAGTGGGTAGCGAATAGTACCTTCTCGTTGGCTTCCACTCCAGCAACTTCTAGGTTGTTCTCCATAGTGTGCAGCCAATCATCGGCATCGAGGGGCTCTTTAGACTTAGTGAAGATAGGTGGATTGGTGTTCTGGAAATTCTTGAGCTTTGATCCATGGTTGTCCTGATTTCCATGGCCTTGGTTGTTGTTGTTGGCCATTTAAGCTATGTGCTGAAGGGTGGCTAAGTTGGCTTGACGTTCGGCTCTTTCAGCTTCGTGGTAAAAAACCAACATTTGCAAGATTTGCAACATCGGGTCCAGGGATGAATTGCTTCCTCCGCGAGGCATCTGAAGATTGAGATAGATCATGAGAAAAGAGGGAAATTTCTAAGGTTCAGGGTTTTGTTTTGGGAAAAGTTTTTGAAGTTTGACTCGGATTTTTCTAGCAACTTGCTTTTCATTCATTCATCACACATCATACAACACACACCACAACAAGGAAAAATAGATGGTTTTAAGAACCATTCTGGGAAACTATGATACAGTGGGACCGGATACAACTTTCCTAACCCTAGTGCTTAAGTTCTACTACTCCCCGGAGTTGGTGGATTCATCCTCACCATCCTCATAATCATCAATGAAGGCGAAGTCATCCTCATCGGTGAAAAATTCCATGGCCTGATCCTCCAGAAAGTCATCATCGTCACTGAGATAGGAGTAGGGGTCTCCACGAAGGTATTCCCATGCATTCTCCCTCTCCTCGAGCTGCATGTCTCTCTCATGGATGGTCCTCCAAGTATGTGATCCGGTGACGAAGACGGGCAATGATGCGCTCCTTCTTGTCGAGCTGACGGCAACGAGACTGGCGATCCTTCACTAGCATGGCAGTAGTCTGATCCTTCTTGGCGGCGATGGCGTACTTGTGGTTGGCGTAGGAGCGGGCATTGTCTAACTCCTTCTGACAGTCATACATCATGAAGATGAGGTGGTCCAATTGACTCTTCAGCTCATGGTGATATGGTGCCTCTAGTGGTTGTCCCATAACATCACGCCTTGGATAGAACTCAAAGCGGGTACCCTTGATCTGATTGATACTCTGCCCACACAGACGGGCGAGAGCTTCCTGTATGGCCCTGGCAAGTCCATCGAGCCAGTTGTTCTCTCTCAAGGTGAACTGAATTCCCTCTTAGGTGGGGGCTTCAATCTTTCCTCAGAGACTTGCAACAACCAGCCATTGCAATTCCTCTCCTTCCTGATCGTTGAGCTGAGCTCCGAAGAACTCGAGGTGCGGACGCTCCAGAAGTTCCGAAAGCTGGTCCAAGTCACGCTCAAAGATGAGGTCTCCTCCATTCCCTAACTGATAGAACTTTCTATACTTCACGTCCATCTATAAGAATATAGGATGAGTAAGTTAGTAGAGTGATCAAGTGTGTCAAATTTTATGTAAGTTTGCAAGAATTTTTGAGGAACATGAATTTTCATGAAAGAGTCTAAGTGATAAGAATGAGAATAAATTTTCATAAATACTCACTTCCTTGGTTTTGAAACTAAATGTTTGATTCAAACATCCATTCTAAACTAGGGTCTCCTATGGTCAGGATGGCTCTGATACCAACTTGTCAACACTCGGATTTTTAATCATAGATGCATGTTATGCCATTGATGACCCACAAGTATAGGGGATCGCAATAGTCTTCGCGGGTAGTATTACCCAATTTATTGATTCAACACAAGGGGAGCCAAAGAATACTTGCAAGCATTAACAACTGAGTTGTCAATTCAGATGCACCTGGAAATAGTTCTTGTTCACAAAAGTTTATCAGTAGCAACAGTTTGGTAGTAGCAACAGTGGAACAAGAGCAATAGTAATAGTAACGGTAAACAGTGGGATTCGAGTGCGATAGGCATAGGGTTGGATGGACGGGCGTTGCATGGACGAGTCTAAACGTGTAACTTCAAGATCTAGGGCATTGCAGATAAATAATAACAAGCATCCAAGTGCTAAACAATCCTAGGCATGTGCTCCAAATAGATTCATACGTGCTCGCAATGAGAACTTGCACAACATCTTCTGTCCAGCCAGCCCGTGGCAGCGGGGCCTCTAGGGAACTACTGGCAATTAAGGTGCTCCTTTTAATAGAGCACCAGAGCAAAGCATTAACACTCCGTGAACACATGTGATCCTCACACCACAGCCATCCCCTCCGGTTGTCCCAATTATTGTCACTTTGGGGCCTTTGGATCCGGACAATGATATGTGTACACAACTTGCATATAAGATCACAAACAATACTATCATAATGATTCAATAATCAGTTTTGATCTGAGACCATGGCACTCGGGCCCTAGTGACAAGCATTAAGCACAACAAGTTGCAACAAAGTCAAATAGCACTAATAGAGGTACTAGGCACTATGCCCTAACAATCTTATTCGATTACATGATAGAACTCATCCAATCCCTACCATCCCCAAACCTACAACGGGGAATTACTCACTCATTGATGAGGGAAACATTGATGGTCGATGGAGATGCGTTAGTGATGACGATGGCGATGATCCTCTCCAAATTCCCCGTCCCGGCAGGGTGCGAGAACGGAGTTTCTGGATCCGAATCTTGGTTTCTGGTGGCGGCGGCGGAGTGGAACTCTTTCTGGAAAACTATCGAACCCCCCTCAGTTTTTAGGTCGAGAGGCAACTTATAGGCGCAGAGGGAGGCCGATGGGGTGTCTGGGGTGGCTGCACCCCCTAGGCGCGACCAGTGGTGGGCCCGCGCCTGGCAGGGGCCCCTTCTTCGTCTCGTCTTCTGGCTCCATGGATCTTCTGGTGAAATATATTTTTTGGCATATTTTCCGGGATTTTTCCTTATAGTTAATTTTCTGCACAAAAACTAGACACCAAGGTATTTTTGCTGAAAACAGCGTCAGTCCGTGTTAGTTGTATCCAAATCACACAAGTTTAGAGGAGAAACAATAGCAAAAGTGTTCGAGAAAGTAGATACGTTTTGGACGTATCAACTCCCCCCCAAGCTTAGCTTATTGCTTGTCCTCAAGCAAATCAGTTGAAAACTAAGTGCGATAAAAGAACTTTCACGAACACATTTGCTTCATATGATGTAAATATTCTCATCACAGGAGTAGATGCTTAGAAAATTCATAATAAAGAGTATGCAACTAAGTCTACTCAATAGTCATTGCAAGCTATGAAGAGAAACCAACTCAATAATAATAAGTAGCATGAAATATAAACATAAGCAACATTGCAATTCTCATAGTAAGGTATGATAGAGTGGTATCTCACTTGCCTTTGTTTGAAGAGCACAATATAAATGCCAAGGCACCGCTGAAGTTCAAGTGAAGACTAGAGATAAAGATATCAGAGATATAAGCATCAACTTCCTGACATAATTAACCAAGTTTTGGAACAAACACAAGAATGACAACTATTCTCTCAAGAAGGTGCTCATAGAATAAGTGGTGACTCCACAAGGTTGTGAAAACGGTTTTGTAAAGTTTGAAAGGCTTCCAAATGCTGAAAGAAAGGTACTCATTAGCTTTTAGCTCTCATTTCCCCTATCATAGGCATCTTCATGTGGTTAAGGTGAAAGTGAGGTCCACTCTGAATCATATGCTTGACAGACCATAAACTGGAAATCCCAAGTCCCTTGAGTACAAGGGTCGCACCGCATGCTACTCAACTTTGGTTACCTATAAGTTCTTGTCATTGTAAATACATGCATATCATAGAGAACCGCCAACAGGGTACCCCTTTCACATGATACATGAGCGATCCCGTGATCAAAATGACAAGGCAAGCAGACAATGAGCATCTCAGCGATCTTTTTATTTACTATGTGCATGGCTTTTTATTGAGGATGCTTCATAAATGCTCATTATGATAATGCTGCAAGTTTCCACCATGATTAGGCATGGCTTAGGCTAGCGGCCCAGGCGTTTCTCTAACACAATGTATAGACTCCATGAACTCACAAGCTCCCCTTTTATTTCACATCATCGACATCCGCAAACAAAAGAGCAAGGTATCAACTGGATGAGATATCCAAAAAGTGTTGAAAGCGTTCCTCGTGACAGCACGGTTCTGTTGACTCCCAGCATATAATTTGCAAGCATATAACTTTCATGGACAGGTCACAATGGTTCAAGATTATTAAGCGCAAGGGATAAAGTGTGCCATCAAGTTCGTGAGAGCTTTACTAACTAACTTTCTAAAAGCAGACAAACATTTTATTTTGGAAGAAAACAAGGCATATTGAATATGCACTGAAGTAGCAAATGATGCTGATAGGTAGGTATAGTGAACACGGCTGGCAATATTGGTTTTGGGGAGTTGGAAACACAGGTAGAACTCATACTCAGTGCAGGTGAAGGCTAGCAATAGAGAGGGAGTGACAAATGAGAGAGAAATAACTGTCATAATTATGCTTGCAACAAAACAAGACTAACTATGGCATGAAAGTGATACAAGTATTCTGAGGCAAAATAAATCATCGAGGCTTACTGAATATTGTTTAGTCATATGCATGCGTGAGCATGTGCCAAGTCAATTCACATGAAACATTCAGAGGAAGATACCAAAATATCATGCCAAAGTATGAATAAAACAATGCAAGCAAACATTCATATGACATGCTACAAACTATTAACAAGCTGCAACTAGTCACAAGCAAGCAAGAACCACTAAGCATCCATAATGACATACACCTTACACGAACAGACTAAGCATGCTCACAATGATGAGTATATGTACAAAAATGAAACAAATAGAGTTCGTTACTAGCCTCTTACCACACCTCAAGTTGTCTTAATCTTCATTATTTCCCTTCACTTGTGTGACTTGAATTATAACATGAAACCAAACTCCACTGAGTACGATCGAACCCTGCAAAGAATCTCACAAAACCAAAGAAGAACAACAAATAGTTTCCGTGTTTTCGATTTTTTTAGAAAGCAAACAAAGCAAAAACAAACAAAGAAAAGGCAAACCAAACAAGAAGCAAATAAAATATTTTTGGATTTTTTTCTTTTAAGGCAAATCAAAACAAAGAAACAAACCAAGAGAAACAACGAAAATATTTTTGGTATTTTTGTGTTTTTGAGAAAGCGGAAACAAGAACCAAAAAGAAAGCAAAACAATGGATATACAAAGAACCGACCGAACATGATATGTAGATGAGTGTGGTGTCGGTATACCTCCCCCAAGCTTAGGCTTTTGGCCTAAGTGGGGCTCACTCCCATGGTGTCCAAAAAGATGCACCTCCATAGTATGTCGAGGAAGCTCCCTCGTCCTGGTATGAACTCGGGGCCTGATGATGCTCGACGTGGCACTTCGTTGGTAACCCCAAGCGCAGGGTGCGAAAAGCAAGCAGCAAGTTTTCCCTCAGTTGAGACCGAGGTTATCAAACCAGAAGGAGGAAGGAAACGTCACACAGGTTTTGCAAGCAACGCGGAGATCTGCACAACACAAACTCAAGACTTTGCCCCAATGAATCAGTGATGTTGTCAAGCTCACCGGTTTGCTGTAACAAAGGATTAAACGTGTAGAGGTCCCAACCTGATAAGGTAGAGATCCCTGTGTTTACAATGTTAGTCCCTGGATCGAATAGCTAGCATCCATAGTTTAAGGTGTAATATCAAGAAACAAAGGTCATAATACAACTTTATAACCAGGAATAAAATAATTCATTACATCTTACATAGTTCATTTGGCTATCTCATTACAATGAAGCAAAAATAAATATATAGCATGGATTCCTTCATCTTCAAAGTGCCACAGGCAATCATGTTGGTTGTTGACTTGTAATCCTATTCAACACACTTCACTAACATCAAACAAACCTGCAATATAATAAGTTACAGCCAGAAGGGTCAGTACATTTGAATTGTATTGGCAAGTGATACTATGGTATAATAGTGGTATCTATCATCTATATGCATTTGGCTAAGTGGAGCTTAGGCTTGCTTTTCTCAAAATAGGTTTTTCTTATCAGTTTAAAACACTAAGTTTTTGTTTATCAAAACACCCAAGGAATCTACCAATTGAAAATTGGAATCGTTTAACCCTTGTTCAACCACAAGATTTTAACTTATAAATTGGGATGAGGATATCCTTGATAGCTTCAAGTTCTTGATGCTCAAATTGTCCATTGTCGGGGACACGGCTAAGTACTTAGATTTTACTCTCTCGAGAGGTGGTGCACTTTCCCCACAAGACTCGACATGCATCGAGACAAAGATCTTTCAGAAGCCTTCCCTTAGACCAAATGGACGTGTTCCAACCTATCACAACCTACCACCTTCTGTCCATCTGGCTAAGTTATTGCAACCTATATGATCCAGGCAGAGCCCATATGCCATGTGGCTGCACTAGAAGCTTCTAAACACTAACTATCTCAAATCCGTTTGTTCCTAGGTGGCTTTCCACAAGTGAGATACACCAGGTATTACCCCTAGGTAACCACTCAACACAAACCATTCTTTCCATTCCACCCAGGTGATTCATTCACATAGTTGTTTTATTAAGCACAAACATAAGTTAAAAGACTTAGTAAAATTTCCATAGCATGTGTATATAATCCACCCTTGTTTACTACTAGCTAGGCTAAGCATGATATCAATAAGTATATTAACTTAGATAATAATTCTACCAAGACTACAACTACTAGGATTTCCCATAGCATAGCATATACATACTTAGCAAAAAAATTCATGCAAGCCCTATACAAAATATCACTAGTGCATAGTCAAAATAATGGGACAAATACATGAAGCACCACTTGCCTTTTTAGTAGAGAAACTATGTTCACTCCTTGATCTTGCAATTGTCACACTCTTCAAAGTTCACTACAATTCAATCAATCAAGGCACAAATTCAAAACTAGCATTCAAACAATTCACCACATAAAATAAAGAAAATAAAACAATGCATGCAAGCATGAAAAAGATTGTTTTATTTGGAAAGGTGGTTTATAATAGGCTATAAACATTTTAAAACACCTATTGGTCATTTATAAAAGTGGCAAAACCATTTAAAATTAAGTTAGTGAAAATGGGCATTTAAATCATTTTTGTTTTGCTAGAAATGATTTTAATCAAAGGAATAATTTCTAATGTTAGCTAAATATATTTTTAAACACAAATGTTAGTGTTTATGGTCAAAGTGTTTAAAACAAATCCATTTACAAAAGGTTTCACTCAAAATCATTTTTAAATCAAAGCAACATTTTTGTTTTACTGGAAATGCTTTTATTCAAAAGAATAATTCCTTGTGTTGACAAAATATATTTCTAATCCAAAAGTTAGTTTTAGGGTCAGAGAGTTCAAAACAAACCATTTGCATAAGATTTTACTCTAAAATCATTTTTAGAATAAATTTTATAACCAAAATAGTCATACAAATGTTTCTGCAAAAACACCTAATTTTCGAGAAGAAAAATACTAAACTAAGGGCATGGTTGCAAAGGTTTCATTTTCCTGATTCCAATGATATAAATTTTTTTAATTTTAGACGTGTAGACCAGAAGTTATGAATTTTTCAAATCCAAACATCTAATAGTTCTAATTTTTGTTTTAAATCAACAGGCATGCCACGTGGCGTGTTCTTACTAGCGCGTACCGGTTCACGCGGATCGCGCTACGTGGACCACAGGATCTCATTTAGATTGCACAGTGCAGATTGAGTGTACCATTTCGTTTAAGTTAATCTATACTATGCACTGGATCAACATCTAACGGTCTACAGCACCTTGACCATGGACTGGCGGCGCTGACAACGAACGCGTGGCGGCGGCGCTCAGGCGATGTAGAGGTCCCAATCTTTAATAAGATAGAGCCCTCTGTGTTTACAATGCTAGTCCCTGGATCAATAGCTAGCATCCACAGTTAAGATGTAATATCAAGAAACAAAGGTCATAATATAACTTTATAACCAGGAATAACATAATTTTATTACATCAAACATAGCTCATTTGGCTATTACATTACATTGCAGCGAAATAACTATAATCATGGGTCCTTCATCTTCAAAGTGCCACAGGCAGATGTTGGTTGTAGACTTTGTAATCCTAATCAATCAGTTCTCACTAAATCAATCAAACCTGCAACATACAAGTTACAGCCACAAAGGGTCAATACATTTGAATTGTATTGGCAAGTGATACTATGGTAGTATAGTGGAGTCTATCATCTATATGCATTTGACTAAGTGGAGTTGAGGCTTGCATTGCTCAAAATAGATTTTTCTTATCATTTTGAAAATACTAAGTTTTGTTTTGACAAATTACTTTCCAAGGCATCTACCAATCAAAGACTGAAGATCCTTTCCAAGGCATCTACCAATCAAAGACTGAAGTGCTTGGCAAAATCATTTTTCTCAATCAAAGATTTCAAGATCCTTGTACCAAGCCATCTCTCCATCAATGATTGAAGAATTCAAACAACCCTTGTTGAAACCACAAGATTTTAATTTAGAAATTGGAATGATGAGATTCTTGATTGCTTCCTGATGGGGATACGCCTACTGGGGTATACTCAGCAGGACGTTTCCGACTGGCCCAAGGGCTGGCGAGTGGGCCTGCAGAACGGCGAGTGGATCGAAGCCCAACAAGGTACCAAGCGACTGGAAGCTGAAGGCCTAGGCGAGTAGATAGGCCCAGTCGGACTAGGTTAAACGATTACCGAAGCTGTAACCGAATCGGTTGAGATATGTAAACCCTAGGGGAGGTGAGTCTATATAAACCTCCCTACGGGGTGAGTAGAGGCGCGTTCCCTCATACACCCCAGCAACTCGCCGCCTAGCCGCCGAGTTCGCCCATTGTAAACACCTCCATAATACAATCTAGCAGGAGTAGGTCTTTACCCTCCGGGGGGCCGAACCTGGGTAAAACCCTGAGTCCTTGCCCTCATCTCGCACCGCAGATGGCTGGCCGCCCTTGCCCCTCGTTCTACTACTCGCTGCCGATTGCAGCATCTGCCGTGACCATTCCCACGACAGTGGCGCCCACCGTGGGGCCTGGCCGGTCTGGCCGGTGTTCTGCGGCGAGATCCAATCTGCCCATCAACGAGACGGTCGCCACCGGCCGTATGATAGCGATCGGCGAGATGCTCCAGATCTTGCCGAGTAGCTACGTCCCGGCGGCGCGACCCGTCACGCACAGCGTGATCCTGCCAATCAGCACGATCAGCCTCTTCGTCGGCCTCACCGACGTCATCGTCTCGGAGGACTCGGCTCGCATCCGCAAGTCGCCGCCACGCGATCGGCTCTCCGAGAGCCAGATTCGCACGATCCACCGCCTTGCCTCCGAGTACAACTCGGCCCACAGCAACGTGGCCGAGAACTCAGCGGCCGCAGAAGATGCGGCCCTCGCCGACGACGCCGACTCGGCGACCCCGGCGTCACTCGCCGGATCCATCACCGCGGCCTCATCCGCGGGCTCCATCGCCCAGGTCTCCAACGCGGGAGATTTCGAGGACCCCTCCATCCTCGGGATCTTCGAATTCGACTCCGGGTCGGAAAACTCCGCCGACCTCCGCGACGGAACCGGTCGCCACGCCGCGACCTACATGGCCACCGGCGCCGATCCGCCGGAGGATCCTTTCTCCACCCCAATCCCTCCTAACGCCACGGCAACAGAGGTCGAGGAACTCCGCCTGAAACTGGCGGAGGCAGTGCGCAAAGAGCAGGCCGAGCGCGAAAAATTTCGCCTCGAGCAAGTGACGGCGCAGGAACTGTCACGCTACCACCAGCAGCGGATCAGGTCACGCCTGAACCCCACCGTTCAGGGACGCGCCCTGAACTTCGACGACGAAAACGACCCGGCTCGCATAGCCGAGCGCGCGATCTGCGAGAACGCGCCACCAGGAGGAAGCGCCCGGCCCCCGCCAGGATCGACGGCGATGGGTGCCCCACCACCACCCAACCGCACCCCTCCCAGGGACCAGCCGCGGATAGTCGTCTCCTCACGGGAGCGAGACGCGAACGGCCTCCCACTGTTCTCCACCCCGATGGACAACCTCGTGGCAGGCCGAGCAGCAGCCGACAGCATCACGGCCACCGGCGACGGCGCCTTACAGATCCAGTACGTCAAGGCCCTGCTCGCGAAGGCCGTGGAGCAGCAAAGAGCGGGCGCTGACTCGCAAGGGCGGGTATACTCGCGCTCCTCGGGAAGCAGGGCGGCGTCAAGCGGCCGCCCAGCGGCGGCAAACACCCTCAACTGCCCGCCACCAGAGCCATTGCAGCTCCAACGCCGACCCGTGAACGCGGCACTCTCCACCAACGACCCTAGGCCGGCGACCAACTTCGTCGCCGCTAACGGACAACCCATCGACACCCGCACTCACATCATCAACAACCAAAACTGGCGCGCACGCCAGCCCGACGACTTGCGGCACACCCTAACTAATCGCCGCGATGGCGAGCCCATGGGGTCGCTAAGTCGACTAGGGCCTAAGTGCTTCGGACCAATGATCCGAGGCGAAAAGTACCCGCCAAACTTCAAGGCGCCAAAGGAGATAGAAAAATACGACTCCTCGTACGACCCCGCAGTCTGGCTTGACACATACCTCATGGCAATGGGGATCGCGGGTCACACTGACCTACTCGCCGCCCGTTACCTCCCACTGATGATGGAGGGGACGTGCAGGCAATGGATCAACACGCTCCCCCAGGACAGTATCGACTCCTGGGAGGAAATGCGAGACGCCTTCGTCAGGCACTTCGAGTGCTCCTACACTCGCGCCACCACCATCGAGGACCTGGAACGATGCGTCCAGGGACCCCGCGAGTCGACCCGCAACTGGGTCCAACGGTGGCAAGAGCTCTGGTACAACGCGGTCGGCATCCACCCGGACACCGCGATCCATTGCTTCAAGACCTCGTGCCGCTACGAGCCTCTAGTCGCCAAGCTCAAGCGACACGCCCGCACACTCGACAACATCCCCGACCTCCTCGAGATCGCCAAACGGTACGCCGAGGAGGACCCCAACCAAGAAATCGACGACGAGTCAGGAGGGCAAGGCCGCACGGGCGGCAACGACGGCGGACGCCGAACCGACCTACGCTACAGCGGCACCCGCCTCACAGGCAAGCGCCGCAACGACGGGCGAGTCGACTTCGTCGCCAACGCTGGGCACGCACAACGCGAGCCCAAGAGCTACCGCCGCGACGGAGGGCAACGACGCGATGGCGGCAATTACAAGAACAAGCCAAGATTCGATCCCGTGGCCCTCCTTAACCAACCATGTGCGTTCCACAGCAGGGAAGGAAAGCCCGCAACGCACACCACCGCCGACTGCCACACCCTCAGGGAAATCGAGAAGGCATGGCACGCACGGGAGGACACCGACAATGACCCGCCAAATGGCGGAAAATTCGGCAAAGTAGCCTGCTCGCTCCACACCTTCACAGGCTTCAACACGAAGCGCGAGAAGAAGGTCATCGCCCGCGCCGTCGCCGTCAACGCGGTGGCCCAAACAGACGTCCCCCAGTTCCTGAACTGGTCGGAACAGCCCATCACCTGGAGCCGGCAAGACCACTCGCCACGCATCGAGTACCCAGGACGAGTCACCTTGGTGGTCAAGCCCAAGGTTGGCGACTACTGGCTTCCCAAGACACTGATGGACGGCGGCAGCTCCATCAACATCCTCTACCTCGACACCTTCAGGCGGTTGCGGCTCCCGCAGTCGATGATCGAGACAACCCACACCACGTTCCACGGCATCGTCCCCGGTCGGAAGGCGTACCCGATCGGCAAAGTCACGCTACCCGTCACCTTCGGTACTCCGGCAAACTTCCGCACCGAGCGGATCGTCTTCGAGCTGGTGCCCTTGGACAGCCCTTACCACTGCGTCCTGGGGCGCCAGGCGTTCGCCAAATTCAT
Source organism: Avena atlantica (assembly GCA_910589765.1). Taxonomy (NCBI): domain Eukaryota; kingdom Viridiplantae; phylum Streptophyta; class Magnoliopsida; order Poales; family Poaceae; genus Avena; species Avena atlantica. Next base: position 342,635,565 of record OU342738.1, on the reverse strand, counting down.
GGCAGCGCCCCACTACGCGTACAACGCGATGAAGCTCCCCGGGCCGTGCGGCGTCATCACCATCAACGGCGACCCCGACATGGCCGCCGAATGCGAGGCCAAAGGAGCCGAACTCGCCGACGCCGTCATCGCGGCAGAAACTAATCACGCCGACAAGCTTGCCAAATACGCGAGCGGGGTCAACAATGACGACCCCACAATACTCAAAAAGCCCAACTCAGAGGGCACAAACACCTCAACCTTTGAGGCCACGACGCACACCCGCACCGTTGAGCTGGTCCCAGGCGACCCCAGCCAGACGGTGACGATCGGGACAGGCATGAGCCCAGCATAGGAAGGCGCGCTCATCGAGTTCCTTCGTGAGAATAGGGACATCTTCGCATGGAAACCCTCCGACATGCCTGGTGTCCCTAGGGAGCTCGCTGAGCACAAACTAAACGCCGACCCCAAAGTGCGACCTGTCAAGCAGTCGCTACGGCCCTTCAATGAAGAACGCCGTCGAGCAATCGCCGAGGAAGTGCAGCGCCTGCTCGCTGCCGGATTCATCCGGCCAATCAAATACTCCAAGTGGCTGGCAAACCCAGTCCTGGTCGAGAAGAAAAACGGGACATGGAGAATGTGTATCGACTACACAAACCTGAACAGCGCCTGCCCAAAGGAGCAGTTCGTCCTCCCGCGGATCGATCAGATAATCGATTCAACCGCGGGTTCGGAGTCGCTATGTTTCCTCGACGCCTACTCCGGGTACAACCAGATCAAAATGGCTGTCGAGGATGAGGAGAAGACGGCGTTCATCACGCCATTCGGAGCCTTCTGCTACACCGCCATGACCTTCGGCCTCAAGAACGCCGGGGCAACCTACCAGCGGTGCATGCAAGAATGCCTAGCGAGCCAAATTGGCCGCAACATCCACGTCTACATCGACGACGTGGTCGTGAAATCCGCTCGCCAAGGCGACCTACTTGCCGACCTAGCGGAGACCTTCGCCAATCTGCGAAGGTACAAGATAAAGCTCAACCCAGGCAAGTGCACCTTCGGTGTACCCGCCGGACAACTACTGGGGTACGTCGTCTCCAAACGAGGGATCGAGGCGAACCCAACGAAGATCGACACGATCGCCCGGCTCGGCAAACCCGAGTGCCTGCGTGACGTCCAGAAGCTGGCCGGGCGTGTAGCGGCTCTCAGTCGCTTCATCCCCCGCCTGGGCGAAAAGGCGATGCCCCTATACCGCCTGATGCGCAAGAACCCCACCTTCCAGTGGGACAAGGAGGCGGACGACGCGCTCCGCGACCTTAAAAAGGTGCTACTCGCCGCACCACTACTCGCCGCACCCGCTGACAAAGAGCCCATGCTGGTTTACGTCGCGGCGTCCGAGCGCGTCGTCAGTGCCGTAATGGTTGTCGAACGACCAGAGGAAGGAAAGGAGCGCCCGGTACAGCGGCCGGTGTACTACATCAGCGAGGTCCTCACCGAGTCACGCCAGCGATACCCACAGTACCAAAAGCTAGTATACGCGGTCTTCAGGGCTCAGCGGCGCCTGCCGCACTACTTCCAGGAGCACCCGATCACGGTCGTCTCCTCAGCACCACTACAAGACATCATCCGCAATCGCGAGGCAACCGGGCGGGTCGCCAAGTGGGCCGTCGAGATCGGCGTCCACAACATTAAATACGAGCCACGAAGGGCGATTAAGTCACAGGCACTGGCAGACTTCATCGCCGACTGGGAGGAGGCCCAGCAGCCAGAGAAGCCGCCGTACCTCCATTACTGGAGCCTGCACTTCGACGGGTCCAAGAACGCGGACGGTGCAGGAGCGGGGATAGTGCTGACTTCACCAAAGGGCGACAAGCTCCGCTACATCCTCCGCCTCGAATTCACGCCCTGCACCAACAACATGGTTGAATACGAGGCCCTACTCCACGGCATGCGAGCCGCAAAGGAGATGAGCGTCAATCGCCTTCGATGCTACGGAGACTCCGAACTCGTTGCGGGACAAGTCGCCGGCACCTGCGACGCCATCTCCCCTACCATGGCGGCGTATCGCCAAGAGGTGGATAAGTTGGGCGGCCACTTCACCGGCTACTCTGTCGAGTGGATCGATAGGCGGAAAAATGAGGAGGCCGACGCCCTCTCTCGCATCGGGTCGGCTCGACTCGCACCACCCGCCGGCGTGTTCCTCGACACAATCTCCAAACCATCAGTCTCTCCCCCGAGGGAGATCGACATCGGCGTCCCACTCCAACCAGAGGCAGCCTTGGTCGCACTCATCACCGAGCCAGACGACTGGACCAAGCCCTACATCGCCTACCTGGAGACCGGCACCCTGCCAGCAGACGAGACAAGCGCTCGAATGATTGCTCGCCGATGCAAGTCTTACACCATCATCGACGGCGAGCTACACAAGCGCAGCGTCACCGGCGTGTTCCAACGTTGCGTCCAACCGGCTGAAGGACGCAAAATCCTCCACGACATCCACTCAGGCGACTGCGGCCACCACGCCGCCGCCCGCTCCCTGGTCGCCAAGGCTATGCGACACGGCTTCTACTGGCCCACCGCACACGCCGACGCTGTCGAAATCGTCCAGGGATGCGCCGGGTGCCAGAAGTACGCCAACCAGACGCACGTACCAAGCTCGGCGCTCAAAACAATCCCCATCACCTGGCCATTCGCTGTATGGGGCATGGACATGGTAGGCCCCTTCAAGAAGGCCCCCTCTGGCTACACCCACTTGCTAGTCACCGTCGAAAAATTCACGAAGTGGGTGGAGGCCAAGCCAGTCCGGAAATGCGACGGGAAGACCGCCACTAAGTTCCTACTCGAGCTCATATACCGCTACGGGTTCCCCAACAGCATCATCACGGACAACGGCACAAACTTCGCCAAGGGAGCAATGGCCGAATTCTGCGAAGAGCACCACATCCGGCTCGATCTCGCGTCAGTCGCACACCCGGAATCCAACGGCCAGGCGGAACGAGCCAACCAAAGCATCCTCCACGGCCTGAAGCCGCGACTCCAAATACCACTCGAGCGCACCGCTGGATGCTGGGTCGAAGAGCTACCCTCCGTCATCTGGGGAATCCGCACCTCGGTCAACAGGTCGACGGGATTCACCCACTTCTTCATGGTCTACGGCGCCGAAGCAGTCATGCCCACCGACCTCGAACACGAATCGCCGCGGGTCGTCCACTATACGGAGGCCGCAAACGAGCTGGCCCGCCAAGATGGGCTCGACCAGCTCGACGAAGCACGCGACCTCGCTCGATCGCGTACCGCCATTTATCAGCAAGGGCTCCGCCGCTACCACAGCCGACGGGTGAAAACCCGCACCTTCCAGGAAGGCGACCTGGTGTTACGCCTCATCCAGGACAAGAAGGGCATGCACAAGCTCTCCCCTCCGTGGGAAGGCCCATTCGCCATCGGGCGCGTACTCGGCAACGACGCCTACTACCTCATCGACGTCCGCGGGGACGGCGAACTCGACGTCAAGCGACCATGGAATGTCAATCTCCTCCGGAAGTTCTACTCCTAGAACCCCACACATGTACTCTCCAGTCGCTATGAAATAAAAGAGACGGTTACCGCAAAATTGCGTCTACTCTCCGTGCCTTGTGCCACTCGCACTCGTAATAACAGCGTCATGCTAAAATGCAGAAGTCAACCTTTGGTACAGCGATCGGCACGGCTAAGTAGTGCGATGTAAGAGCACTGAGTCACTTCAGGTCTTGTGTCGTCCACGAAAAACGCCAATCCGGAGCCCCATTGGAGTCGCCTAGCTCGACTAGTTTTACGAACCAAGACAACTGCCCTCGCTTCTCACAGCGACCTTGGTCCTCCGCATCCTCGGCGTAGCGACTCGAACGGCTAAGTACCACGCTCGGGGACTGAATACCAGTTCGTCGCGATCGGTCAGGGAAAACGCCTAGTAAGAGAGCATGCCCAGGACTCGCCACGCGACTGACCCTCCGGGTCAGGCAGGAGTGACGCGCTCACACCAACGCGCTTAGTCCTCAACCACCCTCGAGTCGCGCCTTGAACTACCAAGTACCACACTCGGGGACTCGGCCACCCGACCCCGTTCGCGTACGGGAAAACGGTAAAGTACAGAGCACTCAAGGGAGTCGCCTTGCGACTGGCTCTCCGAGCTCGGGCGAGTCGACTAAATCAACAAAACACTTGATAACAACAAAACATCATATACGAGGTAAACCCCACAAAAGGGCGGACGCGCTCGGGGACTCGTCCAAAATGAATCCAAAGCACACAAACAAATAGCAAAACGGACACGACGTCCCATTCAAATCGCATATTGCATTGTCTTGTATTACAAAATATGCCCGCGTGGCAGAACTGATGCTAACACATCCAGGCAAACTACCCTATTCTGCAGGCTTCGATGACGACTCGCCAGAATCCCGGCGCCTACGGATGAACGCGGTGTACGGGTTTGACGGATACGTCGTCAGTTCACCCGCCATCGCCGCGCGGAAAGGTTGCTCGACCTTGAAGTCACGATGCGGCGGCTCGGGGTCGTTTGGCGCAACGACCGTCTTCTGATAGGCAAGGAGGTCGCCCATTGCCCAGACGCGCTCCGAGTACGCGGCGGCACGCTCCTGCAACTTGAGAACCTCGGACAGGTCCACCGCGCCAGTCGAAGAGGGGTACCCACTCGTCACATCGTCGAGGTCGAAATCCTCGGGGAAGTGGGCGAGTCCAAGGCTCAGTGCTGTCGACGCTCCACGCCGAAACGCCGACCGCGTCATGAACTCAACGACCGCGGGCGCCTTCTCCAAATACTCCCACACCTCAACGAGGTCGCTGGGAATAACCTCCGTGGGCGACATTTCTTGAAGGTAGGCGCGGATGCACGTCGCCGATAGCGTAGCCGAGTCGACGAGCATGCTTACGCACTGCCTCGCGTCGAGCGAGTTCGCTTCTTCTTGGCTACCAATCACGCGACCTGCGAGAAGGAGACAATGATGAGTGCGACGGACACCACAGCAACTCCAACTAACGAAAAGGGAAGATGCACTCACCAAGCAATGGGCGGGCGAGCCCCGTGATGAAGCATTGAAGCGATGTGTGGTCGTCCTGCAGCCCAGCAATAAGGACTTCCGACACCTTGCGATCCTCCTCCGCGGCTGCAATGGCGGCCTTAGCCCGCCCGTCCGCCGAGGTAGCTTCTTCCCTCGCTTCCCGCAGCTCGCGCTCGAGGTCAGCGACCCGTTGTTCAGCAGCGCCCAGAGCAGAACGCGCCGCCTCCAATTCACCAGCAGGGACAAGTTCCTGGCGAGCTTCCTCTGCCCTCGCAGCAACAGCCTGGAGCTCTTTGTTCGCCTCCTGGATGGTGGTCAGCTCCTTCTCAGCACGCTGCTGTGCGGCCAATCGGTCCGCCGATTCGAGCTGCAGACCCTGCATATCATCAAAAAGTCAGCAAAAACGAACCTCCTAAGTGCCCACCCGCTGAAATTCAGCGAGTGCGTACTCGGGGACTGGCGATCAAGAAATTCCTAAGTGCCCACCCCGCTAAAATTTAGCGCGTGCGCACTCGGGGACTGGATAAGAAAGTAAAGACGAGAAAATAATAAGAATCAAGCCGCTGCAAAGCACCGACCTGATCCTCGGGGACTGGATATACCTGGATGGCTGCGCCAAGCATGCCATGAAGTTGCATCGCGTCCACGTATGCGAGTAACGCTGGCGTGTGCCCACGACGCTGGTCGACTTCAGCATCGACGGCCCCTGGAGCAAGGCTCGGGGATGCAGCCCCGCTCGCCGCGGCCGCCTTGGTCACGAAGCGAGGGAAGGTGGCGATAGAGGCACCCGCTCCAAAGGAAGTCGCCTCCGCCGTTCCAGGCAAGGAAACGCCCTCCTTCGTAGACGCGGCTGCCTCCACCGCGGGGCCGGCCGGCGCGACCGCCGTGTCGTCAGAGACAGTGACGATGTCGTCGCCCTTGGCCTTCTTACTACCGTCCGCCGGGGCAACGACCTCGTCCGCCTTCCTCTTACGGGAAGGATCCTCCTCGCTAGCGGTGGAGGGTACCTGGGCCACGGTCGGGTGGCCCATCCTTTTCACTCCGGTCCTGCACATCAGTCGAATCAGTAAAGACAATCGAAACAGCTATGGAAAATAGAGAAGGCCGAATACACTCACTTGGCGACCGGGATGAAGCGTAGCCCTGTGCGAAGGCCGGCCGGTTTTTCCAGCTCGGGGCCCAGTTGGCGACTGAGCCCTAGCTCCAGGACGTCGCGTGCCCAAGACACGGACGGATTTTTCGTCGTCGAGGCTGCGGCTGGCGCCTCTGGGATACCTTCGGCACGGGATTCTTCGAGAACCGGAGCCGCTACGGTCGGAGCCTCCTTGCGGGGCGAAGCCACCCCAGTCGGAACCTCCTTGCGAGGCGAAGTCGCCGCGGCTGGAGCCTTCCCTAGCCCAGAGACGGGCGCGAATGGCGGGGGCATCGAGGTCAGCGGCACTTCCACAGATGGCGCATCTAGCGCGGTTGTCGCTGGGGCCGCGCAGTTATCGGCCGAGCTGTGAGCGTCGGAGCTGCTCGTCGAGTGCGGCGGCGAGGCCATCCTTAGCGGCTTCGTCTTCCTCTTCGGGGGGGCCCTCGCCTCCTTCTCCTTCTTCTTCTTCTTCGAAGGAGTGGCCTGGCGGCGCGAGGTGGTCTCTGGGAGCTCGTCGTCGTCATCGTGACGCTCGAGGCTCCTGCTCGCTTCGATTTCGCGCTGACGTTGCCCGCGGGTCTTTCGGACCAGCGGGGCGATTTCCTCTTCGGACTCGTCCTCGTCATCCTCGTTTCCCTTAGCGGGCAACGATTCGCTCGTATCCTGGGCAGATGGTCCCGGGCTCTCGTCATCAGCAGGTGGAAGCCACCCTTCCACCACTTGGAACAGCTGCGATGAATATGAAACAGAGTTAGAATTACCGCGACTGCATACGCTGCGACTGCGAACAAGATAAAGAAATTACCGTCGGAGCCGGACGCTTCGCGGTGTAGGGGGGACCCCGGCCTGTGCATCCACGTACACCGCCTGGGTGATCTTCTTCAACGCTGGGAGATAGTCCTCCAGCTTCCACTCGTCGAGGCAGGCTTTCGTCGAGTCTCCCCGGCCCGTGTACTGATACATGTAATGGTCGCGTTGGGCGAGCGGAACGAGCCGCCGCCCAAGCCAACAATTGTACAAGTTTATCGTCTGGAGCCCCTTCTTCTTCAGACCGCGGATGGCCTGGAGCATCTCGTCGACGACCATCCGTTGGTCGTCGGGGAGCTTGCCGACCTGGAGATGGCGCGGTTCGGAATGGTTGGCCGAGTACCGCGGGATCGCCGCCTCGTCCTCCGGAGTCGCCTCGGTCACGTAGAACCATGACTTCTTCCAGTCGCTCGCTGCCTTGGCGGGCAGCATCAGATCGAAGAAGGAAGCTTTGGACTTAAGCTGGAACGTCAGGCCGCCCGCGGCTAGCATTGGCCCGCCTGCCTCCTCGCGGCTGATCCGTCCGTGGAACAGATCTTGCCACAAGGGAAAGTAGGGCCGGCAGCCCAAGTAGCACTCGCAGAACGCCACAAAAATGGCGAGCTGCTCGATGCTGTGGGGACCCAGATCTGAGGGCTGGATCCCATAGTAGGCGCAAAAACGCCGGAAGAACAAAGATGTGGGAAACCCTAACCCCCGCTCGAGATGACTGGTGAAACAGACGAACTCTCTCTCTCGCGGGTTTGGGGTCGTTTCTCTGGCTGCGGGGATACGCCAACAGCCGGCTCGCAGGATTCCGGCCTCCTCGAAAGAGGCCAGTTGCGCCCTCGTGCACTTGGACCTGCCCCATGGTTCGGAGGGAAGGGCCATAGCCGAGAGGTTGGTTGGAGGTCGGAGGATTTCGGCTCGATTGGATCAAGGAGCAAAGAAAAGAGGATGCGCGCACTCGGAAGAAGTGGTGGGCAGTTGGCTCTACGATTGCCTGTCATTCCTCTTATATAGCGGGAGTTACCCGCCAAATCAGGGGGCCGTTACCGCGCAATGATTACGCCGAAAGTTACCGTTGAGTTACCTTAACGGCTAGTTTGACCACTCGGCTCGTTAGGCCACTCGCCGCGGCCGTGTCCCGTTGGCTCGACTCGCCCAAGACGCGACTCGATTCACTGGATTTTCTCCTTCATACAGGAGCCCGCCGACGATTCGACTGGATGCCTACTTTGAAGCCGTATACTCCGACTGCCAGCAGCCACTTACGCCTAATCGACGACGGCCTCGGGGACTACTGATGGGGATACGCCTACTGGGGTATACTCAGCAGGACGTTTCCGACTGGCCCAAGGGCTGGCGAGTGGGCCTGCAGAACGGCGAGTGGATCGAAGCCCAGCAAGGTACCAAGCGACTGGAAGCTGAAGGCCTAGGCGAGTAGATAGGCCCAGTCGGACTAGGTTAAACGATTACCGAAGCTGTAACCGAATCGGTTGAGATATGTAAACCCTAGGGGAGGTGAGTCTATATAAACCTCCCTACGGGGTGAGTAGAGGTGCGTTCCCTCATACACCCCAGCAACTCGCCGCCTAGCCGCCGAGTTCGCCCATTGTAAACACCTCCATAATACAATCTAGCAGGAGTAGGTCTTTACCCTCCGGGGGGCCGAACCTGGGTAAAACCCTGAGTCCTTGCCCTCATCTCGCACCGCAGATGGCTGGCCGCCCTTGCCCCTCGTTCTACTACTCGCTGCCGATTGCAGCATCTGCCGTGACCATTCCCACGACACTTCCATGTCTTGATGCTCAAATTGTCCTTTACCAGGTACATGGCTAATTACTTAGATTTTACACTCTGCAGAGGTGGTGCACTTTCCCCACAAGACTTGGTTTCCCAAGACAAGATCTTTCAGAAGCCTTCCCTTAGACCAAAATGGACGCATTCCAACCTATCAAACACTACCACCCACTGTCCATATGGCTAAGTTCTTGCAACCTATATGATCATGGCAGAGCCCATATTGCCAAGTGGTTGCACTTGAAGCTTCTCAACATTTGACATCTCAAATCCCTTTGTTTCCTGGGTGGCCATCCACAAGTGTGATACACAAGGTTCACCAGTCCCCTGGCCTTGTGTAACCACTCAACATATCCCAATCTTTCCATTCCACCCAGGTGATTCATTAACTTAGTTGTTTTATTAAACAAAACATAAGTCCTCAGACATAGAATATTTTTCCATAGTGTGAATATATTTTCCACCCATGTTTTCTATTAGCTAGGCTAAGCTTGATAGTAATAGGAAACTTAGCTTAGGAAATCCTACTAAGGATTCATTACTATGTTTTCCTATAGCAAGATCTATACTTAGCAAAATCCATGCAAGTTTTACTTAGCAAAAATCACTAATGCATAGTGAAAGTAATAGGACAAATGTATGAAGCATCACTTGCCTTTTTGGAAGGGAATAGTGGTTCACTCCTTGATCTTGTTAGTCTCACACTTCACTACAAGTCAAACAAGCAAACACTAATTCAATTTTCATTCCAAACCAATAATCACTCAAACAATCTCACACACACAAGACAATGGAAACCAATTCATGCATGAGAGCATGCACAAGATAGTTTTATTTGCAAAGGGGTCTCTATGGGGTTTCTAAACTTTGTAAGATCTAAATTGGTCATTTACCAAAGTGGCAAAGTCATTAGTAAGAGGGTTTTGTCCAAAAACTATTTTTAATTCCATTCATCATTTTATGTGGTGAAATTTTTTTTTATTAAGGCAAAAACTCTTAAGTTGTTCATCAAATGAGTTGCTATTGCAAAACTTGGTGTTTTGGGTCAGTAGGGTTGGTCTAAACCATTTTTCTCCAAAGTTCTTTACTCCAAATCATTTCCATAAACAATCCATTATTTTTATTTGGCTAGAAATTGGCTAAGTCAAATAATTCAACCTAAATTTCACCAAAATCATTTTTAACACCAAAGGTTGGTTCCTAGGGTCAGTAAGGTCACAACAAACCAATTGGCAAAGGTTTGATCTCAAAAATCATTTTTAAATGATTTTTCTAATGTTAGCAAGCACACAAAAGAATCTGCAAAATCAAACAATCTATCAAATACTATTTGCTAAACTAAGGGTAGGGTTGGCTAGGTCTTGTTCTCCTGAATCCATTGATATAAAATTTGCCAAATTTGGACGTGTGGTTTGAAAGTTACAAAGGTTTGAAAATGGCTTTTAAATCTGGTTTCTAATTCTGTTTTTAACCAGAACAGGGACACGCGTCGAGCCGTGATTGGCCGGTACCGCTTCGTGAGGATCGCATAGCTGCAAACCGTCGGATTTAAAGGGATCTGTGCGGCTCTGATCAACGCATACCTCTTCGACCTAATCTAATCTCAGCCACTGGATGATAATCCAACGACACACAGCCGCTTGACCAGCAACTGGCGGCGCTGCGCGGCGGTGACTGGCGGCGCGGTCAGATGTGGACAGTGCCGGCGGTTTAGGAAGCGAGGGAGGAGGTGAGGGTGCTTACGGTGATCGCGGTGACGCTCTGGTGCTCAAGGTGCCTGTCGTTGGGTAGGGGGCGCACGGGAACGGCGGCGATTGCTCGTCGGAGACGTCGTCGGCGTCAGGCTTGCTCAGGCGTCATCGAGGACGAGGCTACGGAGCGTACTGGGGCAAACGGAAGACAGGGTCAGATGCGCACAGTCCTGGCGAAGATGCGTGCGTGAACGAGAGGGAAAGGGGCGGACTGGAGTTACCGGAGGAGCTCGTCGGAGGCGAGGCAGACGGCGGCGCTCATAATTTTTGTCGAAGACGACTTCCTGGGGCGCCCGCGGTTGAACGGAGGGTACAGAGAGGAGCGTCAGGGAGTGGGGAACTTGTTCGTGTGCTCAGTGTGGCATGGGGTGGTCCGGTTTGGATGGAATCGTCAATGGACCTCGTCGGAGACAGGGAGAGTGGTTGGCGAAATACTGCAGCCTGGGGGCGTGCTCGGGGAAGGAGGCAGAGGGGAAACAGAGAGGGGAGGGTGACGATTAAATGTGCGCGATCACTGCAGGCTTAACTCGCGGCATTAAGGTGAATTTAAGCTGGAGGATTCAATGGCAGAACGGGGAAGAACGGTCACAGAGGGTGACGAAGAACAATTGGGGTGGGGTCCGCTGGCAGTGAAAGAAAGGAGGAAGGGGAGGGGTCCACCAGTCAGCCTCGGTGTGGGTTAGTTATTTGGTGCGAATCGTTTTCTTCGGGGTGAGGGGAATCTGGGCTGTGGGACTGTTGGGCTGGGCCTTGTTGGGCTGGTCTGTTTCCTCTATTTTTTCTGTCTATTTGTTTTATTCTTTTCTAATTCTTTTTCTGTTTGAAATTCAAACAACCAAACACATTCAAAAGATTCAAACAATCATTAAGTTTTTCAAATATGAATTTGGTTCTGCTTAACATCATAATTCACATTCTAAAATAAAATATTATTTTAAATCTTTTTAGGTTCCATTTATTAATTAAATAAGTAGGCCATGGTTTATTAATTAAATAGAGTTTTTGTGGTTTATTAATAAAATCTTCATGTGAAATCCAAATACTTTCAAAATCAAATCAGTAGGTTTTATTTGGAATTAAATAATATTTGGATACTTGTTTAAAACAAAATATTATTTTACTTTAGGGTCCAATATTAATAAAATGGGCCAAGGTTTATTAATCAAATAGGATTTGATTTTATTAATAAAATCTTTATTTGAAACCTAAATATTTTAAAAATCTAATCAGTAGGTATCATTTGAAATTATAAGACACTTGAAATACTTGTTTAAAATAAAGTCTAATAACATTTTATTTTAGGTTCTTTAATAATTATATATAATTGACTTTCATTAATAAATCGAATAGGATTTGTTTTATTGGGATATTTATTTTGAAATCTAAAATAAAACCAAAACACTTTAGTAGGTTTTATTAGAGAATAATAAATACTTGGAAAATCTATTTAAAATAATTTAATAAGTTTTGAAGTTTTAATTAAATTGGTAAAACCTTTTATTTTTAAAAGAGTTTGGGTATAAATTCCTTATCAATTTATTTAAATAAACATTTGCTATTTTATTCAAAACCAAATGTTTTTATTTTAAATACTTGGCCAAGGTTTACTTTGGCTTTATAAAATAATCTTTATTTATAAATCCATCATTTCTTTTGAATACCAAATCTTTTATTAATAGATCCATAATAGTATTTCCAAAATATTTTATTTTCCTTTGTTAATTGTTTTATGTTTTTAAATCCTTTTGGGATTTAATTGTTCAAAATAGGTTTGAAGATTCCTATTGGAATTCAAAAAGTTTCTTCTGGCCCTGAAAATCAAACAAAGTTTTATTTTATTCATTTATTTTCACATTACAAGTTTTAGAAAATCTTGGGATGTGACAGGCTACCACCCTTAAAATAAATCTCGTCCCGAGATTTGGGGAGGCTAGGGTTACAAGCAAGTTCAAAACAACTAGGGTACTACCACCCTTAAAAATTTTCAAACAAAAATTACACATTGGCCTTCTTGGGATCCTTAGAAAACTTCTCTAAGCAAACATTTGCATGGTGTCCTTGGTTTCCATACTTGACTCAGGGGCCAAGGTTGAGATCCTTCATAGACTTGTTTAACTTGTTCTCCATCCTTTCTGGACAATTGTTTGCATAGTGGCCTAGTTCCTTGCATTTGAAACATGTGACAAGGCTGAGATCCCTCATAGGCTGGTTTATCTTATGCTTCATCTTTCCTGGACAGTAGTTTGCATAATGTCCTAACTCTTTGCAGTGTTTGCACATCACTTGGCTAAAATCCTTCCTTATCTTGGGTTTCACTAGCTTTTGTTTGTCTTCTTGTCTCTTCTTCTTTTCTGGGCATTCACTGGCATAGTGTCCCATCTCTTTGCAATTGTAACATTGCAACTGGCTTATGTCCCTTTTCTTCTTTTTGGGTCTCTCCAAAGCTAGGAGTTCTTCTAGTTCATGTTCTTCATAGGTGGGAGATCTTTCTCTCTTCTTGAGGCATTGATCTTCATATTCCTTGGATGTATGATCCTTGTCTCTAAAAATATTGTTAGCTTGGGTTCCTTCTAGAATAGCATCCTTGTCATCCTTGTTGTCATTGGCTCTTGGAAGAAAGTTTTCTCTCATGTTGATCATTTGAGTAGTGAGTCCTTGCAACAATTGGGATTGAAGTTTCAAAATCCTTTGTAGGGCTGGGTCTAGTCCATTGTTGTTGGCTAAAAGCTGAGTTGTCTCTTGGCTCAACTGGTTTTGGGTTGCTATAAGTTCTCTCATGTTGTCTTCTTGGTTGTTGTTGATGTCATCTACCTTGGAGTATTTTGGGGTAGTCATCTGTTTGGGTTGAAGGGAGATTAGAATAGACAAGATAATTCTAAGGAGATATTTCTAATCACGCACACCACAATTCACACAAACAATGTGCATGCAATCACAAACCAAACATTCACAAACAACTTTTCACTCAAACAACAAAGTTCAGGCACATACTTAGGCAACAAAATATTTTTGTCACACCTCATAAGTTGGTGGTTTGTCTTAGCTAAAATATGGTGGTCATCTATATGGTTCACTTGTGATCTTTCCATCATTCTTGGTTGCTTCTTCTTACATGAGATCATGGTTCCTTGAGAAAAACTCTTGGTTGCAATAACTTCTAGTGATGTAGGTTCCTTCTAATTTTTTTGCATTCCCTCAGTCTCTAAATCTTGAGTAAGGTTTCCTTGTTTCACTTGTAGTCCTTGGTGATATCCATGTTGGAAGTCCTTGGTGAATATGCTGAAGATGTTGAAGTCATTAGAGTTGAAGATGTTGAAGTCATTAGAGTTGTAGATGTTGAAGAAGTCCTTTGCACATAGTGCAGTCTTTGGCCATGGGGTTGGTTTTTCCATCAAGTTGAAATAGAAGAGATGTAGAGTTGAAACCAAAATGGTTGAGGAAAGAGTTTACAAGTGTTTTTGTAAATAAGTTTTGGAACAAGTATAACTCCTACTTTTCTAAGGGTTTTTGTCCAATCCTAGGGTTTACAAATCCTACAGGCAACACAATGCTCTGATACCATCTGTAGAGGTCCCAATCTTTAATAAGATAGAGCCCTCTGTGTTACAATGCTAGTCCCTGGATCAATAGCTAGCATCCACAGTTAAGATGTAATATCAAGAAACAAAGGTCATAATATAACTTTATAACCAGGAATAACATAATTTTATTACATCAAACATAGCTCATTTGGCTATTACATTACATTGCAGCGGAATAACTATAATCATGGGTCCTTCATCTTCAAAGTACCACAGGCAGATGTTGGTTGTAGACTTTGTAATCCTAATCAATCAGTTCTCACTAAATCAATCAAACCTGCAACATACAAGTTACAGCCACAAAGGGTCAATACATTTGAATTGTATTGGCAAGTGATACTATGGTAGTATAGTGGAGTCTATCATCTATATGCATTTGACTAAGTGGAGTTGAGGCTTGCATTGCTCAAAATAGATTTTTCTTATCATTTTGAAAATACTAAGTTTTGTTTTGACAAATTACTTTCCAAGGCATCTACCAATCAAAGACTGAAGATCCTTTCCAAGGCATCTACCAATCAAAGACTGAAGTGCTTGGCAAAATCATTTTTCTCAATCAAAGATTTCAAGATCCTTGTACCAAGCCATCTCTCCATCAATGATTGAAGAATTCAAACAACCCTTCTTGAAACCACAAGATTTTAATTTAGAAATTGGAATGATGAGATTCTTGATTGCTTCCATGTCTTGATGCTCAAATTGTCCTTTACCAGGTACATGGCTAAGTACTTAGATTTTACACTCTGCAGAGGTGGTGCACTTTCCCCACAAGACTTGGTTTCCCAAGACAAGATCTTTCAGAAGCCTTCCCTTAGACCAAAATGGACGCGTTCCAACCTATCAAACACTACCACCCACTGTCCATATGGCTAAGTTCTTGCAACCTATATGATCATGGCAGAGCCCATATTGCCAAGTGGTTGCACTTGAAGCTTCTCAACATTTGACATCTCAAATCCCTTTGTTTCCTGGGTGGCCATCCACAAGTGTGATACACAAGGTTCACCAGTCCCCTGGCCTTGTGTAACCACTCAACATATCCCAATCTTTCCATTCCACCCAGGTGATTCATTAACTTAGTTGTTTTATTAAACAAAACATAAGTCCTCAGACATAGAATATTTTTCCATAGTGTGAATATATTTTCCACCCATGTTTTCTATTAGCTAGGCTAAGCTTGATAGTAATAGGAAACTTAGCTTAGGAAATCCTACTAAGGATTCATTACTATGTTTTCCTATAGCAA
The DNA here is from genome assembly GCA_910589765.1 of Avena atlantica. Classification (NCBI taxonomy): domain Eukaryota; kingdom Viridiplantae; phylum Streptophyta; class Magnoliopsida; order Poales; family Poaceae; genus Avena; species Avena atlantica. The sequence continues at coordinate 342,620,230 of OU342738.1, read as the reverse complement.
GATCTATACTTAGCAAAATCCATGCAAGTTTTACTTAGCAAAAATCACTAATGCATAGTGAAAGTAATAGGACAAATGTATGAAGCATCACTTGCCTTTTTGGAAGGGAATAGTGGTTCACTCCTTGATCTTGTTAGTCTCACACTTCACTACAAGTCAAACAAGCAAACACTAATTCAATTTTCATTCCAAACCAATAATCACTCAAACAATCTCACACACACAAGACAATGGAAACCAATTCATGCATGAGAGCATGCACAAGATAGTTTTATTTGCAAAGGGGTCTCTATGGGGTTTCTAAACTTTGTAAGATCTAAATTGGTCATTTACCAAAGTGGCAAAGTCATTAGTAAGAGGGTTTTGTCCAAAAACTATTTTTAATTCCATTCATCATTTTATGTGGTGAAAAATGTTTTTATTAAGGCAAAAACTCTTAAGTTGTTCATCAAATGAGTTGCTATTGCAAAACTTGGTGTTTTGGGTCAGTAGGGTTGGTCTAAACCATTTTTCTCCAAAGTTCTTTACTCCAAATCATTTCCATAAACAATCCATTATTTTTATTTGGCTAGAAATTGGCTAAGTCAAATAATTCAACCTAAATTTCACCAAAATCATTTTTAACACCAAAGGTTGGTTCCTAGGGTCAGTAAGGTCACAACAAACCAATTGGCAAAGGTTTGATCTCAAAAATCATTTTTAAATGATTTTTCTAATGTTAGCAAGCACACAAAAGAATCTGCAAAATCAAACAATCTATCAAATACTATTTGCTAAACTAAGGGTAGGGTTGGCTAGGTCTTGTTCTCCTGAATCCATTGATATAAAATTTGCCAAATTTGGACGTGTGGTTTGAAAGTTACAAAGGTTTGAAAATGGCTTTTAAATCTGGTTTCTAATTCTGTTTTTAACCAGAACAGGGACACGCGTCGAGCCGTGATTGGCCGGTACCGCTTCGTGAGGATCGCATAGCTGCAAACCGTCGGATTTAAAGGGATCTGTGCGGCTCTGATCAACGCATACCTCTTCGACCTAATCTAATCTCAGCCACTGGATGATAATCCAACGACACACAGCCGCTTGACCAGCAACTGGCGGCGCTGCGCGGCGGTGACTAGCGGCGCGGTCAGATGTGGACAGTGCCGGCGGTTTAGGAAGCGAGGGAGGAGGTGAGGGTGCTTACGGTAATCGCGGTGACGCTCTGGTGCTCAAGGTGCCTGTCGTTGGGCAGGGGGCGCACGGGAACGGCGGCGATTGCTCGTCGGAGACGTCGTCGGCGTCAGGCTTGCTCAGGCGTCGTCGAGGACGAGGCTACGGCGCGTACTGGGGCAAAAGGAAGACAGGGTCAGATGCGCACAGTCCTGGCGAAGATGCGTGCGTGAACGAGAGGGAAAGGGGCGGACTGGAGTTACCGGAGGAGCTCGTCGGAGGCGAGGCAGACGGTGGCGCTCAGAATTTTTGTCGAAGACGGCTTCCTTGGGCGCCCGCGGTTGAACGGAGGGTACAGAGAGGAGCGTCAGGGAGTGGGGAACTTGTTCGTGTGCTCAGTGTGGCATGGGGTGGTCCGGTTTGGATGGAATCGTCAACGGACCTCGTCGGAGACAGGGAGAGTGGTTGGCGAAATACTGCAGCCTGGGGGCGTGCTCGGGGAAGGAGGCAGAGGGGAAACGGAGAGGGGAGGGTGACGATTAAATGTGCGTGATCACTACAGGCTTAACTCGCAGCATTAAGGTGAATTTAAGCTGGAGGATTCAATGGCAGAACGGGGAAGAATGGTCACAGAGGGTGAGGACGAAGAACAGTTGGGGTGGGGTCCGCTGGCAGTGAAAGAAAGGAGGAAGGGGAGGGGTCCACCAGTCAGTCTCGGTGTGGGTTAGTTATTTGGTGCGAATCGTTTTCTTCGGGGTGAGGGGAATCTGGGCTGTGGGACTGTTGGGCTGGGCCTTGTTGGGCTGGTCTGTTTCCTCTATTTTTTTCTGTCTATTTGTTTTATTCTTTTCTAATTCTTTTTCTGTTTGAAATTCAAACAACCAAACACATTCAAAAGATTCAAACAATCATTAAGTTTTTCAAATATGAATTTGGTTCTGCTTAACATCATAATTCACATTCTAAAATAAAATATTATTTTAAATCTTTTTAGGTTCCATTTATTAATTAAATAAGTAGGCCATGGTTTATTAATTAAATAGAGTTTTTGTGGTTTATTAATAAAATCTTCATGTGAAATCCAAATACTTTCAAAATCAAATCAGTAGGTTTTATTTGGAATTAAATAATATTTGGATACTTGTTTAAAACAGAATATTATTTTACTTTAGGGTCCAATATTAATAAAATGGGCCAAGGTTTATTAATCAAATAGGATTTGATTTTATTTATAAAATCTTTATTTGAAACCTAAATATTTTAAAAATCTAATCAGTAGGTATCATTTGAAATTATAAGACACTTGAAATACTTGTTTAAAATAAAGTCTAATAACATTTTATTTTAGGTTCTTTAATAATTATATATAATAGACTTTCATTAATAAATCGAATAGGATTTGTTTTATTGGGATATTTATTTTGAAATCTAAAATAAAACCAAAACACTTTAGTAGGTTTTATTAGAGAATAATAAATACTTGGAAAATCTATTTAAAATAATTTAATAAGTTTTGAAGTTTTAATTAAATTGGTAAAACCTTTTATTTTTAAAAGAGTTTGGGTATAAATTCCTTATCAATTTATTTAAATAAACATTTGCTATTTTATTCAAAACCAAATGTTTTTATTTTAAATACTTGGCCAAGGTTTACTTTGGCTTTATAAAATAATCTTTATTTATAAATCCATCATTTCTTTTGAATACCAAATCTTTTATTAATAGATCCATAATAGTATTTCCAAAATATTTTAGTTTCCTTTGTTAATTGTTTTATGTTTTTAAATCCTTTTGGGATTTAATTGTTCAAAATAGGTTTGAAGATTCCTATTGGAATTCAAAAAGTTTCTTCTGGCCCTGAAAATCAAACAAAGTTTTATTTTATTCATTTATTTTCACATTACAAGTTTTAGAAAATCTTGGGATGTGACAGGCGATGGCGTTCCAGCGAGAATAGGAAACGAGGAAGAGAATAGAGATGCTCACCGAGTTTGCCGTGGTGTGGGGATGCTCGAGGTGGTCGTCGCAGGGCAGGGGGCGCACGATCGCGTTAGCGATTGCTCGCCGGAGATGCTACTGATGACGGGCATGCACGATAGTCGACGTTGGCAAGGTCACGGTCCATGCTAAGGCAATAAAATGGTGGCGTTAGATGCGCACGGGGACGGTGACTGCAGGAGTATCATCTAGAGAGAAGGGGACAGTCGGGGCTTACGGGGAGAGGTCGCCGGAGTTGGAGCAGTAGGCGGTAGCGCTCAGTCGAAGACGAAGCCGAGCTTCTGGGGCGCACGCATGCAAGCGGTGAGTGCTGGTAGGTGCGGGAGACGCTTGCGAGTAAGCTCGTGGGTTCCAGGGGCAGTGGCGGTGGCTGTGTTGGCCGAAATTGGCCGGGGAAGCTCGTCGGATATACAGTGTGGTTGCAAGAAAAATTTGAGTATCCCTAGGGCGGAGAGGGAGCGGCGAGTGAGGGGAAAGAGAGAGGGGTGAGGGGCATTTAAGAGGGCAAGGTCACGGGGAGAATTTACTAGGCCATTAACGTGAATTAACACCGTGAAATCAACGCAGAAATGTTCCGGGGAAAGGGGAAGAACGAGTCTGGCGGGTGAGGGAGATGATGACGAGGCTGCCAGGTTGGCGTGGGGTCAAGTCGTCAACGAGGTGAGTGGTAGGTTTGTGGGTGAGAAAATAAATCTCGCGGGGAGAGGGGTGGGCTGCCGTTGGGCTAGTTGGGCCTACTGGCTGGGTTGGGTTATATTGGGCTGGGTCTTTTCCATTTTTTTCTTCTCTGTTTTCTTTTTCCTTTTCTAATTCCTGTTTTGATTTTATTCAAATGTTTCAAACACTTATTTTATTTCAAAACTTTTCCAGACTTTCAGTAAGTTTTTATAATGTTTAACAATATATTTTAATGTCCATTTTAGAATAATTTCTTTTATTCTCTTATGGTTTATTATTTAATTAAATTAGACATTTGTCTTTATTTAAATAATATTTAAATATGTTCCCAATCTATATTATTTTATTCAAATGATTTAAACATCTGTTTAAATTCAAATGTTTCTCAAACCTTTTCAGTAAGTTTGTACTCCTTAGTAAAGTGTTTAAAAATTTCATTTTAGAATATTCAAATATTCTTTTATGGTTTAATATTTATTTAAATGAGGCTTTTGTCTTTATTTAAACCATTGATTCAAGCTTCCATTTGAATTCAAAGTTCACCAAACCTTTTCAGTAGGTTTTAAATCATTTAGGAGTTGATTAGTTGGCCCACTTTGGAAAATATTCAAATATTTTCTCATGATTTATTATTTATTTTAATTAGGCATTTTGTCTTTATTTGCATAATTTGAATATGGTTCCAAACCATATAATTCTATTTAATTATTCTTTTATTCTTTTTAAGTTAATTAGGTAACTTTTAATCCACTTTGGCTACTTCAATTATTATTTTCTCATGATTTAATTAATCATTTTTATTAGGGATTTTGTCTTCATTCAAATCAAGTATGGTTCAAGTCCATATAAGTTTTTATTCCAATGATTTTATTCCTTCATTTTATTTGGATTATCTTTTTTCCATTTGCTTATGGATTTAACTCAAGGTTTAAATTGTCTTCTAAATAATTTTATTGGGATTTATTATTTAGTTTAGGCAATTTGTCTTTATTTAAATAAAATTGAATTTGGTTCAATCCATATGATTTTATTTAAATAATATTTTACTCCCTTTTATTATTCAGTAAACTTTCATTTGTTTATGGATTTGGCCAAGATTTATTTTGACCTTTAAATATTCCTTATTTATTTATTTCTTTCTTTATCTTATAAAAACCATATCTTTTAATTTATAGTTCCAAAATTGGTGATTCCAATTTGTATAATTTTATTTAATATTTGTTCATCTTTTTAATCCCTTTAGGATTAATTTGCTCATAGTTTGGTATGGGTTTTAGCTAGGAGCTTTATTAGCTTTGAAATTTATTTTCTTTATCTTATTAAAATCATAAGTTTTTATCCATGGATCCAAATTAAATGAAAACAATTTCTATGGTTTTATAATATTTTTGTTTATCATTTTGATCATTCATTTATAAATGTTTGTTGCTAAATTTTTATATGGAACAAATCCATAGTGTTTGAGAGATCTAGAAAATGATTTCTTTCATTGGAGTTTTAGGGTTTTGATTTAACTTTTCCAAGTGTTTAAATTTCAAGATACATTCATTGATGAATGCATTTCACTTGATTGAAATTTTGTTGGATGCCCTTTTCATCCAAATTTTGTTCAAGAAAGGGTTTTTGATGTTTCCATTTATAAGCAAAAAATTTCTTTTCACCCTAAATTTCAATAATTGTTTCTTTTGTTTATTTATTTTTCACATTTCAAAATTTGGAAAAATTTGGGATGTGACAAAACATATGGTGTGGAAGGTAATGGTTTACAGCAAGTAAACAAGTAAAAGTGGAATATGTATCAATGGTAAAGATTGGACCGGGGTCCATAATTCACTAGAGGTGTTGTCCTTAGATAAACAACATGACATTCAGGGTAAACAAATTACATCAGGGCAATTGACAGGAACTGAGCAAGGCATAACAATGCAATTACTTGCCAGAAAGATCCTATGAGATTCGATTGGGCAATACAACAAACTACATAGACCGCCATCCAACTGCATCTATGACTAGAAGTCCACCTTCAGGTTATCATCCGAATCCCCTCCAGTATTAAGTTGCAAGCAATAGACAACTGCTTTAAGCAAAGTGTGTAAGGTAAACAGTCCACATGTTCCATGAACAAGAGACCGTTGTTTTCTCCCTAGTAGCAATAGCACATCTATAACCGAATAGATTATTGTCACTTCCCTTGGAAACTAGAGGCATGAACCCACTATCGAGCATAAATACCCCCTCTTGGAGTCACTAGCAACTACTTGGCCAAGATATCTACTAACAACGGAGAGCATGCAAGATCACAAACAACACATACATGATAGAATCATAAAGAAAAAACCATTAATCAAACCAACATAATAATCTCAATATCCATCGGATCCCCACAAACACAACATGCATGATTACAAATAGATTAGATCTTGATCATGAACGGAGCTCACAAGATCTATACATGAAAGCACAAAGGAGGAGAGACAACCATCTAGCTACTACATGGACCCATAGTCCAAGGTGGAACTACTCACGCATCATACCGGAGAGAAGGCCTCCGGGATGATCTCCCCTCCCGCAGGGTGCCGGGAAGAACTTCAGATCCCCCCGATATAGGGACGATGGTGGCGGCGGCTATAGACGGTTTCGTGGATATTTAATCGGGTGCCTAGGGTTTCTGCATCGGGGGCTTCTTATAGGCGAAGGGGGAAGCCGAGGAGGCGACCAGGGGGGCCAAACCCTAGCCAAGCGCGAGCCCACCCCTAGCCGCGCCTGGGAGGGGGTATGGCTGCCCTGGCCCGCTTCCTCGTCTCCCCTATGAACTTCTTGTTCCCCATGGAAAGTAATTGACTTTGACATTTGTCCCGTCCAGTTCCGAGAATATTTCTTAACTGTTCTAAAACCAAAAATAGCAGAAAACAGGCATCTGGCACTGTTGCAACTTGTTAATAGGTTAGTACCAGAAAACATGTAAAAAGCACCTCAAAGTGTAGACAAGTAAAGCAAAGTAGATACTAAACAAGCATGGAGCATAAAAAATTATAGATACGTTTCCGACGTATCAACATCCCCAAGCTTAACTCCTGCTTGTCCTCGAGTAGGTAAGTGATAAACAGAATAATTTTTGAGGTTACATGCACCCTCACAATAAAGATCCAACCATTTGTAAGCATTGAAAGCTGGGATCAAAGAACTCTAAACATGTGCATGAAAGATGGAGTTCTAACAATGGGACATAGTAACTATGCATGCAACATGAAAGGTTACAAACAAAGATCATGAATAACATGCATTGAAAAACATTTGTTTGTTTCACATACAGAAAACATAGCATCGTGGCAATCAGCTTGTCCCTCATAGAGTAGCAAATAGATGCATAGGACACCTTCAAAGTTCACAAGGGTGACTAGAAACAAATAGCACAAGAACAAGTAATATCACAATATGCATCAATTAATTAGCTTTGGAACACTACACACAGAATGAAAACTATGCTCTCTTAATGGTGCCTAAAGGTAGAAGGTGGAGACTCAATAATGGTGGAAGAAAGGCCTTTTTGTAAAGGAAGCAGGGATTGCAAGTTTCAAAAAGAGCTTCCAAAAATTATGGTACTTGTTAGCGTTCAGCCCTCATTGCCCCTATCATAAGCATCTTGAAGTGGTTAAGGTTAAAGTGGCAAAGGTGGAGTATATGCTTGACGAAGTATAAGTTGGCAATCTCAAGTCCCTTGAATATGAGGTCCACACCTCATGCATACTCAACTTTGGGCACAGGTAAGTTCTTGTCATTGTAAGTATTTGCATATCATTGAGAACCGCCAACGGGGTACCCCTTGCACATGTTACAGGAGCTTTACCATAACTAAAATGACAAGGCAAGCAGACAATGAGCATCTCAGCAATCTTTTTATTTACTATATGCATAGCTTTTTATTGAGGATGCTTCATAGATAGCTCACTATGGTGTGCTGCAAGTTTCCACCATGATTAGGCATGGCTTAGGCTAGCGGCCCAGGCATTTATCTAACACAGAATACTTACTCCATGGACTTACAAGTTCCCTCTTTATTTCACACAGGTGACATCCATAGACAAAAGAGCATGATATCAACTGAGTACAAAGTACAAGTGCAATGTTGAAAACGTTCCCCATGACAGCACGGTTCTTCTAATTCCAACATATAAGTGCAAGCATATACAACAAGGTTGTCACAATGTTTCAAGTTTATTAGGGGCAAAGAATAAAGTGTGCCATCAAGTTCGTGAGGGATTTAATCACTAAGTTTTCACATAACAAAATAGTTTTTTATTGGAAGATAGCTAAAAACAAGAATATACTTGGAATGGTGTAACACACCGTGCATAGGAGTTTATAGTGGACACTTTGGAATAACTTGGTTTCTTGGGAGTTGGAGGCATGAATAGAACTTACTCATACAAGTGGAGGCTAGCAAAAGACTGGGAGCAACCAACTAAGAGAGCATAATGGCCATAATCATGCAGAGCAACAAAGCATTACTAATCAAAGCAAAGAGTGGTACTACAAGTCATGGACTAAATGATCATAGAGTCTAATGGTGACTTGTCATAGTCATAACATGGTGTGAGCATGTGCCAAGTCAACCCAAGCAAAGCATCAAAGGAGAATACCACAACACTATGCTTTTGCATGCTAAAACAACACATAATTTCTTCAAGGCACACTAAGCAATCCCAATTGTTTGGAACAAGACATGCTACAACAATAATCACTAAGAATAAGGTCAAAACAACAACTAGCATGTCATGCTAAAGTCTAAGTCACAGTCAATGCAAGCTCCTCTTGCATTTCAAGCAAGAACTTACTACTCCTTTCCAACACCAAGCAAACTTATTTGAAAAAAAAACACGGTGGGAACGGGGGTCCAAACTACTTTATTCAAGCAAACTAAACAACCTAAGTAAAGCAAACAAAAACTAAGACGCTCCAAGAACAACACGATTGTGCATGAAACAATAAAAACGAAGTGTCTAGACAGACCTGAGCTTTTTATTGATGAAGATGGGGATGCCTTGGGCATCCCCAAGGTTTGACGCTTGTACCTCTTGGATATTTCTTGGGGTGAAACCGTGGTGGAATACCCAAGCTTGACCTTTTGTCCATTCTTCATCTCATTGCAACATTCTCTCTCTACACCTAAAATTTTCCTTCATACAAAACTTCACACAATCTTCATTAGCAACATTAGTTTATTCAAAAGATATTAGACCTCTGGCAAAGCTTTGAAACAGAAATGCTTTTCACTAAAACACAAGCTACTGTAGCAACTCCTTCAAAAATCTCAATTCCCCAAAAGAGAACTAAAAAAGGAATCAATAAGAAGCAAATGCAAATAATGGCAGAAATCTATCAAAACAGATCAGCGGGTAGAAATCGATTTTTTCGAACATATTTTGTTGCTCAAATCAAAATGTGTTGAACTTAAGAAAGTTAGCTAACATACTGGGGGATTTATTAGTAAATTTTGAGCTTAATCAGAGTTACAGAGACTCCTCACGAATTTTTATGGTGGAGGACAGAAATCTGTTTCAGGACAGCAACTCCCGAAATCTTACTTCCCTCTCATTAGAGGTCTTTCTTGGCACAAAAAGCAAACAAAAAGGATAAGGAGAGGTCATTAATTAAGTATTAACTTCCAAGACTCAAGGAAACTCTTGGGTTATCTCCCAACTAGTACTTTTCTTTAACGCCTTTAAGTTAGGCATGATTGTTTGAGAAGATGCTCACATAAGAAATATGAATTGAAGTAAAAGAGAGCATCAATAAGCAAATTCAAAACACATTTAAGTCTAACCCACTTCCTATGCATAGGAATCTTGTAAGAAAATAAATCAAAGAAGCACAAAGCAACAAGCATATGAAAGCAAAACAAGTGCAACTTCAATATTTTCAACATAAAGAGGGGAAACTTAATATTGCTGAGATACATAAAACCATGTTTCCCTCTCTCTCATAATAAATTTCAGTAGCATCATGAATAAAATTAACAATATAACTATCACATAAAACATTCTTATCATGAGCCACATGCATGAAATGATTATTACTCTCCACATAAGTAGTGGGAGCAAATTCAACAAAATAGCTATCATTATTATTCTAATCACCATTATCATCAAATATAGGAGGCATATTGTAATCACAATCAATTTTCTCCTCAATAGTAGGTGGACTAAAAATATCAATATCATCATTGTAATCATCATAAATTGGAGGTAAAGTATCATCATAGGCAATAGAATTTTCAGAATTGGTACCAAAGAGATTTTCAATATCAAAAGTAGTATGCTTTTCCCAATCATGATCACTACTATAGGTAATAGGCATAGGAACATCATCACAAGTTTTACCTATAGTACATATTTCAAAAGAATCCACAGGAGCATAACATTCATCCTCCTCTTTTTCATCTAATGAGCTTCCTATTTCATCAATTCCTTCTTCCATTGGCTCTTACAAGGCATTAGTATCTTCCGGTTGTGGAAAGCACCTATTAAAATATTCAAGAATATATCCATTTTAAAGCAAACTGGCAAGGTCTAATGCACCCTTGAAAGCAATAAATTCTTCAATTTGTTCCACATCATCAAAGCCATAATTTACCTTAACATAAGAAGATATGGTAACATTGCCATTATACTCACATTGAAAAGGCAGGTGTTTGTACCTCCTACAACAACAAGCTTTATCAAAACAATAAGTAACATTATAAGTAGAGCACACCTCTCTAGCAATAGTATTCAATTTATCAATTTGTGCCCATAAGTGTTTCCCTTTTTGTGACAAAGGGTGCTCCTTATAATAATACTTTTCTTACTCCGTGAACCCACCTTGCCAGTAAGAACTAGTTTCAAAGAAACCATCCATTGATAGAAAGCACGACCAAGCAAGGTAAAGATAGACCAGCAACTAGAGTAGGAACTAATTTTTTGTGTTTTTGAATAAAGCAAGCAAACCAAACTAGACTATTTTTTTGGGTTTTTTGAAAAGAGGCAAACAAAACCAAGCAAAAGAAACAAAGCAAACTAAAAACAAAGTAAAGAGAAAGGAAGTGAAGGACTCCCCTTGTGAAGACGTCCTTAGCCTCCCTGGCAACAGCGCCAGAAAGTCTTGATGATGCTTGACGTGGCACTTCGTTGGTAACCCCAAGCGCAGGGTGCCAAGAGCAAGCAGCAAGTTTTACCTCAGTTGAGACCGAGGTTATCGAACTAGAAGGAGGAAGGAAACGTCACACGGGTGTTGCAAGCAACGGGGAGATCTGCACAACACAACTCAAGACTTTGCCCCAACGAATCAGTGAGGTTGTCAAGCTCACCGGTTTGCTGTAACAAAGGATTAAACGTATGGTGTGGAAGGTAATGGTTTGCAGCAACTAAACAAGTAACATTGGAAGATGTATCAATGGTAAAGATTGGACCGGGGTCCATAGTTCACTAGAGGAGCTCTCCTTAGATAAACAACATGGCATGCAGGGTAAACAAATTACAGCAGGGCAATTGACAGGAATTGATCAAGGCATACCAATGCAATTACTAGTCAGAAAGATCCTATGATATTCGATTGGGCAATACAACAAGATACATAGACCTCCATCCAACTGCATCTATGACTAGAAGTCCACCTTCAGGTTATCATCAGAACCCCCCTCCAGTATTAAGTTGCAATAAACAGACAACTGCTTTAAGCAAAGTGTGTAAGGTAAACAGTCCACATGTTCCATGAACAAAAGACCGTTGTTTTCTCCCTAGTAGCAACAACACATCTACAACCGAAGAGATTATTGTCACTTACCTTGGAAACTAGAGGCATGAACCCACTATCGAGCATAAATACACCCTCTTGGAGTCACTAGCAACTACTTGGACAAGATAGCTACTAACAATGGAGAGCATGCAAGATCACAAACAACCAGACATGATAGAATCATAAAGACAAAACCATTAATCAAACCAACATAATAATCTCAATATCCATCAGATCCCCGCAAACACAACATGCATGATTACAAATAGATTAGATCTTGATCATAAACGGAGCTCACAAGATCTATACATGAAAGCACAAAGGAGGAGATACAACCATATAGCTACTACATGGACCCATAGTCCAAGGTGGAACTACTCACGCAGCATACCGGTGAGAAGGCCTCCGGGATGATCTCCCCTCCGGCAGGGTGCCGGGAAGAACTTCAGATCCCCCTGATCTAGGGACGATGGTGGCGGTGTCTACAGACGGTTTCGTGGATATTTGATCGGGTGCCCAGGGTTTCTGCATCGGGGGCTTCTTATAGGCGAAGGGGGAGGCCGAGGAGGCGACCAGGGGGGCCAAACCCTAGCCAGGCGTGGGCCCACCCCTGGCCATGCCTGGGGGGGTCTAGCTGCCCTGGCCCGCTTCCTCGTATCCCCTCTAGACTTCTTGTTCCCCACGGAAAGTAATTGACTTTGATGTTTGTCCCGTCCAATTCCGAGAATATTTCTTTACTAACTTTTCTGAAACCAAAAACAGCAGAAAACAAGCATCTGACACTGTTGCAACTTGTTAATAGGTTAGTACCAGAAAACATGTAAAAAGCACCTCAAAGTGTAGACAAGTAAAGCAAAGTAGATACTAAACAAGCATGGAGCATCAAAAATTATAGATACGTTTCCGACGTATCAAGGCCTCCCCTGTGTAATACATAGAGGGGTCGTATGATGGTGCTTCCTCCTGATAGTGATCGTGGAAGTTAATAGAGCGCAGCTTGTCATCCATCTCCCCCTTTGAGCGTGACAAAGGTCCCTGAGAAATACTGAACAAAGTGGTTTGGGGTAGAGGGATCTCTCTCTCTTCCCCTTCAATAAACAACATTCTATAAACCAAGTTCTCAAGGGTAGAGCCAGCGGTGACAAAGTGGTGTGCCTTCATGGCAACAAGATCAAGCCTCTAAGGAGCCAAAACTATTTCATGTGGATCAACAACAATGTTCAAGGCGGCAGCAACACAAGTAGCAATAATTCCCCCATAAATGGGTCCCTTAGCAGCTAAGCGACGAGCAATGAGAGAACCAAGATTATACTTAGCTTCATTGTTGAGCGCAGCAGCTAAGAAGGCTAATTGATAGTTGGAAATATTACTAGTGTTCTCCCTACCAAGAACACTAGTGGCAAGATAGTAGGCAAAGTACCTAATGTGTGGGAGTTGAATATTCTTTATCTTTCCTCATTGAGCTCTACGGTCATCATCATTGGTTATTCCTCGGTAAAGCTCCAACAAATCAGCGGGTTAAGCTGGAATCTTCTTTGCTGACCCAGCTATACCAAGTCCCAGGGCCTTACAAAATTGCTTCAAAGTCATAGAATGAGCCCTACCATAAATTTTGAAAGACACATCTGGCTTGAACACGCTGTTAGTAAAAGAAAAGCTCTCCACAAATGTTTTAGTGAGCATAGCATATTGCGCGCTCTCATCCTGCCTGTAACTTGTTAGTCCAGCCCTCTGAACCAAGATCATAAAATCATCAAGAATCCGGGCTTCCCGCAAGAATGTTTGGCAAGGAAAGGTGGAGGGGTGCGCATCCCCTTCATCTCCCTCATCACCAAATCGCGGAGTAATGAGATCCTCATTGTATGAGGGTCTAGTATTGGTGGATGACCTTGGAAGCCTTTCCCTTCTAGGTGCATCCCTCTCAAATATTTCTCCAAATGTGTGGTTGTCCATGACCTTTCTTTAATTCTGAAATTTTTAGACAAACATCAAACCAAGTGATTTCTAAGTTGATAAACGGTGAGCAACTACTATAGGAACTTGATAGAGGGCTACACATGCATGAAAATAAAGTTTCTAAGCATAGAACAAGCATGCAAGCTCAAACAAACTGACACCTCTGGCAACAAAATACTTAAGATACAATCTACCAATCACAAATCTAATTGGACAAGTGGAGGAGACACATACCAAGGAGCAATCCCTCCAAAAATCAGCACTTAAGATGGGATGAACAAGGAGATCGAAAATCGCGAGCAAGAACAGCAAAAACTCGCGCTTGAGCAAGTTTTCCGGTGCTTTTCAGGAGAGATAAAGAAGGTGCCTTTGAGGAGGCAGCCTGGAGGGGCCCAGGTGGGCCAGACCCCCCAGGCGCCGCCCATAGGTAGGTCACGCCTACCATGGGTGTGGTGGCCTGGGGTGGCCCCCTGGGTCACTCCAGTTGTCCCTCTGCCCCTTTTTTGAGGAAATTTTTATTTTAAGTTTTCTGGGATTTTTCGAGAAACTTTATTTTTGGCCAATTTTCAGGGTATGAAAATTGATTTTCTCGCAGAAACAGATTTTCAGAATAAGCAAAAGAAAACCAAAAGCCAAACTACAGGAGCTCTAAGAAACTCTAACAAACAAACAACTAACTAACAAAAACAAAAGCAAAGACTAGGAAGGAGAAAAGTAGAAGAAAGCAAGTATAACCACAGTGGAAACAATATTTTGTTCATTAAAATCCTTTTGTTAACAAGGTTGATCAAGTCTTGTTACCAAAACAATCTTATATGAAAAAAAACTTTGCAATTCACAAGGTGATTAAGTTACCTCATACTTGATAGCAATGGTCCCAATCATAATAGTTTCAAAATTTTCTTGTGGAATGGGACAATATATTTCTCCAACCTTGATGCTCTCAATATTTTCAATGGAATTCCGGAAATAGCTTTTAGCACCCTTCTTGGGGAAATAGACAGTATGCTCTTTGTCATTAATATTAAAAGTTACTTTTCCTTGATTACAATTGATGACAGCACCTGTAGTATTAAGAAAAGGTCTCCCAAGAATAATAGACATATTATCATCTTCAGGCATTTAAAGCACAAAAAATCAGTTAAAACCATGCAACTATGAGCCACTTGAATAGGAACATCACATATACCAACAGGAATAGTAGTTAACTTATCAGCCATTTGCAAAGATATATCAGTTGGTGTCAATTTTTCTAGCTGTAGTCTCTTATAGAGAGAAAAAGGCATAACACTAACTCCAGCTCACAAATCACATAAAGCAATTCTAACATAATTATTATTAATAGAGCAAGTAATAGTTGGTATACCTGGATCACCAAGTTTCTTTGGAACCTTACCATTGAAGGAGTAACTAGCAAGAAAAGTAGAAATCTCCTCATTAGGAATCTTCCTTTTATTAGAGAAAATATCCTTCATATACTTTGAATAAGGAGGCAACTTAATAGCACCAGTCAGAGGAATTTGCAAAAATAAAGGTTTCGTCCACTCACAAAACTTGTTGTAGTGTTCTTCCTCCTTTGACTTGTGTTTCTTACCTGGAAAAGGCATAGGTTTCTGCACCCAAGGTTCTCTCTCTTTACCATGTTTATTAGCAATAAAATCTTCCTTAGTGTACCTAGTGTTCTTAGTGTGCTTCTCAGGTTCTTCCTCAACTTCCTCCTTATCAGGAGCATCATTTTTATCATTACCACTCTCAGTTTCAGCATCAGAGACAGATATACTATTAGGATCTACAGCAGGTTCAAGTGGTTCCACAAATATTCTATGTTTCTTTTTCTTCCTTTTACGAGGACTACCACTACTCTCACCTTGTTGAGAATCCTGTTCAATTCTTTTGGGGTGTCCTTCAGGATATAAAGGATCTTGAGTAGCTATACCACTCCTAGTTCTAATTCCATAAGCATGTTTATCTCCTGAGGAATTAACTAGCATGTCCTTTTGTACCTTAGCAAGTTGATCAAGTTGGGTTTGAACCATTTGAAAGTGTTTACAAAGAATTTTAATATCATTAGAAGTTCTTTCCACAATATCTTTTAACTCATTGATAGCTCTAGAGTTTTCCAATAAATGATTCTGAACTTGTTTATTAAAATGACCTTATTTAACAATAAAAATGTCAAGTTCCTCTAAACATTGATCACGAGGCTTACCATAAGGAATATCACCTTCATCAAACTGTTGGAGAGAGTGTACCTCAATAGTATATGAGTGGGGAATTGGCTTACATAATTCTTCTATAGGAGGTAGATTCTTCACATCTTCAACTCTAATACCTTTCTCCCTTAGACGTTTCTTAGCTTCCTTCATCACTTCATCATTTAATGCAATAACTCCCCTCTTCTTTGGTGTTGGTGTTAGAACTGGTTCATGCACAACTGGTTTAGGATTAATAGGCTCAGGCATATTCAGCTCAGTTGAAGTCCAAGCATCATAATTCTTGCTTATTTTAGCCATTAATTCTTCAGCATCTGTAGGAGTCCTTTTCCTGAAAACACAATCAGCAAAGCTATCTAGGTATGTCCTAGAATTATCAGCCAGTCCATTATAATAGATATCAAGAAGCTCATTCTTAGGTAATGGACATCCAGGATGTGCATGAATCAAGGCACGGAACCTTATCCATGACTCAGGAAATTTCTCTTCTTCTCCCTATTTAAAATCAAAAATTCTCTACAAAGCTGCATGTCTAGCACTAGGAGGAAAATATTTCTGGAAGAAAGAAGCAATCAAACAATCAGGGCTATCAATGGAACCAGGAGGTAATCTATTAAACCAAGCCCTACCTTCTCCTTTTAGTGAAGAAGAGAAGATCTTAGTAACAAAGTACTTGCGCATCTTAAAATCATCAGAGAATAAAGCACTCATAGTAGAAAGCTCATTCATATGAGCCACAACACTCTCATTTTCAGTCCCACAAAAAGGTTCTTTATCAACAATATATAAATAAGATAAATCAAGAGAGAAATCATAATCTTTATATTTAATATCTATGGGAGAAGTGGCAAACTTAGGATCAGAGGACAACTTAGGCATAATAGTACGTCTAGCAAGGAGACTCTTAATAGCACTAGTACCATGTGTGTTTCGGCACTCTTCAACAAAATCATCAGTGAACTCAATGTAACCATCATTAATATCATAACTCTCACTAGACTCATGTGAGCTAACAGGTGTAACAGTGTCTTCACCAGGAGTTTTGGTATTTCCTAGACTAGCCATAGTAGCATCTAGAAAAGGACCTAATGAACCACTCGTATCAAGCACAGTAGAAGTAACATCATGAGTATCAAAAGCAGTTTCAGACTCAGCAGTAGTAGTAGTGTGTGCAGCATGAGTATGTGGTGGTGGTGTAACAAGCTTACTTATAACAGACGGTGAATCAAGAGCAGTAAAGGTGTTTAGGACTATACCTCTTCTTGTAGTGGATGGTAAAATAGGGAACTTTACATCACGAGACTTCCCCATGATGAAAGGAGTAGCAGTGAAAAATAATAGATCCAAGTGAACTTACAAATAAAGCTATGCTCCCCGGCAACGGCACCAGAAAATAGTCTTGATGACCCACAAGTATAGGGGATCGCAACAGTCTCCGCGGGTAGTATTACCCAATTTATTGATTCGACACAAGGGGAGCCAAAGAATACTTGCAAGCCTTAACAACTGAATTATCAATTCAGCTGCACCTGGAAATAGTTCTTGCTCACAGAAGTTTATCAGCAGCAACAGTTTGGTAGTAGCAACAGCAAAGCAACAGTGGAACAAGAGCAATAGTAACAGTAACGGTAAACAGTGGGATTCGAGTGCGGTAGGCATAGGGATGGATGGACGGGCGTTGCATGGACGAGTCTAAACATGTAACTTCAAGATCTAGGGCATTGCAGATAAATAATAACAAGCATCCAAGTACTAAACAATCCTAGGCATGTGCTCCAAATATAGTCATACGTGCTTGCAATGAGAACTTGCACAACATCTTCTGTCCAGCCAGCCCGTGGCAGCGGGGCCTCTAGGGAACTACTGGCAATTAAGGTGCTCCTTTTAATAGAGCACCGGATCAAAGCATTAACACTTCGTGAACATGTGATCCTCACACCATATCCATCCCCACTGGTTGTCCCAATTATTGTCACTTTGGGGCCTTTGGATCCAGACAATGATATGTGTACACAACTTGTAGATAAGATCACAAACAATACTATCATTATGATTCAATAATAAGTTCAGATCTGAGATCATGGCACTCGGGCCCTAGTGACAAGCATTAAGCACAACAAGTTGCAACAAAGTCAAATAGCACTAATAGAGATACTAGGCACTATGCCCTAACAATCTTATTCGATTACATGATAGAACTCATCCAATCCCTACCATCCCTAAACCTACAGCGGGGGATTACTCACTCATGGATGACAGAAACATTGCTGGTCGATGGAGATGCATTGGTGATGATGATGGCGATGATCCTCTCCAAATTCCCCGTCCCGGCAGGGTGCCAGAACGGAGTTTCTGGATCCGAATCTTGGCTTATAGTGGCGGCAGCGGAGCGGAACTCTTTCTGGAAAACTATCGAACCCCCCTCGGTTTTTAGGTCGAGAGGCAACTAATAGGCGAAGAGGGAGGCCGAGGGGGTGCCTGGGGTGGCTGCACCCCCTAGGCGCGGCCAGTGGTGGGCCCGCGCCTAGTAGGGGTGTGGGCCCCCTAGGCCCCTTCTCTGTCTAGTCTTCTGGCTCCGTGGATCTTCTGGTGAAATATATTTTTTGACATATTTTTTTGGATTTTTCCTGGTAGTTTATTTTCTGCAAAAAAACTAGACACCAAGGTAATTCTGCTGGAAACAGCGTAAGTCCGTGTTAGTTGTATCCAAATCACACAAGTTTAGAGGAGAAACAATAGCAAAATTGTTCGAGAAAGTAGATACGTTTTGGACGTATCAGCCATACATCGCAATCCCAGGATTACCATTTTTGTGAGACATAACAGATTGGATATCACAGTACATCATCCATTACAACAAATAATGGATCTCATGATCCAATCTTAATACAATCATAGCAGCGGAATAACGTAATAATAACGGTAGCATAGGCGAGACTCCATCTTCATGGTCACAGGCAATGGTGACGATGGGAGATGATCCTAGTTGTCATAACTTCCTATTGTCCATCCTCCTGATAGTCCTCTTCATCGTCTGGCCATGGGAATAGCCAGGGACAAAGCCATGAGTACTCTTTAAGTACTCGCACACTAATACTAACAAGTGAAGTGGTTTTGAATAGGAAGTACTAGGCTCTAGGTTGTTTTGCAAAAAGCCAGATTTATCTCTACTAAGTTCAGAAGGAAAGAAAGCTAGTTGAAAGTTTTATAACACCTAAGCGAGAACTTGAATTTCATATCACAACTCTGTTGTGGTCAAGTCAAAGTCATGATTCATTTCACAAGTCATTTTGAAAACATCTGACGACGAAATAGTATGGCCACTCCAACTATCCATAACCTCGAACGCGGCTATTCGAATAGTTTGACACTCTGCAGAGGTGGTATACTTTCACCACAACATTCGATACATTCGTCAGGAACAATCCTGAATTCACCATACTCAGTATGCGGATAATCAATCCTAACCTTTTAATTACACGCCCTAGTACAGGCATCTCTCTTGTGAGTTTGGACTCCCAACCATGACCAACTGTCATCTTGGGAACTGCACAGGTGGACCATCTTCACAAGGTAGCCTCAGCTCAAACCTTGGCCGCAAGGGAACCCATAATAAGGTATATAAATTTCCAGTCAAGCCCTACCCAAATTTTGGGTATTGTGGTTGTACGGTAAAATTGGAATGGTATCGCATCCAGACAACCATCAGTTTTATAAAGGGCTAAAGCTCATGCCTCAACATTTTCATCATCAAAATCATCTGGTGTTCAAGAACACATGTCAAAACATTTCATTAGAATTACTCATCATTCTAAGGTTTTCATAATCATTTTCACCAAGTATTCCCATCTAAAGTGATCAAGTTTTATGCTTAGCACTAGCAACTACAAGTGGGGGTAAACACTAATGAGGGGTGGTAAACAAGTGTAAATGATCTAGGTTCAATCTCATGCCTCAGGATGACATCAAGATTTATCTAAATTAGGCCAAGTTTTATGCTCTTTATGCTACCTTTAAATAATCTTTCTAAGATCTACAAATCACTAAGTAAACTCTAATAGAAAGCTTTGATAAAGAAATCAAATAATTAAGCTAGCAAGTAAAACTGGGATTGGGTATAATCAAATGTATCTAACCAAGCATGCCTAATATTGCATAGGTTATCTAACTTTCACAGTTGCAAGTGTTAGCTTTCTTAGATAGTAGCTTGTTAAGTCAACTTGTAGTGTTAGGCTTGCCTTGTGCAGAGCAGTGGTTGAAGTTCTCCTCGGCTTATTCCTCGTAGTATTCTCCTTCCTCCTCATATCCTTGGTCGGTACTAGCGTGTATAAATAAATACGAGGTACACAATCACCAAACAATACTTAACTACTTTTATTTATCACACCAAGGTTTTCACTAGATGATCTAGCATCATCACAACATTACAATCATTGCACTTGTCTTATTTATTTTATTTTTGAAAAGTAATTTCTACCCATTGAAAAACTACTTAAGATTTAATATTCTCCAACTCAAACATGGGATCATGTGGACACATGTTATCACCACATATTTCAGTACATGGCAATGTGATTTAAAGTGGTGTCACAATTTAATAAGGTTTAACCCTTTTATTTTAATTAAATAAAGTGACTAGAAATGCCTATGGGGCATTCTTTTATTACTTGTCCATTATTTCTGCAAATAAACCTAGATATTTTTATATATTCAGAAAGGTCTTGTTAAATGTGATTTTTGAGAGTTGGAATCAACTCAAAAGCTTCTGTGGTTGAATTTTGAAAAATGTTTAAATGCAGAAAAGCTTCTGCCATGTTATTTTTACTATAGGTGATCTACAAATCTAAATGGTTTGAATCCAACGGGCTTGGATTAAGAATTATAGTACCTTTCTAACAAAATTGCTTTCATGCATTTTGGTTCAGTGAAGCGACCTGGGTTGATTTTTGAATCTAGGTACATAACTATGTTTGAAACTAAATGAATAAACCTAAATTCAAACTACTGGGTCACGCGGGAATGTAAATGGGTCGTCCCACGGTACACAACGCACGCACGGGTGAGTTTAAGTGGCTGACCCCACCAGTCAGCGAGACAGGGGGTGCGAAGCGGTAGGGGGTGATGTGGACCGCACGATCAAACTCTAATCGAATGGCTGAGACCTATCGTCTCCGTCGGGCAAATCCGGCGAGATAGAACCCTTGCGCGGCCAGTGGGGGTCTACGGGGGCTCACCTGGGCTCAGGCGAGGGTCAGCGATGGGGGAGAACGACGAAGTCGACGATGGCGAACCTCATGGTACCGGCGTCTTCTCCTGGGGTGGCTCCAATCGCTGGCTCCTCTTCTCCTCCTCCGCGGCAGACTCCGGCCAAATTCCGGCGATGTGTTGATCGCCTTGCTCCGGGGGTGAGGTGGGGTGGTTCTGAGAGAGAGGGGAGGGTGTTGGTGTGAAGAAATCGAGCGGGGTGGCCTCTATTTATAGTGCAGCGAGGGGACCGACGGGCGCGGGTGGAGCTCGTCGTGGTCGTCGGCACAGTGGGCTAATGGCATTGGCGACGGTAGGGTGCGGTGTTGTGCTTCCTAGTGAAGCTCAACGACGTGGTTACGCGGCGTGGGGTGGTGCGAGACGATCGGAACATTGCGGTGCTCTAGGCGGGTCCGACGGGAAGTTTTATGGAGCGCGGGCTCTCCTGGTCACGCGACGACGAACGGGGTTGTCTGCGGGGTTGCTGGGACTGTGGTGATCACGCTTGCATGCGGCAAGGATGGCGCGCGGTCTGTGGGTGTGTGTCGCGTGCGGCGTGCTGGCGCGCTCTCGGCATGGCGCAGAGGCATAGGGCGCGGCAATTCTAGAGTGGTCCAGTGGCTTGCTGCTCGTTGGCGTTGGACAGGGGGTGGCGCTGGACGGTGGTGAGTGTCCCATACAAGGTGGCTAGGCTTGGTGTTGCTCCTAGCTTGTTGTCGACTGAGGGATGGCAAGTTGAGCTCGGCATGGTCACCATTGATGGCGATGGCAAGCTCACAGTGGTGCTAGAGCTTGTTAACTAAGCTAGATGATCTACTAATAGCCTGTTGTGAGCCAGAGAGGGAACAAGTTAGGCCCAAATTACTGCTCACTATAGTGTTTGTTTTTTTTATTTGTGTCTGCAAGGTGTTTGATGAAATAGCCGAAAGATATTCAAATTTGAATTTTTGATTCAAACTTCGTGGGTGTACTAGTCACATACTCAGTAGTCTCTGGTTAGTTGGAAAGGTCAAGGGGAGTTGGTTTGGTTGGTTTTTGAGAAATGGGCGATCTTCACATATGAACTAGATTCAATTTTGAATTGTCATTTGAATCAAATTGTCAAATGTTTTTGTAAGTTTCAAAGGTGGGCTTGGGTTCACTTTTACTTGGTCTAGCCAGGGGTGAAAAGAAATAGAATTGTTTCTGTTTGAAATCTTGGACTAGAAACACTCAAAGTGACCTAGTGGGCAAGATTGGCAAAAATGACCATTTGTCTTATTTGGTTTGTTTTTGATTTTTCTCTTGATTTGTTTCTGCTTGGAAATGTTTTAGATGATGTTGTTTTCACCTTTAAACCATTCCTTGCTATTCACAACAATCACACAAGTCCATTCATGCATTCATACAATCATCACATACACATATGCATTCATATGATTTTAATTAGCAAAAGTTTTTGTTAACCCTAAATTTGGTGATTGGAATTTGATAACCTTGTTCAATATTTTTGGGATGTTGCAATGAGGCAGTCGATGATGCTCCATCAACTGGCACAGCCTGATTTGATGTTCGGGCCCTTGTCTGGCCATGCCGCCTCCTCCCTGGTGCCTAGGGTTTGGACCTCGCCGGTGGTTTGGCGCTTCGACGACCCTCTGGAGCCACCCTGGTGCCATGGCGACAATGTGGTGATGCCCCCTCTTCGGTATCCGCTATGTACGTGGCTTGACGCAGGTTGCAGCGCCCCCCTGGGGTGCTCCCCGTGCCGCCATGTTCTTCCTCGATGTCGGCCTCTGCTTCCTCTTCTAATTTCTTAGCAAGGACCACAGGTATGTTTTCCCCCTTTCCCTCTCTGGTCTTCCTATTTTCTTTCTCGCAATCAACCCTATTTAGGGTTTGTCCCTTTTTAATCTTCTCCGTGGTTGGGATATTTTATCTAGTGATGTTATTGAGCAAGGTCCAATTGATTCGATTAGTATGGTTGGCAATGTAGTCGATGTTGTTGATCAAGTGCTTAAATCAACTTGATTTGATACATGTGCTATTGTTGTCTATAACAACAGAGCATGTGTTGTTGTGACTTGATTCATAGCTTGGACTTGGTCTGTGAAAATAAATGATATTCAAACCATTCAATAATTAGGACCTAATTCACCTATATGTGTTTCTGAAGTGATGTACCTTTGCTTCACTGAAGTTTTGCTTGATATTTGGGATACTTTCCATGCTTTATTTAAGATTTGTATCCTGAATTTTTATGATTTGACACTGCCAATATAACATGAGATAACTTCAAGAATGATTCATAGATTTATAAACTAGGAAGATGATATCTTCATATGTTCAACTATTTGATTACTTGGATGATATAATACATTATGGCTTGTTGTTAATATGGTCATGTTACTGTGATACCTCCCTGAAAGGTACCCATCCACAGGATTATTGTTAGCATGATCTATTGTCATTAGAGCTAATTGGTGGATTGTTGTGCAGCCTATGATGCAAACAGGCCGAGGCTCAGAAGCAGATGTAGCTTGTGTAAATAAGACTGCCTTATAAATGATTTCTAGACTACTTGTCTAGGAAAATGATTTGTGTGATACTTGTACTTGCTTGCATATGAACTTAAAACCTATCCCTTTGATCTGCTGGCTACTGTAGGTATTCAATACTTGGGCTTTATGTAAATGTTCTGGCTAATGTGGTACCTCCTTGGAGGATGCACAGTAGGCTAGATCATATATATGATCTGCTATAATATTACTGTTTAAAGATTTTGGGTAGTCCCTAGCCTATGATAACATGATTTGAGGCTTAGACTATGTAAAAACAATTATAAACTGATTCCTGCTTGAGGTCTTGAGAAAAGATCTGTTAGGATGATATAAATTATTTATGTTGAGTTGGATTGATATTGAAGTAATGTGACCATTTCTAGAGTGGCTTTTATGTTAAAAACTACCACTGTGGTGCCTCTGACATGGTTATACCCTACGGGTACGTGATTTTAGCATATCTGGTCCAGCCCAAGGAAGGCCCACGGCAGACGTACGCCGGCCCATGAAGATTTCGGGTGGCCAAGGCCCATGACGCCTTCGGATCCTTGGAGAGCAAGACTAGTGCAGATAGGAAATTCAAAGGGGTAAAACCCTAGAACTTGTAACCGACTAGGTCTATGTCCGGGACCTGCCTGAGTCTATATAAAGGCTAGGAGGGCACGACCTAGATCTCTCTCTCATACTTTCGCATACACACCTCCACGCCAGATTGCATCTGTGCACCCCTGTAACCTTCGGTTCCGCCGTAATCAAGAGCAGACAAGCAGGAGTAGGGTTTTCCCTCCGGGGGCCTGAACCTGGGTAAACCTTGTGTCCCCGTGTTGCTTGTTTGCTAACCGTTCCACGATCTCCAGCATCCCCATCTTCTCCAAAACCCAAGTCCATAACAATGGGCATTGATGAGATCAAACCTCGTCAATTGGCGCCGTCTGTGGGAACTGGGGACGCTGATTGTGCGGTCGTGACGGTCCCAACCCGATCGATCTACAACTCTGCGGCGACGGAGAGTCATCTCCTCTTTGGCGCTTTCGACTTCACCGCCCACTCACCGGCCACCATGAAGGACTTCGAGCCCGTAGGCGACGAACTCGAAATCCTGTTCGGGAGCTTCTGCTTCCAGGTGGGGCAAACTGGCATCCTCCGCCTCCCTGAGCGGGTGCCCCTACCATCAATCAGGCCCGCTTCATGGACCCCACACCCCGTGCTACGCACAACATCATCAACAGATGATTCCTACGACAGCAGCAGCTGCAACTCCGATCTGTGCGATCCGCCATCGGATGCAGGGACCTACGGTTCCGGATCTGAAAGCTGCGGCAGCAGCGGACCAATCTACGAGCGCTACCAATGCGTCGTAGTCATACAGAGCGACGTGGATCAGCAAACACCCAACCTGCCGCCCAACCCGCCACCTAACCCGCCAGAATGAAACGGCGGGAATAGAAGAAGTCAGTCCCCCCCACCCGAAGGGGAAAACAACGGCCATGTCATCCGCCTTAGCAAAGAGGGATGGGCCTAGGCCCACAACGCCGTGGCGGGCAACATAGTACTGCCTGCAGACTCCTCCCGAGATCTGCTGATGGCCTACCACCTGCTCCTGATCGAGGAGCACAAGAAGCAGGTCAAGATGCAGGAGGTGCTTGACAAACGCAAGCAGGCAGCCTCAGAGTCCAGCGCGTGACGAGCCGCACTCTCCGCCATGGGCATCAGCTCAAGCTCGAACGGCAACCAAGGCAACAAGCACCGCTCTCGAGTGGAGAACATGGACCCCAAGGAGCGCCGTGAGGCATACTTATGGAGTGTGCACAAGGTAGTTTGATGATGAATTGCCAACTCTACTTGGTGTATTTAATTTGCACATTAGCCTATGATGCAAAGGCTAAGGCATACTTTAGATAAGAACATATATGGTTGTTGGCTTTAATCTTCTATGGTGAACCTTGCATGGAACTTCCATGCAAGTCTGTGAACATAACTCCATCCAATCCTCCTAGATAAAAATCTAGTGGAAGGGTAGATGGAAATGGTTGATGTGTATTATTTTCTTTGTATGCCCGGATTTATATCCATGATATGGGAACAAATACTGCATAACCTATTGGATAGTTCTGATGATTTTTACCTGTTGGTGGTGAGTGATCTATGGCCTGTTGGAGATCTTGGTTTAGTACTACTACTCCTGGATTTACTTGTTGTAGACTTGATCCACCTCCTCCTGATTTCTACTTGGACTTCTTCTGGATCTTCTCTCCCTTGTACTACTGGACTGATCTATGGTTTCATGGTTATCAGACTGTGTTGGAAAAATTTAGTTGTATAGTCAACCTGTTGGTGAGCTTGTACTAACTAGAACATTTGTGGTGTTCTGGGGATAAAGGAATGTATTTGTGAAAAGAAGATGAGACTCTGGCGTGTGGTATCTAGTGTTGTGTCTGCACTTCCCCTTTCCTCCCTTTGGCGCCGTTCTGTTGTGTCGACAGCACAGCTGCTGCATGCAGTGTGTGATCTACTTACTGGTGGGACTTGTGGGTTTAAGTTTCCATGGCTGTAGATCTTTTGCTTGAGGATAAGATCAAGTGAAAACTTGATATTTGTGGATTCTTAATCTTTTGACCTTTACTGTTGTCGTGAAACTTGCCCCTCTCAAATCCTATGATGGTGTTCTAAGGCTCTTTCAACAAAAGAACAGGTTCTTACACTTGGTCTTTCTTTTAAACACTCAATGATGAGATAAAGCATATCACAAGTATGCTAAATCTGAGAGTAATCTACACACTAACCCTTTCTTTTACCTTAATTTTGTTTTCCTTCTTTTATTTTGCAGAGATGAGGAATAAGAAGAAAAGAAGATACAATATTTAGTTTAGACCAAATAGCTAAGATTTTAGTATAGGTTTTCTTTTTATAGTTATCATAATTTCTTTTATTCTTTTATTGCAAAAACAGTGTAACATTGTATTATGTAATAACGTGTTCCAATATTCTTTTATTTATAATTTGAATCTATTAAATGTTTATATTCATTTATTTAAATTCCGTTTTATTATTGGAGACTTATAAATATTGAATCTTATTCATAAATAAGAGTTTAACTCTTATTTCTTATTTCAAATCAATTTTCATTTATTATTCCATTTCAAATTCTTTTAGTATTCAAATTTATCAATTGATTATTCAAATTTGAATTGCCTTCCCCTTAAACACAAAAATATAGTAGAGGTCATGTCAAAATTCCTAGAACTTATGCTAACGTTTTCATCAGTACAAGAGAGATCTCGATCCTAAATAAGGGTCATTGTTTTGGACTATAGTCAGGTCATAACAAAGACACTTATTTAGGCCCGAAGGGAGTAATATGTTTGGTAATTGTTAGGGGGCTTTCTTGGGAGCCAAGGTATTTGATGTTGGCTGAAGCAGTTGCGTTATGTTGGTCATGATGGCTTAGTTGTAGTGATATTCCTTTTAATTGGAGGAATATTAGCTCATGCGTGAGTTATGTGCCAATGAAAACTATCTACTATCATAGTTGGTATATTTTTAAAAAAACAAAAGGACCGAGAGTTGGTGATGGTATCTATGATGCGGAGACAAGAGACCGGACTCTTTTGTGTATATACCATCTAGGTACTTCCATGCTGAGTAATGGTATATATGATGCAGAGACAAGAGACCGGACTCTTTTGTGTATATACTATCTCGGTACTTACATTCTGAGTACTCAATGAACGGTTCATCCATTAAAAGAAGACAAGGAAAAATATTTTGAAAGTCATGTGGCGTATTGTCAAGGTGGCATCCGATTTATTTTGTCTTGAGACCTTTGGTAATTGGTTGAGGGGCTTTCTTGGGAGCCAAGGGATTTTTTTTTTAACCGAGCGCGGTCCCGAAGGACCTAGATTGCTGCCATTTAGTCAAAGCGGTGGAGGTACAATTACAAAGGGGCCCTTCAAGAAACAGAAATAACACACAAGCCCCTGGATTTTGCATAGAGGACCCTAGATCTAATTCCACAAACGAGATCTGGTCCTCCGCCTCCTTCGCTTCCGATGGGTGCGCTCGAGCTCCGGCCATCTCCCTCTTCACCGGGGAACAAGCCACTTGGGAAGGGGGCAGCGTGGGACGCCGTCGTCGAGCCACCAACTCCTGGCCTCCGATGGAGGTTGAAGATGCGCCTTGCAGGCGCCACGAGCCGCCGGTTGTCGGCATGGATCAGAGGCTGGCACGCCGCCGCCTCTATGGAAGAACTCGCCTCTACAGTAGTGGTATCCCTCAGCCGGCCAAGATCGAGACGAAAGATTTCAAGAACCCACACCCCCTCGCCTCCATGGCCGGCCAGGGGCAGGATCTTGTCATCGGCGTCCCAAGCCAAGGGATTTGATGTTGGTCGAAGCAGTTGAGCTATGTTAGTCATGATTGCTTAGTCATGGTGGTATTCCTTTTTATTAAAGGAATATTACTACGAGTTATGTGTATGATGCAGAGGCAGGAGACCGAATTCTCGTGTCTATCTACTCCCTCCGTTTTAAAATATAAGATATATTAGATTTATATAAAAAATATATCAAAATTTATTTTAATGTATAGATTTATTCCAAAGCTGAATAAACTTACATACTAAAATAAATCTAAATACATTTGTTGTAGAAAGTTAAAATATCTTATATTTTAAAACGGATGGAGTACAATCTAGGTAGTTACTCGTGGTGAATAATCGATGAACGGTTCATCCATTAAAAATGACAAGGAAAAATATTTGTGGCCCTCACATTCCACCCCAATGCAGTCAATGGTACAGTAGCAAAGCAACTCCATCGTACAGCATGTGTACGCACGCTTGCTGGTTCACGCAGCCGTTCGTCCGGTCGCTGTCTTGGACCGTGACCACCCCACGCTCCAAGCAAGGAACGCGTCAAAGTTGAAGGTGGTCAAAGATGGCGATTGATGTGGCGATGCACATGATAATCCTGGAACTGGAAACACCTCACCGTCCAGTCTTTTCCTACACTAGCTAGTCTTCACAAAGCAGCATGCAGAGCAGAGGCCGTTGGTAAAGCGCACACACACATGCGTACGCAATCCATGGGATGGGGGACAGACGGTCACAAAATTAAAGGGACGACGCTCTCAACAGAAAGAAGCTCCACGACGACGACGCCCATCATGATCTCAGGCGTAGGAGACACTACTCGATTGGACGAGACGAGGCGTGCACGGCTGGCGCACCCACCAACGACAACGAGTCGCCGTGTCTGGACATGTCCCAAACCCACGCAGGCTCGGTGCCGTCCTGACGGGCGGGCGGGCGGGCGGGGCAGCGCACGCCGCACGCGTCGGGCGCCGCCGTGTTCGGTTCGCCCACGCAAGTGCCCCCAAACTTTCATGTTCATGTTCAGTTTCCTCGGTCCAGGAAAGCTGCTCGGTCGGCCGGCCCGCCCGTGTGACCGCTGGAAAATTGTCAGGGAGAGGCGTGTGGCCTGACGGGACCAGTATGTGTGGGAATGCGGCGGTCGCGTGTGCTTGGCTCGATCCTGTCTCACACTTTTACTGCTACCTCGGAGACAGACACCGATGAGATGGAGCCATGGAGATATTTGCGCGTGTATCACAGAAATCCAGTCGTTTTCTATCCGCAACATACATGGGCTAGCAAAACAGCTTCACAAGCACTATATGATCTATTTTTCTTAGACCATCTCCGCCCACACCTCACCACATAGGCCATTTTTTCCAACCGAAGGGCGAAAATGGGTCCAGCCACTCCCCTTTAGCTTCTTGATTTTGTCTGGATTTGTCCTAAATTCATCCGGCGAACATAGGCTGAACCCAGCACACCTCACCATCTAGCCCACTTTTTCCATTCACAACTGCGAAAATCAGTCAAACCACTCCCCTCTTCTGTCCACGAGGCGCTCGAGTGAACCCAAGCTGTTGACGAGAGATCGTCTTCGTCCTTATCTCCTCGGCTCCCATGCAAGTTAAGGCGGTCGACGACAGATTTTGCGCACGCAACTGACCCGTCGAGTCCCATAGCCGGCCCATGCTCAGGAGTTGGCGTCATACGAGGTGCCGCCGCCAGCATAGACCAGGAACAATGCGGAAGGTCGACGCCTCTAGTGGGGTGTGCCGGGGCACACGCTTCCCGCCGTCCTCGAGCACATCGAGGCAGGCAACTTCCCTCGCCTCGGTACTCAGCACCGACGCCGGTGTAACACCCTCAGAATCGGCCCTATGCAAGTTTTAGCGAAATTCGCCAAACCCGCATAGAAACGATTCAAAGGTGCCCACCAGGCACTTTCGTGCGGGTGGAAAACGAAGTAATAACATTACACAACAGTCCTCGATGGGACCCACAGAACAGATATATATACAGCAGCGACTCAAAGAGTCAAGAATACAGATATACAATACAAAGATCCAAATCACCTTGAAAACGATAGAGCGTCCAGCTACGGACAAGATGCAAATGGGGCTAAGAGCCCTGAAGAATAACCAATGGCGTCCATAACCCTGCCCAGGCCAAGCCGGAAGGGTAACCCTGCTAACGGCGTCGATCTCAAAACCTGCTTAAACAAAAGGGGTGCCGACAAAGGGCAAAGGAAAAAGAGGAGCGTCAGTACTGAGGCCAGTACACGGCGAGGCTAGAATTCGGCGGTCCTCTCCTACATAGGTATGGTGGACTGAGCGGCAGCGGCAGCATGCACTAAACAACCTATAGAGACTCGATACAACTGGCGGCTATCAGAGAGGGGTAAGAAAGACCTATTCGGATCCAACCTAATGCTAACACTCAAACAATCCCATCCTGGCGTTTCCCCCTCGAGACCAAACGAGGAAGTCAACCGAGGAACTCACACAGTTGGCAGTTTTACTTATTCAGTTATAGTTGCAGCAATTACTAGTCAGGTTCAGATAATCATCTTGATAAAATAAGCAGTGGGCACTTTTAGTTAACCATTCCATTGTAGTTGCGACACTTACTAGTCAGATACAATTAGCATGAGATAACCCCAAAACCCAGCAGTTGTTGGTACTTTTAATCAGCCATTCCGTTGTAGTTGCAATACTTACTAGTCAGGTACAATGGTCGCAAGCGACACTCCAAACAAGCAATTGTGGGCAGTATTATTAGCCATTCCATTATAGTGAAGCTGATTACTAGT
Organism: Avena atlantica; assembly: GCA_910589765.1. Taxonomy (NCBI): domain Eukaryota; kingdom Viridiplantae; phylum Streptophyta; class Magnoliopsida; order Poales; family Poaceae; genus Avena; species Avena atlantica. The sequence goes on along the minus strand of OU342738.1, from coordinate 342,589,519 downwards.
CATTATAAGTCAAATTTATAGCAATAAACTTTAGTTATGCTTGTCTATGATCGAGATACTGTGCTCCAAGTCGTCCATATCCGCGGCCATGGCTTTCAGAAAGTTTTAACCCGGCCGGGGTGCACAAATAGCAACACACACACGATCAACCTCGGAAAAACCAAATCAAAACCCAACGAGGTCTTCACGACAGAGCAATCACAAGATTCAGAAATATTTCAGGGGGTCACCCCATTGAGTAGACCCGCAACGAAGTAAGCTAGCTCCAAGACGGACTCAAGGTCTGCGACAATGGCTGTAAACGACTGGGAACCCCAAACGGGGCTTGTCGATACCGCGAAAACATTCCGCTTACCTAAACAGTACAGTGTGCTATACATCGCACAATCGTAAATAAAGCAGTAAAGCATGGCATAGGTACAGGATAGTAAATAAAACCTCAAACTAGTTGTGGCCCCAAGAAATAAGACGGAATCAAGCTCTGGCTAAGGGGGGCCCATACTCCCCATATGTGGATAGCGCGATAAAACAAGGAACAGGTATCAAGTACTCGGGGTCCTACGGGACACAAGTGGGCGTTCGGAAACCAAATGTTATCTATCACCCACCGATGCCTCTGCTTACTTCAATTTTAGTTGTTAAACAGGAATTAAAGTGAACAATAAGTAAAACTATGATCATCTCCAACATCAACATGCGGCAATACATCAACAACTGTGGCACTTGACGACACGCAACAGCACTTGAGCAAGCGACTACGACGCGCAAGTCCAACTATCTACCAAACAATAGGTAATAGGATGTGTCCGAGGCAATATAGGGCTGCAAGGGATATCACGGGTACGGAAAACTAGAGCATCGCAACACAGATAGCAATAGATCAACAGGAGGGAAGTAAATACTATAAAAGTAAGATAGGTAGAAAGGGGGAGATGCTCGCCTGAAAACATTGTCGAAGGTTCAACCGAAGATCGGGGCGAAGCTCACATCAACTCAACGGCCTTATCCGCGAAGAAGCAAATCACTAGAAGGAACACCGGATGCAATATTTAATACAACGGCAGAAGATCGGCATGATGCACGAATGATGCATGGCATGGCAAAGGTTCGATGCAAATAGGTCAGTATTAAGCGGAACCGGGGTCCCGACAATTAGTTAGATGGTTCAAGTTGTCTATCTACCCCGCAAATAAATGTTGTTTTAACATGGCAAGATAAGTTACCGGTTCGATACACAAGTTTAAATGGGACCAATATGAGACTAAATTTGCCCGCATATGGGCCCCATATTTAATTATTAGGTGAATCGGCATAAGGCCCCCAAACCACAGACGAGGATGCATGCATGGACAATTCAATATGCAACCAGTTATATTATGTTATAAAATAGGGGTTCGGGAAGGGTTCACACATTAGGGGGTCTCGACGAACTTGGGGTTCCGGGGTTCGAGGTTGGTCTCAGGGTCCAGGGTTCGACGGGTCGGTCTCGGCGGGAACGTCCTCGAACAACGGGGCAGATCTTGTCGGGGCCTCATGTCGCTCTTGGGTTATCATGTTTAATTGTCGGTCTTGTCCGCGGATGAACTTGACTTGACGGTTCGATGTCGTTGTAGCGCTTGGCGTCGGCGGGATCGACCTTCGGTAGATCTTGACACGGTGACAGTTCTCATCGGTGGTCCTTCGATTTCCCTGTCGATGATCTTGTCGTTTCGATGTCGGTGTCTTGGAAACCGTGGAGAAGGCCTTGTCGTCCTGCATCGACGACCTTGGGTTTCCGTGGCGGAGATCTTGGGGTAAGGCGGTTTCCGAGACGAAGATCTTGTCGGTGGTCTTCGGGTCCGAGAAGAAGAACTTGGGTTCGGAGGTCTTCAGCGTCCAGGAACGGTCTTCGGTGTTGGCGTCTGGCGTTAGCAAAGTGGAACTTGCGTCGGTGGCCTTCGGGCGTCAAGTAACCGAAAACCTTGCGGTAGCGGGTATTTGACGGGGTCAAACTTGATATTCCGGGTTGCAGTGGCACTTGTTGTCGATCAGTTGACACGCTGTTCGAGGTGACCATGAGCTCTAGACGCCAGCTGCTTGAATGCAGCCAGCAGCACCACATTGTTATGGCCTCCACATCCACCTTGAAGGACCACACAGGGATGTTGCCGTAGGTGACCTCCACGCGCTAGGTCGGCACGGTGGTCGCTCTGGCGGCCAAGAGCAGGTGCACCAGCGGCCGATGGGAAGAGATTGGGCGGCGGTTGCGCAGGAACTTCAGGAGAGAGGATGCAGTCGAGGGTCGGGCCACCGCCAGTCGATCCTGCGGCAGGGGAGGGGAGGGGCACCACCGGTCAACGGGGACGCGCGGGCGGCGGAGGCTCGGATGCGGAGGAGACCGGAGGGTCGACGGGGAACGAAGGCGGCGCTCGAGCGGGCTGGTGGCGGCTCCGGCGAGCTCGCCGGCGCGATGGAGGCGGGGACCGGCGGCGGCGCAGGACGGGGGAAGGGGCTCGCGGCTCGGGGGCGAAGCTTGGCGCGGAAGAAGGGCCAGGGTACCGCGAGCGAGGCCGACGCGTGCTCGCCGGCGGCGGGGAGGAGCGGAGGGTGAGGAGAGGCCGGCGCTCGGGGAGAACGCGGGGCGAGGTCGGGCTCGAGGGGCGGGTCGCGCGGAGGCGGACGAGGGCGCAGGAGGCGGCGGCGAGCGCTAGCAGAGGGGCGGCGGGGAGGCAGAGGTGGGGTCGTGGCGGTGGTCGCGGAGGAGGGGGAGCGACGGGGCGAGGGCGCCAGGGGGAGGGAGCGGAAGCGAGCGGGAGGAGGAGCGCCGCGGCGAGGGCGGGCTCTGGCGGCGGGGAGCGATGGAGCGGCGAGGCGGAGCCGACGGCGGAAGAGGGTGGCCCGGGAGAGAGGAAGAAGGTGGGGAGGTTGGGGGCGCGTCAGGGGAGAGGGGGTCTGGGTGCGTGCGTGCAGTTGTGTCGTGTGTGCGCGTGCGTGGTGTGGGGTGAGCTGGGTGAGTGGGTTGAGTGGTTGGGAGGTTAGGGTGAGGGAGAGAGAGGGGTGAGGTGGCGGTCACGGATTGGTCCGGATGAGGTGGCTGGGGGTGTGTGGGTGGGTAAGTTGGTAGGTTTAGAAACTAGGTGGACCGATTTAAAACCTGGGGGTGGTCGTTCGGGTCGAAACGGCCCGTTCGACTGCCCCCACAAAAATAATTAAATCTTTTATTTGTTTTTAAACGGGCCGTTTGCAACCGATAGCGGCCAAAACAAAAATATTCCGGGGACCCGGTTTTGGTGTTTGAACGAAGGTGGGGCGTCTTAGAAAACAAAACGGGCGTTGCGAAAATAGTTTTATGCAAACAATGCATGATGATGACGATGCAATGCACAAATTCAACGCGATTTTCTAGTAGTGGTTTTGCGGGATGCCACAGCCGGTCTCGCTTTCCCGCTGCCGCAACAACTCTTGGCTGCTACGAAGGATGACCGACGCATCCTTCTCTTCATCAGGCTCCCGCTCCTCCGGCGCAATGCTTGCCCTTTTCCTTGTGAAGCGCGAGCCGCAGTCGCCGCCGCCACCGCATTCCACGCGGGAGTCGACGCGCGTGCTCTCACCATCAACGAGCCGCGGGCTCCTTCCCCGCCGCGTTGCCGCCTTCACGTGGTCCGGCAGCCAGAGTCGACGAGCTCGCTGGAGGAAGACCTGGATGACTACGCCCTCATGCTGGCGATAGAGGCGTTGCTCAACGACTTCCTGCCGATGCGCCTCCCCGACACACCTGGTCCAAGGAGTAGCACGAGCGGGAGGAGGCTGAGCGCCAGAGGTGACTCATGAACACCATCCCGCCGCCGTCAGCATGCCAACTTGGTCGTCCTCGATGACACCGACAAGGAGGACGATGCCGGGCCAAGCGCATGTCTGCGCTTCGACGACAACGGCCAGGATAGCAGTCGTGGCCCCGTGAAGGACAAGCCGTCGAGTGACGACGAAGGCGACCACACGACGTTCTACCGGCGCCTCAGCATGTACTAGATCGCTCTACCGCCGGTGAGGCTCTAATTATTAGTTTTTAAGTGTTTTTAGTTAACTATCGGCCGAACTTGTCTATGTATTGCCGATCCCTGCCTATATATGAACCGATTTTGCCTAGATAGTATGGATATCAGAAAATTTGTATGGAATTCCCCTAAATTTGCACGAATTTCACAAAAAATTGAACAAACTCGTGAAAGTTCACTAGCGAGCCTTGGGCGTGCGACTGGGAACTTATAGACCTCTAGGCAAAATGTTCGCCCAATTCAACGAATTTTTCATCCAGATTTCAATCTAGGGCCCTCAAACGAGTGGAGATGCTCTTATGGTTGGTGATATGTGGGAGATCACTTACCAAAGATAATATAAAGAGAAGAGACTACACGATTATGAGCCCCGAGATTGGCGAGGCATTCAAAGCATCAAGGAGTGATGGACTCAAAGCATAAGAAAAAGGGGAGAATCAAGAAAGGCAATGCTAACACTCACGATGTTGGTGCCGTGGGAGATTTGAAAGGAGCGGAATGGACGGATGTTTAGAAACCAATTTCTCAACTGTTACAAGAATCAAAGATGAAGCGACTATGTGTAGCATCACCGATGCTAAGGCGCTTAGTAATGTAATGCTATTTGAGTACTTTATTTTGCTTGCGCTCTTGGCTTTTTGCCACGAGTTGGTTTGTAGGACCTCTTTTAAACTCCTTCCTTTATTAATAAAAATGGTAAATCTTTTGTTTTGTTTAAAAAAAGAGAAGAGGATTGGATGGTGACTCTCAGTGCATGTTTTATGCTCATGATGAGAGCATTGATCACCCTTTTTTTATGTGTTGTAGCTAGGTTTATTTGGTCTATTTTTCGGTGTGCTTTTGAGTCCCCTGCGCCGCAGCCAAAATCATCGGCTGATTTGGATGTTTGGGTTCAGAAGTTTAAAGGTGCTGAGAAAACAACTGCTAAGATATGTCTAGCTGCCATTCTATGGTCCAAGTGACCCTGGGGACTTGGTCTTCCAGATTTGTCATTGGATTGATTTTTGGGGTGAACCGCAAATCCCGAAGGTGCCAAAAATACTGCTCAGAAGCACTAAACTACTGAAGATGATGTCCTCAGTCGATCGCGAGGCTGGGCGCTGACAACATGTCAAAGGATGGACGATAGGTTTTGTCAGGAATGATTGTGTCTGGACCATGGACCATGCTTAGCTGTGGTAATGGTAGAGTCTGGAGTAATTTCTTAGGTGCTGGAGTTTGTAATTTGTGCCTTTTTGTTCATGTTATCTGTCCAACTTTGGACACTGAATCCTGTCTCTAGCAGATGCAGGGTTCGATGGATGCGTGGAGTTATAAAAAAACCTTGTAGAATCTCAAGTTCCGTTAATGAAGCTGGGGGAAACCCCTTAATTACAAAAAAAAGGTTACTGTATGATCTAGTGATTCACATTACACGATTGAACATCCTATTATTATATTCGTTGAAAAGAACATACTATTCGTTTTCCCACAGGACGTAGTAATAATACTGTTTATTTCACATGAAAGACAGCATACGAGAGACTACGTTTCTTCAGAAATAGTATAAGGCCATTGGACCTCTGCTAGACATTCAGTGGAAGCTGGTTTAACGATGAACGGAACGGGGAGATCGTCAGGGAACACCAGACCCGAGCAGGTTCACGAGGCCTGGAGCTGCCTGCTAATCTCAAGTAATGCTCCTCGTTGAGATGAGGTCGAACGACAGGCCATTCTCCTCGAGGCGCTTCTGGAGATCCGTGGGGCCGAAGACGATGCCTGGAGTGTACACCCCGCCTTCCGGCAGGTTCACCCGCTGAGCCAGCACGACGAGGGCGCACTGGATGAGGACGATCGGAGTCGTGACGTACCCGATCTCTGGTCCTGAAACTCTGGTCACGATCTCTTTGTCTGGCTTGGTTCTACGCTCCAATACACCTCCCAAATCGCTGTAGCCGCGCCCGACAAACCACATCTTGAACGAGGCGCTGCTGACCTCTTCCTCTGTAGGCCCGGTCTTTCTGAACCACCCCAGGGAGAAGAATCCAGGGAATTTCAGCAACAGAGACCTACCAAAGGAGGAACCACCAACAATGCCGATGAACAGCCCAGTCCAGATGAACCGCAGAACGCCCAGGAGGGAGCGGGTGCCAATCTTCACACCGAAATGTGCGGGTTTGACAGAAGACCAGAATTCCTTCCTACGCTCAGCAAATTTTGGGGATTCTTCCACGCCGCCAGGAAGGCCCTCTGGATGCTCGGTCAATTTTGATAGGGTTCTCTTCACAACCACTGTGTCAGCAGAAGGCAACTTCAGGACCCACAATCCTAGTGCCTTGTCATGCTCAATCAGTTTTCCTTTGGGAGGTAGAGGCCCCGGAATCTGCGTAAAAAGGAGAAGCCTTAACGTCACCAATTCATCATTGCACACACTAAATTCAGAATAACGACTGTATTGGGCAGTTTAGCTACGATCTTTGTCCAACGACTTACTGCAGAACAGAAATATATACTCATCAACCTGCCTGACCAATCATAAACATCAGAACAGGTAAAAACACCAGAGACCTAAGTTGTGAATCCGAGTTAGATGAATGTATGATCAACTGGATCTTCACCCAGAATTCAGATTGGGGGGTTGCTCAGGAAGTAAACCATTTCGGTTTGTCTTCATTAAGCATCCCGCTCACTTGCATTTGTTAGAGTTAGTATGATGAAAATACACAATGAACCTTGACGTTTGTACCTTCTAACATTGTAACGCTGTTTTCAGATTTAATATTCTAGCTGGGGTTTTCAGAATGGCAATAGTTCATTATGATATTTACTGCCTGTTGATCAGGAACATGGCGGCAGATAATACTGTTAAAGGTTGAAGCCAATGCTCCAAGTTCATGATGCTTTATCCTAACATGAATGTCAAATAGGTTCTCGATGTTGACTGAATGCAACTAATATAGTGCTGGCAATGCACACCGAGCAAACTGTCATTATGTACTAACAGATTTATCATAACCTCTATGGCTCAAATTATTAAGGAACCCTTCACTGCCTTACAATGTCTTCAACTTTCAGTAAACGGAAGTGGGATTTCCAGTCCTACTCCCTCCGTCCACTAATGTAAGACCTTTTAGATATTTTAAGGTGGACTAGATACATTCTAAAATGAGTGAACCTATACATTAAAACATGTCTACACACATGTGTTTTAGAAAAAGACTAGAATGTCTTACATTAGTGAACAGAGGGAGTACTATATTTCTCACTTCATCAGAGTTGATCATGAAAAGAAATGGAAGATCAAAACATGCTATGGAGGTTAACGAGCCACTACTCATGTGAATATTATAAACTATGAACTTCTGCAAATGAGTAATAGGCCCCAGGGCATGGCAGATGCAAGTAGCAAACATTGAATGAAATTGTGAATCATTATTAAGGGGTCAAAGGCAAACATGGAGTATTTATCTACCAAAAAAATATGGCGAAAAGGTAAATGACACACTTAGAAATACCCACCCTTCATGAAGTAGCATATAATTTACACTATAAAAGGCTTGGTAATCATCATTTACATGTGATAGGACTTTGGTTTCACTGAGCTGAAAGATTATGCAGTAATTAGCAGTTTGTTCATGATATATGTCAACTGATTTTGTAGTGGTTGATGAGTAGGAGTAGGCAGTTGGCACAACATACATGACCATACAAAAGAATGGAAGATAACAGGCAACTCCTCAAACAGGTGTATTCCATGTCTACCCATATGAAAGTAGGAATATTACGAACAATGAACTTCTGCAAATGGATAATAGGCCCTAAAGTCATGGTAATGGCAAGCAGCACCTTCAAATCAAAGTGTAAATCGTTATTAAGAGCATTAAATGCAAATGTGCAATATTTATAATTTATCTACCAAAAGATATGGCAATAGGGTAATATGACTCAATATGAAATACCCAGTCTCCATGAAGTAGCACATACATTTACACAGCATAAGGCATTTTTCTGAGCTGAAGGATTATTTAGTAGTGAGCAGTTGGTGCATGATATATGTGAACTGATTTTATGGTGGTTAACTGGTTGGAGTAGGCAGTTGGCAATTGTGATGCATTGAAACAAATGTTTGGTCAGGAGTACGAAATATATAATGTTTTTGCAAGAAAAGCAAAGTATATTACCAGGTTTATTGACAAGTGCCGTACACCATATGTACCCCAGGTATTAGCGATGCCGTATATTCTCAATGAGAACAGACGAGCAAGAAGATCTGTTTCTTCACTATTCTCTGTAAGGTCTGCATCTAGTTTATAACGTCTCGCGTCCTTACTTACATAACAGAAAACTAGACCTTATTTCTCAAGCAAGAGAAATGGTGCCAGTACACCCATAACACACACATCTTTCTACTTGGCACAAAATTAGCACTCAGAAAGAAAATCCAAATCCAAATATTCCGAGAGACAGATACCTGGGTTTTAAATAAAACTAGAAGTTTCCTCTACACCAAGGTTTATTATAAGTAACAGCACTAACACTCTGGCACACTTGGGACTTTCTGACTACTCAAACTCGAAGTTAAGCTCTAATACCATCCTGAGGAAAGGTAGCACTCACAAACTATTTCATTCAAATTTCAAAGAACTTAAGTAGGAAAGCGCAAAATGTGACAGCAAAAGAAAACACCGCCACTAGCTTAAGAGGTGATTATGGATCTGACCGAACAAAGCCAGCAATTAGCAGTATGAGTGTGTACCATGAAACTCAGGAACAGGAACATGATTAAGGAGGCATAAATTGTCCTTCAAACTGAATGTAAAAGTTGCTGTGATGGGGAGCTGTTAATTCCATCATAAATCACTACTAGCATACAATCAGGGTGCTAGATAAAACAAGTAAGTAAATAAATTCCTAAACTGCACTACCATACAAGCGGGTTGCTATGATAAAACAAGTAAATCAATTCCTAAACTGCACTACCATACAAGTAGGTTGCTATGATAAAACAAGTAGGTTCAGTTTCAAAATGTAGCACACACAAACTACTTCATTCAAATTTCAACAGAACTTTAAAAGGAAAGCGCTAAATATAACAGAAAAAGGAAACTCCATACTAGCTTAATAGGTGATTAGGGATCTGACCCAACAAAGTCAGCAATTATAGCAGTACTTACAGTATGAGCGTGTTCCATGAAAGTTAGAAACAGACACATGATTAAGCAGACATAAATCGTCTTCTAACTGAATGTAAAAGTTGCTATGATGGGTAACTGTTAACAAATCACCATTCCCATACAAGCAGGTCGCTATGACAAAACAAGTAAGTAAATCAATTCCTAAAGTGCACTAGCATACATGCAGATCGCTATAACAAAACAAGTAAGTAATAATTTCCTAAACTGCACTACCACACAAGCAGGTCGCTATCAATTCCGAAACTGCAATGTAAGAACAGTAGTAGTAACTCACATTAGGCTTGGCTGGCCTGGGCCTGGACCGGCGCAGCGCCTGCAGCTGGCTGGCGTTGGCGACGCCTAGGACGGCGGACTCAAACGTGCCGAAATTCCCGACGATCTTCTTGTTGGATTCCAGGCTGACGTGCGCTACCACGCTGACCGGCGCGGAGGGCGGATCCCACTGCCTGGAGTTGAACAGGAAGCCGAGCTCGGCGGGGATGGAGTCAAACCCGCAGGCGGAGACGATGAGCGACCCGTTCCTGGCGGCGACCTCGTGGAGATCCGCCTCGACGCGCTCCATGAACTCGGGCTCGCCGGAGATGTCGAGGCAGTCTGTCCCCGCGGCGGCGCAGGCCTCGGCCACCTGCCGCCCGTAGAGGCGGAAGGGCCCCGCGCAGGACAGGAGGACGCGCGCCCGCGCCGCGAGCGCGGCGAGGGAGTCCGGGTCGGATGCGTCGGCGATGAGGATGGGGACATCGGGGGCGGGCCCGGGCGCCGCGGCCCAGCGGAGCGCGGCGGCGAGGCGGTCCCGGCTGCGGCCGGCGATCGCGAGGGTGCGGAGCGGGGAGGCGTTGGGTGGCAGGAACTTGAGGGCCTCGCGGACGACGTACTTGCCGGTGAAGCCTGAGGCCCCGAAGATGACGACGTCGAACACCTCCGGCTCCGTCGCCGGCGAAGCCATGGTGCGGGATGGGCTTGGGTTTGCGGTGCGGTGCGGTGCGAGTGCGGGTGCGGGTGCGGCTTCTTCTGCTCGGTCCGACCGCTTTTGACTTGGTTCGGGCTCGTGGTCGTGGTCACGATTTCACGTGTGGTCGCATCATTTTTTTGTGATTCAGTTGTCAGGTAGTAGGGGGCTGTTGGCCGTTCGCGTGCATCCCTAGCATGTTTAAGTCGCAGCAATACGGGTCAAAAAGAAAGAAGTCGCAGCAATAGAATTCCCTCATACAAAAAAGTTGCAGCAATGGAATGCTCTGTTCGTACTAGTATGTTTATGTGGCTCGGCCGTTAGCTAGCAGGTGCGTTGTTGTTGGAGCAGGAAAGAGTCGTGTGTTGGTTCTGTTTCTCCCACTTAGCATAAAATTTTCGAATGATATTAATTTATGTTTTAATCATAAAAAACTACTATATCATAACTAAATTTTCGAAAAAGTACAGATCCGAGTTTAAACGTGAATTGACACCGTAACTAACAGTGGAACCCACTTGTAAATCCGACGTGGCATAAAAAATTCAACTTTACCGTTGAAGTAAAGTGGCCCACTTGTCAGTCTCCCTTTTCTTTTATTTTTCTTTCTCGCCCCTTCCGTCTTCTTCTTCCTCGCCGCTCGCATGCCCCCTAACCTACCCAACGCGAGCTCCATCGACCCTCACGCGTGCCGCCGCGAATTTGTTGCGAGTCCCGGTCCACCGCACGCCTGCCGTCGCGAATCCACCGCGAGTCTAGGTCCACCGCGCGCGTACCGCTGGGAATTCGCCGAAGAAGAGCGTGCACGCGAGCTTGTTCCCCTGCTCGACAGCACTGAGACAGTCATGTCCGACGACGGCGACGCGTTGTTGTTGGAGCAGAAAAGAGTCGTGTGTTGGCTATATCTCTTCCCGCAAAGTTGTTAGCATAAAACCATCACATTTCTAGTTAAAATTTGGGAATGATATCGGTTGATGTTTTAATCGTAAAAAATATCACATCAAAATCAAATTTTCGCAAAAATCACCGATCCAAATTTAAATGTGAATTGACACCGCAACTGACAGTGGGACCCACTTGTAAATCCGACGTCGCACTGTTTAACTTTACGATGCAACTCCAGTTACCTTCAGAATTTGTACTAGAACAAAATAAATATTATATTCCTGTTCTAAGATGAAACATCATTGCCGCCTCATATTTGATGGAGCAGGGTTATGAGTCGAATATTAAGAACCATGGTTGTTTTCTTTATTTGAATAATGTGTTTCATGGCTATGCATCTATCCAATCTAGACTTTTTGTGCTTGATCTTGAATGTAAATCAGTCTACAACATGAATGCTAAAAGGTTAAAGCCACATGATTTTAGTTCTACTTATCTATGGCACTGTCGCCTTGGCCATATCAGCTGGAAAAGCATGCAGAAGCTCTATGGTGATGGACTCTTGGATTCGTCCGTCTTAGAGCCGTTCGAAACATGTAAATCATGTCTGATGGGTAAGATGACCAAGACACCTTTCGTAAAGAGTTGCGAGAGGGAGTTCGGCTTGCTGAAGCTGATACATAGTGATGTATGCGGTCCAATAAGCACGACAACCAAAGGTGGTTATGAGTATTTTGTTACGTTCACGGATAATTTCAGTAGATATGGCTATGTTTACTTGATGAAATCCAAGTCGGAAACCTTTGAAAATTTCAAGGAGTTTTAGAGTGAAGTGTAAAACCAACTAGGCAAGAATATCAAATTTTTAGGATCATATCGTGAAGGCGAATATATGAGCCATGAGGTTGACGACCATCTCAAGAGTTGTGGAATAGTTCCACAGCTCACCCCGTCGGGAACACATCAGAGAAATGGTGTGTCGGAAAGGCGGGACCGAACCTTGTTAGACATGCTAAGGTCGATGATGAGTAAGATAGATCTACCTTTATCATTCTGGAGGTTTTGTCTAGAGACGACAGCGATAACACTAAACAAAGTAGCATCTAAATCAGTAGAAAAGACACCACATAAGATGTGGACGGTGTCAGCCTTGGCTTTTCTCAAGATTTGGGGATGTGAAGCTTTTGTCAAGAGGTTACAATCCGACAAGATCAGCCCTAAGTTGAATACAATAGTTTTCGTAGGCTACCCTAAGAAAACTTTGGGTTACTATTTCTACAACCGAAAAGAGGGCAAAGTATTTGTCGCTCAAAACGCTGTCTTTCTGGAGAAAGAGTTTCTAAGACGGAAAGATAGTGGGAATATGGTGCACCTCGAAGAAATTCGGGATTCACCGACTCAGGACAAGTCGACAACCTTGGAGGTTGAGCCGGACTGCCTAAGACAGCAAATGCACTAGAGCCACGAAGATCAACGAGACTATGTGGAGACGTACTTATGCTGAACGGAGATGAGCCGACTACTTATCAGGATGCGATGGGAAGTGCTGATTCCGAGTCATGGCTTAGAGCCATGAGATCCGATTTAAAGTCCATGGGTGGCATTCAAGTCTGGAACTTGGTTGATTTGCCTGATGGTGCAAGATCCATTGAGTGCAAATGGGTCTTTAAGAGGAAAACTGACCAAGGCGGAAATATTTCTGTATATAAAGCACGACTTGTTGCGAAAGGATTCCGACAAGTTCAAGGACTTACCTATGACGAGACTTTCTCGCCAATAGCGATGCTTAAGTCGGTAAGGATCATGTTAGCACTAGCTGTATATTTTGATTGGGAGATATGACAGATGAATGTCAAAACGACTTTCCTTAACGAAAATTTAATTGAGGACGTGTATATTATATAACCCGAGGGTTTTGTTGATCCGACTAGTCCTAACAAGGTTTGAAAGTTTCGGAAATCCATCTACGGATTGAAGAAAGCAAATCGGAGTTGGAACATTCATTTTGATAAAGTGGTCAAATCGTTTGACTTCATCAAAAGCAAACAAGATTCTTGTGTATATAGAAAGTTTAGTGAAAGCTCAGTTGTTTTTGTACTACTGTATGTGGATGACATATTATAGTCGGAAACAACGTTCCAATGTTGCAAGATACCAAGAATTCTTTGGAAAGGTGTTTCCAAATGAAGGACTTGGATGAGGCGGCATTTATACTGGAAATTAATATCTACAGATATAGATCCCAGAAACTCATAGGTTTGAGTCAGAGTACTATCTTGATAATATATTGAAGAAGTTCAATATGGATTCGGCTAATAAAGGTTCTTACTGATGGCGCATGGAATCCGACTTAGTAAGACCCAATGCCTGGAGTCGGCTGATGAGAGAAGTCAGATGGAGAGGATCCCTTATGCTTAGCAGTAGGATTGATCATGTATGCGATGATATGTACTAGGCCGGATATTTCGTATGCCCTAAGTGTAACAAGCTGATATCAGTCGGATCCTGGCGAAGGCCACTAGATAGAAGTAAAAAATATCTTTAAGTAATTGAGACGTAATAAAGATGTGTTTCTAGTCTATGGTGGTGAGGAAGAGCCAGGTGTAAAGGGTTACATAGATGCTAGCTTTCAGACCGACCTAGATGACTCACGCTTGCAATCCGGCTATGTGTTCATAGTCAATGGAGGTGTAGTGAGCTGGAAGAGTTTCAAGTAAGAGACGGTGGCTGGATCTACTATGGAAGCTGAGTATGTTGCTGCCTCAAAGGCGGCAAAAGAAGGGGTTTGGATCAGAAATTTTCTGATTGAACTCGGTGTTGTTTCGGGATCGTCCAGTTCATTAGACGTGTACTGTGATAATACTGGTGCTATTGCACAAGCTAAGGAGCCCCGGGCACACCATAAGAACAAGCACATACTCAGGAAATTTCACCTAATTCGGTAGTTCATCAATGGCGGAGAAATTAAGCTATGCAAGGTACACACAAATGCAAATGTTGCAAACCCCACAACCTAAGTTTGAGATGCACGTTAGAGCGATGGGCATTACAGGCCTAAGGCTTGGAGATGCCTGAGTGCTCGACTCTAGTGCAAGTGGGAGACTGTTAGCAATGATGCCCTAGAGGCTCACATTATGACTTGTATTTGTAACCCAGAATCCGGCTAAGAACTAGTTGTATGTGGCATTGCAATTGTTGCAAATGTGGAACCACATACTTATTGTAGAGGTTCGTAGCATGGAAAACAAAAAATTTCTACCGCATGAACACACACAAGCCAACATCTGTCTACTAGATTGGAGCAACGAGTCGATAGAGTACCAACCCTTGAAGATTCCAAAGTGGTTAACGAGATTGGATTCTTGTGGGTGATGTAGTCATTCACTTGCCAATCTCAAGATCGCGCAGACGATCCTTACAACGCCGCGTTCTGGCAGCGCTCCCGCAGTCGGTCACATGTTCGGTACTCAATGAAGACCTTCCTCTCCCTTGTTCCAGTACGCAGCGGAGGGTTGTAGATCTATCCTCGCGATTCCAGCAACACAATAGCGTGGTGGTGGAAGTAGAGGGAAATACCGCAAGGCTTCTCTTAAGCCAGAGAGGGTATGGTGGAGTAGAAGAGGGTCTCGGCGATCTAGGGTTTAGAGGGCCAAGGGGAGGTGGTGGTAGCCGGTGGCTAGGGCAATCCCTAGGCGACGACTTGGAAGATCCCTAGGCGGCGACTTGGAGGAGCCCTAGGCGGTGGCAACTAGATAGGAGGGCGACGGCTGGCTAGGGTTTAGGTGCGAGGGGTAGGGGGCGCCCTACCCCTCCTTATATAGGTGGGAGAGGCGGTTTGGGGGGAGGGGAGTCCTCTCCCAACTCCTCTACTAGGCCGGCGGCAAGGGGAGGGAGGAATCCTCCCCTACGTAGGATTCCTTCCCTCCCTCCACTAGGCAACCATGTTGGGATTTGACTTTTTAAATTGGCGTTTGCCTTTCAAACTAGAGTTTGATTTCTCTCTTCCCATTGCCCAGCCAAGTGACCTAGGAAATGATGCAACCATTCCACTTTGGGATGACACATCCATGTACCCTTGCCACTCCAGATCGGTGGACCTTCTAGACCCTTCTAGAACATTTCGGTGAAAACACGGAAACCATTCCCGAACTCTAGAATTGGACTTTCCTTATATGAATCTTATTCTCCGGACCATTTGGGATCTCTTCGTGATGTCCTGGATCCAATCCGAGGCTTCGAACAACATTCAGTCTCTTACTCACATTCTATATCTACTAAACAACATCGAATCCTTAAGCGTGTCGCCCTATGGTTCGTGAATTATGCAGACATGATCGAGACTCTTCTCTGATCAATAACCAATAGAGGAATCTGGAAATTCATATGGCTCCCACACATTTCTACAATTACTTCGTGATCGAATGAACCATTTACATATGATACCAATTTCCCTTTGTCTCGCGATATTTTACTTATCCAAGGTTTGATCGTCGGTATCTCTACATACCTAGTTCAACCTTGTTACTGATAAGTAATCTTTACTCGTTCCTATGATATGTGCTCCCTTGTGAGCTAGTCACATGCTTGCAAGCCAATTAGATGACATTCCACCGAGAGGGCCCAAAGTATATCTATCCATCATATGGATGGACAAATCCCACTCTTGATCCATGTGCCTCAACACATACTTTCCAAACACTCAATGCCACCTTTATAACCACCTAGTTACGAAGTGGTGTTTGATGTCATCAAAGCATCCATCAGGTGATGGTGATTAACATGATCTCATGGTCGAAGGATTTAGGTTACTATGTATCTAAAAGCTTATAGCATACAAACTATTGAAATGACTTGATCTTATGCTACACTTAACTATAGGAGTATGTCCATCACATCATTCTCCTAATGATACGATCTTGTTATTAATAACATCCAATGTTCATGATTAAGAAACCATAATCATCTATTAATCAACAAGCAAGTATTACAAAGAGGATTTACTAGGGATTCTTACATGTTTACAAATCACATAAGTATTAATGTTTCCGATTAATACAATTATAGAATGGATGTAAACATTCATCATAAACACGAAGATATAATAATAACTACTTTTATTATTGCCTCTTGGGCATATCTCCAACAGTCTCCCACCTGCACTAGAGTCAATAATCTAGATTACATGGTAATATACCTAACACCCATGGCGGTTTGGTGTTGTTCATGTTTTGTCCTCTGGAGAGGTTTAGTCAACGGATCCGCCACATTCAGATATGTGTGTACTTTGCAAATCTTTATGTCACTATTTGAACATGCTATCGAATAGCGTGAAAATGTAGCTTGATATGCTTCAGCTTCTTGTGTCACCTTGTCTCCTGCGCATTGGCTATGGCACCCGTGTTATCACAGTAGATAGCCATTGGGTCCAGCGCACTGGGAACCACATCAAGATCGGCAATGAACTCCTTCATCCATATCGCCTCTTGTGAATCCTCCGAAGTAGCTATGTATTCCGATTCAGTTGAAGATCTCACCACAACGCTTTGCTTTGCACTCCTCGGCTTACTGCTGCACCATTCGAAGTAAATACGTATCTAGATTGTGATTTAGAATCTTCTGGATCGGTGTTCCAACTAGCATCAATGTAACCATTAACAACGAGTTGTTCATCACCTCCATAAGAAATAACCATATCCTTAGTCCTTCTCAAGTACTTAAGGATGTTTTTGACCGCTATCCAGTGATCTACCCCTAGATCACTTTGATATCTACTAGTCAAACTAACAGCATATGCAATATCTGGTCTAGTACATAGCATGGCATACATGATAGATCCTATGGCTGAGGCATAGGGAGTCTTACTCATCCTCTCTCTATCTTCTGCCGTAGCGGGACTTTGAGTTTTACGCAAGGTCGTATTGGGCAACATGGGCAAGAACCCTTTCTTGCTATCTTCCATTCCAAACCTCTTTAGAACCTTGTCCAAATATGTACTTTGTGAAAGCGATATTAAGCGTCTTGATCTATCTCTATAAATCTTTATGCCTAATATGTAAGAAGCTTTGCCAAGATCCTTCATTGAAAAACTATTATTCAAATAATATTTGACACTTTTTAGAAGGTCTATATCATTCCCAATCAACAATATGTCATCCACATATAGTACTAGGAATTCTATAGAGCTCCCACTCACTTTATTGTAAATACAAGCTTCTCCATAAGTTTGTATAAAACCAAAACTTTTGATCACCTTATCAAAACGTTGATTCCAACTTTGGAATGCTTGCTTCAATCCGTAAATGGATCGTTGAAGTTTGCATACCTTGTTATCATATTTAGGATCGACAAAACCTTTGGTTTGTACCATATACAAGTCTTCATCAATGTCTCCATTGAGAAATGTTGTTTTGACATCCATCTGCCATATCTCATAATCATAATATGCAGCGATTGCTAACAAAATCCTCACAGACTTTAGCTTCACTACCGGTGATAAAGTCTCATCATAGTCAACTCCTTGAATTTGTAGGAACCCTTTCGCGACAAGTCGAGCTTTATAGACGGTTACATTACCATCAGCATCTGTTTTCTTCTTGAAAATCCATTTGTTCTCGATATCCTTGCAGCCATCCGGTAAGTCCACCAAAGTCCACACTTGGTTTTCGTACCTGGATCCAATCTTAGATTTCATGGCTCCCTGCCATTTATTGGAATCTGGGCTCATCATCGCTTCCTCATATGTCGCAGGGTCATCGGTGTCGTCCACCAACATGATACTGATACGTTGGAAATGTATCTATATTTTTTATGCTCCATGCTTGTTTAGTATCTACTTTGCTTTACTTGTCCACACATTGAGGTGATTTTTACATGTTTTTTGGTACTAACCTATTAACAAGTTGCAACAGTGCCAGATGCCTGTTTTCTGCTTTTTTTGGTTTCAGAAAAGTTAGTAAAGAAATATTCTCGGAATTGTACGGGACAAACGACAAAGTCAATTACTTTCCATGGGGAACAAGAAGTCCAGAGGAGAGCCGGAGGGGCCAGCCAGGGGGGGCAGACCCACCCTAGGCACGGGTGGGCCCAGCCCCGCGCCTGGCTAGGGTTTGGTGGCCCTGGCCGCCTCCTCGGTCTCCCCCTTCGCCTATAAGAAGCCCCCGATGCAGAAACCCTAAGTACCCGATCAGAAATCCATGAAACCGTCTGTAGCCGCCGCCACCATCGTCCCTAGATCGGAGGGGGTCTGAAGTTCTTCCCGACACCCTGTCGGAGGGGAGATCATCCTGGAGGCCTTCTCTCCGGTATGATGCGTGAGTAGTTCCACCTTGGACTATGGGTCCATGTAGTAGCTAGATGGTTGTATCTCCTCCTTTGTGCTTTCATGTATAGATCTTGTGAGCTCCGTTCATGATCAAGATCTAATCTATTTGTAATCATGCATGTTGTGTTTTCGGGGATCCGATGGATATTGAGATTATTATGTTGGTTTGATCAATGGTTTTGTCTTTATGATTCTATCATGTCTGTGTTGTTTGTGATCTTGCATGCTCTCCATTGTTAGTAGCTATTTTGGCCAAGTAGTTGCTAGTGACTCCAAGAGGGGGTATTTATGCTCGATAGTGGGTTCATGCCTCTAGTTTCCAGGGGAAGTGACAATAATCTATTCGGTTGTAGATGTGCTGTTGCTACTAGGGAGAAAACAACGGTCTCTTGTTCATGGAACACGTGGACTGTTTACCTTACACACTTTGCTTAAAGAAGTTGTCTGTTGCTTGCAACTTAATACTGGAGGGGGTTCGGATGATAACCTGAAGGTGGACTTCTAGTCATAGATGTAGTTGGATGGCGGTCTATGTATCTTGTTGTATTTCCCAATCAACCTCATAGGATCTTTTTAATTAGTAATTGCATTGTTATGCCTTGCTCAGTTTTTGCCAATTGCCCTGCTATAATTTGTTTACCCTTCATGCCATGTTGTTTATCTAAGGAGAGCACCTCTAGTGAACTATGGACCCGGTCCAATCTTTACCATTGATACATCTTCCATTGTTACTTGTTTACTTGCTGCAAACCATTACCTTTCACACCATACGTTTAATCCTTTGTCACAGCAAATCGGTGAGCTTGACAACCTCACTGTTCGTTGGGGCAAAGTCTTGAGTTTGTGTTGTGCAGGTATCCGCGTTGTTTGCAACACCTGTGTGACGTTTCCTTCCTCCTTCTGGTTCGATAACCTCTGTCTCAACTGAGGGAAAACTTGCTGCTTCACACCTTGCTCTTGGGGTTCCCAACAGGCTGTGCGTAGACAGTCGTCAAGCTTTTCTGGCGCTGTTGCCGGGGAGGCCAAGGACGTCTTCACAAGGGGAGTCCTTCACTTCCTTTCTTTTTACTTTGTTTTTAGTTTGTTTTGTTTCTTTTGATTAGTTTTGTTTGCCTCTTTTAAAAAAACCACAAAAATATTAGTCCCTGCTCTAGTTGCCACCTTGCTCTAGCTCACCATGTTGCTCCCCAAGTTCGCCCTAAAAGATCTTGCAATAGGTAGTGGCTCCATAATTGGGAAAGATAATATTGAAAATTCTTTAATTATGTTAGCAAGCATGAGGATATTGCAGATAAATCTATAGCAGAGCTTGATCTTAATTATGAGATTGCTGCAACTTCTTTAGTTCATATGCCGGAGGCTAGGTTTGTTAGCCTTAACCCCTTCATACAATTCTTGTTCCTAAAACTAAAAGAAGAGAAGAATGTTGAAAAGAGGCAATTCATCTTTGAAACTTTATCAAAAGAATTCCATGATGTTGCTAGGGAAGCCAAAAAGGTTTTTGGGCATTTCAATATGCTAGGCTCAAGTGTAGATGTTGTGGGTATTTCTGATAAAACTAAGCCTAAAGAAGAATTCAATATACCCATCCCCTTTAAGCTTGTTGGAATGCATGAAGCCTTTGAAAAGAATTTTGATTGGATTGCTCCTGAAAATCTTTTTTGATGAAAGTATTAGACCAAAGAGAGATGAGAAGGGATCCTCCAAAACCCATTTGGATGATATACCTTTCATAGTTGAAGAATTTGCAAGTATGAATGTTAATGCTTCTTCATTTGAAAATACTTGATTCTGAAGGGTTTCGCGGCATAGTAAATCAAAATTTTCTACGGATGCGAACAGAGGGAAATCCAAGATCTAATCTAGGAGATGCAAACAACGAGAGAGATTGGATTAGATCTTCATACCCTTGAAGATTCGCACAGCGGAACGTTCGTCGGAACGTGGGTGATGTAGTCGTACTCGCTTCTCCTCCTCGCGATCCGATCCGATCTAGCACCACAAGTGGCGGTGCCTCCATGAGATGCACACGTGCATCACCTCGACATCTCCTCGTTCCTCGGTCCAGCAAGTATGATGGAGAGACGGATTGGATCTACAACACGACGGCGTGGTGTATATGGTGGAGAATTTCTGCAGCAGGGCTTCGCCTACAAACAGTCGGGAGGGAGAGAGGAGGGCAGCAGGGCGGCTAGGGTTGGAGGGGAAGGTGTGTGGGGTTGGTGCGCCCCCATCCCTCTTTATATGGAGGGGTGGGCGGCTGCAACCCTAGCCCCCTCCCCCAAGCCAAACCTGCGGCCCCAAGGAGAAGGAGTGGGGGGCAAGGAACCCCCCCTTCTAGAAGGTCTATCTCGAGTTTAAAACCCCCTTGGCCGGCTGGGCCCTATGGGGCCTTGTGCCCCTGGCCCAATGCGGCCAGGGCACTCCCTCATAGGCCCATGCCCCTCCCGGAAGGTGGGGCCACGTTGGTCCCCTTCCGGAAGGTTCTAAAATCTTCCGGTACAATACCGATTAACCCGGAACAATTCCGAACTCCAAAAAACTGCACTGCCTTATATGAATCTTATTCCCCGGACCACTCCGGAACCTCTCGTGATGTCCCGGATACCATCCGAGACTCCGAACAAAAACTCATAAACCAATTATCCAATCTATCCTAGCATTGAGACACGTTAAGTGTGTGACCCTGCGGGTTCGAGAATATGCAGACATGATCTTCTATCAATAATCAACAGCGGGGTCTGGAAACCCATATTAACTCCCACACATTCATCGATGATCATATCGGATGAACCACGATGCCAGGATTCAATCAATCCCATATATATATATTCCATTCGTCTCGCGATATTTTACTTGCCCGAGATTCGATCGTCGGTACCGTCATACCTAGTTCAATCTCGTTCACATCAAGTACTTTACTCGTTTCGTAATCCCATATCACTTTGTGATTAACTCCTTAACCACATGCTTGCAAGCGGTGTTGATATCGATTACCGAGTGGGCCCGAAGTATATCTCTCCGACTTGGGAGGGACAAATCCCATCTCGATACATACAACCCAACAGATACTTTCCGATCACCTGAGAGACACCTTTATGATCACCCTCTCATAGGATGACGTTTGATGACCTCAAAGCTTTCTTCCGATACCAGGGAGTTGTATTATCTCATGGTCTAAGGAATACAATATTTGACATAAGAAAAGCTTCGCAAAGACGAACACGATGACACAATCTAATTGCTTCACTTAGTTTGGGTCTGTCCATCATATCATTCTCCCAATGATATGATCTCATACTAATTGACAACTCATGTCCATGGTTAGGAAACCTTAACCATCATTAATCAATGAGCTAGTCCTTAGAGGCGTACTAGGGACACGGTGTTGTTCACAAACCACACAAGTATTAAAGTTTCCGCTTAATACAATTCTAGCATGGAATATAAACATTATCATGAACAAGAATTATAATAATAACATCTTTATTATTGCCTCTAGGGCATAATTCCAACAGTCTCCCACTTGCACTAGAGTCAATAATCTAGTTTACATCTGGCAACAATCTCACACCCATGGCACTGAGGTGCTGATCATGTTTTACACGTGGAAGAGGTTTAGTCAATGGATCTGCGACATTCAGATCTGTATGTACTTTGCTAATCTTCAGATCTCCATCTGCTATATAATCTCGGATTATATGAAACTTGCGGTTGATATGCTTGGTCTTTGTATGATATCTTGGTTCCTTAGCGAGTGCTATGGTGCCAGTGTTGTCACACAATATCTCCAGTGGGTCCAATGCACTTGGAACCGCGCCCAAGCTCAGTGATGAAGTTCCTGATCCAAACTCCTTCACTTGACGCTTCTGCAGCAGCCATGTATTCCGCTTCTACTGTAGATCCCGCGATCACGCTTTGCTTGCAGCTTCTCCATCTCACAGCTCCTCCATTCAAAATATACGCGTATCCTGTCTGAGATTTAGAATCATCCTTGTCGGTGTCGAAACTAGCGTCGACGTAACCTTTTACGACGAGTTGTTCATCACCCCCATAGACTAAGAACATTTCTTTAGTTCTATTTAGGTACTTTAGGATGTTCTTCACGGCTGTCCAGTGTTCCACTCCTGGATCACTTTGATATCTGCTCGTCAAACTAAGAGCATTGGACACATCCGGTCTTGTACACAACATGTCATACATGATCGAACCTAAGGCCGAGGCATAAGGCACTTTGCTCATAGCTTCCCTATCATTTACCGTAGCTGGACACTGAGCCTTTCTCAATATCTTACCTGACAACATAGGCACTGAACCTTTCTTTACCTTATCCATTCTGAACCTTTTCAGAACTTTGTCTAGGTATGTACTCTGGCTTAAAGCTATCAGGCGTCTTTGTCTATCTCTATAGATTTTGATGCCCAATATATAAGCAGCTTCACCTAGGTCTTTCATTGAAAAACACTTGTTCAAATAACTCTTCACATCGTTAAGCATGTTGATGTCATTTCCAATAATCAATATGTCATCCACATATAGTACCAGAAACGTCACCGAGCTCCCACTCACTTTCTTGTAGATACAAGCTTCGTAGCAATTTGGAACAAATCCAAAACTCTTGATCATTTGATCAAAATGAAGGTTCCAACTCCGAGATGCTTGCTTCAGTCCATAAATAGAATGCTGAAGTTTGCATACTTTATCAGCATCCTTAGGATCGACAAAACCTTCGGGTTGCATCATATACAACTCTTCATCAATGTTGCCATTGAGGAACGCAGTCTTGACATCCATCTGCCATATTTCATAATCATGAAACGCAGCAATTGCTAATAAAATCCGAATGGACTTAAACATCGCTACGGGAGAGAAAGTCTCATCGTAGTCAACACCTTGAATTTGTCGAAAACCTTTCGCAACAAGTCGTGCTTTATAGACGGTAACATTACCATCCGCGTCCGTTTTCTTCTTGAAGATCCATTTGCACTCAACGTCCTTTCGGTCGCTAGGAGGGTCCACCAAAGTCCATACTTGGTTTTCGCTCATGGATCCCAATTCGGATTTCATGGCTTCTAGCCATTTCTCAGAGTCTGGGCTCATCATTGCTTCCTCATAGTTCGTAGGTTCACTGTCTTCTACTAACAAGACAGTCAAGACAGGTTTGCCGTACCACTCAGGAGGGGCACGCGACCTTTTCGACCTGCGACGTTCAGTAGCAGCATCGTCCGAAGCTTCATGATCCTTGTCATTAGCTTCCTCTATTGTTGGCGCAGGCGGCACTGGAACAATTTCAGGTGCTGCGCTACTCTCCAACTCAAGAGAAGGTTCAATAACCTCGTCTAGCTCTACTTTCCTCCCACTCACTTCTTTCGAGAGAAACTCCTTCTCAAGAAAGGAACCGTTCTTAGCGACAAACACTTTGCCTTCGGTTCTGTGATAGAAGGTATACCTAATAGTTTCCTTAGGGTATCCTATGAAGACGCATTTCTCCGCTTTGGGTTCGAGCTTGTCCGGCATCAACTTCTTGACGTAAGCTTCGCATCCCCAAACTTTAAGAAACGATAACTTAGGTTTAGCACCAAACCACAGTTCATACGGTGTCGTCTCAACGGATTTAGATGGAGCCCTATTTAAAGTGAATGCAGCGGTTTCTAATGCATAACCCCAAAATGATAACGGCAAATTAGTAAGAGACATCATTGATCAGACCATATCTAATAGGGTTCGATTCCGGCGTTCAGACACACCATTGCGCTGTGGTGTTCCGGGTGGCGTGAGTTGCGAAACGATTCCGCTTGCTTTAAGATGCGTGAGAAAATCATAACTCAAATATTCACCTCCACGATCGGATCGTAGAAACTTAATCTTTCTGTTACGATGGTTCTCCACTTCATTCTGAAATTCTTTGAACTTTTCAAACGTTTTAGATTTATGTTTCATTAAATAGATATACCCATATCTACTTAAGTCATCGGTAAAAGTGAGAAAATAGCGATATCCACCGCGCGTCGAAACACTCATCGGTCCGCATACATCGGTATGTATGATTTCCAACAAGTCCGTTGCTCGCTCCATCATACCGGAGAACGGGGTTTTGATCATCTTGCCCATGAGGCATGGTTCGCATGTGTCAAATGATTCAAAATCAAGAGACTCCAAAAGTCCATCAGAATGGAGTTTCTTCATGCGCTTTACACCAATATGACCTAGATGACAGTGCCACAAATAAGTAGTATTATCACTATCTACTTTGCATCTCTTAGCCTCAATGTTATGGATGTGTGTTTCATCCCTTTCGAGATTTAGAAGAAATAAACCATTCACAAGAGGTGCATGACCATAAAAGATGTTACTCATATAAAAAGAACAACCATTATTCTCCGATTTAAATGAATAACCGTCTTGCAATAAACACGATCCAGAAATAATGTTCATGCTCAACGCAGGCACATAATAACATTTATTAAGGTTTAAAACTAATCCCGAAGGTAAAACTAAGGAGAGCGTGCCGACGGCCATGACATCAACTCTTGATCCGTTGCCAACGCGCATCGTCACCTCATCCCTCGCAAGCAGCCGTCTATTCCGTAGCTCCTGTTTCGAGTTACAAATATTAGCAACTGAACCAGTATCAAATACCCAGGCACTACAATGAGGGCTAGTAAGGAAAACATCAATAACATGTATATCAAATATACCTTTGATGGTTCCAGCCTTCTTGTCCGCTAAGTACTTCGGACAGTTGCGCTTCCAGTGACCCTTGTCCTTGCAATAGAAGCACTCAGTGTCCGGCTTAGGACCAGACTTGAGCTTCTTCTCAGCAGGGGCAGTGCGCTTGCCGCCGCCCTTCTTGAAGGGCTTCTTTGCTCCCTTACCTTTCTTAAAGGTGGGCTTGTTGACCATCAACACATGATTATCCTTTTTGATGTCCACTTCCGCGGCCTTCAGCTTTGCTAAGAGCTCGGTGATCGTATCAGTGGAACCAATCTGATTATGAGTCACTAAAAAACTTTTGTAGCTGGGAGGGAGTGATTGCAGAACCCTGTCAATCTTGAGCTCCTCTGGAATCGTGCATTCCAGTTGCTCAAGGCGTTGAGTGTAGCCCGTCATCTTAATGGCGTGCTCACTAACGGAACTCCCTTCCTCCATCTTGCAGTTAAAGAACTTCTTAGAGATCTCATATATCTCAGAACGGGCCTGAGTCTGAAACATGGTTTTCAGCTCTTCGAGAATCTCAAAGGGCCCGGGATAGTCTTCAAAACGATTTTGAAGTTCCGGTTCCATAGCAAACAACATGGTTCTCTTAATCACACCATAATCATCTTTGCACGACTGATAGACAACTTTCTCATCAGCCGGCGCAGTTGTAGCAGGGGGGTCACCTAACGCTTTCCCAAGGACATAGTCCTTTTGACCGCCAGAGAGAATGATTCTTAGATTGCGGAACCAATTGGTGAAGTTAGACCCATTGTTTCTAAGCTTTTCCTTCTCAGCAAAAACGTTGAAGTTGAAGTTGGACTTAGCCATTTGATCTACAATTGTAAGAGGTCTCAACCTAATAAGGTAGATTCCTCCTGTGTTTACAATGCTAGTCCCTGGATCAATAGCTAGCATCCACAGTTAAGATGTAATATCAAGAAACAAAGGTCATAATATAACTTTATATCCAGGAATAACATAGTTTTATTACATCTTACATAGCTCATATGGCTATTACATTACATTGCAGCGGAATAACTATAAGCATGGGGTCCTTTATCTTCAAAGTGCCACAGGCAGATGTTGGTTGTAGACTTTGTAATCCTAATCAATCAATCTTCACTAAAATCAATCAAACCTGCAACATACAAGTTACAGCCACAAAGGTTCAATACATTTGAATTGTATTGGCAAGTGATACTATGGTAGTATAGTGGAACCTATCATCTATATGCATTTGGATAAGTGGAGTTGTGGCTTGCATTGTTCAAAATAGATTTTCTTATCATTTTGAAAATACTAAGTTTTTGCTTGACAAAATCATTTTTCTCAATCAAAGATTTCAAGATCCTTGTACCAAGCCATCTCTCCATCAATGATTGAAGAATTCAAACAACCCTTGTTCAAACCACAAGATTTTAATTTAGAAATTCGAATGATGAGATTCTTGATTGCTTCCATGTCTTGATGCTCAAATTGTCCTTTACCAGGGACATGGCTAAGTACTTAGATTTTACACTCTGCAGAGGTGGTGCACTTTCCCCACAAGACTTGGTTTCCCAAGACAAGATCTTTCAGAAGCTTTCCCTTAGACCAAAACGGACGCGCTCCAACCTATCAAACACTACCACCCACTGTCCATATGGCTAAGTTCTTGCAACCTATATGATCATGGTAGAGCCCATATTGCCAAGTGGTTGCACTTGAAGCTTCTCAACATTTGACATCTCAAATCCCTTTGTTTCCTGGGTGGCATTCCACAAGTGAGATACACAACCCAAGTCCATGGCCTTGTGTAACCACTCAACATATCCCAATCCTTCCATTCCACCCAGGAGGTTCATTAACTTAGTTGTTTTATTAGACAAAATCACAAGTCCTCAGACTTAGAATATTTTTCCATAGTGTGAATATATATTCCACCCATGTTATCTATTAGCTAGGCTAAGCTTGATTGTAATAGGAATCTTAACTTAGGAAATCCTACTAAGGATTCATCTACTAGGTTTTCCTATAGCAAGGTTCATACTTAGCAAAATCCATGCAAGTTTTACTTAGCAAAATCACTAATGCATAGAAAAAGTAATGGGACAAAAAGTATGAAGCATCACTTGCCTTTTTGGTAGGGAATGGTGGTTCACTCCTTGATCTTTCTAGTCTCACACTTCACTACAAATCAATCAATCAAACACAAATTCAATTCACATTCCAACCAATAATCACTCAAACAAATTCACACACACAAGACAAAGGAAACCAATTCATGCATGGGAGCATGCACAAGATAGTTTTATTTTGCAAAGGGGTCTCTATGGGGTTTCTAAACTTTGTAAGATCCAAATTGGTCATTTACCAAAGTGGCAAGGTCATTAGCAAGTGGGTTTTATCCAAAACCACTTTTAAATCCATTCATCATTTCATGTGGTGAAAATGTTTTTATCAAGGTAAAACTCTTAAATTGTTCACCAAATGAGTTGCTAATTTGCAAAACTTGGTGTTTTAGGTCAGTAGGTTTGGTCCAAAGCATTTCCTTAAAGTTTTCTTTCCATAAACATTTTTATAACAAAAACCATTCTTTTTATTTGGCTAGAAAATGATTAAGTCAAGTAATCCAACCTAAATTTTACAAAAATCATTTTTTACACCAAGGGTTGGTTCCTAGGGTCAGTAAGATCACAACAAACCATTTTGCAAAGGTTTTAATCCAAAAATCATTTTTAAACAATTTTTATAATCTAAACAAGTACACAAATGTTTCTGCAAATTCAAACAAGATAACAGATACTATTTGTCAAACTAAGGCCATGGTTGGCTAGGGCTTGTTCTCCTGAATTCATTGATATAAAATTTGTAAAATTTGGACGTGTGGTTTGAAAGGTACAAAGGTTTGAAAATTGAATCTAGAACAGATTCAAATCTGTTTTTAAATCAAAACATGTCCACGCGTCACGATTTCATTGGGCGGTACCGGTTCGGCCGGATCGGCAACGTGGACCGCAGGATCTGAAGCGTATTGTGCGGCGCAGGTTCACTCGTACCCTTTTGATAAGTCATTCAATCGTGTGCCTCGGATCTGTATCGGACGGCTGCTACTGCCTGGCTAAGAACTGGCGGCGCTAGGTCGACGGCGAGCGGCGGAGCGGCTAGTTGGCGGCGGCGCTAGCGAAATAGGACGCAAAGAAGAGGGGGAGGATGCTCACCAGGTTCGCAATGCAGCGCTGATGCTCAACGTGATACTGGTTGGTGGAGGGGCGCACGGGGACGGGCAGAATTCTTCGCCGGAGTTAGTTCTGGCGATGGACGCGCGCGGTCGAGGTCGAGGACACCGCTGGAGGTCGCCCTAAGGCAAAATGAAGGTGCGGTCAGATGCGCAGGATCAAGACGATGCTATGTGTGTGATCGAGAAGTGACGGGGCGGTCTGGTTCACCTGGTAATCGTCGTCGGAGAAGGAGACAGACGGCGGTGCTGCAGGTCGTTGATGTTGCCAACGCTGGGAGGCACGCGCGAGCGAGCTGGAACTTCGAGGGGGTTTGCCAGGATATGGGGAACTTGTCTGCTTGCTTGGGAAGGCCGGGAGAGGCAGGGTATGGCCGGAATTGAAAGTTTAGCTCGTCGGAGATGGCGGCGGTGCAGAAGGAAATGGCAACAGCCTGGTGGAGGAAAGAGGTTGGCGTCTGAGGGAAACGGAGGAGAAGACGCTGGGGTTTTAACGCGCATGGTCAAGGCGATTAATGGTGGCCGCATTAAGGCGTATTGAATCCGCGGAATCAAGCCTGCAACGGCCGGCGAGAAGGGGTCGTGCGGGTGGAGAAGAAGGGGGCCGGTGGTGGGGTCTGGTGTCAGTGAGAAAAGGAGAGAAAGGGGGAGGTCCACCAGTCATAGGCTATGCGGGTTGTTTATGCGGTGAAGGAAAACGCTTCAGGGAAAAGAGGAGGTGGGCTGCGAGTTGAGCTGTTGGGCCAGATGGTGGGCTGTTCTATTTTTTTCTGTCTAAACCTTTTTCTATTTATAATTCTATTTTTCTGATTTGAATTTCATCCAACTATTCAAGCATTCAAATAATTCAAACAATTCAAACCATTCTAATGAGTTTTTGTTTGTGTTTATTAACATAAACCCAATCTCAAAATAAAAATTATATCTTTATTCATTTTTAAGATCTATTTAATAATTAAATAAAATGACTCTTTAGTTATTTAATAAAATAGGGTTTGTTTTAATTAATAAAATCTTCATTTAAAATCCAAATATTTTAAAAACCAAATCAGTAGGTTTAATAAAGAATAATTGGAAAATTTGTTTAAAACAAAATACCCTTTTATTTTAGAGTCCATTATTAAATAAATACAATAGACTTTCTTATTAAAATAGAATTTGTTTTATTGAGTTATTTATTTTGAAATCTAAAATAAAGCCTAAACACTTTAGTAGGTTTTATTTGTGAATATCAAATAATTGGGAGAACTTATTTTAAATAATTTAATAAGTTTTGATGTTTCAATTTAAATTGATAAAACCTTTTATTTAAATAAGGTTGGATATTAAATCCTTATTAATTTATTTAAATAAACTTTAGTTAATTTAAATAATAAAATGTTTTAATTCAAAAGCTTGGCTAAGGTTTAATTTGGCTTTATAAAATATTCTTTATTTATAAACTTCTATTTCATTTGAAAATGAATCTTTTCACTTAAGAGTTTCAAAATAGTATTTCCAAAAACATTTTATTTTCTTTATTAAAAAGGTTTATCTTTTTAAACTCCTTTAGGATTTTATTTAATCCAAATGGGTTTGGAGTACCAATTGAATTTAAAAAGTTTCTTCTAGCCCTGAAAATCAAACAAAGTTTTATTTTATTCATTTATTTTCACATTACAAGATTTGGAAAATCTTGGGATGTGACAACAATATTTGCAAGTACAAATTAGACTATGTTCATGATAACTAGTTCAACTTTTAATCAAATTACTAGATGAACTCCCACTAAATTCAACATCCCTCAAGTTGTTTAGTGAACACGATCCAAATTCACCACACCTAATCCGATCTTCACGAGAAGAGATGTGGTTTCAATGGTGGACAACAAAGTGTCGATCATATCATTCATATGACTCATGCTTAACCTTTCGGTTCATGTGTTCCGAGGCCATGTCTGTACATGCTAGGCTCGTCAAGTTAGACCCAAGTATTTCCGCGTGTGCAAAACTGGCTTGCACCCGTTGTATGTGAGTGTAGAGTCTATAGCACCTGATCATCACATGATGCTTGGACACGACGAACTTCCGCAACGGTGCATACTCGGGGAGAACACAGTTTTTATCTTGATCTTTTAGTGAGGAATCATCTTATAATGCTACCGTCGCGATCTAAGCATAATAAGATACATAAAAGGATAAACATCACATGCATATAACTTTAATGTGACATGGTATATCCAATCTTCGCGCAATGATCTCCATCTTGTGCACTCTGGCATGATCTCCATCACTCCACCATGATTGCCTCCACCATGAATATCAAATACAACTATTGCTAACTACTTAGCGATAAAGTGAAACTATTACATGGCGCATAATAAGTTGACACACAGGTCATACACAATTATAAAGACAACCATATGGCTCCTGCCGGTTGTGTACTCATTGACATGCAAGTCATGAAACATTACAAAACATGATCATCGCATACATTATACACATCACATCTTGGGCCATACCATATCACAGAAAACACTCCCTGCAAAAACAAGTTAGATGCCTCTACTTTGTTGTTGCATGTTTTACGTGGCTTATGGGAGTAGATGCTAAGAACGATTCTTACCTACGGAAAGCCACAACGGTGATATTATGGTTGCCAAACTCCGGTGTTAATCCCATGACAACTATAGTGAGAGAAACTGGCATCCACCAGCCGCATGTGTGGAACAAGCCACACGTCAAGTGCGGAGCCGGTCTCGCGAACGACATCGCGTAAGGTTGGCCTGGACCGCTTCAATCTCACTATCCCGCTTCATAAGAAGAACACAAACAAGAGGCTTGCAACAGAAAACATCAATGCCCGCAACAACCATGTTGCGTTCTACTCGTGAAACACATCTACGCATAAACCTAGCTCTGATACCACTGAAGGGTTTCGCGGCATAGTAAATCAAAATTTTCTACGGATGCGAACAGAGGGAAAGCCAAGATGTAATCTAGGAGATGCAAACAACGAGAGAGATTGGATTAGATCTTCATACCCTTGAAGATTCGCACAGCGGAACGTTCGTCGAAACGTGGGTGATGTAGTCGTACTTGCTTCTCCTCCTCGCGATCCGATCCGATCTAGCACCACAAGTGGCGGTGCCTCCGTGAGAAGCACACGTGCAGCACCTCGACGTCTCCTCCTTCCTCAGTCCAGCAAGTATGGTGGAGAGACGGATTCGATCTACAACACGACGGCGTGGTGTATATGGTGGAGAATTTCTGTAGCAGGGCTTCGCCTACAAACATTCGGGAGGGAGAGAGGAGGGCAGCAGGGCGGCTAGGGTTGGAGGGGAAGGTGTGTGGGGTTGGTGCGCCCCCAGCCCTCTTTATATAGAGGGGTGGGCGGCTGCAACCCTAGCCCCCTCCCCCAAGCCAAACCGGCGGCCCCAAGGAGAAGGAGCGGGGGGCAAGGAAACCCCCCTTCTAGAAGGTCTATCTCGAGTTTAAAACCCCCTTGGCCGGCTGGGCCCTATGGGGCCTTGTGCCCCTGGCCCAATGCGGCCAGGGTACTCCCTCATAGGCCCATGCCCCTCCCGGAAGGTGGGGCCACGTTGGTCCCCTTCCGGAAGGTTCTAGAAGCTTTCGGTACAATGCCAATTAACCCGGAACAATTCCGAACTCCAAAAAACTGCACTGCCTTATATGAATCTTATTCCCCGGACCACTCCGGAACCTCTCGTGATGTCCCGGATCCCATCCGAGACTCCGAACAAAAACTCATAAACCAATTATCCAATCTATCCTAGCGTTGAGACACGTTAAGTGTGTGACCCTGCGGGTTCGAGAATATGCAGACATGATCTTCTATCAATAATCAACAACGGGGTCTGGAAACCCATATTGACTCCCACACATTCATCGATGATCATATCGGATGAACCACGATGCCAGGATTCAATCAATCCCATATATATATATATATATATATATATATATATATATATATATATTCCCTTCGTCTCGCGATATTTTACTTGCCCGAGATTCGATCGTCGGTACCGTCATAGCTAGTTCAATCTCGTTCACAGCAAGTACTTTACTCGTTCCGTAATCCCATATCACTTTGTGATTAACTCCTTAACCACATGCTTGCAAGCGGTGTTGATATCGATTACCGAGTGGGCCCGAAGTATATCTCTCCGACTTGGGAGGGACAAATCCCATCTCGATACATACAACCCAACAGATACTTTCCGATCACCTGAGAGACACCTTTATGATCACCCTCTCATAGGATGACGTTTGATGACCTCAAAGCTTTCTTCTGATACCAGGAAGTTGTATTATCTCATGGTCTAAGGAATACAATATTTGACATAAGAAAAGATTCGCAAAGACGAACACGATGACACGATCTAATTGCTTCGCTTAGTTTTGGTCTGTCCATCATATCATTCTCCCAATGATATGATCTCATTACTAATTGACAACTCATGTCCATGGTTAGGAAACCTTAACCATCATTAATCAATGAGCTAGTCCTTAGAGGCGTACTAGGGACACGGTGTTGTTCACAAACCACACAAGTATTAAAGTTTCCGCTTAATACAATTCTAGCATGGATTATAAACATTATCATGAACAAGAATTATAATAATAACATCTTTATTATTGCCTCTAGGGCATAATTCCAACAGATTCTTCTTGCTTCTTGTGCCTAACTTAAATGCGTTAAAGAAAAGTACTTGTTGGGAGATAACCTAAGAGTTTCCTTGAGTCTTGGAAGTTATTAATTCAGTAATTAACTCTCCTTATCCTTTTTGTTTGCTTTTTGTGCCAAGAATGACCTCTAATGAGAGGGAAGTAAGATTTGGGGAGTTGCTGTCCCGGAACAGATTTCTGTCCTCCACCAAAAACATTCGTGAGGAGGCTCTATAACTCTGATTGAGCTCAAAATTTACGAATAAATCCCCCAGTATGTTATCTAACTTTCGTTAGTTCAACACTTTTTTATTTGAACAACATAAAATGTTCGAAAAAATCGGTTACTACCTACTGGTCTGTTTTGACAGATTTCTGCCATTATTTGCATTTCCTTCTTATTGATTCCTTTTTGAGTTCTCTTCAGGTAAATTGAGCTTTTTGAAGGAGTTACTACAGTATCTTGTGTTTTTACTGAAAATCCTTGCTGTTCCAAAGCTTTTCCAATGGTCTAATATCTTTTGAATACACTAATGTTGCTAATGAAGATTGTGTGAAGTTTTGTATGAAGGAAAAATTTCAGGTGTAGAGGGAGAATGATGCAATGAGATGAAGAATGGACAAAATCTCAAGCTTGGGGTTGCCACCATGGTGTAACCCCAAGAAATATCCAATAGGTACAAGCATCAAAGCTTGGGGATGCCCAAGGCATCCCCTTCTTCATCAATAAAAAGCTCAGGTCTGTCTAGACACTTCGTTTTTATTGTTTCATGCACAGTTGGGTTGTTCTTGGAGCGTCTTAGTTTTTGTTTGATTTGCTTAGTTTGTTTAGTTTGCTTGAGTAGTTTGGACCCCCGCTCTCGCTGTGTTGTTTTGCAAATAAGTTTGCTTGGTGTTTGGAAAGGAGTAGGAAGTTCTTGCTTGAAGTGCAAGAGGAGCTTGCATTGACTATGACTTAGACTTTAGCATGACATGCTAGGTGTTGTTTTGACCTTATTCTTAGTGATTATTGTTGTGCATGTCTTGTTCCAAACAATTGGGATTGCTTAATGTGCCTTGAAGAAATTATGCGTAGTTTTAGCATGCAAAAGCATAGTATTGTGGTATTCTCCTTTGATGCTTTGCTTGGGTTGACTTGGCACATGCTCACACCATGTTATGACTATGACAAGTCACCATTAGCCTCTATGATCATTTAGTCCTTGACTTATAGTACCACTCTTTGCTTTGATTAGTATGCTTTGTTGCATTGCATGATTTTGGCCATTATTGCTCTCTTAGTTGGTTGCTCCTAGTCTTTAGCTAGCCTCCACTTGTATGAATAAGTTCTACTCATGCTTCCAACTCCCAAGAAACCAAGTTATTCCAAAGTGTCCACTATAAACTCCTATGCATGGTGTGTTACACCATTCCAAGTATATTTTTGTTTTCAACTATCTTCCAATTAAAAACTATTTTGTTATGTGAAAACTTAGTGATTAAAGCCCTCACGAACTTGATGGCAAACTTTATTCTTTGCCCCTAATAAAATTGAACCATTGTGACAACTTTGTTGTATATGCTTGCACTTATAAGTTGGAATTAGCAGAACCGTGCTGCCATGGGGAACGTTTTCAACATTGCACTTGTACCTTGTTGTACTCAGTTGATATCATGTTCTTTTGTGTATGGATGTCACCGGTGTGAAATAAAGAGGGAACTTGTAAGTCCATGGAGTTTGTATGCTGTGTTAGAGAAACGCCTGAGCCGCTAGCCTAAGCCATGCCTAATCATGGTGGAAACTTGCAGCATCACCATAATGAGCTATCTATGAAGCATCCTCAATAAAAAGCTATGCATATGGTAAATAAAAAGATTGCTGAGATGCTCATTGTCTGCTTGCCTTGTCATTTCGGTTATGGGAAAGCTCCTATACCATGTGCAAGGGGTACCCTGTTGGCGGTTCTCAATGATATGCAAATACTTACAGTGACAAGAACTTACCTGGACCCAAAGTTGAGTATGCATGAGGTGTGGCCCTTGTATTCAAGGGACTTGAGCTTGCCAACTTATACTTCGTCAAGCATATACTCCAGCTTTGCCACTTTAACCTTAACCACTTCAAGATGCTTATGATAGGGGCAATGAGGGCTGAAAGCTAACAAGTACCATAATTTTTGGAAGATCTTTTTGAAACTTGTAATCCCTGCTTCCTTTACAAAAAGGATTTTCTTCCACCACTATTGAGTCTCCACCTTCTACTTTTAGGCACCATTGAGAGAGCATAGTTGTCATTCTGTGTGCAGTGTTCCAAAGCTTATTAATTGATGCATATTGTGTTATTACTTGTTCTTGTGCTACTTGTTTCTAGTCACCCTTGTGAAATTTGAAGCTGTCCTATGCATCTATATTGCTACTCTACGAGGGACAAGCTGATTGCCACTATGCTATGTTTTCTGTATGTGGAACAAACAAACGTTTTTCAATGCATGTTATTCATAATCTTTATTTGAAGCTTGTCATGTTGCATGCATATTTACTATGTCCTATTGTTAGAACTCCATCTTTCATGCTCATGTTTAGAGTTCTTTGATCCCAGCTTTCAATGCTTGCAAATGGTTGGATCTTTATTGTGAGGGTGCATGTCACCTAAAAAATTATTCTGTTTATCACTTACCTACTCGAGGACGAGCATGAGTTATGCTTGGGGATGCTGATACTTTGGAAACGTATCTATAATTTTTGATGCTCCATGCTTGTTTAGTATCTAATTTGCTTTACTTGTCCACACTTTGAGGTGCTTTTACATGTTTTTCTGGTACTAACCTATTAACAAGTTGCAACAGTGCCAGATGCCTGTTTTCTGCTGTTTTTGGTATCAGAAAAGTTAGTAAAGAAATATTCTCGGAATTGGACGAGACAAATGTCAAAGTAAATTACTTTCCATGGGGAACAAGAAGTCCAGAGGAGAGCCGGAGGGGCCAGACCCACCCCAGGCACGGGTGGGCCCAGCCCCGCGCCTGGCTAGGGTTTGGTGGCCCTGGACGCCTCCTCGGTCTCCCCCTTCGCCTATAAGAAGCCCCTGATGCAGAAACCCTATGTACCCGATCAGAAATCCACGAAACCGTCTGTAGCCGCCGCCATCATCGTCCCTAGATCGGGGGGGGGGGTCGGAAGTTCTTCCCGGCACCTTGCCAGAGGGGAGATCATCCCGGAGGCCTTATTTCCGGTATGATGCGTGAGTAGTTCCACCTTGGACTATGGGTCCATGTAGTAGCTAGATGTTTGTATCTCCTCCTTTGTGCTTTCATGTATAGATCTTGTGAGCTCCGTTCATGATCAAGATCTAATCTATTTGTAATCATGCATGTTGTGTTTGCGGGGATCCGATGGATATTGAGATTATTATGTTGGTTTGATTAATGGTTTTGTTTTTATGATTCTATCATGTCTGTGTTGTTTGTGATCTTGCATGCTCTCCGTTGTTAGTAGCTATCTTGGCCAAGTAGTTGCTAGTGACTCCAAGAGGGGGTATTTATGCTCGATAGTGGTTCATGCCTCTAGTTTCCAAGGGAAGTGACAATAATTTCTTCGGTTGTAGATGTGTTATTGCTACTAGGGATAAAATAACAGTCTCTTGTTCATGGAATATGTGGACTGTTTACCTTACACACTTTGCTTAAAGCAGTTGTATGTTTCTTGCAACTTAATACCGGAGGGGGTTCAGATGATAACCTGAAGGTGGAGTTCTAGTCATAGATGTAGTTGGATGGTGGTCTATGTATCTGGTTGTATTGCCCAATCAACCTCATAGGATCTTTCTGACTAGTAATTGCATTGTTATGCCTTGCTCAGTTCCTGTCAATTGCCCTGCTGTAATTTGTTTACCCTCCATGCCATGTTGTTTATCTTTGGAGAGCACCTCTAGTGAACTATGGACCCCGTTCCAATCTTTACCATTGATACATCTTCCACTGTTACTTTTTAACTTGCTACAAACCATTACCTTCCACACCATACGTTTAATCCTTTGTTACAGCAAACCAGTGAGCTTGACAACCTCATTGTTTGTTGGGGCAAAGTCTTATGTTTGTGTTGTGCATGTATCCACGTTGCTTGCAACACCTGTGTAACGTTTCCTTCCTCCTTCTGGTTCGATAACCTCGGTCTCAACTGAGGGAAAAATTGCTGCTTGCTGCTTCACACCTTGCTCTTGGGGTTCCCAACATGATGTGCGTAGATAGTCATCAGATACTCAAAACGGGATCATACCAATCAGGAGTGGTACGAGTCCTCGTTGACCTGCGAGGTTCCATAGTAACTTCGTCCAAAGTTTCATGATCTTTATCATTAGCGTCCTCTCCTATTGGTGTAGGCGCCATAGGAACTTCTTTCGGTGTTGCGATACTCTCAAATCTGAGAGAAGGTTCGACAACCTCGTCGAGTTCTACTTTCCTTCCAGTCACTTCTTTCAAGAGAAACTCCTCTATAAAGGATCCATTCTTGGCAACGAAGATTTTGCCTTCGGATCTATGATAGAAGGTATACCCAATAGTTTCCTTCAGGTATCCTATGAAGACAGATTTTTCCGCTTTGGGTTCAAGCTTGTCGGGCTATAACTTCTTTACATAAGCTTCGCAACCCCAAACTTTAAGGAACAGAAATTTAGGTTTCTTCCCAAACCATAATTCATACGGTGTTGTTTCAACGGATTTAGATGGCCCCCTATTTAAAGTGAATGCGGATGTTTGTAATGCATAACCCCAAAATGATAATGGTAAATCTGTAAGAGACATCATAGAACGAACCATATCTAAGAGAGTTCGATTACGATGTTCGGACACACCATTACGTTGTGGTGTTCCCGACGGTGTTAATTGTGAAAGTATTCCACATTTGTTCAAATGCTCTCCAAACTCGTAACTTATATATTCACCTCCATGATCAGATTGTAGAAATTTAATCTTCTTTTTACGTTGATTCTCTACTTCACTTTGAAATTCCTTCAACTTCTTGAAAGTTTTGGACTTATATTTCATGAAATAGATATACCCATATCTACTCAAGTCATCCACGAAAGTAAGAACATAACGATAACCACCGCGCGATGCCACACTCATCGGGCCACACACATCGGTATGTATGATTTCTAATAAGTCTGTAGCTCGCTCCATCATACCAGAAAATGGAGTCTTAGTCATTTTTCCCATCCATGGCTCTTTCAAGTGATTCAAAATCAAGTGATTCAAGAAGTCCATCAGAATGGAGTTTCTTAATACACTTCACTCCAATGTGACAAGACGATAGTGCCACATGTATGTAGAATTATCATTCAATTTAAAATGTTTAGCATCTATATTATGAAGATGTGTATCACTACTATCGAGATTCAACAAGAATAGACCATCTATCAACGGTGCATGACCATAAAAGATATTACTCATATAAATCGAACAACCATTATTCTCGGACTTAAACAAGTAACTATCTCGCAATAAACAAGATCCTGATATAATGTTCATGCTCAACTCAGGCACCAAATAACAATTATTTAAGTATAAAACTAATCCCGATGGTAGATGAAGAGGGAGCGTGTCGACCACGACCACATCAACCTTTGATCCATTTCCAACATGCATCGTCACCTCGTCTTTCGCTAGTCTCCGTTTATTATGCAGCACCTGTTTCGAGTTACAAATATGATCAATCGAACCAATATCAAATACCCAGGCACTACTATGATTACTAGTAAGATACACATCAATAACATGTATATCGAATATACCTTTATTATTCATGTTGCCGTTCTTCAGATCTGCCAAGTACTTGGGGAAATTCCGCTTCCAGTGACCTTCTCCCTTGCAGTAAAAGCACTCAGTATTAGGCTTAGGCCCAGCCTTGGTTTTCTTTGCAGGAACGACAGCTTTCTTGCCGCCCTTCTTGAAGTTACCCTTTTTCTTAGGCTTTCCTTGCTTCTTGAAATTGGTGGTCTTATTTACCATCAACACTTGGTGCTCTTTCTTGATCTCCACTTCCGCGGACTTTAACATAGAGAAGAGTTCTGGTAACGACTTATCCATGTGCTGTATGTTGTAGTTCATCACAAAGTTCTTGTAACTTGGTGGTAGTGATTGGAGGACACGGTGAATCCCCAATGCATTAGGAATCACTATCCCCAAGATTTGGAGCTTATTGGCGTGCCCAGACATCTTAAGCACATGCTCACTGACGGAGCTGCCCTCTTCCATCTTGCAGTTAAAGAACTTTTAAGAAGCTTCATAACTCTCAACTGTCGCGTGAGCCTCAAATATCATTTTGAGTTCACGGACAATATCATGTGGGCCAAAGTTCTCAAACCTATTTTGAAGCTCCGATTCCAAACCATACAAGATAGCACACTGAACTGTGGAGTACTGACTCTTCCGAGTGTCAAAAGCATTCTTTACCTCATCGGTAGCATCAAATGCAGGTGGATCACCCAGCGGTGCATCTAGCACATAGGTCAACTAACCAGCATTAAGGACAATCCTCAAATTGCAGAACCAGTCCACGAAGTTGCTTCCATTGTTTTTCAACTTTTCTTTCTCTAGGAACGCATTAAAATTGATGGTAGGGGCCGCCATGATCTACAACATATTTGCAATAGTTTAGACTAAGTTTATGACAAATTGAGTTCAATTAATACTTAAGTTAATCTAGGTGAACTCCAACTCAAAACAATATCCCTCACATTGTTTTAGTGATCACACGAACCAAATACACTACATCAAGTCCAATCATCACGAGAGATGATGTAGTTTTAAAGGCGAACAATCAACATGTTCATCATACCTACTATATGACTCATGCTTTACCATATGGTATTCCATATTCCGAGACCATGTTTGTACATGCTAGGCTTGTCAAGGTTAACCTTAGTATCCGCATGAGCAAATCTGGCTTGCTCCCATTGTATACACACGTAGAATCTATCACACCCGATCATCATGTGGTGCTTTGAAACGACGAGTCTTAGTAACGGTGCCTACTAAGGACAAACACTTTATTACTTGATATTTGTGAGGGATCATCTTATAATTCTACCGTCACAATCTAAGCACTACAAGATGCATAAAAGGATTAACATCACATGCAATTCATAATATGTGATATGATATGGCCTTTCTTCTAATGCCTTCGATCTCCATCTCCAAGTACGGACATGATCTCCATCATCACTGGCATGGCGTCAAGGTCAATGGCGCCGCTCCATGGTTGTCGTCCACCAGCATCAACTGTTACAACTACTTTGAATAATAGACACACAGGTCTTAACGAAATTAAAAGACAACCATAAGGCTCCTGTCGGTTGCCGACTTATAATAAGGATCATTGCATACATCATATATAATCACAATCATGGCCATATCACATCACAACACACCCCTGCAAAACAAAGTTAGATGCCTCTAATTTTCTTTGCATGTTTTACGTGGTTTGGGGCTTTCGAATAAGAACCATTCTAAATTACGAACAAGAACCACAACGTTGATACAAGTATTATCAAGTGCCCATTGTAAATTGAATTTTCACTGTGGTGGGAGAGAGACACCCGCAAAGCCACTTATGCAATACAAGTTGCATGTCGAGCGTGGAGCAAGTCTCATGAACGATGTCATGTAAGGTTAGTCCGGGCCGCTTCATCCCACCATACCACAAGATGCAAAGTACACAAGAATAAATCAACAATAAAAGCGTCAATGCCCATAATAAACATTGTGTTCTACTCGTGCAACAGATCTATGCATAGACACGGATCTGATACCACTGTAGGGGTTCGTAGCATGGAAAACAAAAAATTTCTACCACATGAACACACACAAGCCAATATCTATCTACTAGATTGGAGCAACGAGAGTACTAACCCTCAAAGATTCCAAAGCGGTTAACGAGATCGGATTCTCGTGGGTGATGTAGTCGTTCACTTGCCGATCTCAAGATCGCGTAGACGATCCTTCCGGTGCCGCGTTCCAGCAGTGCTCCCACAGTCGGTAACATGTTCGGTACTCGATGAATACCTTCCTCTCCCTTGTTCCAGCAGGCAACATAGGTTGTAGATCTCTCCTCGCGATTCTAGCAGCACGACGGCGTGGTGGTGGAAGTAGAGGGGAAATCCCGCAGGGCTTCGCCTAAGTCGGAGCGGGTATGGTGGAGTAGAAGAGGGTCTCAACGATCTAGGGTTTAGAGGGTTGAGGGGAGGTGGTGGTAGCCGGCGGCTAGGGCAATCCCTAGGCGGCGACTTGGAGGAGCCCTAGACGGCGGCAACTAGAGAGGGGGCGGCTGATGGCTCAGATATGTAGAGCTCATTGGGAATCCCAAGAGGAAGGTATGATGAGAACAACAGCAAGTTTCCCTCAGTTGTGAAACCAAAGTTATCGAACCATTAGGAGTGAGGAAACAACTCCAAGGTGTTGCTAGAAACTTGGAGCCTGCACAACACAACCACAACACTTTGCCCCAACTTACAGTGAGGTTGTCAATCTCACCAGTTTGATGAAAACAAAGGATTAAACGTATAGTGTGGAAGATAGTAATTGCTTGTAGTATTTGTAAACAGTAAATGGTACATGGTATATCAATGGTAAGGAATGGACCGGAGCCCACAATTCACTAGAGGTGTTCTCCATAAGATAATATCATGTTGGGTGAACAAATTACAGCGGGGAAATTGACAGATTGTGAATGCATAACAATGCATATACTAGACATCTTGATCTCTACGAGATTTGTTTGGGCATTACAACATGATACATAGACCGTAATCCAACTGCATCTATGACTAATAATCCACCTTCTGGTTATCATCTGAACCCCTTCTAGTATTAAGTTGCAAGCAACAGATAATTGCATTAAGCAAAGTGTGTAAACAATACAATTGCCCTTGGACAAAGGATTGTTGTTTTCTCCCTAGTAGCAATAACACATCTACAACCTTAGAAGTTTCTGTCACTCTCCCATATTACTAGAGGCATGAACCTACTATCGAGCATAAATACTCCCTCTTGGAGTTACAAGCATCTACTTGGCCAAAGTATCTACTAGCAACAGAGAGCATGCAAGATCACAAATAACATAGACATGATAAAATCAATAATGAATCTGACACAGTATCTCAATATCCATCGGATCCCCACAAACACAACATGTAGGATTACAAATAGATGATATTGATCATGAACGGAGCTCACAAGATCTAAAAATGATAGCACAAAGGAGGAGAAACAACCATCTAGCTACTGTATGGACCCATAGTCCAAGGGTGAACTACTCACGCATCACTCTAGAGTCTGGCATGGTGATGAAGAAGGCCTCCGGGATGATCTCTCCTTTTCGGCAGGGTGCTAGGAAGAGCTTCAGATCCCCCTGATCTAGGGATGGAGATGGCGGCGGCTATGGACTCTTTCGTGGATTTCTGATCGGGTACTTAGGGTTTCTGCCTCGGGGTGTTTATATAGGCGAAGGGGCAAGGTCGGTTGAGGTACAGGGGTCCCACACCATGCCCTGGTGCGACCTAGGGTGGGCCCGCGCCAGGGGGTGGTGCGGCTACTTTGTGGCGCCTCTTCATCCCCTCCTCTGGTCTCCGTTTTCGCTCCGTTAAAATATTCACTTTGGCTTTTGTTCCATCCAATTCCGAGATTATTTATTTACTAACTTTTTTGAAACCAAAAACAACAGAAAACAGGCAACTAGGACTACGGCATCTTGTCAATAGGTTAGTTCCAGAAAATATACAAAAATGCCTCAAAGTGTAGACAAAACATAAGATAGTTGATACAAAACAAGCATGGAGCATAAAAAATTATAGATACGTTTATGATTTATCAAGCATCCCCAAACTTAACTCTTGCTCGTCCTCGAGTAGGTAAGTGATAAAAAGAATAATTTTTGAGGTGACATGCACCATCAAAATTTTGATCAAGGTATTGTAAAGCATTGATAGCTGGGATCATAGTACTCTAAACATGAGCATGAAAGATGTAGTTCTAACAATAAGACATAGCAACTAAGTTGTAACATGAAAATGTACAAACAAAAGATCATGAATAACAATGCATTGAAAGACATTTATTTGTTTCACATGTAGAAAACATAGTAAGAGTGGTATTCAGCTTGTCCCTCATGGAATAGAAAAACATAAATGCATAGGACACCTTCAAAGTTCATAAGGGTGACTAGATACAAATAATTTAATAACAATCAATACCAAAATTATGAATCGATCATTAAGTTTTGGGACAATGCACATTAAACTAAGAATGACAACTATGCTCTATTAATTGGTGCATAAAGATAGAATATGGAGACTCAACAAAAAGTAAAAAGAAATGCCCTTCACAAAGGGAAGCAGGGATTTCAAGTTTCATAAAGAGCTTCCAAAAATTATGGTACTTACTAGCTTTAATCTCTCATTGCCCCTATCATTGGCATCTTGAAGTAATTAAGGTTAAAGTGACACAAATATGAGTATATGCTTGACATATTATAAGTTGAAAATCTCATGCCCCTTGCATACGAGTACCGAACCTCATTCTACTCAACTTTGGTCACAAGCAAGTTCTTGTCATTGTAAGTATATGTGTATCATAGAGAACCGCATACGGGGTACCCCTTGCCCCATGACACATGAGCTATCCCATATCAAAATAACAAGGCAACATACAATGAGCATCTAAACAATCTTTTTATTAGATATTTTCATAGGTTTTTATTGAGGATGCTTCACAGAATGCTAATTATGGTTACGCTATAAGTTTCCACCATGATTAGGCATGGCTTAGGCCAGCCGCCCAGGCGTTTCTCTAACACATATATAAACTCCATGAGCTTACAATCTCCCCTTTTATTTCACACCGTCGGGATCCATAAACAAAAGAACATGATATCAACTGAATAGAATAAGTGCAATGTTGAAAGCATTCTCCATGACAACATGGTTCTGCTAATACACAACTTATAATTTGCAAGCATATAAGCAACATAGATGGGCACAATGGTTCAAGTTTATTAAGTGCAAGAAATAAAGTGTGCCATCAAGTTTGTGAGAGCTTTAATCACTAATTTTCACATAACAAAAGTTTAATTTGGAAGATAGATAAACACATGAATATACTTGGAATGGCGTAACAGACCATGCATACGAATTTATAGTGGAATCTTTGGAATAACTAGGTTTCTTGGGAGTTGGATGCACGAGTAGAGCTGATGTCTACACACTTCTATTCTTGTAGACAGTTGTTGGGCCTCCAAGTGCAGTGGTTTGTAGAACAGCAACAAGTTTCCCTTAAGTGGATTACCCAAGGTTTATCGAACTCATGGAGGAAGTGGTCAAAGCTATTCCTCTCAAGCAAACCTTCAATCAAGATACAAGAAGTCTCTCGTGTCCCCAACACACCCAATACACTTGTCAGGTGTATAGGTGCACTAGTTCGGCGAAGAGATAGTGAAGTACAAGTGGTATGGATGATTATAAGTGTTATGGTGCCAGAAAAGAGCTTCTGATGGGGAGGAAAAGACTAAAGCAAGCAAACATGCAATAGATCTAGTTGTAAACGGTGTTTCAATGTTTAGAAACAAGGCCTAGGGATCATACTTTCACTAGTGAACACTCTCAATAAATATATTTTCTTCATGATACTACCCTGAACTACTCTCCGGTTGGACACTCTAATCCATGGTAGGGATATAACAACACTCCTCAAATTCCGCCTTCCCCATCTAGATAACCCCACATTGTCACCTTGAGCGCTAGATGGTTCCAACAAACACCACAATTTCATAAAGACATCCAACTCCAAATATACTCATTGAAAGGGCATGTATGCCCCCATGTGTGGTTTTGGTA
This sequence comes from Avena atlantica, assembly GCA_910589765.1. Classification (NCBI taxonomy): domain Eukaryota; kingdom Viridiplantae; phylum Streptophyta; class Magnoliopsida; order Poales; family Poaceae; genus Avena; species Avena atlantica. The sequence continues at coordinate 342,544,713 of OU342738.1, read as the reverse complement.
ATTAATGACAATCTCTATGGACTAATGTGTAAATTGAGTTTCACTTGTAGGTTTGTCCATTGGCATCGCTTGGTCCATGTGTTGGTGTCAAGGTTGAAAGATGAAGAAATTTCCAAGGGCTTTGTGCCATTGGAATCATGAAGAAAGGATGAGCTTGAAGGTTGATCAAGACATGTGCAAAGAGTTGCATCAAGATGGATCAACCTCAAGAAGGGATGAAGAAGGGAGAGCTCAAGATGCGCCATCTCTAGAAGATCTCATGCTTGAAGCTTGACATCCTCGTGATCATGGGGTTATGAAGACAAGTTCAAAGAAGAGGTTTCCCCATGGAGTATGGGGGAGAAATTTGCAAGTCTTCATCTTTATCAAGCAAGAGCAAACAAGAAAGATGTTCCCACTCTAGAAGAACAAGACAGTCTACATCAAGTTCAAGTGGAATGCTCAAGGCAAAGGTATGTTCTTGATAGGGCTTCTCTTTTGCCGGTCTCGTTTTGTTAGTTGGGATACCGGGTTTAGGATAGATAGCCGTACTATCAAGAGGGGCTCTCAAGCGGGTGTCTCGATCGCATCGTTCGGAGAGAGCTCAAACCTTTGCATTCATAGCATCATATTTCTTGTTGTTATTTGGTTCTTGTCCATGACAGTATCTAGAGCTTGTGGTCATCATCATAACAAGCTCTAGTTCATCAAATAAGGATTTCACTTGCATATCTTATTGTGTTTTTTGATCTTGCGAGTTTTCCGGCTCCAGACCTTGGGAGATACATCACATATATATATATTCATGGTATTTTATCCCTAGTTGATACCCAATATTTAGACATTTTTTTGTGTTCTACTTGGTTTTATCTTCCGAACAAAATTGGTTTCATCCCAGTCGGAGTTTCCAAGCTCAACTTCTTATGTTTTGGGTTTTGGAGGTTTTACCGGTTCATCGCTTCTAGAGAGGTCATAACTTTCTCAATTTGGTTTTATCCTTCCATGCTGGACTATGATGTTTCTTTGCATAATCTTGTAGAGCTTTTTGTTCTCTTCAAAACAAGCCCAAGATCATCAAAAACGGAGTCTGGAATCAAAATTTATTGAAGTTTTCGTGCAATGCTATCCTGCATTTTTGCTTGAGCGGAAGTTCCGGCCCAGGTTCCGACCCAAGTTCCGGTCAGGCTCAGTAACGTGTGTTTCTATTTATCGGAAGTTCCGGTGGGGGGTCGGAAGTTCCGGTGGTGCACGAATCTGGCCCAAACGGTCAGTTTTTCCTTGTCCTATTTAAGGGGGATTCTTCCCCAATGGTTCCCCATCTTTTGAGCTCGTTTTTGCCCACCATTGTTGACCTATTTGAGCTTTCTTAATCCCTCTACCTCCCATGATTGTTACATCTTTTGAGGTAAAAGTGATATGAGATCTAGATCTACAATCCCCCCAAGTCAAATCCCTTCTTTGTGAAGGAATCATTGGGATCTAGATCTTGGAGAGTTTTGAGTTCTTCTCTTGTGTTCTTCCTCCCTTATTCCCCCAATAGCTTTTGTAGCTTTGTTGGAATTTGGGAGAGAAGGACTTTCCCTTGCATTTGGTGCATAGGTTTGAGTTCTCCTCTTGTGTTCTTCCTCCCTTATTCCCCCAATAGCTTTTGTAGCTTTGTTGGAATTGGGGAGAGAAAGACTTGCCCTTGCATTTGGTGCATAGGTTTGAGTTCTCCTCGGAGATTCGGCGAGTACAAGCTTGTGGGCTTGTTACTCTTTGGTTCTTGGAACCCTAGACGGTTGTGTGGTTGGATTGTTGACCTTTTGTGGTTTTGTAGCCTCTTGTGGCTTTGTTGGCCTTTTGTGGCATTGTAGCCTTTTGTGGCTTTGTTGTTGGGAACCTCCAATTAAGTTGTGGAGTTAGCCCCAATCTTGTACGGGTTCGGTGACCGCCCTCAAGCATCCCATAGTGTAGCGAGTGCCCGCCTTTTGTGGTGTGCACTGAGGAGAATAGGGTGAGCCTTTTGTGGCGTCGGTGAGTTGCATTCTTCCGCATCCGTGGTGAGGCCTTGTGTGGCGTTGGGTGAGCATCGATCCACCACACCTCGTGGTAAGCCATTTTTGGTGTTCGGAGAGCATTGCGCCATCGCACCTCTCCAACGGAGACGTAGCTTCTTTGGAAGTGAACTTCGGGAAACAAATCTTTGTCTCCGCGTCCATTGGTTATCTCTCAACCGAGCCCTTTACTTATGCACTTTATTTTGTGATAGCCATCGTGATTGAAGTATTATATCTTGCTATCACCTTGTTGCTTGTATTTCTTAGCATAGGTTGTTGGTGCACTTAGGTGAACTTAGTGGTTAGGTTTTGTTCTCTATAAATTAAACGTTAGTTTTATTCCGCATTTATTTGAGCCTAAAACATAATATTTTTAAAAGCCTATTCACCCCCCTCTAGGCGACGTCCATTGCACTTTCAATTGGTATCAGAGCGAGGTCTCTCGCTTTTAGGCTTCACCGCCTCGAGAGTAAAGATGTCTCCTAGGGGTTTAGTGCACTCTCACACATTTACATTTGTTGGCACTCATTATGATGTTTGGCGTACTTGCATGCTTAGTCATTTCCGGGCCATTGACCCAAATATTGAGCGAATTCTAGATATGGGATTGTCTCCTCCTAAGGATCCCCAAAATCTATCTTTGGAGGAGGAGACAAACTCTTATCTCGAAGCTCAAGCATCTAATGTGCTTGTTAATGTTGTGAGCTTTGTAGTTCTTTCCTCAATCATGCCTTTCCAGAACGCTCATGATATATGGACCAAGCTTCAAGCAAAATATGATGTGTCCAAGCTTAATGAGGATGATTATGTTCCCTCCACCTCCGGCCGCGATGAGTTCTCATCTTCTTCCACTACACCAACATGTGAGTTGTCACAAGGTAATGATATGGTGAGTGGTGATAGAACTTGCAATGTAGATAGTGAGATTTCCATTCATGATCCTTTGTCTCCATCTCATTGCAATGTTTTATCTTTGGGCATGAACACTTGTAGGACCATATGTGATTTACATCCTAGTGTTGATTTCCCTTGCATATCATGTAGAAATTCCTTGATTATGTCTCATGATGATATGCTTGCTTTGCCTTGTTGCCATGATAAAAGTGCTTCTATTTCCTCTAGTACTTGTGTTGCTAACCATGTAGAGTAAATTGAAGAATGTGTGGGCCAAGGAAATGTTGCGATTGGAGATCCATGTGTTCCCCCATCATCACCTTCTCCCAATGTTCACTTGTGCCTCATGGCTAAGGGTTCAAAGGTAACCTCTCCTTTGGATGCCAATATACCTGATAATGATGTGAATGTTGATCATGTATAATTAGATGATGATGTTGCTTATTTAAAATAGAACGGAGGGCTAGTCCTTCATGCTCTTCATCCTAATAAAAATGCTTTATCTACTTTCATTAAAATATTAACCTATGCTATAGAAAGTAGGCAACTTATTGATGAGCATGAGGATACTATTAACAAAATGGGTAGTCTTGAGCGTGAGTATGCTAATGACATTGCAAACCTAAATGAATCTCTTGAAGAGGAACAAACCACTAAGGAATCTCTTCAGGAGACCTTTGCTCTAGAGATATCTAGAGTGAAGAAATCTCGTGATAGAGATATTGAGGTGGCACGTTTCCTTCAAATTAAAAATGATGAACTTGAAGTTACTTATGCTAAACTCCTTGAGGATTTTGAGCACCTCAATAATGGCTCTAGGGTCATAAAGTGTGAGATCATCAAACTCAACGAGTCACATGATCAACTTAAAGCTTCTTATTCTAAAGAGCTTTCCAAGTTTCCCTCACCTCTTGCTTTAAATGATGATCCTTGTGCTACTAACTCTATTTCTTGTGAAGCATCTATCTTGAAAGAGAATGTTGAGCTAAAGGCTCAACTTGCTTTGCTAACTAGCAACTATGGGAAATTATAAGAAAGTCATGCCAAGCTCTCAAGCTCCCATGAGGATATTTTAGTCTCCCATGGTAGGCTAAGGTTAGCTCATGAGGCCATTGTGTCAAAGGTAACATCTAGTGGGCCTCATGTGGACATTAGCACTATATCTACTCCCGATGTTATATTGCCATGTGCTAGTCCTTGTAATTCGTCCTCTCACAACCATGCTATATCTTGTGATGAATTGCATTCATTGCCTTGTTTCTCTAACAATGAAGCTTCTACTTCCTCTAGTATTGTTGTTGATACTAACCATGTAGAGGAAATACAAGATCTCAAGGCTCAAGTCACTTCTTTGAAGAATGACTTGAAAAGGTGTCATGAAGGGAAGACCACACTCAAGAACATGTTGAGTGTGCGACGACCCCCCAAGTGAAAAGAGTGGGCTTGGATTCAACTCCAACATCAAGAACAAGCCCACTAACGTGTTGAAGCACAAGGGCAACAAGAAGAAGGGCCAAGGACAAGTGAAGAATCCGGACAACATTGTGTGCTTCAAGTGCAAGGAAGAAGTGCATCATGTGAGGGATTGCCCATTGAAGAAGAAGAATCTTAGTGAGAAGCAACGAGGGAAGCGGCCTCAAGCTCCTCCATAAGCTCAAGATGGGCCTGTAGAGGTCCCAACCTTTAATAAGGTAGAGATCCCTGTGTTTACAATGCTAGTCCCTGGATCAATAACTAGCATCCACAGTTAAGATGTAATATCAAGAAATAAAGGTCATAGTACAACTTTATAACCAGGAATAAAATAATTCATTACATCTTACATAGCTCATTTGGCTATCTCATTACAATGTAGCAGAAATAACTATAGCATGGAGTCCATCTTCAAAGTGCCACAGGCAATCATGTTGGTTGTAGACTTGTAATCCTAATCAACACACTTTACTAACATCAAACAAACCTGCAACATAATAAGTTACTGTCACATCCCAAAATTTTCCAAATTTTGAAATGTGAAAAATAAATAAACAAAATAAAATTTTGTTGAAATTTAGGGTGAGAAGAATCCAATAGGAAGCATCAAAACCTATTTTGATCAAATAAAATCCTAAAGGGATTTAAAAAGATAAACAAATAATAAATAAAGTTATAATAGTTGGAATTACCATTTTTGGATATTTAAATAAAAAGGTATGGTTTTTATAAGCAAAGGTGGAATTATAAATAAGGACTATTTTTTTAAAGAGTCAAATTTAATCTTGGCCAAGCTTTTAAAATGAAATATTTTGTTTGATAAAAATAGTAAATGATTGTTTAAAATAAATTAATAAGGATTTATTAATATCCAAATTCTATTTAAGTAAAACCTTTTTCCATTTTAAATAAACACTAAAACTTGTTAAAGTATTTTAAATAAAAATTCCAAGTGTTTTATATTTTCAAATACAACCTACTGAAAAGGTTTTGGTATTATTTAGATTTCAAATAGAGTTTAAAAAATAAATTAAATCCTATTTGAAATAAAGACTAAGGTCTATTTATTTAATTATTAATAGATCCTAAAAGAATAAAAAAATTATTTTATTTTGGACCTTGGAATATGTTGTTAAACAGAATTAAAATATATCCAAAGTTTGGTGGTGGTTTTATTTGATTTGGAGTTTGAATTATTTGAATGAAAATCAAATCAAGAAATTCAAAACAGAAAAGGAAAAACATTTTGTATAAAAAATGATGAAACAAAGCAGCCCAGCCAACATGCCCAACCCAGCCCAGCAAACTAGCCCACCCGCTCACCCCGCAGTGAACCGTTTTTCACTCAGTATCACACCCGCACAGCAACTGACAACAGGACCCCACGCCCTCTCTCTCTCTCTCTCTCTCTCTCTCTCTCTCTCTCTCTCTCTCTCTCTCTCTCTCTCTCTCTCTCTCTCTCTCTCTCTCTCTCTCTCTCTCTCTCGCAGACAGCGCGGCCCCACGCCATCAGATCATCGTCATCAACCCCGCATCGACCGTTCCCCACTCGACCTTGCCGTTTCTGCCGGCGATGAATGCCATTGAATTGGCATAACCTCGCGAGTAAATCTCCCAGGCGATCACGCGCCTTAAAACACCACGCTCTCCTCTTCCATATTCCCTAAGCCACATCCCCTCTCTGCCTCTAGGCTGCGAGAATCGCATGCTCGAACCTCTCTGCCCGACGGGCTTCTCCGGTCAATTCCGGCGCCGACCAGCCGCCCCTCGCCTCCCATTGCACGCGAGCCTGCTCCCCATCATCAGGCGCATCTACCAGTACTTCTAGCTCGCTCGCGGGCGCTCCAAATCGTCGGCAAGGACCACCATCTGAGCACCGCCGCGTCTGCCATTCGCTCCGGCAAGCACCCCGGTGAGTACGGATTGCCCCAGCACCTCCTGATGATGCTCCCATGATCCCCAGAACAGTACGCGTCTAACGCCCCCTCCCGTTTGCCTTCGGGTGACCTGCAGCTTCGTCCCCGACGACGAACCGAAGCATCTGGCGCCGCCACTGACTCCGGCGAGCAATCCACACAGCTCTGGAACTCCCCTCGACAAGCTGACAACACCTCGAGCTTCACCGTGACCACACGAACACGGTGAGCTACTCCTCCCTCTCCCTCGCTTCCTGCATCATCGGCAAGCTCACCGCCAGAGCGCTCCACCGCCTGTCGCCGTCGCAGCGCCACCACTTTGTGGTCGAGTGGATCTGAACCGTTCGATTTAGATCAGACGCGTAGAAACGGATGACTTAACGAAGGGGTAAGGTTGAACCAGAGCCGCACGATCTCATTTAGATCCAACGATCCACAGAGCGCAATCCGCACGAAGCGGTACCGTCCAATAGAATCAAGCCATGTGGATAGAGTTTGGTTTAAAACAGAAATTATGATCTATTAGATTTGAAAACTTGTAAAATTCATAACTTTAATTCTACACGTTCAAATTTTGCAAATTTTATATCAATGGAATCAGCAGAACAAGTACTTTGCAACCATGCACTTTGTTTAATGTTTTGCTTCTGTAAAATTGGTTGAAATTGCAGAAACATGTGTAGGCATAACTTAAATATAAAAATTGTTCTAGATATATTTTTAATGTGAAATCTTTGCAAAATGGATTTTTTTGAACCTACTGACCATAGGAACCAACTTATGGATTCAAAAATGTATTTTGTGAAGTTAAGGAATAAAATATTTGAATTATCACATTTCTAATCAAATAAAAATATTGTTTATGATTTAGAAATGATTTTTGAGTTAATCCTTTAGGAAATGATGTGATTCAAACCTTCTGACCCTAAACACCAAGTTTTGTAATTTAAGAACATGTTTGATGAACCATATAAATTTATTAATTTGCTAAAAGATATTTTCTACAACATAAAATATCACCTTAACATAATATTTGGTTTATAAGATGAAACCTTTTGCAAATGGTTTTACCACCTTTGTAAATGACCAATGTGATCTTGAAAATATTTAGAGCCTAGTAGAAACCACTTTTACAAATAAAACTATCTTTTGCATGCTTGCATGCATGACCTTGTTTTTGTTATTTTATGTGGTGAGATGGTTTGAATGCTAGTTGAATTTGTGTTTGCTTGATTGAATTGTAGTGAAGTTAGAAGAGTGTGATATTTGCAAGATCAAGAAGTGAACCAACATTCTCTACTAAAAAGGCAAGTGACACTATCATCCAAGTCCTACTATTTTCATTACACTTAGTGGATTTTGTAACATGCATGGAAAGGACTACTATATTTTATGCTATGCTAAAACCTAATAGGATACCCTTATATATATATTCCTTAGTGAAAACATTGTAATTGTAGTATTCTTAGCCCTGCTATATATTTGGGATGGGATACATGATATGACTATATGAAGTGTTGAAAAGATATATGTTTTATATAATAAAATAAGTACTCAATGAACCACCTGGGTGGACAAGGATACTCAAGTTTTGGACAAGGTGGCAACAAAGGGAACCATGTTTATATGGCTATCTTTTTGTGTGTGCACTAGAAGAAAACCACCCAGGGACTTAGAGATTGAACATGTTTCTCGTACAATGGCTTCCGTGTACAGCCACATGCTAAATGGGCTCTGGCTTAGTCAACTACATAGTGGAAGACCCATGCATTGGCATCTTCAGGTTAACTAGAATTGTGTAAGGTAAATATATCCCTACATTGGTGCCTGGTTGACAAGCTAGCATTGTGTATTGGGAGGACTTCTATGGAAAGACTTTGTCACATTCTCGATCTTCCAGTACTCCATTTTGGTGAGTACTTATCCAGCGGCCACTGGTGGCGTCAAGACGAGATTGTGTCATGTGGGTAAAGTGTACAACTTCTGCAGAAGATCAAAATTCTAAGTACTTAGCCGTGTCCCCGGTTATGGACAACTCTGAGCAACTAAGGCCTGAAGCTATGGAAGATCTCGACGTTCCAACTTCTCAAAGTTAAAACTTGATGGTGACAACAAGGGATTTGAAGCACTTGGAGTTTTCCAAGGAGTTTAGAAAGATTTGACAAAAGATCAAAACCATTTCTGAAAATATAGGATAAAACTATATTGCTTTATGCAAAAGAGCCTAAACCCTACTTAGCCAAATATGCATGTAATGATAGGATCCACTTATTTCTACATAGTAGTGAAACTTGCCAATACAATTCAACTGTATTGACCCTTGTGGCTGCAACTTATCATGTTGCAGGTTTGTTTGATGTTAGTGAAGTATGTTGAATAGGATTACAAGTCTACAACCAACATGTTTGCCTGTGGCACTTTGAAGATGAAGGAATCCATGCTATATATTCTGCTGCATTGTAATGTGATAGCCAAAAGAGCTATGTAAGATGTAATGAATTATTTTATTCTTGGTTATAAAGTGTATTATGACCTTTGTTTCTTGATATTACATCTTAACTGTGGATGCTAGCTATTGATCCAGGGACTAGCATTGTAAACACATGGATCTCTACCTTATTAAAGGTTGAGAACCTTACAGTTACAGCCACAAGGGTCGATACATTTGAATTGTATTGGCAAGTGATACTATGTTAGAATAGTGGTATCTATCATCTATATGCATTTGGATAAGTGGAGCTTAGGCTTGCTTTGCTCAAAACAAATTTTCCTTATCATTTGAAAACACTAAGTTTTTATTTGTCAAAATCACCCAAGGCATCTGCCAATAGAAATTGGTGATCCTTTAACCCTTGTTCAACCACAAGTTTTTAACTTAGAAATTGGGATGAGGAGATTCTTGATAGCTTCCATGTATTGATGCTCAAATTGTCCATTGGTGGGGACACGGCTAAGTACTTAGATTTTACTCTCTCGAGAGGTGGTGCACTTTCCCCACAAGACTCGACATGCATCGAGATAAGATCTTTCAGAAGCCTTCCCGTAGACCAAAATGGACGCGCTCCAAACCTATCATCCCCTACCACCAACTGTCCATTTGGCTAAGTTATTGCAACCTATATGATCCAGGCAGATCCCATAATGCCAAGTGGCTACACTTTAAGCTTCTCAACATTTGACATCTCAAATCTCTTTGTTCCTGGGTGGCATTCCACAAGTGAGATACACAGGGTAAACCATTGAAAAATGTGCCTGGTAACCACTCAACAAAAATCCATCCATGCAAGTCCCTTTCCACCCAGGTGATTCATTCACATAGTTGTTTTATTAAACAAAACACAAGTCCTTGACTTAGAAATATTCCATAGCATGAATATAATCCACCCTTGTTTTCTATTAGCTAGGCTAAGCATGATAGTAGTAGGAATCTTAACTTAGGGAAATTTTTACTAAGGTTTCATCTACTAGGATTTCCCATGGCATAGCATTCTTAGTAAAATTCCATGCAAGTCCTACTTAGAAATATCACTAATGCATAGTGAAAATAATGGGGCAAAAGTATGAAGCACCACTTGCCTTTTTGGTAGAGAATATAAGTTCACTCCTTGATATTGCAATAGTCACACTCTTCAAATTTCACTACAATTCAATCAAGGCACAAATTCAATCTACCATTCAAGCAATTCATCACATAGAATAATAAAAACAAAGCAATGCATGCAAGCATGCCAAGGATTGTTTTATTTGGAAAAGTGGTTTCTAATAGGTTATAAACATTTTGAAACACCTATTGGTCATTTATAAAAGTGGCAAAACCATTTGATATTAAGTTAGTGAAAATGGCCACCTTAAATCATTTTTGTTTTTCTAGGATTAATTTAAATCAAAGTATTAATTTCTAGTGTTAGACAAAATGTTTTTAAACACTAATATTAATGCTTATGGTCATAATGTTTTAAAACAATTCCATTTGAAAAGGGTTTCATCCAAAATCCATTTTTAAATCACGGCAACATTTTATTTTGTTGGAAATGCCTTCAAACAAAGTAATAATTTTATAGGGTTCACCAAATATATTTTTAAATCCAAAAACTTGGTGTTTAGGGTCAGAGAGTTTAAATCAAATCATTTTCCATAGGTTTTACTCAAAAATCATTTTTAAAACATAAACAGTATTTTTATTTAACTAGGAATGCTTTTATTGAAATATTTATTCTTTAGCTTCAAAAAATACACTTTTAAATCTACAAGTTGGTTTCTATGGTTAGTAGGTTAAAAAAATCAATTTACAAAAGATTTTATGCCTAAATAATTTTTAGAATAAATTTTATACACAAAATAGGCATAGACAAGTTTCTGCAAAAAGAACTAGTTTTCTAGAAGCAATTCATTAAGCAAAGTGCATTGTTGGAAAGTACTCTTTTTTCTGATTCCATTGATATAAAATTTGTAAAATTTGGACGTGTAGATTTAAAGTTATGAATTTTTCAAATCTAACATCTAATAGATATGTTTTCTGTTTTTAAAACAAACTCCAGGCCACGTGTCTTGTTCTGATTCGCTGATACTGGTTCGGCAGGATCGATCAATGTGGGTTGTTGGATTAAAAGGAGTTTGCACGGATTAGATCTAGCATACCTTTTCACTTAAGTGATATATTCCTAGCCAACAGATCCACATTCTACGGTCCAGAATGCACTGACCATCGATGGGCGGCGCAACGACGATGGCGCGCGGCGGCGGTGCTCAGGCGATGGTGTAACGGCGAATCCAGGAAGCGCGCGAGAGAGAGGAGTATCTCACCAGATTCGCAATGGCGAGAGGATGCTCAACATGCTCGTGGGGAGACAGGGGGCGCACGAGTTCATCCTGAGTCGCTCGCCGGAGAAGCTTCGGTCGTTGGGCACGGCTGCTCGTTGTCGTTGGTGAGGTTACAGGTCACACGTAGTCAAACGAATGGTGCCATTAGATGCGCGCAAGACAAGTGAACACGCGAGTAACCAATAGAGAGGAGGGGGCGGTCAGAAGCTACCAGGGGGTGTCGCCGGAGTTGGAGCAGGAGGCGGTGGCGTTCAGTATTGGTCGTTGCCGACGTTGTGGTGCACACGCAGGCGAACTGGAGCTACTAGGAGATGCGTACGGGAGAGGGGAGCAGGCTCGAGTGGTTGAGGGGGCAAGGTGGTGGCTAGTGCTGCCGGAATCTGAGTGGTGGTTTGTCGGAGCAGAGGATGCTCAAGCGTGAAATCGAGTCAGCCTATGGGCAGTGAGTGCGAGGCGTCTGCGGGAAAAGATAGAGGGAAGCGAGGCGTGTTGACGAGCGTAGTTACAGCGGCGATTTACTCGCGAAATTATGATGAATTTACGCCGCGGGAATCAAACAGAAACAAGAGAGAGAGGAGGGAGGAACAAGTCGCGTGGGTGTACACGACGACTGACGAGTGGGGCCGTGTTGTCAGCGTGAGAGAGGGGTTTGCGGAGGGGTCCAGCGGCCAGTGAGTGTGTGGGTGCGAACGCGAATGAAAAATGTTACTGGGGAGAGGAAAAAGTGGGCTGCGAGTTTGGGCTGGACTGGGCCTGTTTCTGGGCTGGCTTCTTTCTCTCTCTTTTTTTATACTGTTTCTTTTTTCCTTTTTCCATTTGTTTTATTCTGTTTTGAATTTGTTCAAACAATTCAAACAACCATTTGAATTCGAATCTTTGTCAAACTTTCAGTAAGTTTTAATGTTGTTTAAACATGTATTTTAAATACCATTTTAGGAATAATTCTTTTATTATTTTATGGTTTATATTTTATTTAAAATGGGCACTTGTCTTTTATTCAAATAAGATTTAATTATATTTTCAAACTCTCTATTTGAATTCTAATTTTCACTAAACCTTTTTCAGTAGGTTTTATTTATTTAATAGGGTGTTAAATAATTCTTTTTGAATAATTTTAATATGTTTTATTAATCATTTTAATTGGGTATTTCCCTTAATTCAAATAATATTTAATATGGTTTTAAATCCATATAAATTTTATTTAAATGATTCTTTTATTTTTTTTAAGTTAATTAAATGACTTTTATTCCACTTGGGAAATTCCACTATATTATTCTCTCATGATTTAATTAATCATTTCTATTAGGGATTTTGTCTTTATCCATATATATTTAGAATATGGTTTAATGCCATATAATTTTATGGGAATAATCTTTATCCCTTTATTTTATTTGGATTATCTTTATTTCATTTGCTTATGGATTATGGCCAAGATTTTATTTGGCTTTTAGATATTCCTTATTTATTTATTCCTTTCCTTATCTTATAAAATCCATATCTTTTTATTTAAAGATCCAAACTTGGTGATTCCAATTTGTATAATTTTATTTGATATTGGCTTATCCTTTTAAATCTCTTTAGGATTATTTTGCTCACAGTTTGGTATGGATTTATATAGGAGATGTGTTAGCTTTGGAAATTATTTACTTTCATCTTATTAAATTCATAAGTTTTTATCTATGGTTCCAAATTAAGTGAAACCAATTTCTATGGTTTTTATAATATTTTTATTTATCATCTTTGATCATTTATAAATGTTTGTTGACCAATTTTTATATGGATCAAATCCATAGTCTTTGAGATATCTTGGAAATGATTTTCTTCCATTAAGGTTTTGGGTTTTGGTTTATTTTTCCCAAGTTTGAATTTCAAGATACATTCATTGATGAATGCATTTCACTTGATTGAAATTTGTTGGATTCCATTTTATTCAAAGTTTGTTCTAGATGGGTTTTGATGTTTCCATTTAGAAACAAAAAGTTTCTTTTCACCCTAAATATCAACAGTTATTTATTTTGTTTTATTTATTTTTCACATTTCAAAATTTGGAAATTTTTGGGATGTGACAGGCTACCACCCTCAAAAGAAATCTCGTCCCGATATTTGGGGAGGATAGAGGTTACAAGTTGGCTCAAGGCAACTAGGGTATTACCACCCTTAAAAAGGTTTTCAACTAGATTACATCTTGGCTTACTTGGGATCTTGGTGTATCTTCTTTGGACACTTGTTTGCATAATGACCTAGCTCTTTGCATTTGAAACACATCACTTGGCTATTATCTTTCTTCTTCTTTGGTATCATTGCCTCTTGTTTGTTTCCTTGGTTCTTCTTATTTTTTGGGCAATCACTGGCATAGTGTCCCATCTCTTTGCAATTGTAACATTGCAACTGGCTTATGTCCTTCTTATTCTTTTTGGGTCTGTCCAAAGCTAGGAGGTCTTCTAGTTCATGCTCTTCATATCTCACCTCAAAGGTGGGAAATATTTCTCTCTTCTTGGGGCAGTTACTAGAGATATGTCCTTCTTCTTCACAAGAGTAGCAACACTTTGTGGTCACTTTGGATTTGGCCTTATGAGGCATGGTTCTGACTTTGCCTTCATCCATCTTGGTATAAGTTGTTCCTTTATGGAGATTTCCAAACATTTGATGCATTCCATCTTGCTTCATTGTTGAACTATAGGATAGATGGGGCATTGTATAGGGACATGATTATTTCCTTCACATAGGAAGCAAGTCACTTAAGATGTGGGGCATTGCTTAGTTGGATGTTTCTCTTCACAATTAGGGCATTGATCCTCATGCTCTTTGGAAGTGTGTTCCATGTCTCCACAAATATTGCAAGCTTGAGTTCCTTCTATAATATCATCCTTGACATCATTGTTGTCACAATGTCCTTGGGAAGAGTTGCTTATCATGTTGATCATTTGATTGGTCATCCTTTTCAACAATTGAGATTGGGTTTCCAAAAAATTTGCAAGGTTGGGTATAACTCATTGTTGTTGGATAAAAACTGAGTTGTCACTTGATTCAACTGGGCTTGGGTTGCTAAAGTCATCTCTTGGTTGTGGTTGTCACCATTCTTGATGTTGGAGTCTCTTGGAGAAGTCATCTGTTTGGGCTGGATTGGGATTAGAATAGGCAAAAGATTTCTAAGGAAGAATTCTAATCACATGTTGGAGATATGCCCAAGAGGAAATAATAAAGTGGGTTATTATCATATCTTCATACTTATGATAAATGTTTACATACCATGCTATAATTGTATTAACCGGAAACATTAATACTTGTGTGATTTGTAAACTAAAATAAGAGTCCCTAGTAAAGCCTCTTGTTAAACTAGCTTGTTGGTTAATATATGATCATGGTTTCCTGATCATGAACATAGAGATGTTATTAACAACAGGGTCATATCATTAGGAGAATGATGTGATGGACATACTCCTATAGATAAGCGTAGCATAAAGATCAAGTCATTTTAAATAGTTCAATTGCTATATGCTTTCTAATACATAGTAACCTAATTCCTTCGACCATGAGATCATGCATATCACCTTTGCCGGATGGATGCTTTGATGACATCAAACACCACACCGTAACTGGGTGGCTATAAAGGTGGCATTGAGTGTTCGGAAAGTATTGGTTGAAACACATGGATCAAGAGTGGGATTTGTCCATCCATATGACGGATAGATATACTCTGGGCCCTCTCGGTGTAATGTCATCCAATTAGCTTGCAAGCATGTGACTGGCTCACAAGGGATCACATATCACAGGAACGAGAAAAGAGTACTTATCGGTAACGAGGTTGAACTAGGTATGCAGAGATACCGACGATCAAAACCTCGGATAAGTAAACTATCGTGAGACAAAGGGAAATTGGTATCGTATGTAAATGGTTCATTCGATCGCAAAGTAATCGTAGAAATATGTGGGAGCCATATGAATTTCCAGATTCCTCTATTGGTTATTGTTCGGAGAAGTGTCTCGATCATGTCCGCATAATTCACGAACCGTAGGGAGACACACTTAAGGATTCGACGTTGTTTGAGTAGTTATGGTATGATGAGAAAGAGACCGAATGTTGTTCAGAGTCTCGGATGGGATCCGGGATATCACGAGGAGATCCGGAATGGTCCGGAGAATAAGATTCGTATAAGGAAAGTCCCGTTTCGGAGTTGGGGAATGATTCCGGTGTTTCCATCGGGAACATTCTAGAAGGTTCCGGAATGTCTGGCACTCCGGGGGGGGGGGAGGGGTACATGAATGTGTCATTACATATTGGAATGATTGCATCATGTACTAAGTGTTCTTTCTGTTCCAAATAAAGGATTAAATTGAATCCTAAAACAGAAAAGTCAAATGTCCAGTTTGAAAGTCAAACGGCTAAAACAAGAAACTGTGGGAAACAAGCAAGAGGTGGTTGGAGCCGACTTGGGGGAGGAGTCCCTCCAAGCCGGCGCGCCAACCAAGGCCGACTTGGGGAGGGACTCTCCTCCCCTTGGCCGCCCCTCCCACCTATAAAAGGAGGGGCAGGGCCTCCTCCTCTAGACACACAAGTTCCTATCCTCTAATCTCCGGTTTAGAGCCGTTTTGGTTTAGAGCTTCTAATTGCCCTAGCTTTCGGTTTAGAGCCTTCTAATTGGTGTGTCTAATCCCTAGACCACTAATAGTTCTCTCTCATACTCCACCATACTCGCTCCGGCTTAAGGCGAAGCCCTGCGGGATCTCCCCTCTACTTCCGGTACCACGCCGTTGTGCTGCCGGAATCACGAGGAGAGTGCTACAACCTCCGCTGCCTGATGGAACAAGGGAGAGGAAGGTCTTCGTCGAGTACCGAACGTGTGACCGACTGCGGGAGCGCTGCCGGAACGCAGCGCCGGAAGGATCGTCTGCGCGATCTTGAGATCGGAAAGAGTACGACTACATCATCCATGAGAATCTGCTCTCGTTAACCGCTTTGGAATCTTCGAGGGTAAGTTATTACATCGACTCGTTGCTACAATCTAGTAGATAGATCTTGGCTTGTTTGTTTGTATGCGATAGAAATTTTTTGTTTTCCATGCTACGAACCCCTACAGTGGTATCAGAGCCGTGTCTATATGTAGATCTGTTGCACGAGTAGAACACAATGGTCATTGTGGGCGTTGATGCTTTTATTGTCGATTGCTTCTTGTGTACTTTGAATCTTGCGGTATGTTGGGATGAAGCGGCCCGGGCTAACCTTACATGACATCGTTCATGAGACTTGCTCCACGCTTGACATGCAACTTGTATTGCATAAGTGGCTTTGCGGGTGCCTGTTTCTCCTAGCATAGTTAAGATCCAATTTACAACGGGTGATTAACAATACTAGTATCAATGTTGTGGTTCTTGTTCGTAAGTTAGAACGACACTTATTGAAAGCCCCAAACCACGTAAAACATGCAAAGAAAGTAGAAGCGTCTAACTTTGTTTTGCAGGGGTGTGCAGTGATGTGATATGGCCATGATTGTGATTATATATGATGTATGCAATGTTCCTTATTGTAAGTCGGCAACCGGCAGGAGCCATATGGTTGTATTTAATTTCTGTTAAAACCCGCGTGTCTATTCAAAGTAGTTGTAATAGTTGAAGCCGGTGGACGACAACCATGGAGCAGCGTCATTGACCTTGATGCAATGCCGGTGATGATGGAGATCATGTTCGTGCTTGAAGATGGAGATCGGAAGCACAAGAAGAAAGGCCATATCATATCACATATTATGAATTGCATGTGATGTTAATACTTTATGCATCTTGTATTGCTTAGTAGACGACGGTAGCATTATAAGATGATCCCTCATGCACATGAATTTCAAGTCATAAAGTGTTCACCCTTAGTTGGCACCGTTGCTAAAGCTTGTTGTTTCGAAGCACCACGTGATGAT
The DNA here is from genome assembly GCA_910589765.1 of Avena atlantica. Taxonomy (NCBI): domain Eukaryota; kingdom Viridiplantae; phylum Streptophyta; class Magnoliopsida; order Poales; family Poaceae; genus Avena; species Avena atlantica. The sequence continues at coordinate 342,527,685 of OU342738.1, read as the reverse complement.
CGGGTGTGTTAGATTCCGCAAGTGTATACAACGTGGGCAAGCCAGATTTGCTCATGCGGAAGCTAAGGTTTGATCTTGACGAGCCTAGCATGTACAGACATGGTCTCAGGAACACGGATCACCGAAAGGTAAAGCATGAGTCATATAAGAGATATGATGAACATGTTGATTGTTCGCCATTGAAGCTATGTCAACTCTCGTGATGATCGGTTTTGATGTGGTGGATTTGGTTCGTGTGATCACTAAAACAATGTGAGGGATATTGTTTTGAGTGGGAGTTCACCTAGATTAATTTAATTATTAATTAGAACTCAATTTATCATAAACTAAATCAAAGTGAATTTGCATAGTTGTTGTAGTCATTGGCATCCGTTTACCACCTTGCGCTTAGTTATAATTGAGATGATAGAACTATAGAATTCTGGTTAGTTACTTTACGAACTGGTATCGTATTGTTTTGAAGTGTTAATCTAAAGTTTAAAAGTCCTATTGCAAACTTTCAGTAAGTTCCAGTTACTCCATGAAGTTTAATAATTGGTATTAAAACAAGAGTGACAATTCCAAGTGTTAGTGGATAAGTATCATGTTTGTCTCCATGATTCTTGATATTCAAAGGATTGTCTTAATATCAAGGTTATCTAGGATCTGAAAGAGTTGTTTCAGAAACCATGATGTGTGGAAGATATTGTGATATCTGAAACAAAGTTTTGGTTGCAACATGACAGAGTATAATATGGCAAAAGTCATGTTCTCATATTTGATGAGAATTTGCAAAGGGTTGGAGACACTAGTTGTCCTAATCCACCAAAAGGTTTTGGATAGCAACATTATACTCACGATTCATCTTTATAAGCTAAAAGTAGCTTGATCATGGATAATTCCATGATAAGGGTGAATATTTGATGTAGATAAAATATTTACTACACCAAGAGAATACTAAAGAAAGGAATTTGAAAGAACACCAAACATTTGATGATGGTGATCTACTTCAAAGTGCAAGTCCAAAGACATTGGTATTTAATTATACACGCTTTGGATTATGTGTCATATGTATGACTCCACTATTGATATTGATAGATTCTTTCAAAACAGAAAAGGAAATACTGAAAGAATCTCATAAATATATGGCAGAAAAGAAAAGACTAGAATTGTTCAATTTAAGTATATAGATGATATACATGTTATGGCTATATTCTTTGCTTATTAAACAATGTGGTTCTTAAGTATTTGATACTGAATTTGTTGGTGTGAATCGTCATACGAAACAACACAATTCATGATCTACAATGGCCTAAGTAACTAGCAAAAGAATAGGTGATGATATTCATCGAGAACAAATAAAGGGTTATTGTGTTGCTCATTAAACATCAAAGTTTGCCTTCAAGATTTGTTTTATCAGGTGTTATGAGAACAAAAGGGTTGTTCAAATAATTGCCGTAATCCATAAAAGATGGATGATTCACAAATCTCGTTGGAGAAATCACATCCATAAAACTAGTGCTAAAAATGTCGAAAGACAAATTGATTGAAAGATCACTTAGGAAGTGACATCGCCGTTTAAATTATATTGGAAAGAAAACATGAACAAACTCCATGTGGATGGAATTTTGGAGTCTTTTGATTTTTGATCACATGACGCTTGTGAAACTTTCCCAGAGATAATTAAAACTTCGTTCATAGGCCAAAAAGGGAAAGAATGACTAGCTTGTTGGAACTTGTACATATTGTTGTACGAAGTCCATTATGTGTAGTCAAGAGCGATGGATTTCAACTTCATATGCTTTCTCCGAAAATTGAGTGAATATATGAATATTTACTTAATAAGGATGAAGTGTGAAATATTTGAAAAGTTCAAAGACTTTCAACATGAAGTGCAAAATCAATGTAAAAAGAATATAAGTAGTTTATGATAAGATCATAAAGGAAGATATTTGAGTTACAAGTTTAGCATAATACCTAAGATTTAAAGAATCGTTCCGTGGATTTGCATTTCCCGAAACACCATAAGAGTATGGAGCGTTCGAGATATGTAATTAAACCTTGTTTGACATGGTAAGATCGAAGGTGTAATTCATAAAACTGCCATTGTATTTTAAAGATTAAAAGCTTTAGAGATTACCGTTTTTCCACTGAAAAGAGCTTCATCATAATCCGCTGAAATGACACCATATAAAGTTATGGTTTGGGATTAAACCCAAGTAGTCCTTTCTTAAACATTGGTATGCTATGCATAAGAAAGATGTTTGCAACCAAAGTCGGATGAACCTGTCTTTGTATGTTATTTTGAATAACTGTTAAGTAATCCTCCATAACACCAGGAGACAAAAGTGTTTGTCGCTTAGAACGTCAAGTTTCTTTGAGAAGGAATTTTTCGTGAAAAGTTAAGTGGGAGGACAATAGAACTTTGATAAGGTTAAAAGAACCTTAGCTATATGTGCAGAGTTGCGCAGCGCCGAAAAGTGTTCCGGAGGCAGCAACAATGCTCATGGCTCACGTGCCTCAAAGGTTGTGGTTACAATAGTCAAAGTTTCTATTGAAACAAGTAGGTCGGGTAAACAATCAAATACCAAGATTTGAGAGTTAAATCATTATTTGACAATAATGATCCGACTACATGCAAAGAAGCGATGATGGGCCCTGACTCCGTCAAATGGCTTGAAGCCATAAAATCCGTGATAGTTCCATACATGAGAAATCAAGTTTTGAACTTGAAGGACCCTCGAGAAAGGTGTAAGACCTTACAGTTATGTTTGGATCTATAAAGAAATAGACATGGATGTTTTACATCTATGAAATAGTCGACATGTTGGGAAAAAGGTCACAACAATGTTCAAAGGTTGACTATGATAAGATTTGATCTTTCATAGCGATATTTAGTCTAGACGGATTAATGTAGCAACCGCTACATATAAATTTTTGTTATATGGTAGTTGAATAAACAAAACAAGTTCTTCTAATAGAATTGTTACCTAGGACATGTGAGTAACATGGTCCATAGGGGTTTTGTTAATTCAAAGGATGCTAAAAGCATATGCAAACTTCAATGGTTGAAGTAAGCATCGCGGAGTTGGAATCTTCACTATGATGAAACTGTTAAAAGATTTTAATTTCATCAGAGACAATGAAGATGCTTGCATTTGCAAGAAATTAAGTGGGAGCCCTAAGACATATTTCTAATACGTTATGTGGAAGACACATTGTTTATTGGAAATGATGTATCTTTTATTAACACATATTAAGAATTTCATCCCGATGAAAGACTTAGGCAAAACCCAAATATTTGGCATGAATAGACGCTAATATGGTTATGCTAGAAGTACATAGACGAGATATTGAATGAGTTCAATATAGAAACTACAAGAAAGTTTCTTGTCGCACAGAAAGAATTGAAAGAGTTCAATATTGATGATATATTCAAATGTATTGACATTTGGTAAGTGAAACAAAGATTCAAGTATAGATTGATACTTGATGTATGAAATCACAAAGAGTATTTATATCAATCATGCTGTGATGTGTACAAATCCAGATATGTCCTATGCTCTAAATGTTATGAGCATATACCAGAATGATTCATAAGATGATCATTGGACAATAGTAAGGATATTCTTATGATCTTTTGGAAGAACTAAGAGTATATTATTTGTAAAAGTGACAAATAGATGGTTAGTTCATTGTAAAAGTACTACATTGATACTAGTTTTGTTACAAAGTACAAATTAAGTTTATCTCAATCTAAACTAAAGGGTGGCACAATATAATGGAAAGTGAGTTCCATAATGGATTTGGATGAGTTCCAAAGTTAAGACATTGTGACAGATACTACAACAAAATGCTAAGTATATGACTGCTATTATAGCAGCAAAAGAGGGCATTTGTGTCAAGTAGTTTGTTATCAAACTAGGTGTAGTTCATAGCGGGATAATACTATGAAGATATATTGTACGACAATATTATCAACATGTTTTAACCCCAAAGAACTAAAGGTCTCACCAAAGGACCAAATTTATACAAAGCCATCTCATTAGAGAATGAGTGATGCGTAGAGACGCAAATACATGCAATTACACACGGACCTGGAAGTGTCAGATCCGGAGATCAGTTGACCACTAGCGAACGTGTACTTACAACACCAGAAAGCCATAGGTGTTGAATACACAAAAGTTTGAAACTAGATTATTGACTCTAGTGCAAGTGGGAGACTGTTGGAGATATGCCCAAGAGGCAATAATAAAGTGGGTTATTATCATATCTTCATACTTATGATAAATGTTTACATACCATGCTATAATTGTATTAACCGGAAACATTAATACTTGTGTGATTTGTAAACTAAAATAAGAGTCCCTAGTAAAGCCTCTTGTTAAACTAGCTTGTTGGTTAATATATGATCATGGTTTCCTGATCATGAACATAGAGATGTTATTAACAACAGGGTCATATCATAAGGAGAATGATGTGATGGACATACTCCTATAGATAAGCGTAGCATAAAGATCAAGTCATTTTAAATAGTTCAATTGCTATATGCTTTCTAATACATAGTAACCTAATTCCTTCGACCATGAGATCATGCATATCACCTTTGCCGGATGGATGCTTTGATGACATCAAACACCACACCGTAACTGGGTGGCTATAAAGGTGGCATTGAGTGTTCGGAAAGTATTGGTTGAAACACATGGATCAAGAGTGGGATTTGTCCATCCATATGACGGATAGATATACTCTGGGCCCTCTCGGTGTAATGTCATCCAATTAGCTTGCAAGCATGTGACTGGCTCACAAGGGATCACATATCACGGGAACGAGAAAAGAGTACTTATCGGTAACGAGGTTGAACTAGGTATGCAGAGATACCGACGATCAAAACCTCGGATAAGTAAACTATCGTGAGACAAAGGGAAATTGGTATCGTATGTAAATGGTTCATTCGATCGCAAAGTAATCGTAGAAATATGTGGGAGCCATATGAATTTCCAGATTCCTCTATTGGTTATTGTTCGGAGAAGTGTCTCGATCATGTCCGCATAATTCACGAACCGTAGGGAGACACACTTAAGGATTCGACGTTGTTTGAGTAGTTATGGTATGATGAGAAAGAGACCGAATGTTGTTCGGAGTCTCGGATGGGATCCGGGATATCACGAGGAGATCCGGAATGGTCCGGAGAATAAGATTCGTATAAGGAAAGTCCCGTTTCGGAGTTGGGGAATGATTCCGGTGTTTCCATCGGGAACATTCTAGAAGGTTCCGGAATGTCTGGCACTCCGGGGGGGGGGAGGGGTACATGAATGTGTCATTACATATTGGAATGATTGCATCATGTACTAAGTGTTCTTTCTGTTCCAAATAAAGGATTAAATTGAATCCTAAAACAGAAAAGTCAAATGTCCAGTTTGAAAGTCAAACGGCTAAAACAAGAAACCGTGGGAAACAAGCAAGAGGTGGTTGGAGCCGACTTGGGGGAGGAGTCCCTCCAAGCCGGCGCGCCAACCAAGGCCGACTTGGGGAGGGACTCTCCTCCCCTTGGCCGCCCCTCCCACCTATAAAAGGAGGGGCAGGGCCTCCTCCTCTAGACACACAAGTTCCTATCCTCTAATCTCCGGTTTAGAGCCGTTTTGGTTTAGAGCTTCTAATTGCCCTAGCCTTCGGTTTAGAGCCTTCTAATTGGTGTGTCTAATCCCTAGACCACTAATAGTTCTCTCTCATACTCCACCATACTCGCTCCGGCTTAAGGCGAAGCCCTGCGGGATCTCCCCTCTACTTCCGGTACCATGCCGTTGTGCTGCCGGAATCACGAGGAGAGTGCTACAACCTCCACTGCCTGCTGGAACAAGGGAGAGGAAGGTCTTCGTCGAGTACCGAACGTGTGACCGACTGCGGGAGCGCTGCCGGAACGCAGCGCCGGAAGGATCGTCTGCGCGATCTTGAGATCGGAAAGAGTACGACTACATCATCCACGAGAATCTGCTCTCGTTAACCGCTTTGGAATCTTCGAGGGTAAGTTATTACATCGACTCGTTGCTACAATCTAGTAGATAGATCTTGGCTTGTTTGTTTGTATGCGATAGAAATTTTTTGTTTTCCATGCTACGAACCCCTACATCACACACATCACAATTCACACAAGCAATGAGCAAGCAATCACAAACAAACATTCCACTCAAACAACTAGTTTCAAGCACATTTTTAGGCAACAAAATATTTTTGCTACACCACATAAGTTGGTGGGTTTAAACTAATCATTAGTATGGTGGTCCAACTATATGGTTCACTTGAGATTAATTTCATTCCCCTTAGTTGTTTCTTCATGAATGAGATCATGGTTTCCTTGGAAAATTCTTGCATCATGTTCACAAACTTCAAAGGTGATGATGATTTCTTCTAAGTTGTGTTTCTTTAGTCTTCAAGTCTTGCGTTTTATTCTTGTCTCACTTTTAGTCCTTAGTGATGTACAAATTGAAGTCCTTGGTGAAACTAAAGTTGAAGTCATTGGTGATGTTGAAGTTGAATACATTTGAGTTGGTGAAGTCCTTTGCTCATGTTGAAGTCTTTGCTCATGTTGAAGTCTTTTCTCATGTTGAGGGTTTTGTCCAACAAGTTGAAATGGAAGAGATGTAGATTCAAAACAAAAAGGTTCAGGAAATGGGTTTACAAGATTGTTTGTAAATAAGTTTTGGAACAATAACAACTCCTATATTTTCTAAGGGGTTTTGTCCAATCCTAGGGTTACAATCCTATAGGCAACACAGTGCACTGATACCATCTGTAGAGGTCCCAACCTTTAATAAGGTAGAGATCCCTGTGTTTACAATGCTAGTCCCTGGATCAATAGCTAGCATCCACAGTTAAGATGTAATATCAAGAAACAAAGGTCATAGTACAACTTTATAACCAGGAATAAAATAATTCATTACATCTTACATAGCTCATTTGGCTATCTCATTACAATGCAGCAGAAATAACTATAGCATGGAGTCCTTCATATTCAAAGTGCCACAGGCAATCATGTTGGTTGTAGACTTGTAATCCTAATCAACACACTTTACTAACATCAAACTAACCTGCAACATAATAAGTTATAGCCACAATGGTCAATACATTCGACTTGTATTGGCAAGTGATACTATGGTAGAATAGTGGTATCTATCATCTATATGCATTTGGATAAGTGGAGCTTAGGCTTGCTTTGCTCAAAATAGATTTTCCTTATCATTTGAAAAAACACTAAGTTTTTATTTGTAAAAAATCACCCAAGGCATCTACCAATAGAAATTGGTGATCCTTTAACCCATGTTCAACCACAAGTTTTTAACTTAGAAATTTGGATGAGGAGATTCTTGATAGCTTCCATGTCGTGATGCTCAAATTTTCCATTGCCGGGGACACGGCTAAGTACTTAGATTTTACTCTCTCGAGAGGTGGTGCACTTTCCCCACAAGACTCGACATGCATCGAGACAAGATCTTTCAGAAGCCTTCCCTTAGACAAAAATGGACGCGCTCCAAACCTATCATCCCCTACCACCAACTGTCCATTTGGCTAATTTATTGCAACCTATATGATCCATGCAGAGCCCATAATGCCAAGTGGCTGCACTTGAAGCTTCTCAACATTTGACATCTCAAATCTCTTTGTTCCTGGGTGGCATTTCACAAGTGAGATACACAGGGTAAACCATTGAAAAATGGTCCCTGGTAACCACTCAACAAAAATCCATCCATCCAAGTCCCTTTCCACCCAGGTGATTCATTCACATAATTGTTTTATTAAACAAAAGACAAGTCCTTGACTTAGAAATATTCCATAGCATTATAATCCACCATTGTTTTCTATTAGCTAGGCTAAGCATGATAGTAGTAGGAATCTTAACTTAGGGAAAATTCTACTAAGGTTTCATCTACTAGGATTTCCCATGGCATAGCATTCTTAGTAAAATTCCCTGCAAGTCCTACTTAGAAATATCACTAATGCATAGTGAAAATAATGGGGCAAAAGTATGAAGCACCACTTGCCTTTTTGGTAGAGAATATAAGTTCACTCCTTGATCTTGCAATAGTCACACTCTTCAAATTTCACTACAATTCAATCAAGGCACAAATTCAATCTACCATTCAAGCAATTCATCGCATAGAATAATAAAAACAAAGTAATGCATGCAAGCATGCCAAGGATTGTTTTATTTGTAAAAGTGGTTTCTAATAGGTTATAAACATTTTAAAACACCTATTGGTCATCTATAAAAGTGGCAAAACCATTTGATATTAAGTTAGTGAAAATGGCCACCTTAAATCATTTTTGTTTTGCTAGGATTGATTTAAATCAAAGTATTAATTTCTAGTGTTAGCCAAAATGTTTTTAAACACTAATATTAATGCTTATAGTCATAATTTTTTAAAACAATTCCATTTGCAAAGGGTTTCATCCAAAATCCATTTTTAAATCACAGCAACATTTTATTTTGTTGGAAATGCCTTTAAACAAAGTAATAATTTTATAGGGTTCACCAAATATATTTTTAAATCCAAAAACTTGGTGTTTAGGGTCAGAGAGTTTAAATCAAGTCATTTTCCAAAGGTTCTACTCAAAAATCATTTTTAAAACATATACAATATTTTTATTTAACTAGGAATGCTTTTATTCAAAGATTTATTTTTTATCTTCACAGAATACAGTTTTAAATCTACAAGTTGGTTTCTATGGTCAGTAGGTTCAAAAAAATCAATTTACAAAAGATTTTACCCCTAAATCATTTTTAGAATAAATTTTATACACAAAATAGGCCTAGACAAGTTTTTGCAAAAACAACTAATTTTCCAGAAGCAATTCATTAAACAAAGTGCATTATTGGAAAGTACTCTTTTTACTGATTCCATTGATATAAAATTTGTAAAATTTGGACGTGTAGATTTAAAGTTATGAATTTTTCAAATCTAACATATAATAGACATGTTTTCTGTTTTTAAAACAAACTCCAGGCCATGTGTCTTGTTCTGATTCGCCGATACCAGTTCGGCAGGATCGATCAATGTGGGCTGTTGGATTAAAAGGAGTTTGCACGGCTCAGATCTAGCATACCGTTTCACTTAAGTGATATATTCCTAGCCAATAGATCCACATCATACGGTCCAGAATGCACTGACCATCGATGGGCGGCACAACGACGGTGGCGCGCGATGGCGGCTCTCAGGCGATGGTGTAACTGCGAATCCAGGAAAAGCGCGCGAGAGAGGAGTAGCTCACCAGTTTCGCAATGACGAGAGGATGCTCAACATGCTCGTGGGGAGACAGGGGCGCACGGGTTCGTCCTGAGTCGCTCGCCGGAGAAGCTTCGGTCGTCGGGCACGGCTGCTCGTCATCGTTGGCGAGGTTACAGGTCACACCTAGTCAAACAAACGGTGCCGTTAGATGCGCGCACGACAGGTGAACACGCGAGTAAGCAACATAGAGGAGGGGGCGGCCAGAAGCTACCAGGGGGGTGTCGCCGGAGTTGGAGCAGGAGGCGGTGCGTTTAGTCTTGGTTGTTGCCGATGTTGTGGTGCACATGCAGGCAAACTGGAGCTACTAGGAGATGCGTACGGGAGAGGGAAGAAGACTTGAGTGGTCGAGGGGGCAAGGTGGTGGCTAGTGCTCCCGGAATATGAGTGGAGGTTCGTCGGAGCAGAGGATGCTCAAGCGCGAAATCGAGTGAGCCTATGGGTAGTGAGTGCGGGGCGTCTTGGGGGAAAGATAGAGGGGAGCGAGGCGCGTTGACAAGCGTAGTTACAGCGGTGATTTACTCGTGAAATTATGACGAATTTACGCCGTGGGAATCAAGCAGAAACGAGAGAGAGAGAGAGAGAGAGAGAGAGAGAGAGAGAGAGAGAGAGAGAGAGAGAGGTCGCGTGGGTGTAGACGACGACTGACGAGTGGGGCCGTGTTGTCAGCGTGAGAGAAGGGTTTGCGGAGGGGTCCAGCGGCCAGTGAGTGTGTGGGTGCGAACGCGAGTGAAAAACGTTTCTGGGGAGAGGGGAAAGTGGGCTGCAAGTTTGGGCTGGACTGGGCATGTTTCTGGGCTGGCTTCTTTCTCTCTCCTTTTTTATACTGTTTCTTTTTCCCTTTTACTTTTCTTTTATTCTGTTTTGAATTTGTTCAAACAATTCAAACAACCATTTGAATTCGAATCTTTGCCAAACTTTCAGTAAGTTTTAATGTTGTTTAAACATGTATTTTAAATACCATTTTAGGAATAATTCTTTTATTATTTTATGGTTTATATTTTATTTAAAATGGACACTTGTCTTTTATTCAAATAAGATTTAATTATATTTTCAAACTCTTTATTTGAATTCTAATTTTCACTAAACCTGTTTCAGTAGGTTTTATTTATTTAATAGGGTGTTAAATAATTCTTTTTGAATTATTTTAATATGTTTTATTAATCATTTTAATTGGGTATTTCCCTTAATTCAAATAATATTCAATATGGTTTTAAATCCATATAAATTTTATTTAAATGATTATTTTATTTTATTTAAGTTAATTAAATGACTTTTATTCCACTTGGGAAATTCCACTTTATTATTCTCTCATGATTTAATTAATCATTTCTATTAGGGATTTTGTCTTTATCCATATATATTTAGAATATGGTTTAATGCCATATAATTTTATGGGAATAATCTTTATCCCTTTATTTTATTTGGATTATGTTTATTTCATTTGCTTATGGATTTGGCCAAGATTTTATTTGGCTTTTAGATATTCCTTATTTATTTATTCCTTTCCTTATCTTATAAAATCCATATCATTTTATTTAAAGATCCAAACTTGGTGATTCCAATTTGTATAATTTTATTTGATATTGGCTTATCCTTTTAAATCTCTTTAGGATTATTTTGCTCACAATTTGGTATGGATTTATATAGGAGCTTTATTAGCTTTGGAAATTATTTCCTTTCATCTTATTAAATTCATAAGTTTTTATCTATGGTTCCAAATTAAGTGAAACCAATTTCTATGGTTTTTATAATATTTTTATTTATCATCTTTGATCATTTCTAAATGTTTGTTGACCAATTTTTATATGGATCAAATCCATAGTCTTTGAGATATCTTGGAAATGATTTTCTTCCATTAAGGTTTTGGGTTTCGGTTTATTTTTCCCAAGTTTGAATTTCAAGATACATTCATTGATGAATGCATTTCACTTGATTGAAATTTGTTGGATTCCATTTTATTCAAAGTTTGTTCAAGATGGGTTTTGATGTTTCCATTTAGAAACAAAAAGTTTCTTTCACCCTAAATTTCAACAATTATTTATTTTGTTTATTTATTTTTCACATTTCAAAATTTGGAAAATTTTGGGATGTGACAGGTCCACTTCCCAAGAAGCCTCAAGCTCTTCTTCATGGTGCAGCTCCTCCCAAGAAGAAATATGGCAAGAGAAAGAACTTGCTACATATGCCGTGAGAAGGGGCACCTTTCTTCCTCATGCAACATGGGTAACTCCTCATCCTATCCTATCTTGATTGATGATGCTTATTCACTTCGTAAGGATGAGGGTGGCAATGTGTTTGCCAAATTTGTTGGTGCATAAAGTGGTGTGAAGAAAAGAACCATTTGGGTGGCCAAGCCTATTGTGACTAACTTCTCAGGACCCAATTTGGTTGGGGACCAAAAGGCTAAAACTTGATCAATAGGTGTTTTGGAGGGCATTTAAGACTTGGCTACCTTATGAAGAATTTAGGGATCTTCATCATATTCTTGTTATCAAAGTCAAGTCATTGGTTATCATGCTTCTATTCCTTATCCAATGTTCCTCCTTCCGGTAACTTGTGCTAAACTCCTTTACATTTATAGTTACTTGCTCCCTTGTGCATGTGTTGGTTTTGTACCTTGCTTGTGTTTGTACATGTTGTGCTTCCCACTTACTTATATTGACCTATGATGTATATTTGTGTATGTTGGTTGGCACACCATGCATTTGTGTTTCTTGTTTTGGAGCCTTTATTGTTTCTAGTAGGTATATTATTTGGCTCTTGTGATGGATTAGTGGACTATTCCATTTTGGGGGAATGTCATGCTTGGGCATTCCACAATCCTAAAATGTGTGTACATGAGGAAAACCACTTAGTAGTTTTATTGCATGTTTTATCTAGTCTCTATGTGGTATGTCTTTCTCATGACAAACTAATATTTGTTGGGAATATGCCCTAGATGCAATCATGTATGATGATATTTCCCATTGTATTCATAAAGTTATTAAGTTGTCCTTGTATAAACATCTGATGTGTATCATCGAATATGTGATTCGGTTGTGGAACTATACATTCATGTTGTTTGTACTAAATATCCTTGGTCATTGAGGTTGTGCTGGACACACAACTTAGACCAATGTGAAAGTCGGCTTGATGACTCGGTTCCACTTATCATGGGCATGGTGATGATATTCCGACTTACACAGATTCTTCTAAAGAGTTTAGCGAGTCGGATTGACCCATATTAAGGTACAACGAACAAGTTGTCATTTGTATATCTCAATTAATGTAATCCTTAGACCTGAGGTTGTTGCATAGTCCGAATTGAGGATCACCGACTTAGGTTCTATCAAACACTGATCCATAACTGGGCAGTCATAAAGGCAGAGTTCGGGTCGACTGCGAATCAAGCTGCGTGATGTGAATAACCAAGACAGTATTTTGCCCCTCCACTTGGAGAGATATTCTCTGGGCCCTCTCGGATGATATGATTCGGAAAGCATGGCCATGCATGACTCGGTTAAGTGTTAATTGAGGCGATCGACTAAGAGTTAGTCGGGTGAATCACTTATCTCGGATTGAGAAGAGAGTCAAACTATTTAAGGGATGACAAATATTCGCCTATAGTCTGACAAGGTATATCGTGAGGCAAAAGGGACTCAGACGCAAGTCACATTGGAAAGGCAAGTCATCATGACTCTTTGGTACTTGGGAGTCGACACGTTCTGCTAGGAGCCGCTACCGACTGATCGATTGAGAGTCGGACTCTAATCGTGTCCAAGTTTCCAAGAGCCTGCGGGGTCACACACTTAAGAGCGGGGGCAAGTTCGGATAGGATCTGAACCGGATATCTGGTTGGGTTGGACCCGAGCCGGATTTGGACTAGGTCAGTGAGTCGGACTCATGGTGACTAGTGTTATATGGGCTTTAGTGAATGGGCCATGAAAATGGAGCCCACCTTCACTCCCGATATATAGTGGAGCACAGTAACCCAGAAGGGTTAATCGTTGATCGGTTAGGTCATTCCATGTGTTGGAAACCCTAGCTCCACAACATTCATGCCGACGTACCAAACCTAGCAGTTCGTCGCCGGTGCTCCTCCTTGTACGTGTGGATACCAGCAGAGGTGTTGTACGATCAGCACCAGGACGATCAGATCTTGAGGACTGCACTGCATCAACTGGCGCGCTTTATCAGTAATCCGCAACAGCGCGTCTAGTGGTAAACCTCATGGCCTTCTACCTCAGCTAGATCTTGGGATCACCACGTTAGAGGAAAAAGTTTAGTTTTATCTCTACGTGTCCCAACAGTGGTATCAGAGCGATAGCTTCTGGTTTTAGGATCGAGATCTCGCATATGTGATATGCGGTTGGCTGTAGATGAGATCTATGTGTTGTTTTGGTAGTCGATCTATGAGATAGATCGGTTTTGTACGTGGTTGATTGGATCAACTGTACTTGGGGAATGGTAGATCTGATTTCCGTGATCATACTGCTAAGGTCGTGGAACGACATACCCATACCGGTCGGCTTCCGCCATCGGGGTAGACTATGACACGTAAATCTAGAAGCATGGCTCCTTAGATGTCGTTGCGAGTTTCACAACACCGGGAGATAGTGTATCTATGCATAACTTGTTTTTGCAGGGAGTTTTGAATGGTATGGTTCATGTACATGTGATGTATGTGTGTAATCCATACGTGATATGCGAATCACGATTTTTGTCAGCCGGCTGGAGCCTAGGTGCCGTCATTTTATTGTATAATGACCTGCGTGTTGGATTCTCTATGTAATTTACTTTACTAAGCTAGTGTAGCTGTTTGGAGAATCCGGATGATATGCAAGGCGATGTACATGTCGGCGACATGGAGTAAGATGGCAAGTGATAAGAGTTGGCACGAGCCAGACTACAGGTGTAAGGTTCCCAACCTTTAATAAGGGAGAGATCCCTATGTTTACAATGCTAGTCCCTGGATCAATAGCTAGCATCCACAGTTAAGATGTAATATCAAGAAACAAAGGTCATAATACAACTTTATAACCAGGAATAAAATAATTTATTACATCTTACATAGCTCATTTGGCTATCACATTACAATGCAGCAGAATATAACAATAGCATGGGGTCCTTCATCTTCAAAGTGCCACATGCAAACATGTTGGTTGTAGAGTTGTAATCCTATTTCAACACACTTCACTAATATCAAACAAACCTGCAACAGAACAAGTTAAAGCCACAAGGGTCAATACATTTGAATTGTATTGGCAAGTGATACTATGGTAGTATAGTGGAGTCTAACATCTATATGCATTTGGCTAAGTGGAGCTTAGGCTTCCTTTGCTCAAAATAGATTTTCCTTATCATTTGAAAACACTAAGTTTTTGCTTGACAAAAATCACCCAAGGCATCTCCCAATAGAAATTGGTGATCCTTCATCCCTTGTTCAACCACAAGCTTTTAACTTAGAAATTGGGATGAGGAGATTCTTGATAGCTTCCATGTCTTGATGCTCAAATTGTCCTTTGCCAGGGACATGGATAAGTACTTAGATTTTACACTCTGCAGAGGTGGTGCACTTTCCCCACAAGACTTGGTTTCACCAAGACAAGATCTTTCACAAGCCTTCCCTTAGAACAGAATGGACGCGCTCCAACCTATCAAACCCCTACCACCAACTGTCCATTTGGCTAAGTTATTGCAACCTATATGATCCAGGCAGAGCCCTTAATGCCAAGTGGCTGCACTTGAAGCTTCTCAACATTTGACATCTCAAATCTCTTTGTTCCTGGGTGGCCATCCACAAGTGAGATACACAAGGTAAACCATAGAAATTGGCCTTGTGATCCACTCAACACAAACCATTCCTTCCATTCCACCCAGGTGATTCATTCACTTAGTTGTTTTATTAGACAAAACACAAGTCCTTGACTTAGAAATATTCCATAGTATGAATATGATCCACCCTTGTTTTCTACTAGCTAAGCTAAGCATGATAGTAGTAGGAATCTTAACTTAGTGAATTTCTACTAAGGTTTCATCTACTAGGATTTCCCATGGCATGGTTTATACTTAGCAAAAATTCCATGCAAGTCCTACTTAGAAATATCACTAATGCATAGTGAAAATAATGGGACAAAAGTATGAAGCATCACTTGCCTTTTTGGTAGAGAATATAAGTTCACTCCTTGATCTTTGCAATATTCACACTCTTCAAATCACTACAATCCAATCAAGCAAGCAATATTTCAATCTACCATTCAAGCCACATCACATAAAATAATAGAAACAAAACAATGCATGCAAGCATGCCAAACTTTGTTTTATTTACAAAAGTGGTTTATAATAGGTTATAAACAATCTAAAACACTTATTGGTCATTTTATAAAGTGGCAAAACTATTTGCAAAAGATTCTACCTATAAACCATTTTTAAACCAAATATATATTTTATGTGGTTAGAAAATGTCTTTAGTAAAGCAATAATCTTCATAGGGTTCACCAATTATATTTTTAAATCATAAAACTTGGTGTTTGGGGTCAGAGAGTTTAAATCAAAACATTTCCCAAAGGTTTTTCTCCAAATGCATTTTTTTACAATTAAACCATATTTTTATTTGACTAGAAATGCTTTAATTCAAGGTTTTATTCTTTTGCTTCACCAAATATGTTTTTGAACCCACAAATTAATTTCTATGGTCAGTAGGTTCAAAACAAACCATTTGCCAAAGGTTTTATCTCAAAAATCATTTTAGAACAATTTATATATTCTAAATATGCCTACACAAGTTTCTGCAAAAACAAACAATTTAACAGAAGCAATTTACTAAACAAAGTGCATGGTCAGAAAGTACTTGTCTTGCTGATTCCATTGATATAAAATTTGCAAAGTTTGGACGTGTGGTTTGAAAGTTATGAATTTTTCAAATTGTAACATCTAATAGGCAAGTTTCTGTTTTTAAAACAAATCACTGGACACGTGGACTGTTCTGATTCGTCAAAAACGGTTCGTGCGGATCATGCTGTGTGGTGCGTTGGATCTAACTGAATTGCACGGATCAGATCAGCGCATACCCCTTCGATTAGTCAATCTATCTAAGCCATCAGATGAAGATCTAATGGTCCACAGTCGATTGACCATAGGTTGGCGGCGCAGCGACGGTCTGTCAGCGGCGGAGCCGGTGATACAAGAAGCGAGAGGGGACGTGGTGTGGCTCACCGAGATCGCCATGGCACGGGGATGCTCAACCTGCTCTCGTTGGTTGAAGGGGCGCATGGGTTTAGTCGGAATTCCTCGCGCGGAGATGTGTCTGTCGACGGCTTCTCCGTTCGTCGTCGCTGGCGAGAGCTGCAGGTCACGAGAATACGCGCGAAGAGGGTCATTAGATGCGGAAGAGTTTGGCGACTATGTGTGAGTCATCTGGAGAGGGAGGGGAGGACAGAACTTACGGGGAGAGGTCGTCGGAATGACGGCAGACGATGGCGCTGCTCTGGCGTAGACGTTGCCGAGCCTGCAGGGCGAGCGCGAGCGAGGGGAAGGTACAGGGAGGTGCAGGGAATGCTGGCGAGCAAGCTCGTGTGCTCAGGAGGCAGTGGGGCTGACGGTGGTGGCCGGAATTGCCGCCGGAAGGCGTCGGAGGCAGCAGCGGTGTAAGTGATAATGGGGACGGCATGGGGGATCTCTTGCCACGGTGTCTGAGGGGAAATGAAGGGGAGAGAGGGGTGATTAGTAGGGCGTAGTTGCAGCAGCGATTACTCGCGGTGTTATGGTGAATTTAATCTGCGAATTTCAAGCAGAAACGGGAGAGAGGGAGAAGAAGAACTGGTCGCGCGTGGTTGAAGATGGTGACATGGCTGTGGGGTAGCGTCGTCAGCGAGAGAGGAAGAGGGGAGGTGGGGTCCAGTAATCAGCGACACTGCGGGTCAAATCACGAATGAAAAACGATTCACTGCGGGAGAGAAGGGAGTGGGCTAGACTGGGCTTAGTTGGGCCTGCTGGCTGGGCTGAGTCCTTCTATATTTTTTTGTTCCTGTTTCTTTTTCTTTTTCAATTAATCTGTTTTGATTTTATTTAACTATTTCAAACATCAATTTGATTTCAAACCTCAACCAAAATTTGTGTAGATTCAAATACTGATTGATAGTTCATTTTAGAGTCAAAATTAGAATATTTCTTTTGTTATTTTAGGGTCTTTTAATTATTTAAAAAATAGGCTCATGTATTTAAATTCAATTAATATCAAATATATTTTAATCCCTTATTTAATTTCAATTCTCACTAAAGCTTTTCAGTAGGTTTATTTATTTAATAGGGTGTCAAATAATTCACCTTGACTTATTTGGAAAATGATTTATTAATCATTTTTAATTTGGGTACTTGTCCTTTATTTTAAAGAAATTAAATATGGTTTTCAATCCATAATTTTTATTTAGAAGATTTCTTTGATCTCATTTAAGTTAATTAAATAACTTTTATTCCACTTGGGTAAATTCCAAATTCTATTTTCCCATGATTTATTTAATCATTTCTAATAGGGATTTTATCTTTATTCAAATAGGATTTAGTTAATACCCTTTTAATTAATTTGAAAACTCTTTATCCATTATTTTATTTGGATTTGGATTATATTCATTCCATTTGTTTATGGATTTGGCCAAGATTTTATTAGGTCTATCAAATATTCCTCATTTAATATTTCTATCTTTATCTTATAAAATCCATTACTTTTTATTTATAGATCCAAAATTGGTGATTCCAATTTGTATATTTTATTTAATATTTATTTACCCTTTCAAATATCTTTAGGATTATTTGCTCACCATTTGGTATGGATTTCTATATGGTTGCTTTATTAGCTTTGGAAATTCAATTTCCTTATCTTATTAAATTCATAATATTTTACCTATGGCTCCACATTGAATGAAATCAATTTATATAGTTTTATAATATTTCCCTTTGTCATTCTTGGTCATTTTGAAATGTTTGTTGACAAATTTTTATATGGATCAAATCCATAGGCTTGCAGATAACTTGGAAATGATTTTCTTCCATTAGGGTTTTAGGGTTTTGGTTTATTTCTCAGGTGTTTAAATTTCCAGATGCATTTAAAGAGAATGCATTCCAATTGATTTGAATTTAGTTAGATTCAAACATTGTACAAAGTTTGTTCAAGGTGGAATTTTAAGTTTCCATTTAGAAACAAAAGTTTCTTTTCACCCTAATTTTCAACAATTATTTATTTTGTTTATTTATTTTTCACATTATAAGATTTGGAAAATCTTGGGATGTGACAGGCTACCACCCTTAAAATAAATCTCGTCTCGAGATTTGGGAAGGATAGGGGTTACAAGTTGGCTCAAGCAACTAGGGTACTACCACCCTTAAAAATTTTCCAACTAGATTACTTCTTGGCTTGCTTGGGATCTTGTTGAAACCTCTCTGGGCAAACATCTGCATAATGTCCTTTGTTTCCACACTTGAAACATGTGACAAGGCTGAGATCCTTCATAGGCTTTATCTTGTGCTTCATCTTTTCTGGACAATTGCTTGCATAATGTCCTTGGTTACCACAATTGTAACATGTGATAAGGTTGAGTTCTTCACGTATCTTTTTTGGACAAGTTGACACATAATGGCCTAACTCTTTGCAGTTGTTGCACCATACTTGGCTAATCTCCTTATACTTTTTCTTCTTCTCTGGACATTCATTGGCATAGTGTCCCATCTCTTTGCAATGGCAACACTGCACTTGACTTTTGTACTTCTTCTTCTTGGGTTTCTCCAAAGCTAGGAGTGCTTCTAGTTCATGCTCTTCATATCTTATCTCAAAGGTATGAAAGTTTCCTGGTCTCCTTGAACTTTTCCTTGGATAATACATATGTCTCCTCTTTGGTCCTTTAAATTGAGTCATATTACATGGAGGTGCAAGCTGAGATTTTCCTTTGTATTCATCCTTCTTGGTAGAAGTTGTTCCCTTATGGTAATCTGCAATCAGTTGTTGCACTCCACCTTGTTTCCTTTGTTGAACTATGGAATAGATGGGGCATTGGATAGGGACATGATTATTTCCTTCACATATGAAGCAAGTAGCTTGGGTTGTGGGGCATTGATTAGCTGGATGTTTCTCTTCACAATTGGGGCATTTATCCTCATGCTCTTTGGAAGTGTGATCCTTGTCTCCACAAATATTGCAAGCTTGGGTTCCTTCTAGAATATCATCCTTGACATCCTTGTTGTCACAAACTCCTTGGGAAGAGTTGTTTCCCATATTGATCATTTGATCTGTCACCTTATGTAACAATTGGGTTTCCAAAAATCTTTGCATGGTTGGATCTAACTCACTGGTGTTGGCTAAAAATTGAGCTGTCACTTGGTTCAGCTGGGTTTGGGTTACTATGAGTTCCCTCATGTTGATCTCTTGGTTGTTGTTGTTGTTGTCACCATCCTTGATGTTGGAGTTCCTTGGAGTAGTCATCTTTTTGGGTTGGATTGGCATTAGAATGGGTAAAAGATTTCTAAGGAAATAGTTCCAATTACACACATCACAATTCACACAAGAAATGTGCAAGCAATCACAAACAAACATTCCACTCAAACAATAAGTTCAAGCACATCCTTAGGCAACAAAATATTTTTGCTACACCACATAGGTTGGTGTGTTTGATCTATACTAAATATGGTGGTCCAACTATATGGTTCACTTGAGATCATTCCATCCTTCTTAGTTGATTTTTCTTGAGACGGTTGTTTGGTTGGATTGTTGACCTTTTGTGGTCTTGTTGACCTTTTGTGGTCTTGTATCCTCTTATGGCTTTGTTGGCCTTTTGTGGCACTGTATCCTTTTGTGGATTTGTTGTTTGGAGCCTCCAATTGAGCGGGTTCGGTGACTGCCCTCAAGCGTCCCATAGTGGAGCGAGTGACCGCCTTTTGTGGTGTGCACTCGGGAGAATATGATGAGCCTTTTGTGGCATCGGTGAGTTGCGTTCTTCCGCATCCAGGGTTTGTCCTTGTGTGGCGTTGGGTGAGCATCGAGCCACCACACCCTGAGGTGAGCCATTTGTGGCGTTCAGAGAGCATTGCGCCATCGCACCTCTCCAATGGAGACGTAGCTTCTTTGTAAGTGAACTTCGGGAAACAAATCTTCGTCTCCGCGTCCATAGGTTATCTCTCAACTAAGCCCTTTACTTATGCACTTTACTTTGTAATAGCCATCGTGCTTGAAGTATTATATCTTGCTATCACCTTGTTGCTTGTATTGCTTAGCATATGTTATTGGTGCACTTAGGTGAACCTAGTGGTTAGGTTTTGGGCTCTATAAATTAAACGTTAGTTTTATTTTGCATTTATTTGAGCCTAAACCGTAATATTTTTAAAATCCTATTCACCATCCTCTAGGCGACGTCCATTGCACTTTCACTCATGATAAATATATGTAACCTAGCTTAAGTGCCACCACGGTATGCACGCTGTCACTTACACACACGTGGTGAGAGTAGAAATCTATTAAAGCACTTGAGTAGCAAGGTACATCTACTTGATTACAAAGATCATGACCACAACAAGATCATGCATAGAGAGAGAGATGAACACATAGCTATCGGTAGAGCCCTTAGCCTCGAGGAAGAACTACTCCCTCCTCATCATGGGAATCAGCAACGGTGATGAAGATGGTGATGGAGATCGATGGAGATGGCTCCAGGGGCACTTCCTGTCCTGACAGGGTGCCGGAACAGAGACTTTCTATCCCCCGAATCTCCCCTTCGGTGGCGGCGGCGCTACGGAAATTTTCGTGGCTTTCTGGTCGATTCTTTAGGGATTCTGAGTCGGGGTTTTCTTATAGGCGAAGGAGGCAATGTCGGTGGAGGGCCAGGGGCCCACACCCCCTGTGGCGCGGCCAGGGTGGGACCCACGCCCACCTAGGGTGTGGCCACCCTGGTGTCCTCCTCCGTATCGTCTTCGATTTTCCGTATCGCTCAGGGAAAATATGAACTTTGGCTTTTGTCCCGTCCAATTCCGAGAATATTCATTTTTTATCTTTCTGAAACAAAAAACAGCAAAAAAAGGCAAATGGCACTGTGGCATCTTGTCAATAGGTTAGTTCCAGAAAGTGTATAAAAATACCTCAAAGTGTAGACAAAACATAGCAAAGTAGATACTAAACAAGCATGGAACATCAAAAATTGTAGATACTTTTACGACGTATCAAGCATCCCCAAGCTTAACTCCTACTCGTCCTCGAGTAGATAAGTGATAAAAAGATTAATTTTTGAGGTGACATTTACCATCACAATCATGATCAAACCATTTGCAAGCACTGAAAGCTGGGATCAAAGAACTCTAAACAAGAGCATGAAAGATGGAGCTCTAACAGTAAGACATAGTAACTATGCATGCAACATGAAAGGCTACAAACAAAGATCATGAATAACATGCATTGAAAATTGTTTGTTTGTTTCACATACAGAAAACATGGCATAGTGGCATTCAGCTTGTCCCTCATAGAGTAGCAAATAGATGCATAGGACACCTTCAAAGTTCATAAGAGTGACTAGATACAAATAGAACAAGAACAAGTAATATCAACAGTATGCATCAATCAATAAGTTTTGAAGGTGAAGGTAGAAGGTGAAGACTCAATATAATAGTGGAAGAAAGGCCTTCATAAAGGGAATTAGGGATTTCAAGTCTCAAAAAGAGCTTCCAAAATTTATGGTACTTGTTAGCTTTCATCCCTCATTGCCCCTATCATAAGCATCTTGAAGTGATTAAGGTTAAAGTGAACAAACTATGGAGTATATGCTTGAAAAAGTACAAGTTGGCAATATCATGTCCCTTGAATACGAGGGCCATTCCTCATGCTACTCAATTTTAGTTACTTGCAAGTTCTTGTCATAGATAGTACACGTGTATCATATAGAACCGCCAACGGGGTACCCCTTGCACATGGTACAGGAGCTATCCCATAACCAAAATGACAAGGCAAGCAGACAATGAGCATCTCAGCATTCTTCTTATTTACCATGGGAATATGGTGCTTTTTCCTCTCTTTCCTCTTTTCTCATATGTCTTTTTCTGTCACATCCCAAGATTTTCCAAATCTTGTAATGTAAAAAAAAATAAACAAAATAAATAATTGTTGAAAATTAGGGTAAAAAGAAACTTTTGTTTCTAAATGGAAACTTAAAATCCCATCTTGAACAAATTTTGGTTAACATTTGAATCCAAATAAATTCAAATCAAGTGGAATGCTTTCCTCTTAAAATGCATCTTGAAATTTAAACACTTGGAGAATAAGCCAAAACCCTAAAACCCTAATGGAAGAAAATCATTCTCAAGTTATCTCTAATACTATGGATTTGATCCATATAAAAATTGGTCAAACAAACATTTCAAATTGATCAAGAATGACTATTAGAAATATTATAAAACCATATGAATTGGATTCACTTAATTTGGAGCCATAGATAAAATCTTATGAATTTAATAAGATAAGGAAATTGAATTCACAAAGCTAATAAAGCAACCATCTATAAATCCATACCAAAGGGTGAGCAAATAATCCTAAAGGAATTTTAAAATATAAACAAATAATAATTAAAGTTATAATAGTTGGAATCACTATTTTTGGATCTTTAAAGAAAAAGATATGGTTTTGATAAGCATAGGTAGAAATATAATAAGGATTATTTTAAAGAGCCAAATAAAATCTTGGCCAAGCAAATGAAATAAAATATTTCTATTTGTTAAAAAGAATAAAGGTTTATTTAAATAAAATAATAAGGATTTATTAATATCCAATTTTGTTTAAGTAAAGGCTTTTCCATTTTAAATAAACATTGAAACTTGTTAAAGTATTTTAAATAAGATTTCCAAGTGTTTTGTTTTTCAAGTAAAACCTACTGAAAAGGTTTTGGTATTATTTAGATTTCAAATAGAGTTTTTAAATAAATTAAACCTATTAGAATTAAAGACTAAGGTCTATTTATTTAATTATTAATAGATCCTAAAAGAATAAAAGAATTATTTTATTTTGGACTTTGGATTATGTTGTTAAATAGAATTTAAATCAAGTCAAAGTTTGGTGGTGGTTTGATTTGAATTGGAGTTTGAATTATTTGATTGAAAATCAAAACAGGAATTCAATTCAGAAAAAGAAAAAGGTTTGTATAAAAAAAATAGAAACAAACCCAACCCACTAAACCTACCCAGCCTAGCAAACCATTCTGGCCCAGCAAGAGCCCACCCGGGAACCCTCTGCCTCTGTTCTTTCTCACTCACGTCTGCACCCGCACAGCAACTGACGGTTGGACCCCACCTCCCCTCTCTCTCCTTCGCTGACGATGCGACCCCACCTCCCAGCTTTCTTCCTCACCCGCGCGACGACCCCGCCCCCAATTCCTCCGTTGCCGTTTCTGGCCGTTGAAGACAGCGTCAATACGCATTACTGCCGCCATTAATCCCCCTGACCTCGCATACTTAATCGCCACACTCCCCTCCTCCTTTTCCCCCAGTCGTCGCCCCACCGGAGCCCCCAGGCTGTCCTAATTCATCCACACTCCGTCACTGCTCCGACGAGCTCCACGAGAAATTCCGGCAGCCCCGCGTCACCCCTTGCCCCCTCGACCACTTTAGCTTGCTCGCCATCATCGTACGCGTCTCCCAGTACCCCCAACCTGCTCGCGCGTGCCCCCCATCGTCGGCAGCTACCTCGATTGAGCGCCACCGCCGTCTGTCTCGTCTCCGGCGACCTCTCCCCGGTAAACCCGACCGCCCCTCTCCCCCTGGCTGACACTCACGTACTCGCCACGTCTTTGCGCGTCTAATGGAAGCCTCCTTTTCCTCTAGCAGGCACTGTATCTTCACCAACAACAACGGATAGAGAAGCCCGGCGCCAGGGACAACTCCGGCGAGGGATTGCCATCCACCCCGAGCGCCCCTTCGACGGAGAAGATCACGTTGAGCATCAGTACGACGTGGCGATTCTCGTGAGCATCTCCCTTCGCTCTCTCGCTTCCTGTAACGTCGACACCGCCACCGTCTGACCGTGCGCCGCCACCTGCCGCCGCCAGCGCCGCCACTCGATGGCAAGCGTGTTGTGCACCGTTCGATTTTGATCTGGTGGCTAGGATAGAATTTAACCCGAAGGGGTAAGTTGGCATCTGAGCCGCACGATCTTTTTAAAATATAACGCCCCTCGTTGCACGATCCGCACGAAGCGGTACAGATGAATAGCAACACGCCACGTGGCCCTGTTTGTTTGAATAAAAACCAGAAATGATCTATTTGATGTTCCAATTTGAAAATTCATAACTTTCAAACCACACGTCCAAATTTTGGAAATTTTATATCAATGGAATCAGCAAGACAAGTACTTTCTGACCATGCCCTTTGTTTAGTGAATTGCTTCTGATAAAATGATTTTTTTTAAAGAAACTTGTGTAGGCATGTTTGGAATATAAAATTCATTCTAAAATTATTTTAGGGATAAAATCTTTGGCAATTAGTTTGTTTTGAACCTACTGACCATAGAAATCAATTTGTGGTTTCAAAAATATATTTGGTGAAGCAAAAGAATAAATCTTTGATTTAAACCACTTCTAGTCAAATAAAAATATTGTTTATTTGTTAAAAATGCTTTTTGGAGAAAACCTTTGGGAAATGTTTTGATTTAAACTCTCTAACCCTAAACACCAAGTTTTATAATTTTAAAATGTATTTGGTGAACACTATAAAGATTATTACTTTGCTAAAAGCATTTTCAATCACATAAAATATTGATTTGGTTTAAAAATGATTAATAAGTAAAATCTTTTACAAATGGTTTTGCCACTTTTATAAAATGACCAATAGGTGTTTTAGAATGTTTATAACCTATTATAAACCACTTTTCCAAATAAAACAATCTTTTGCATGCTTGCATGATTGTTTTGTTTCTATTGTTTTATGTGATGTTTGCTTGAATGGTAAATTGAAATATTGCTTGCTTGATTGAATTGTAGTGTTTTCAAGAGTGTGAATATTGAAAGATCAAGGAGTGAACTCATATTCTCTACCAAAAAGTCAAGTGATGCTTCATACTTTTGTCCCATTATTTTCACTATGCATTAGGGATATTTCTAAATAGGACTTGCATAGAATTTTGCTAAGTATAAACTATGACATGGGAAATCCTAGTAGATGAAACCTTAGTAGAAATTTCCTAAGTTAAGATTCCTACTACTATCATGCTTAGCTTAGCTAGTAGAAAACAAGGGTGGAATATATATTCATACTATGGAATATTTCTAAGTCAAGGACTTGAGTTTTGTTTAATAAAACAACTAAGTGAATGAATCACCTGGGTGGAATGGAAGGAATGGTTTGTGTTGAGTGGTTCACAAGGCCCATTTCTATGGTTTACCTTGTGTATCTCACTTGTGGATGGCCACCCAGGAACAAAGAGATTTGAGATGTCAAATGTTCAGAAGCTTCAAGTGCATCCACTTGGCATTTTGGGCTCTGCCTGGATCATATAGGTTGCAATAACTTAGCCAAATGGACAGTTGGTGGTACGGGTTTTGATAGGTTGGAACGCGTCCATTCTGGTCTAAGGGAAGGCTTCTGAAAGATCTTGTCTTGGTGAAACCAAGTCTTGTGGGGAAAGTGCACCACCTCTGTAGAGTGTAAAATCTAAGTACTTAGCCATGTCCCTGGCAAAGGACAATTTGAGCATCAAGACATGGAAGCTATCAAGAATCTCCTCATCCCAATTTCTAAGTTAAAAACTTGTGGTTGAACAAGGGTTGAAGGATCACCAATTTCTATTGGGAGATGCCTTGGGTGATTTTTGACAAACAAAAACTTAGTGTTTTCAAATGATAAGGAAAAACTATTTTGAGCAAAGCAAGCCTAAGCTCCACTTAGCCAAAAGCATATAGATGATAGACTCCACTATACTACCATAGTATCACTTGCCAATATAATTCAAATGTATTGACCCTTGTGGCTGTAACTTGTTATGTTGCAGGTTTGTTTGATGTTAGTGAGGTTTATTGATTAGGATTACAAGTCTACAACCAACATGTCTGCCTGTGGCACTTTGAAGATGAAGGACCCCATGCTATTGTTATATTCTGCTGCATTTTAATGTGATAGCCAAATGAGCTATGTAAGATGTAATAAATTATTTTATTCCTGGTTGTAAAGTTGTATTATGACCTTTGTTTCTTGATATTACATCTTAACTATGGATGCTAGCTATTGATCCAGGGACTAGCATTGTAAACACAGGGATCTCTACCTTATTAAAGGTTGGGAACCTTACCAGCGAATAAGAATAAGACACGTGGCCCTGGCTGTGGATTTAAAAACAGATTTGACCTATTAGATGTTAGATTTTGTAAAATTCATAACGTTAAATCTACAAGTCCAAATTTTTCAAACTTTATATCAATGGAATCAGCAAAAAGAATACTATCCAACCATGCCCTTAGTTTAGCATTTTGCTTCTGTAAAATTGGTTGTTTTTGCAGAAACATGTGTAGGTCTATTTTGGTTATAAAATTTATTCTTAAAATGTTTTTAGGGTAAAATCTTTTGTAAATGGTTTGTTTTGAACCTACTGACCACAAAAACCAACTTTTAGTTTTAAAAGTATATTTTATGATACTAAGGAATTAATCCTTGAATAAAAGCATTTATAGTTAAATAAAAATATTGATTATGGTTTAAAAAATGCTTTTTGAGTAAAACCTTTGGAAAATGATTTGATTTAAACTCTCTGACCCTAAAAACCAAGTTTTAGGATTTAAAAATATAATTGGTGAACCCTAGAAAATTATTACTTTGTTTAAAGGCATTTCCAACAAAATAAAATATTGCTTTGATTTTAAAAATGGTTTTAGGTGAAACCTTTTGCAAATGGTTTAATATTAAACACTTGACCTTAAAACACTAACATCTGTGTTTAAAAATATATTTTTCAAACACTAGAAATTATTACTTTGATTTAAATCATTTCTAGCAAAACAAAAATGCTTTAAATGGCCATTTTCACTAACTTGATTTAAAATGGTTTTACCAGTTTTATAAATGACAAATAGGTGTTTTAAAATGTTTATAACCTATTAGAAACCACCTTTCCAAATAAAACAATCTTTTGCATGCTTGCATGCATTGTTTTGTTTTCTTTATTTTATGTGGTGAATTGTTTGAATGCTAGTTTGAATTTGTGCCTTGATTGAAATTGTAGTGATCTTTGAAGAGTGTGACCATTGCAAGATCAAGGAGTGAATCTATATTCTCTACTAAAAAGGCAAGTGGTGCTTCATACTTTTGTCCCATTATTTTCACTATGCATTCGTGATGTTTTGAGTAGGACTTGCATGGAATTTTCTAAGTATAAGCTATGCCATGGGAAATCCTAGTAGATGATGCCTTAGTAGAATTTTCCCTAAGTTAAGATTCCTACTACTATCATGCTTAGCTTAGCTAGTAGAAAGCAAGGGTGGATTATATTCATGCTATGAAATATTTCTAAGTCTATGACTTGTGTTTTGTTTAATAAAACAACTATGTGAATGAATCACCTGGGTGGAATGGTGTGAATGGGTTATGTTGAGTAGTTACACAGGGCCCCATATTTATGGCCTACCCTAGTGTATCTCACTTGTGGAAAGCCACCCATGAACAAAGAGATTTGAGATGTCAAATGTTGAGAAGCTTCAAGTGCAGCCACATGGCAATATGGGCTCTGCCTGGATCATATAGGTTGCAATAACTTAGCCAAATGGACAGTTGGTGGTAGGGGTGATACGTTTGGAGCGCGTCCATTATGTTCTAAGGGAAGGCTTCTGAAAGATCTTGTCTCGATGCATGTCGAGTCTTGTGGGGAAAGTGCACCACCTCTCGAGAGAGTAAAATCTAAGTACTTAGCCGTGTCCCCGGCAATGGACAATTTGAGCATCAAGACATGGAAGTTATAAAGGATCTCCTCATCCCAATTTCTAAGTTAAAACTTGTGGTTGAACAAGGGTTAAAGGATCACCAATTTCTATTGGTAGATGCCTTGGGTGATTTTGACAAACAAAAACTTAGTGTTTTCAAATGATAAGGAAAAATCTATTTTGAGCAAAGCAAGCCTAAGCTCCACTTAGCCAAATGCATATAGATGATAGATACCACTATTCTACCATAGTATCACTTGCCAATACAATTCAAATGTATTGACCCTTGTGGCTGTAACTTATTATGTTGCAGGTTTGTTTGATGTTAGTGAAGTGTGTTGATTAGGATTATAAGTCTACAACCAACATGATTGCCTGTGGCACTTTGAAGATGAAGGACTCCATGCTATATAGATATTTCTGCTGCATTGTAATGAGATAGCCAAATGATCTATGTAAGATGTAATATAATATTTTATTCCTGGTTATAAAGTTGTACTATGACCTTTGTTTCTTGATATTACATCTTAAACTATGGATGCTAGCTATTGATCCCGGGACTAGCATTGTAAACACATGGATCTCTACCTTATCAGGTTGGGACCTCTACACTTTATGCTTTGATTAGTAATGTTTTGTCGCTCTGCATGATTATGGCCCTTATTGCTCTCTTAGTTGGTCGCTCCTAGTATTTTTCTAGCCTCCACTTGTATTGAGTAAGCTCTACTCATGCTTCCAACTCCCAAGAAACCAAGTTATTCCAAAGTGTCCACTATAAATTCCTATGCATGGTGTGTTACACCATTCCAAGTATATTCTTGTTTTATCTATCTTCCAATTAAATACTTATTTTGTTATGTGAAAACTTAGTGATTAAAGCTCTCACGAACTTGATGGCACACTTTATTTTTCTTGCCCCTAATAAACTTGAACCATTGTGTCATCTATGTTGTATATGCTTGCACTTATACGTTGGAATTAGCAGAACCATGCTGTCATGGGGAACACTTTCAACATTGCACTTGTACTTTGTACACAATTGATATCATGCTCTTTTGTCTATGAATGTCGTCGGTGTGAAATAAAAGGGGAGCTTATAAGTCCATGGAGTTATGTATGTGTGATAGAGAAACGCCTGGGCCGCTAGCCTAAGCCATGCCTAATCATGGTGGAAACTTGCAGCATCACCATAGTGACATCTATGAAGCATTCTTCTTATAAAAAAGGAGATTGAGAAAACGATTCGGCAGGATCGCGTGATGTGGAGCATTAAATCTAACTAGCATCCTGCGGCATAGATCAAACAATGACGGTTCAATAAGTTGTCTATTCCTAGCCAACATATCTTCATCCTACGGTTAAAAGCACAGCGACCACAGATGGCGGCGCTGGTGACGGTTGCACGGCGGTGGCGCTCGGGCATATGCGTTCTGGCGATACTAGCAAACGCGGGATAGGGAGGAGATCATTACCAAACTCGTCGTGGCGTGCTGAAGCTTGAGGTGGTCGCAGTTGTCCAAGGGGCGCACGAGAACGAAGGGGATTGATCGATGGAGTTCACGAAGGCGCTGGGCTCGTCTGTTCGTCGACGGAGGCAAGGATTGAAGGCTCGCTAAGACAAGCGGAGGGCACCGATGGATGCGCAAAAGTGTCACGTGCACAACAACATCAAAGAGAGGGGAGGGGAAGGTCAGGGCTCACCAGTAGAACTAGCCGGAGAAGTGGCAGACAGTGGCAACGTTCTGTCATCGAGATTGCCGACGTTAGGACGCATGCGCGGTCAAATGGAGGTTATTGGTAGATGCGTACGGGGATGGGGAGCAGGCTCGTAGGTTCTAGGGAGCAAGGGGAGGCGAGGAATGGCCGAAATCATCGCAGGAGTGTCGTCGGGCAGAGGGAGTTTGAGGTCGCAATTCAGGTAGCCTAGGGGCTCTGGTGGCGTGATGACTGGGGGGAATATGAGAGGGGAGGGAGGCGGTTAAATGGGCGTGATCACGGTGAGTAATGTCCGCGATGTTAAGGCGAATTAATCGGCGGAATCAAAGCCAGAAACGGCGAGGTGAGGGGGAGGAACGAGTCGCGGGAGGAGGAAGACGATGCTGATGTGGCGTGGGGCCTATGCGTCAGTGAGAGGGTGGGGTTGCGGGTAAGAAAACGATTCACGTAGAGAGAGGGAGTGGGCTGCGCAGCTAGGCCTGCTGGGCTGAGGTTAGCTGGGCTGGATACTTTCCAATTTTTTCTTTTGTTTTCTATTCTTTTTCTATTTCTATTTTTTGTTTTGAATTTATTCAATTGATTCAAATACTTGTTTGAATTCAAACTTTTCCCAAACTTTCAGTAAGTTTCTATACTGTTTAAACATGTATTTTAAATACCATTTTTGGAATAATTCTTTTATTCATTTATGGTTTATTATTTATTTAAAATAGGCACTTGCCTTTATTTAAATAGGATTTAAATTATATTTTCAACCTCTTATTTGAATTCTAATTTTTACCAAAACTTTTTCAGTAGGTTTTATTTAGTGCAAATAATTCACTTTGAATTAATTAAAATATTTGAACATGATTTATTAATTATTTAAATTGGGAATTTGTCTTTATTCAAATAAAATCAAATGTGGTTTTAATCCCATATAAATTTTATTCAAATAATTCTTTGATTCCATTTAAGTTAATTATGTAACTTTTATTCCACTTGGGCAATTCCAATTTATTATTTTCTCATGATTTAATTAATCATTTATCTTAGATATTTTGTCCCCGGTTAAATATAATTTAGAATATGGTTTAATGCCATAAAATTTTATCTGGATAATATTTATCCCTTTTATTTTATTTGGATTATCTTTATTCCATTTGCTTATGGATTTAATTCAAGTTTTAAATTATCCTCTAAATAATTTTTTATTATTTAGTTTAGGCAATTTGTCATTATTTAAATAAAATTTGGATATATGATCTTATTTAAATAATCTTTTACCCCTTTCTATTATCCAATAATCTTCCATTTATTTATGAATTTGGCCAAGATTTAATTTGGCTTTTAAATATTCCTTATTTGTTTCTTTCTTTCTTTATCTTATAAAATCCATATCTTTTTATTTAAAGATCCAAAATTGGTGATTCCAATTTGTATATTTTTATTTAATATTTGTTTATCCTTTTAAATATCTTTAGGATTATTTTGCTCACAATTTGGTATGGATTTTAGATAGGATCTTTATTAGCTTTGGAAATTATTCCCTTTTATCTAATTATATTCATAAGTTTTTATCCATGGTTCCAAATTAAATGAAACTAATTTCTATGGTTTTATAATATTTTATTTATCATTTTGATTATTTATAAATGTTTATTGCTGAATTTTTATATGGATCAAATCCATAGTCTTAGGGAGATGCTGGAAATAATTTTCTTTCATTAGGTTTTTAGGGTTTTGGTTTACTTTTCCAAATGTTTAAATTTCAAGATACATTCATTGATGAATGCATTTCACTTGATTGAAATTTGTTGGATTCCATTTTATTCAAATTTTGTTCAAGTAGGGTTTTGATATTTCCATTTAGAAACAAAAAGTTTCTTTTTACCCTAAATTTCAACAATTATTTATTTTGTTTATTTATTTTTCACATTTCAAAACTTGAATTTTTTTGGGATGTGACATAAAGTGGTACCACAGTCAAAAACTAAATGATCATAAAAGGCTAAGGTGACTAATTCATAGTCATAACATGGTGTGACCATGTGCCAAGTAAACCCAAATAAAGCATCAAAGGAGAATACCACAATACTATGCTTTTGTATGCTAAAACAACACATGATTCTTTCAAGGCACATTAAGCAATCCTAATTGTTTGGAACAAGTCATGCTACAGCTATAATCACTAAGCATAAGGTCAAAACAACATCTAGCATGACATGATAAAGTCCAAGCCACAGTCAAAGCAAGCTCCTCTTGTACTATTCAAGCAAGAACTTTCTACTCTTTTCCAACACCAATCGACTTATTTGAAACAACTCACAAAGGTAATAATCAATAAAGATCAGTGAGAATGTCTCACAAATCCACAAAGAAGAACCAAAAAGTCCTAAGAAAAAAATCATAAGAAAACTAAGGCTAAACACAGTGCTAGCAAAAGTGAACACTCAAAGAACAATAAGAATGAAAACTAGAGTGTTCTAAGCAATGAAAACATAGTGTGTCTCTCTCCAAAAGAAGTGTCATGTGATCTGGCCAACTTATTCAAGCAAACTAATCAAACGAAAACCAAAAACTAAAACTAAGACGCTCCAAGAACAACACAACAGTGCATGAAACAAAAAAACGAAGTGTCTAGAAAGACTTGAGATTTTTATTAATGAAGAAGGGGATGCCTTGGGCATCCCCAAGCTTTGACGCTTGTACCTCTTGAATATTTCTTAGGGTGACACAGGGTGGCATCCCCAAGCTTGAGCTTTTGTACATTCTTCATCTCATAACATCATTCTTTCTCTACACCTGAAAAATTTCCTTCATACAAAACTTTACACAATCTTCATTAGCAACATTAGTGCATTCAAAACTAATAGACCTTTGGGTTTAGTTTAAAAACAGCAAGACTTTCATTAAAACACAAGATAATGTAGTAATTCTCTTAAAAAACTCAATTTCCCAAAGATAACTCAAAAATAAATCGATAAGAGGCAAATGCAAATAATGGCAGAAATCTGTCAAAACAAACCAGTAGGTAGAAACCGATTTGTTCGAATACCTTATGTTGCTCAAATCAAAAAGTGTTGAACTAACTAAAGTTATCTAACATACTGGGGGATTTAGTCACAAAATATCAGCTCAATCCGACTTACAAATATTCCTCACGAATTTTTACGGTGGAGCATAAAAATCTGTTTCAGGACAGCAACTCCCCAAATCTTACTTCCCTCTCATTAGAGGTTATTCTTGGCACAAAAAGCAAACAAAAAGGATAAGGAGAGGTCATTACTGAAGTAGTAACTTCCAAGACTCAAGAAAACTCTTGGGTTATCTCCCAACAAGTACTTTTCTTTAACGCCTTTAAGTTAGGCTTCATAGTTTGAGAAGATGCTCACATAAGAAATACGGATTGAATTAAAAGAGAGCATCAAGAAGCAAATTCAAAACACATTTAAGTCTAACCCACTTCCTATGCATAGGAATCTTGTAAAGAAACAAGTCATGAAATCACAAATCAACAAGCATAGGAAAGCAAAACAAGTGCAACTTCAAGATTTTCAACATAAAGAGGGGAAACTTAATATTATTGAGATACATAAGACCATGTTTCCCTCTCTCATAATAACTTTCAGTAGCATCATGAATAAAATTAACAATATAACTATCACATAAAACATTCTTATCATGATCCACATGCATAAAATGATTATTACTCTCCACATAAGCATGGTCATTCTTATTAATTGTAGTGGGAGCAAATTCAACAAAATAGCTATCATTATTATTCTCATCACCATAATCATCAAATATAGGAGGCATATTGTAATCACAATTATTTTTCTCCTCAATAGTAGGTGGACTGAAAATATCATATCCATCATTGTAATCATCATATATTGGAGGTTTGGTATCATCATAACCAACGGAATAGCTATCTTCCAAAGCTAGGGAACTAAAAAGATCATTTTCATAAAAGCTAGCTTCCCTGAGCTTATACGTTTCCATAGCATTAGCAATAATGGTGTTCAAAGAATTCATACTAATAACATTGCTATTATCATGCAAATAAAGTTCCATAGGTTTTTTTAATTTTCTCTTCAAACACTTCATGTCCTAACTCAAGATAAATATTATAAACCTCTCTAATTTTGTTATTGTTTTCCATTAATCCTAACTAGTGAAAACAAGAAACAAAAAGGCAAAATTGCAGAATCTAAAGAAAATAACTTTGAGTACTCACACCGGAGGATGTGAGTACCTTTTATCTTAACTCCCCAGCAACAGCGCTAGAAAATAGCTTTCTGGCTTGCTGTTGCCGTGGGGTAATGTGTGTGAGTGCCTTTTACCTTTCCTCCCCGACAACGGCGCCAGAAAATAGCTTGATGTCTACGCATTTCTATTCTTGTAGACAGTTGTTTGGCCTCCAAGTGTAGAGGTTTGTAGAACAGCAGCAAGTTTCCCTTAAGCGGATTACCCAAGGTTTATCGAACTCAGGGAAGAAGTGGTCAAAGGTATCCCTCACAAGCAACCCTGAAATCAAGATACAAAAAGTCTCGTGTGTCCCTAACACACCCAATACACTTGTCAGGTGTATAGGTGCACTAGTTCGGTGAAGATATATTGAAGTACAAGTGGTATGGATGATTATAAGTGGTAACGGTGCCAAAAAAGAGCTTCTGACGGGGACAAAAAGACTCAAGCAAGCAAACATGCAACAGATCTAGTTGTAAATGGTGTTTCAATGTTTAGAAACAAGGCCTAAGGATCATACTTTCACTAGTGAACACTCTCAATAAATATATTCTCTTCATGATACTATCCTAAACTACTCTCCGGTTGGACACTCTAATCCATGGTAGGGCTATAACAACACTCCTCAAAGTCCGCCTTCCCCATCTAGATAACCCCACACTGTTGTTCCAACAAACACCACAATTTCATAAAGACATCCAACTCCAAATATACTCATTATAAATATATGTAACCTATCTTAAGTGCCACACACGGTGTGCACGCTGTCACTTTCACACACGTGGGGAGAAGCATAGATATACTAAAGCACGATGAGTATTTATGTAGACTCTAGCCTAAGTGCCACCATGATATGAACGCTGTCACTTACACACACGTGGGGAGAGCAGAGATCTATTAAAGCACCTGAGTAGCAAGGTAGATCTACTTAATTACAATGCTCATGACCACAACAAGATCATGCATAGAGAGATAGAGATGAACACATAGCTACCGGTAGAGCCCTTAGCCTCGAGGAAGAACTACTCCCTCCTCATCATGGGAATCAGCAACGGTGATGAAGATGGCGATGGAGATCGATGGAGATGGCTCCGGGGGCACTTACCCGTCCCGGCAGGGTGCCGGAACAGAGACTTTCTATCCCCCAAATATCCCCTTCGGTGGCGGCGGCGCTGCGGAACTTTTAGTGGCTGTATGGTTGATTCTTTAGGGTTTCTGAGTCGGGGGCTTCTTATAGGCGAACGAGGCAAGGTCGATGGAAGGCCAGGGGACCCACACCCCCTGTGGGCGCTTCCAGGGTGGGACCCGTGCCCACCTAGGGTGTGGCCACCCAGGTGTTCTCCTCCATCTCGTCTTCGATTTTCCGTATCGCTCAGGGAAAATTATGAACTTTGGGTTTTGTCCCGTCCAATTCCGAGAATATTCATTTTTTAGCTTTGTGAAACCAAAAACAGCAGAAAATAGGCAACTGCACTGTGACATCTTGTCAATAGGTTAGTTCCAGAAAGTCTATTAAAATACCTCAAAGTGTAGACACAAAATATCAAAGTAGATACTAAACAATCATGGAACATCAAAAATTATAGATACGTTTACGACGTATCAAGAGCTCATACTCAGTACAGGTGGAGGCTAGCAAAAAACTGGGAGGGACCAACTAAGAGAGAAATAA